>CM070543.1:15931794-17131794 GCA_036346415.1 Raddia guianensis | reverse complement strand
CCGGGAGGCTTGAACCAAGAAAAAAATCTTCCCCGTGTTTTTTTACACCTAACGCTAAGATATATTCGACGTCTTGGAAGTCATGGTTATGACATATAGGGGGCTCTCTGGCCCCTCGATTCAGAAGTAAACTCTGCTAGGGAAGCTTACTAGCTTAGTTCCCAATTGTCGATAATACTTTCTTGGCTTTGTCATGAATGATCCCTAATTGGTTCTTTTTGGTTTGTCGGTCCATAAATATATAATTGTACCTTTAATTTCTTTTATATATATATATATATATATATATATATATATATATATATATATATATATATATATGTATGTATGTATGTATGTATGTATGTATGTAAACGGAATGGGACTCCATGGAGTCAGTACTCCATTCCTTGTCGCCGTTGGATTTCATCAAGATTCGTGCACACAAAGGAAATACATGCACAACAACATTGCCATTTGCCATACAAAGGTGTGAATGCAATAACTATGCAATTAATTGTTTCCAAACCAGCTACGGAGCACAGACTCCATGTAGTCCCAAATATTTTTACTACACACACACACAAACACCAAGTAGGAGCCTCATGTACTGTGTTTTGTGTCACAAAATAGAGGAAGACATCATCATCACCGTCCTCTCCATTGTTCAACGCAAAAGTCCGAGTAGTTATCGACATCGTCGACACCGCTTGCCATCTCCTTCTTGTTGTTCTCATGGGAGGTTTCCTCATAATTGGACCCTTGGATAAAGTCGCCAACCAAATCCTAGTCTGACTCCTCCTTATCGAAGGAGGTTGGTGGAGTTGTTGTTGTCCTCTAGCGGCTCCTCTTGGTTGTTGTTCTTATACTCTGAAAAGTTGAGCAGAAAAGAAACTGAATGATAATTTAAATTGGATTAACATAGACAATGTGGATTGTTCCTAGCAGGACATTTGCACCTCCACATTTGTGTGATACTCCTCACTTGCAGCAACCAACACCCCCTCCTCCTCACATGCGGCTGATGCCTCATCTAGATCCACCTTCACCTCTTCGACAGCGGGCATCACCTCCTCCTCCTCCATGTAGGCTCCTTACGGTGGTCGGTCCCTCATCCTTGCAAGGTGTCTCAACCCTACAGCAAACACCAAATTTCTCGATGGCCCAAACCATCGAGGAAACAACAAACCCGTCGAGAGTAGCTTGTCTCAACGACCAATCATCAAAAAAGATCGTCGATTCAATTAGGTCGAGAGAGGTAGGTACACGTACTCTCGACGACCAGTTAACGGCTAGTTCAAGTACTCTCGACAGCCTACACATAGCCATCAAGAATGCTTTAGCAGGATCCACAGCTAGGCCCTCACTGCATCGCTGCTTCAATGCTAATACTCTCAATGGTTTATGTGCGGCAGACAAGAGTACTTCCTTCCTCAGCTGCCCTCTAGAGGCTCTCTTGACTGCCTTATCCATGGTCCATAACACACATAGCGTTCAACATCGACATACACATCCACAAGTCATCAAAGCACAGATGGTCCATACATTTCAACATTTCATCCACACTTCATTGGCATATGTTCAACAAAAAGAGAAGTCAACCTCGCAACTCAAGGCCTACTCGGCAGGGTGTCGTCCAAGAACTGGGACACATAGTCTTGTTCAGGTGGATGGCTCGCCATCGTCGAACCCTCCTTGCCATGCTAGTTGTCGTCCGCTTGTGCTACAGCTGAAGCCTGAGAGCCGAAACGCTATTACAAAGGAAGATTATGAATATATGGTTTTGTTCGCATATGTTGGATTTGAAGAAATAACCGAGTCTAAGAGTTGAAGACATTTACTGACGCTGGAGTGAAGGTACCCCATGGCCGTACAATTCCGACGATCGTAGCAGAGGCGGCCTAGCCATTGAAACCGCTCAATCCCGCCTACAAAATTGGAAAATATGAATTCGCTCAATTGACACATATAGATTGAAATATGGTGCTAAACAGATATTACATACCCAACGAGTGCTCCAGGGATATAATCCTAGTGTCAAAAGCCTCGCACTCTTTCTAAGCCGCCTCCACTGTCCACGGATGGTCCTCCTCCGTGGTCCTCATGCTGGCTTGTCAGGCCTATAGTACCTCCTCCTAATTCTTCCTCTCCTGCTCCCTCTTCCTAAGGATCCGTGCCTCGAACTCGCAATAGCTCTCGGTGGCGATATGGGTGGCCCTCAACTCGGGCATGCAGTCCTCAGATCTAAAGAAAGCATCATGAGCTACTAGTTATAATTTGAAGCTAGTAGTGACCAAAATAGAATTTGATGAAGTATTTATTGAAGGGAAATGCGGGGATGCTACACTAGCACAGAATCAGATTTTACCGTGAGAACCCAGGACGCCCTGCTAGTAAGTGATCATAGATCTTTATACCTTACAATGCGTAGTGCAGAGAAACATGATTCGATGAAGTTGATTGAATCGATTTACGGGTAGTCATTCACGTCAAACCAAAAAACTCCTCCTCAATGGTCAGTGTCGTCCCGCAATGCTTCCCACGTCCTCGTCGGGCTTCACAACGAGCTTTGCCTCGCCGGGGTTCACGACCTCTCCGAGCAGTCTCTCTTCAAACAAACGCTTCGGTCACATCTAGAATCCTTTTTCGATGTTCTAACACTTGTTGCAAAGATAACGAGATAAACTTTCCAATGGATCCAATCTCACCCTGAAATTCCTTCTAGATTAATGGGAATCGACGAAACAACATCATCTCTAGAATCTGTCCGCGAGCAGATCATGTCTCCTTCTCTGGTTCACTTCGACTAGCACCATAAATGTAGCGCCTCTAGGGTATCCACATGTACATGTATTGGAATCTTCCAACAAGTGGTTTGGTGGGGAGGAAAGTATCCCGTAAGCTTTGGGCGTCTCCACTGCCTCTCTTTATATAGCACTCCATAGTGGGCCTATATGTTAAATGCCCTGTAACATCCAAGGCCCACGTCATACATGGTCCAAAAGACCCACATCATATGTGGTTTACATCCATGAGCCCACGTCGTGTGTAGCCAATGATTGTTATTGGCACAATCCCAACATTTATTACCTTAGGTGATCTCCATTTGTCGGTTTATCATGAGACTCCCCCCTGTGCTTGTGGATCACATGTTGGGACTTAAAAATAGAGGTTAATTTCACTGTTGCCATTATTGAGCAGCAGTTATACGGTTGCCATTTTCGATCGCCTCAGCAGAGATGTCATTTTAACAGTTTTCCTCTCCCAAGCGTGCCATTATGGGGCTTCTGAGGTAAAATACATGTTAATACATAAGAATACGGGGTGTGGTGGGTCCCACCTGTCGCCCCTTCTCTTCTTCCTCCTCCTCTCTCTCTCTCTCTCTCTGCCCGAGCCCCTTGCCGCCTGCACTGGCCTGCTGCCGAGCCCAGCCGCCGCCGCCCAACAGAGCCCCGCCACCGTCATGGCGCTCACCTCGCACCTCATGGGAGGTCGTTGGTGGCGGCAAGATCACGGAGGTGGCGTGAGGCGGTGGTCTGGTGGCTCTCGGCGATGAAGGACGGCGATGCATGGCGGGGTGGCTCGGGAGTGGCGGCGCAACGCGATTGAGGGGCGTGGGAGCTGCGTAGAGGGGCGAGGAAGGCAAGGGAGGCGGCGGTTTGGCTCGGGAACCGCCGGTGAGCCTCCATTATCGATTTCCCCCAAACTTGACCTAAATAGCCAAATTCAAAATTGAGCGCACCTCGGTCGATTTGGCTTCGAATCTTTGCTTCCTCGAGCTCACTTGAGGTTGTCCTCACCTAGCCCTAGCTTTGTGCTAGCCAATTCGGCCTCTAGCCGCCACCGCCATTAGCGTCGCCACCTAGCTCCGACTCCGCCGCCGCCTAGCTTCTTCCCGAGCTAAACCGCCGCCTCCCTTGCCTTCCTCGGCCCTCCGCGCAGCTCCCACGCCCTTCAATCGCCTCGCGCCGCCACCCCAGAGCCGCCTGCACCCCGAGACTCGTGAATCGAGACCGCGCTTGACATTTTCACTGTGAATCGAGCTCGTCGGTGAGGGCTCGTTAGCGGGGGTCGACGGCGGCGGGAGCTCGTCGGCGGGGGCTCGCCGGCAGGGGCTCGACGGCAAGTGAAGCTTCGCCGGCAAGGCAGAGAGAGAGAGAGAGAGAGAGGATTGAGGAGGATGGAGGAGGAAGGAGCAATAGAGCATGACATGTGGGACCCACACGTCAGACCGTATTTGTAATGTATTTGGGACATGTATTGCCCTGTAAAGCCCCATAATGGCACGTTTGGGAGAAGAAAACTGTTAAAATGGAATCTCTGCTTGAGGCGATCGAAAAATGGTAACCATGCTAACGGGCTGTTCAATAATGGCAACAGTGAAATTAACCCAAATAGGGTCGGTTCCCTTCTATGTCTTAAATATACTAGTCCCTGGATCAGGTAAGCTAGTACACACAGATTCTACAACGTTGGATCAAATGCCATCAACGAAATAAATTTATTTCATCAGCGTGCGGATGCCAAAGTGGTATTACTACAAGTATTAGACACATGCCTAGAATAGCAGAAACATTAAATATAAGTTCATCTCAAAAATAAAGTAGCAATGAAATATATCCCACAAGTAAGTTGTAGGGAGAACTCCTAGACGTCATCAAAGTTTTCATCTTAAACTCTATCAGGGAACTGGTCCTCATGGTACTCCTCTCCTTCAGATTGAAAGCACTATGAGTTAGAAACTACTCGTTGGATTGAGCAGCCTGGCGATTGAAACGAGAAGTTGAGTATGCAAGGGTTCCAAGAACTGTTTTGGTTTATTTCTATAAAGCCAATTTTTTAATGCAAGGGTTCCAAGAACTGTTTTGGTTTATTTCTATAAAGCCAATTTTAAAAAAATGACTCCTGATCATTTGAAAGCGCTTTGCAAAGGACAATGTCCTTTTCTTTTGAAATTTCGGCACCAATCAGTTTGCCCATAACAACACACCTAACTCATCAGAAAACCTGACAGAACGGCACGACTGAATCACACTAGACTTTTGTTATAACAGCGACGAAACAACAATAAAAAAGAGCCCTACAAGCAGCCAACTGATGACCCTCGAGGCGACGTCTTCAACAAGAAGAAGCTAGCGCGCCACCACCACCGCTGCCTATTCTCGCAGATTAGGTTTTCACCCGAGAAGCTTCGAAGGTGGGTAGCATCCACGACAATGCCTCCAAACAAGGGAGTGACATTGGGCGGCATCACCGTTACCACCTAGATGGGTGGGGCTTTCATCCGGAGCAGCTGATATACAATATTAATCTTATACAATATTAATCGTTTAAACATGTTTGCATATATTTAAAATTCAATTAGCGAGGAAATTCGTACAACATGAATAATGAAGAAATTGAGATGATTCATAGCTAAAAGCTTTATTTTGAACCCGACAAAGCTAAAACTAATGCAATGTTTGCTTAAAATCCGTTAGGACGCGCCAACGCACGGCTAGTACAAAACGGAACGTGCCTCCTAAAACAGTTTCAATTCCTTTTAGTGACTCCGAAAGGTGCAATTTGAGACGAATTTCCCTTAAATTTGATACGAATTTCCCTGAGAATGGAGCTCTCGTACGTGCACGAGCCAGCCATATGCACCGACAAGAGGCCATTCATGCAGCTCCCTCTGGGGTTGCTGGGGTTGGTACGAAGATGAGCACGCACAGCACGGTCTTGAGAGGAATTTGGTTTGACAATCGTGTGTTACTGCTCTTGCCATGTTTTCGTGTTCCTTAATTTGTTTCCGAGCCATGAATTGAATTGGAATGGTATAGTTCAATCCAAATGCCATTTCCATTATATGCGGATTGCGAAAAGTGGCCTTTTTTTCTGCAACGAAAAGGGCCATTAGTAATACTACCGAGCAGGGATATGAGGTGATTATCGTCTTATTACCTTCTGTCAAAAAAGGGACCGTCTCAATTATGAGCGTCTGCATATAACAACATCATGCGATAAAAATACATTGCAGTGTGCCTTTTGCATCTCCCACGAAGTCCAGACTGACACATGAGCACGCATGCAATCTCCTAGCTCACCTCTCTGGTCTTATTCTTTTCAGCTGGTTTATTATAATTCGATAAAATTGTTACTCCTCCAGAAAGTGTTTGAAGGGTTCAAAACTTATATAAAAAATTATTTTAAAAACTCTGAAAAGAACTATTTAAAACCTATAAAATAATTATAAAATACTGCTCCCTTCATTTCAAAATAAACGACGTGCATCTATGTTAGTAATTTTGTACTAATAATTAAGCTAAAAACAAATATGTTTAGTGTTATGCATGTGATATAGTTGGAATCGTATTTGAAAATATTTTTATATTATGTTAATTTGATAGTTGTTGATGATATATTGTGAAAGAAATTGATAATCAAAGTTCTATATTAATGATTATATAATAAGTTATATGTGTTATATTTTGAAACAAAACGAGTACATCGTTTGGGTTGTATAAAAATGACAAATTTCTAGCGATAGATTTTAGTTTTAATTTAAGTTGTAAAAAAAGATGGCATTTTCCCGCTCTCTCTCTCTCCCCGCCCACCCACCCCGTCATGCACTTGCCTACTTACGTGTGTTTGGGCAGTGACTTTAAAACTTCCACCACATCAATACATTTTTCTAGTCAAGAAGAAAAATGTGGGAAAACATTTCAAATGGACTAGAAAAAAGTTATGAAAATTATCTGCTAGCAACGAGCAGCCGTCGCCATTGCCACCATCCGAAATGCGACCACCTACCTTGCCGGAGCTACCTAAACTTAGCAATACATTTTTTTTCCACCATGATGATACATTTTTTTAGAAAAAATTATGGGAAAACAGTTAAAACGGATTAGACAAATAGGTATGGAAAATTGGCACTGTGATTCGGCCCTATATATGTAGGTGCAAGCAAAATAGCCGAAGCATAAAAAGTATCATCTTATCACCCCCACAGAGGAAAATAAAGTGGTGTGAAATATCAGATTTTCATGAATTATGCTGGAGTATTTATCCAAATTTTGACCAATTATCATGTATTATCAAGTGAGGACGAGCAGTAGCCCGTTGGTAAGACCTGTGTTGTCCAATAGAACCAAAAAAGATGAGCCAAGCCAAGAGAGAGGTCGTAGGAAGAGGTTATAATTACTAATATTTAGGGACATAGAGTCCAAATCTAAGTTCCCCCGTGGGGAAAAAAATAATCCCATCATCTGATCTGGTCCGTGGGCAGTTGCCCGTTTCAGCTAAATGGTCCAAACAGCTAGCCTCACTTGAAAGAAAAATGAAGGTGGCTAAAACTTGTAAAATTATGTTGCTAGGCCAGTACGTATACGCTACACTCCCTCTGTAATCTCTATCTTGCAAGAAACGGACAAAAAGATGCACAAGTTAACCATGATCACAAGTCCTCTCCAGGTAATCGCTTCCCCTTATGCATTTAAATCTGCCCGAACATTCGGATGCAAGAAGAGAAGAACAGCTAGCGTCAGTGAGCAGCGTAGTGCTGGACTGCTGGTACCACGGGATCAGCTCAGCGCGCGATGGCGAGCAAACGGGCGGCCGGAGCATCACGCCACCTCGTGGCGCTGATCGCGTTGCTGCTTCTGCGCCGGCCGGCCACGGCGGCGCAGCCCCCGCCGGCGGCCGTCGGGGTCCCGGCGCTGTTCGTGTTCGGGGACTCGATCGTGGACCCGGGCAACAACAACGCCATCACCACGTTAGTGCGGTGCAACTTCGCGCCCTACGGCCAGGACTTCCCCGGCCGCAACGCCACCGGCAGGTTCAGCAACGGCAAGGTCCCCGGCGACATCCTTGGTACGGCACCGACCACCACAAGCCCTCTCCAGTTTGGTTCTTTGCATTTATGCTACTAGCATGCGAAGCCTACATGTCAGTCCCATGAATACATGGAACTAAAACGCGGAGAAATAAATTCTGTACAACTATAATTTTGTTGTTGACATGTGGGCTCATGTCTTCAGGCCCACCTACATTGGCACAATTTCAGACGTGGGATAAGCGCCAGCGTCAGTGTTTATAAAATAAAGTATGTATAGAAAAACGGTTTGGCTTAAACCCAGGCGACTGGTCTCGCCGCCACGGCCGCCGACGGGTGGGCCCGGCGGCTTGTGGCGTCTTGCGTCGCTGGCTTGGAGCCTGTCCCATAGAAAAAAGTTTGCATCCGCAGAAGGAAAAAAATATTTTAAAATATAGTGTAAAGTGTGAAAGAATTTTAAAGAAATAAATAAAGGGTGGAATGATTAGTGTCATAAAATGTGCATTTAGAGTTTTTAATAGAGTTGTCAACCGGCCTGCCGTGCATTTGATCCAGCCGCCAAGATGGGCATCAAGCCGTTCTTGCCGGCGTACCTCGGCACGCAGCTCAGCGACTCCGACCTCCTCACCGGCGTCAGCTTCGCCTCCGGCGGCTGCGGCTTCGACCCCCTCACCGGCGAGCTCGTGGTGAGCACTGCCGTCACTGACCAATTAAAGCAGCATCTCCGAGCGCTCTAAGCTTGCAAGGCTCGCTCATCGGTGGCTGGCTCCTGCTGCATGTTCCAGTCGGCTCTCACCATGGACAACCAGCTGGACCTATTCAAGGAGTACAAGGAGAAGATCACGGGCATCGCCGGCGTGGGGCGCGCCGCCGAGATCGTCTCCACGAGCCTCTACATGGTGGTCACCGGCACCGACGACCTCGCCAACACCTACTTCACCACGCCGTTCCGGCGCGGCTACGACCTCGAGTCCTACATCGAGTTCGTCGTCCAGTGCGCCTCCGGCTTCATCCGGAAGCTACACGGCATGGGGGCGCGGCGGGTGAACATCGCCGGCGCGCCGCCGATCGGGTGCGTGCCGTCGCAGAGGACGAACGCCGGCGGGGTGGAGAGGGAGTGCGTGCCGCTGTACAACCAGGCCGCCGCCGTGTACAACGCCGAGCTGGAGAAGGAGATCCGGCGGCTCAACGGCTCGGCGCTCCCGGGCGCCGTGCTCAAGTACGTCGACCTCTACACGCCGCTGCTCGACATGATCCAGCGCCCCGCCGCCTACGGTACCACATCGTTCATCCTCCAAGAATGCATCATCTCCGCATCATGAACGCAAGACTGCATCTTTTAACTAAGGGGAGCTGCTAGACAACGAATCGTCGTTACAATGGATTAGTTATTTCAGGTTGCTTCGGGTAGTTTCATATATAGTCTCATGTTGTTAAAGCCTAGGAAGTACTCCCCTGTTTTTTTTTGTTCGACGCATTTGACTTTTTGGTACTTTTTTGACCATTAGTCTTATTCAAAAATTTAGTGCAAAGATGTAAAAAAATAAGACATATTTAAACTACATCTATTAATGAAACAAATGACAACAAAATAAATGATATTTACAAAAACAATTTGAATAAGACGAACGGTCAAAAGTGTGTCGAAAAGTCAAAGGCGTCAAACAAAAATAACGGAGGTAGTAGATGCCTAGACATCATTGAAGATCAAAAAATTGAAATGCTCTAAAGATTAGAAGTCTAAAGAGTAGATTACTCAGAGGTGGCAAGAAGTAGCCAACGACAATAGTGTAGAAGGCAACCCTTACTCACCGTTTCTCCACATTTAACCAATAAAAAGTTGGACAACAAGAGTAAATTACAATCATGTTATTATAAAGTTTCTATTTTTCATAGATGTCACTCCATGTGACAAAAAAGGGTGCATTGCAACCATTATATCATTACAAAGTTTCTCCTTTGCAGCAATGTCACTCATGTGGTCAATGCCATCTGGGTCCATGGATGACATGTCATTGTCACAAGGAGTGACATTTGTGCTAAGTGGAAACTTTACAATGGCATGAGCTTAATTTTTCTCAAAGAAAAAATGTATTCGAAGATAGTAGAATAGATTAATATATATTTGCCTAGGTTATAACATGATAGATCCTAAATATATTTTCCTCTACTATTACACTGACATCTTTAATGAAGTTCCTTGAAGGTTAGGTAAGGCATGATAGAAAATGCAGCATAGATGAAATCATATTATCGACATATGTACTTTTGTAATTTATCAAGAAATATGTTTTTCTATGTAGAAACAATCCAATCACATTTCATTCTATGTTTAGTCAAATAATGAAAGATATTTGAGATCTATATGAGGACCAGAGTCATTGCTATGTAATTTTATGATAAAATATATTTTAAATTAAATATCGATTTACCTTTCTATACTACATTATCTTTGTATAAAGAACCCATCACAAAATTAATGAATTATAACATCTAGAGTTTGCGTAGTTGTAGATCAAGAAGTTAAGAGGTTCAAATAGTAAATGACTTGGAGGTGGTGAGAAGCAATCGATGGGAGCATACAACGAGATGCCTAGGTGTGGTGGCATATTGGAACACTCTAGAGATTAGAAATTTAAAGATAAGTTGATTTAGAGATTAGGTGAGAAACACTCAGTGGAAGCATAGGGAGGCTCTGACTTCAAGATGGCAAAGAGCACCAATCGAGAGTACAGGGAGCTAACACTTCAAGAATAGAATACTAGAGAAAAAATCGAAGGTAGTAAGAACTAAAGAGATATTTACTTTTCTTATCATCTTATTTGGTTACCTCCGTTTTCAAAATAAAAAAAATTTGGGTTTTTTAGTCTATTTTATCTCAAATATGTGTTTCAAAGTTACAAAAAAAAATAAAATTACACAATATGTACCCAATTCTCAAGACTACCAGAAAACTCATAGCGTTTCTTCTATTCAGCTTATCTTATTTTTTTATCTTATTATTTTCTTAAGAGCTAAAATTCAAGAGCCTTCCAAGTAGTATAGAAAGTCAAGTGAACTTCGTTTGGTTCATTTCTTAAACCTCTGAGATGTGGTTTCAAGGTAGAAAAAATTTAAAGCATTTAGTTTTTTTATTCGGAGGTAGGTATATAAGATAAGCAAATAAGCTGAGCATAAACAAATAAGTAGATAAGAATAAAAAAAAGAAAAATACCTTTGTCGCTGATAAAGAAAATAGTACACAACACTCTGGATACTACGGATCATAACACTTCGGATATTGTAATTCCAAAGAGCAATCCTTGGAGGTAGAGACTGCCAAGGAAAGCGGTGTGAAGTTAAGTACATCCATACAACATGCACGACGTGCTGCAACCTGCAAAGCATATAGCGGTACAAAATAATAGAAAAACAGGTATGATAAAATCATTATGCTGTAATTATATCATCATATCAATTGAAGAAAAAAAAACAAACCATTGATATTGTGGGTTTTGATTATAACGGTGTAGATCTTAAACATATTTTTAGTTGATTTAACAAAAAAAAATCAACATCTATTACGATGGTGCAGATTTTTTCGTTTGACACACACACACACATATTGTGTCTATATAAGATTATGATTTAACCGTGCAAATATTGCAGGTCACTGTGCTTGTTCATCTAGTCTCGTATACTACACCGTTCATCCATTCCAACTGTTATCCTTTGGATAGCATTTACCTTAGATAAGAACTCATCATCTCCGCATCAAGAACGCAAGATTGCATCTGTAACTGGTCGGCTTCTTCTTCTTCTTGCTGCTCGTAGGGTTTGAGGTGGTCAATCGAGGGTGCTGCGGCACGGGGGTGTTCGAGGTCACGCTCACCTGCAACCGGTACACGGCGCACGCCTGCGGCGACGTCGACAAGTTCCTCTTCTGGGACACCTACCATCTGACGGAGAGAGGCTACAACCTCCTCCTGGACAAAATCGTAGATCGGTACGGCTTCTGAAGACAAAACCTGCTTTATGATCTTCCTGGCGTTGTTATAGTGAAATCGAGTGCAGCTCATCAGTTCATCTAGATCACTGTCGCGATGTATGGAGTATGAAGGTTTCATCTGCATTTCCAGCCTGCTGCCGATCTCTGACGGTCTGTCTCGACGAGAATATAACAGTTTACAGTGTGGATTTCATCTACCAGAGAAATCCTTACATCAGTTCTGATTGTATTATAGAAACATTGTCAAATTCGACAAGGGCATGCCAAGATTTGGCCTATCCTCCAAACAGAATAAAAAAAAACTGGCATCAAAGAAACCGACGATCTGTATTGCAAATTACAAATTAAGAACTTCCCACAGTTCAGAGTTAACACACTGCCCTTACAGGATGAAACGAATGGCAGGAATAGAGCAGACCAAAGCAATGCCCAGAACCCTGGGCAACAGCAATTTGGCAGGGAAAAGATTATAGTTGTACAAGTACATTTATAGTAGTATATACATAACCAGGAAATAAACCAAACTTAATATTTATGACCATAGGAATATATTGCAAGCTACTGACTATCCTAGAAATACCTAACCTGACCATGATTATCTAAAAAGATGGCAGATGAGTGCTGCCGGGCAAAAAAAAAAAATCATACCCAGGGGCATGACATAGATAAAGCTATACATTATACATGGATGCAATAATATAGCGTTGCTTATACCCATCCACCCTGCTCCTTGGGAGCTTCAGAGAAGCTTATTCTGTGCCACTGCTTCGCAAAGCTCCTCCTCATAGAGTAAAACTCTGGGTGAGGCTGCAAGTTTGGATAGAGGCCTTGGTAGTCCTGGTGGCATGGAACGGCGCAGGCGCTTTGAAGGCAATGAAGAAGACTCCGGGAAAAGAACAGCTGTGATTGGCTTCACATCAAGCAATTTAAGGCGTGCAAGCCGAGGAGCATGTTTTGGTGCCTTTGGAGTTCTGGGGGTGGAAATCCTCACATCTTTGCCATCTATTCTGCTGAAAAATCCATGGCACTGATTAGAGTGTCTCAAATCCTATAATTGCCACTTGGAGAACAGATGTGTTATGACTTATGACTAACCTCATAAAAGGCCAGTGCTCTGTAGGGAGAGGAGTCTTGTTTTGGAGAAGTTCCTGTCTGCTGCGATCTGGAGTAGTGTAGTTGAAATGGTACTGCCTCGCCAGTTCAACCTAGTTTACATGACCGAAATGAGAATAGAAATGAAAAAAGGTCGGTTGACTAGAAGATCCTGAGAATGCAACCTAACACAATAAAAATAAAGTAGAGCATGCAAACTAAGTCCATAAATATAATGTTGAACATGCAAAAAACACTGAAACAATTGACAAGTATGAATATATGCAACTTAAGTGCATAAATAGAATGTTGAGCACACAAAAACACTGAAGCAATTGACAAGTATGAATACATCTTATAGGTGCTTGCAAGTAATTCAGTTAGATCAATATAACTAAGTAAAGGATGAATAAGTAACTTTTGCAACAACAGATGGAAGGGACTCAGGGCAGAAGTTTCATAGGCAGGTGACATGAACATCATTTATGAATCAATGTACAAAAAGTTAGCTGACCTCAGTTACTGTACATAAAAACATCAGCTAGTTAGACGTTCCAAAGCAAGCACAAAAACACATTAACTGGACTGAACCTTGTTAGCAAGAACTAGATCGATGACACTTACTGCTTTTCGGATCCTTTTTGAAACATGGAAAACAGCCTTCAGCTGGTCATGATGCAAGTAACACACTATCTTGATCTTTGCAACAAAACAATACAATCAGTTTTATAAAAATACAGTGCAAAATTGCACATTGAAGTTAAGAGGTGGTTTCAACTCCATACCAGCAGATCAAGTGGAAGTGATTCAAGTCTCGAATGACCATCAAATTCATCTGCTTGAGGAGTCCTTGGAGTTCTCGGCAACATCTGCCCCTTATTGCTACAAAATGGCTCAAAATTGAATCTTGTAGGAGAAATAATTTGTGTAGTGCTTTCAAACACAGCCTCGCGCTGTGGCGATATCTCCAATTCATCCTTCTCTGCATCCAACAGGATCCTTTTCTTCCCAATATCCCTGCTTGTGCTCCTACTGTAACGAATCTGAGCCAGGGCACCAGGTTTTAAATACTTGTTCTTTGTATGCTTCACTCGCTTCTTTTGTTTCAGAGTCACTGAACCAGACCCCATAATGACTGCTTCTTGGATGAAATTTAGAAGTGGTAGAAGCTGCTAAACTCTGATTCTCTTCAGATGTCATCTCCCACCTGCAATAGAAGGGAGCACAAATTAAGCAATGAAGATAGCAACAGAATAACTATAACAGAAGAGTCAAAATTGCCATAATATTCAAGGTAATGCCATACGTGTATTTTGCCATTTGATACAAAGAAATACTATTAACTTCACATAAGCGGAAGAAAAAAGGGCAAAGCAAAGTGCCCAGACTAGATAAGCAATAGACAGAAGCACCCATACCACTCTAGACATGGTCAGAATCAGGGCATGGTGATAATTAAGCAGGAAAATGAGCAGGGAAGTGAAAACCTCGCTCTTTATGAAATCAATCGTTTTGAAAAAAAAGATAGAACACAAATAATCTATGCTCACACGTGTATCCATCATTAAAGAAAGAAGCAAGCAACCATGCGCTTTCAGTATTACAATCACTTAAAATGTTTCCTCAAATGCCTGTTGGTGGAGCTCCAGGAAAAAAATATAAATTTTAACATATTAAAGAGAAATTGCCAATATTAATGTGAAATAGCTAAACAGAGTATGCAAGCAAATAAGCTAATACTGATTATATAGATGTATATTTTGTTCAATTACTAGAAAAGTGAAACAACTCTCCATTGAAGACGCTGTTGAATTAGATTCAGATGTATTATATGTTTGGGAACTAATCAAGACCAAGTGTACAGCAGCCCTCCATTGATGAAGATGATGATTCTTGTCTATCCACTCTGGAATCAGGACAACTAAAAAAGGTTCAATGTGTATATCAATAACATTCTGACTTAATATTTCAAAAGATCAAGAATGCAATTAATGATAAACACTTGAACAAAAGATCAGTACAGAACATTGAGAACATAAGATAAATCAAGTTGGTTGTGAATCCCAGGTTGGTATGTTATACTTTCATTATCTTGCTTTCCGACTCAATGTATTGCCCTTTGGGACCAGAATCTGACGAGAAAGTGAGAGAGGGGACACCAAACATAGGTGCGTATCATTGCCCCAATCCAGTGGACTATGTCATACAGGGAGTGCACCAGCGGGAAAAGGATAGAAGTTAAAAATTGGTGACAATACAGATCCTTCCGCTGGAAGAAAAAATAATAATATATACTTTCACATCAGAAGAAAATTTAGCCGATCAGCTGAGGACATGATTGTACATTATTTTTCATATTAGTCATAAAATATCTCTTTTGAGAAATCAGGACATAATTGATAAAGACTGTTCAAGCTCCGGTATAGAATAAGAAAAGAAATATCAGAAAAGATCAACACCTTCCAACTTAATCTACATAATGCTATGAATGTATTTCTAGCTGTGGCTAGGTCATTGTGGATTGTACAGTTCTCTTCTTCTTAATGAAATGACAGAGCGTCTGCCTTTTTGTTAAAAAATACTATGAATGTACTACTATGCTGATCTGTAACCGAAAATATCTGACAGGGGGTAACACACGGCCATAGAAGGCTGATGTAAGTGATGATGTTACATAAATGCGCTAATACCAGCTTGGCTAATTGAGTACTCCAATATTAAATATCGACAGCATGGCTGAAGTTCTCATTACTGAAAGAGGCGCCTAGATATGAGCCATGACCCATGATTGACGACATTAAGTTATGAACAGCTCTGTAAGCAGCCTAATAATCGACTTCAATGAGTAATTGCCAAAATAAAACATTACCACCCATGCAACCAAAAAGGGGTTAGCTTCACCGCGCCCTGTGATATCCGCCCCCGCGCAAGTCCGCAACACACACCCATATACCCCTAGGATCGCATCACAAAAGCATACTGCCATACTGGTATGAAAGATCCCCAAGAATGTACAGTAATCAGTAAACCTTGAAGATCAGGAAGGATCACACATAGACACATGCATTTCGCGCAACGAAGCATGCATCAAGAGAAAGCATCAGCGCCACCTATCCAGACTACCAGTTCCGCCCCCAAATCACGAGTCGCGCACCGATCCCCGAACGAATCAGGCGCACACATGGGAAAAGGAAAGAGAAAAGATTACCGGACACGCCCGCGGCAGCCGCAGCTCAGGAGCCAGCTCCCATGCCCGCTCGATTCAACAATTTCCAGCAGAGGAGACCCAACCCAACCGGCACCAGACAGGAGCGAGTGCCAAATCGGGGAGGGATTCAACAAGCGGAGCCGCAACCACCCGCCCACCCACGAGCCCACGACGCAGGCGCCTCCTCCACAACTCTCTCTCTCTCTCTCTCTCTAACGGGCGGGGGGAACTAGGGAAGAGAGAGAGGAGAGGAGGGAGGGAGAGAAGGGTTTTGTATGGGGGAGGGAGAGCGATGGGGATGGAGGGAAGCCGAAATTTTTTCGGCTGGTTTTGGCGCCAAGGGGGCTCTGGGTCGTGGGGCCCGCATGGGGCAGGGCGGATTCTCTGCGCGGCATTCGAGGCGGAAACCTTTCCCCCGTAGCTCCCTGCGTGCGGGGGGCCCAGCCGTCAGCCCCGCAGAGAATCTTAACGGCGCCGCCAGCCAAACCCCACAGGGGGGTAACGGCGTGAGACGAGCTTGGCCGTGGAGTTTGGGCCCCGTGCGGCGTGCCGGCACGGCGGAAACAGCGGAGGCGTGCGCGCACGCACGTCGGCGTCGTAGTTGGAACCTTCCGTCGATTTTGTCGGCCGTGGTGGGCTGGCCCGCTTCGCGTGCTTCCAGCGCTAGGTCGCTTTAGTGGGCCACTCCGGTGTACTATGCTTTAGCGGTCCGAATCGTCTGGCAGCTTCGAATATTTGGGCCGGTAAACTGTTGGGCTTTATACCCTGCCTCTGCGGACTTTTGGGCCGTATGAATGTATCGAGTGCATTAAGGCACTCTTTTTTTATTCACGGTTTTGGCTTGGCTGGGTTTTGATTTGGTGTAAAAAATTTGTTATTTTTTAAAGATCATTCGGTCTGACATTTTAAAATAATTCATTATATTTTTTAGGGTTTTATCAAAGATCTTAAAAATATTTAAACCTTAACCTTTTCAACTACAATCAAAACAAAACTAGGGCTAAATCAAAGAAGACCTATATAGTCATTTGTTTTGTTTTTAACAACGGTACCCACTACAACTAACTATTCATAGGAAAAATACACATGAGTATCCATACCCACTACAATTAATTATCCCTTAGAAAAATCCTAGCGAGGCATGAGAATTGAGGGGCGGACGTCGAACCTTCGACTAGACGTAATCGTGGGCAATGGTCGGGTCAAATCGAGTTTGGGCTTCATTTTCGGGCCCTTAGGAAAATTTGGGCTCAGCCAAGCTTGGGCCTAGCTAAAAAGAATCGGGATTTTCAAGACCGACTCAGCCTTTGAATAGGTCTACCCTCAAGCAATAGTTCCAACAGTCAAAACGCTACGAGTTGTATGTTCTCAACATTTATTTGGTTTGACTATATAAATTTCATCAATAGTTGACATGATCGGTAATAAAAAAACATATTAAATTCAGTCAACCGGTGGCTGGTAAGGCAATCATAGGTTAATGTTGCTTAAGAACAAACACACCCAACTACAGCTTACCTCAAAACTTTTTATATTATGGTGTTACCCCAATATTACCCAATATTACACTAGGTAAAACTAAAGTTATAGAAAAATCTTACTCAATACTACTCCATCCAATTACTAAAAAATGCATGTTTGACTACGAATTTATCATTGCAATTTATTTATAAAAAATAACAAAAAGATATAATATTATGTAAGTGTTTTAAAAAAAATTCAAAATGTAAAATTTCCTGTGCGCGATTCAAAGAGTTCAAAATACGTTTATAGTTAAAATTTTAAAACTTTAACTTAGGACATGTCTAAAATATCATGTTTATTAAAACTGGAGGGAGTATAAAATCTAAAATTATTTAATCATCCATTTAACATGTGTATATGTAAGGTGCAGGGACCCCATGACCATGAGTTCTACTTGGTAAGTTTTTTTCATGATGATGACGTGTTGACCCCGCCAATTGGTGTTTCTGCGAAGGCATAACGCTAAGGACGGTGTAGAATGGACTCAAGTATTGAGATATGTCATTTAGATCATTACAGGTGTCGACGGTTGGGATATCGGTCCCAAGTCAACTAAGGTTCTTGAGAAAAGGGAGATAGAAGACCTGCCGAGCAAGGCAAACAGCAATCAACGAGTAACAGGGAGACACAGGATTTTTATCCTGGTTCGGGCCTCTCCGGGGAGATAACAACCCTATGTCCAGCCTTTCTTTATATCAAAGAGGATCACAAGGAGGAAACTCGACGAGACGAACAGGTCTCGGCGAGATTATGAGTGTACAAGGAAAGCAATATGCGATAATCTGCTAAGCCTCGATCTTCTGGCCCTTTTACACGCCGTAGGGGCCCTGTTTATATAGTGTTGAACAACCGACCTACCGAGGGATAATCGGGCCGAGCTAACTACGAACTCGTAACGAACTCGTATTCATGCCAAATACATCCCGAGGCAGATAAGGTATACTCCAAGTCTTGGGGATCACAACGTCTGCTTCAATCCGGGAAACCACGTCCGGGTCTTCACGTAGCCGTGCAGAACTCTTGTTCGAGTCGGACTCAAACACGAATCCTAGGCCAGTACTCACCGTGCCAACCAAGAAGCTGTTCGGCAGGATGCACATGGGCCTGATAGAACCTTCTAGGGAACTAGGCCCTAGGAGGCTGTTCGATTGGGCCGTTAGGGAGTGGGCCATGGCAATGGGTCGTGATTTTATCCCCAACAGCTAGCCCCCGAGACTCAAGTGGAATATCTCACTAGTGTGGGGTCTTCCTCTTGAGACTCCAAGTCACGAAGAGGGAAATATTGCCGCTACAAGTTGCGCAACAAACGACCGAACAGGTTAAAGTTCAACCGAACAAGACTTGTTCGAGACCGAACGAACCCGCCAAAGGTCGAGAAACAACTCACATTGCGTCGAGCGAGAACAACATCTGTCCGAAAGCGAGCACCTAGCCCTCGGTCTGGAACCTTTGGAAAATATAACCGTTGGCGATTCTAACGGTAACTTTATTTCTGTGATGAAAAAGCAGACATTTTTTTTACTTAGTCGTTGTAGTAAAAACTAGCCGTTTGGTGACAAAGAACCGTTGCAGAGCTGCTCGTTTGGGGCTATAAAAAGCACCAAGCCTCTTGCGGCTTGCCACTTTCGCTCTCACGCGCCTTTCCTTCCCAAGCCCTATTCCAACCGCGCTCAGCATCAAACAGCCACCACCCAACTCCAAAGCTGCTCGTCCACCCTAGGGATTGCTATGGCCAAATTCTCAGACACCAACATGACTGAGGAGGACTTGAGGATTTTAGAGTCGGAGGGACACATCGACGCCGGCAACTGGAGGCTGCCCGGGGAGGAGGAAACGCCGAAGCCGCTCCAGGACGAGTTCGTCAACTTCGAGCAGTTCGCACTGTTCGAGTTGAGGTCTCCCGAAAGCGACTTCGTGGAGGCCTTCTTGAACATCAGCAGGTTGGAGGTCGCAAACCTTAACCCCAACTCGATCCTCCAGATGACCGTCTTCGCACACCTGTGCGTGGGCAACCTGGGAGTTGATCCATCGGTGGGGCTGTTCCTTCACTACTACACAGTGAGGAGGAGCAACTGCTACCTCAAGCCCCGGGCAACCGCCGACGACACTCCGTACCCCGGTCCACCGCTGCTCGACTCAATAGGCGCGTGGTGGATGAGATGGTTCTACACCAGGAGGAGCAAAGACAGCAAGCTCATCTTCACCGGACAGGCGCCGGCGAAGGGAACGCAAATGCCGCGGCCGGAGCCGACCGGCGAAGAGTGGTATCTCACCCGGAAGATCGCCTCGCTTGTGGGCCTTGGGCTCACGGGTAGAGAGATTATCCGGGACTTCGTGGCGAACAGGATCTGTCGGCTGCGGAAGAGGTCCTACCCTTTCTACAAGATAGTAGATTGGGAAGACATCACCAGGGAGAGCACGGGTAAGTCCCTTAAAAACTCAACCTTTCTTGGTGACTTCATCCGAACAAGAACTAAGGGTTTCTTCTGTTCGGGCAGTGAAACCGACAGATGCATGGGTGGCCGAGCAGGTCGATGCCATGCTGAAAGCTGCCAGGAAGGAGACTGAGGTCACCAGCGAGGTGGCCTATACGTGCCCAAGAAACGTGCTCATTCGCTCACCAGAGGTAACAAACGCTGATCCTCTATCTGAACTTCTAGACTTACACGATTTTAGGCATGCTAACATTCGCTTCCATGTAAACAGGATGAGCAGCTGATCCTCGGCGGGATCGTCGAGGAACTCTCCGAGTCTGACAAAGAGGGAGCGAGGAATGGCAAGGCCAAGGTGGCCGAGAAGCCAAAGGTGGTCGCTGGGCCGACGCGGAGCTCGCCTGCCAAGCGCCGCCAACAACCTCAAAGCCCCAAGGGCGAAGAAGCCTTGAGCAAGTCAAGCGTGCGTGCCGACCAAGGGAATGCCCAAGCTCATCCCTCCTCACCGAACAGAGCGATGAAAAAGTACGGAACTTGACCCACTGGCTGAGGCGATATACGCAAGCTCACCCGGTCCATGTGGAACGGCTGCAACAGATCGTCGAGCAGAGGAGGCTCGAGGAGAAAGTCGCTCGCAAGGAAAATCTTCTTGCGTTGCGCAAAAAAAAGCACTCAGCTCAGCAAAGAGCTGAGTTTATTGCCGCAAGTGTCCGGAGGTCAAGGCGAACAAGAAGCAAAGGAGCCCCCGAGCAAGAGGCGCAAGCTCCGTCATGGAGCAAAGAAGAAGGTTAAGTTTCCCGCGGTAGGTATGTAGTAGCGGAGCTCTCTCCTTCACATTCTACCAAACCGCACAGGACTAACGTGTTTCTTTTTCATCAGCTGCCTAGGAGGAGGTCGCCACGGACGACGTGGACGCAGCGATCGAGCAGTCTTTGCTGCCCGAGCACCTACACGGTGCTTCGTGAGCAACGAAACTGCTCGCCCTCAAGGACAAGCTGGCAGCGTGGGCTGCTCTCCCGCCAAGCTCCACCGACCAAATCGACGCTCTGAAGGGCGCGATCAATCTGCTCGAAGCAGAAGAAGTGGGGTGCGACGCCACAGAGAGCGGGGCCAAAGTATTGGCTCTGCCAGCTGCCCGAGGCGGGACCGAACAGACGGTCCTGCCAAGCACTTCGTCGCAGGGGCAACCCATCCCTATGGCGACGGACATCACTGGCGAGCAGGGCGAAAGACCCGCGGCAAGGGAGGAAGAAGGCCACGAGCAGGGCGCACAAGTTGCCCCATCCGCGGAGACACCGACGTCGCCGAGCAGAGCAACGCCGGTCTTACCCGAAGGCGGACGGGCAGAAGAACGAGAAGAAAGGCAGGTCACCACTGCCCCTAGGAGGGCACACTCCCGCAAAGAGAAGAAGCAGCCGAAGCAGCGGACGGAACAGCGCGCTGCGACCGCGCCGAGCATCCACGGCTTCGCACCCACGGACTTGGGAGGCGCCTATGCCTGAACTTCAAGCAAAGGCTTCGAGAGGTAAGACTCAAACCGAATCTTGTTCGTTTAAGTTACCAGCAGCCCGATATAACAGACTTGCTCTTCTCTCACTCAGGTTTTGCGGGGCACCATGGAGGATCTCCAAGAAGGTGTTGCCATCGAGCGTAACGCCATCGCCGAGACCTTCCAAAATCAGCGCCGCACGAGGTGGCTCGAGGAAGAGCTCATGGCCGCGGCCGAAAGCCGAAACAGATTTGCGGCGGAGGTGAAGGAGCTCAAGGCCCACTCAGGAGAGGAGTCTTCATGACACTCAGAGAAGATCTCCACCCTGTGGGTATCACAGGAAGAGGCCGAGGAGCTTCGCGGGCTGGCCGTGAGGGCAAGTACCGCGGAAAGGAGGGTCAAGGAGCTGGCCGAGCAGCTTAAGACCAGCAAGCAGCATCGAAGTCAGAACGAAAGTCTAACCGAGGAGCTGCGGGCCAAGACCGAGGAGGTCGAAGCCCTTCGTGCAGAGGCCAAGGAGCAGACCAAGCACAAGACAGTCAGCAAGGAGGAAGCCGAACGTCTCCGAGCTGAAGTCAGAGAAGGGATCAAAGCCCAAGGGGAAGTCCTGCGTCTCAAGTTAGAAATTGAGGAGCTAAAGGAGCAGCTTGCTTCTAAGTAGCAGTAGGGCTGTAACCCGAAAGGGACTCTGTACCTGTAAACTTTTGTTAGCATAAATAAAGACTTACCTTTTCCCTGTAAAAAAGAGCAGCAAAAAGACAAGAACGAACAGGAAACTAAGAGCAAGGCGAAACAGCGCTAGAAAGTTTCAAAAAAAGGTAGAACGCCAGTCTAACTCCCAGCCCCGTTGTGCATCTGATCGAAAACCTGAGTTTGCGAACTCGAACAGGTGCACAAGAGAAAGAGCGACACCCTAGCCCCCGGTACGGACGATGCTTGAAGACCTAAGTTTGCGAATTCAAGCACGTGCGTAGAGAGATAGAGCGACACCCGCATCCTGATCGACTCATTCTATGAACTGCTCGTCGACGTAAGTTAGGCGATTCATAGGATAACCGAACAAGGAAAGTGGCTCTGCCGCGGGGGGCTTACGAGAGCAGGCTTTGCCAAGTGGTTGTGCCGAGTGAGGTAAGTGCCTCTGCCGTGGGGGCTTACGAGAGCAGACTTAGCCGCTAGGCGAAAAGCCGTGTTATGCAACCCTGAGTTTAGAAACTTGCTGAAACTAGATGCGGACAGGGAAAACCTGAAGATCGCGGAGCCAAGAGTTCGCAAGACCGGGCAGCCATCAAGTGTTACCAGAGAGAAAGGTAGTATGAGAAGACAAGAAGTGAAAAGGGCCGCAGGGGGCCGCGAACATTCACTGTTATTGGATTGAACTTTACATGTCAGCCCGAGAGACTTGGACGGACTAAGGCGCAAAGTTTGACAAAAAAGCGCAAAGCTAAGAAAGCAAACAAAAGACCTAAACACAGAACTTACGAAGCTGGTCGATGTTTAGTCTTTGGTCGTCTCTCTCGATCCTCCATTGCGAGCGAACGGCCCCGGCGGCGAGAAAGCGACCGTGAACGTGCCCTCCCATCGGGGAGTTAACTTGTTGGCATTGGACAGGTTCTGGACGCGGCGCAGAACGAGATCGCCCACCTTCAAAGCCCTTGGTCGAACAGATTTGGCATCGTGCCGGCGAAGATCTTGCTGGTAGCGCGCCATTCTAATTTGTGCCCGATCGCGTGTGCCTTCGAAGAGATCGAGTTCGAGTAAGCGCTCTTGCTCTGAGTCAACCAAGTTGACCGAGCTCGTGCGAGGCGAGCCGAGTACTATTTCGGCGGGTAAGATGGCTTCTGCACCGTAGACCAATTGGAAAGGAGTTTCCCCGGTTGCCCGGCTGGCTGTGGTGCGAACGGCCCAGAGGACGGAAGGAACTTCGATTACCCAGGGTTTGTTGTGCTCGCGGAGTGCCGCGAACACGCGCCGTTTGATACCCTGGACTATCTATCCGTTAGCTCGCTCGACTGCTACATTGCTCTGTGGATGTGCCACAGAGGCAAAGCAGACCTTGGTTCCCAGCTGTTCGCAGTATTTCTGGAATAGCTCGCTTCTGAACTAGGGACCGTTATCAGTGATCAGCTTATGGAGGATCCCGAAGCGCGTGATCACATTGTTTTTGAAAAAGCGCACAGCCGTTTTGGTGTGAAGAGATGACACAGGCTCTGCCTCAATCCACTTTGTGAAAGTGTCAATGGCGACGAGTAAGTGTGTGCAGCCCTTGTACCCCTTGGAAAACGGGCCGAGCAGATCCCGACCCCATGTGAAGAAAGGCCACGATGGGGGATCGTTTGGAGCTCTTGGACGGGCTTATGGGCCTTCCGGGCGTGGAATTGGCAAGCCTTGCACTTGGTTACCACGTCCCGGGTATCCTGTAACGCAGTGGGCCAGTAAAAACCCATGCGACACGCTTTGCCGACCAGAGTCCTGAAGGAGGCGTGGTTGCCGCAGGCACCCTCGTGTATGTCCCTAAGAAGGAACACACCATCCTGCTGCGAGCTGCACTTGGAGAGGACTCGCAGAGCACCTTGCCGGTAAAGGATGCCGTCCACAAGCTTGTATGGACTAGCACGCCTTATAAGCCGGGAACGCTCGGCTTCGTCGTCGGACAGGGTCTCATCTGCAAGGTACCGGACAAATGGCGTTGTCGATCCGCGACTGCTTTCGATGAGCGGAGCAGCACCACATCTCTGTTGCCTCGTCCGGAGACGTGATAGAGGGCTTGTAAAGGTGCTCGACGAGCACCCCTGCCGGAGCAGGTTCGCGTGAGGATCCAAACTTGGATAGCTGGTCGGCCAAGAAGTTGTCCTTCCTAGGCACGAAGAGCACCTCGAAGAATCGAAAGTGCCGCTCCAACTTCCTCACTTCAACCAGGTATCACGTCATTGAGTCATCGCAGCACTGATACTCTTTATTTACCTGATTGATGACCAGCTGTGAATCTTCCTTCACAGTTAGCCGTTGGACGCCGAGTGACTTGCACGCTTTTAGTCCCGCGAGGAGGGCCTCGTATTCCGCGGCGTTGTTAATCGCCACTAAGTGTAGTTGGATAGAATACTGGAGTTGCTCTCCTTGAGGAGAGATGAGAACAAAGCCAGTCCCCGAATTTCCAGTGCGCGAGCCATAAAAAAATGGTCCAGGAGGTTTCTTCAGGTTGCTCGGGAGCTTCCTGGGATTTAGACGGGCAAGTCCATTCAGCGAAAAAGTCAGCCAGGACCTAAGATTTAATAGCAGTTCGGGCAGCAAACAGAATGTCAAATTCTGCTAGTTCCATTGCCCACTTAGCTATACGTCCGCCTACTTCCTTGTTCCATAGGATTTCTCCCAGAGGGAACTTGGTCGGGACCAGTATTTGATGCGCCTGGAAGTAATGCCGAAGCTTCCTAGAGGATATGAGCAAGGTGTGGAGCTACTTTTGGACCTCAGGGTAACGCTCTTTTGATCCATAAAGCACCTCACTCACGTAATAGATTGGCCGCTGGATGCCTTCCCTTTCCACCGTTAAGATTGCGCTCACCGCTTGTGGCGTGCAGCCAAGATACAACAAAAACTGTTCGTCATGTTGCGGGTAGTCAAGACGGGTGGGTTGGATAGGTATTGCTTTATATCTTGGAAGGATCTGTCAACCTCCTCTGTCCAGGCGAAACCATTGTGCTTGCGCAGGGCCTTAAAGAAGGGCAGCCCGCGTTCGCCTTGACGGGAAATAAACCTGGTTAGAGCAGCCATCCGTCCTGTTAGGCTCTGAACTTCCTTGTGGTAGTCGGAGCTTGCATGTTTTCAATGGCCTCGATTTTTTCAGGGTTAGCAGAAATTCCTTTCGAACCTATGACGTAGCCGAGCAACATTCCAGATCGAACACCAAAGGTACACTTCTCTGGATTTCGCTTAATTCTATGCCTGGTGAGATTACGAAAAGTCTCGGCCAGGTCTTTTACATGATCTGGAGCATACTTGCTCTTTACAACTATGTCGTCGACATAGACCTCCAGGTTCCTTCCGCGCTGTTTTGGGAAAGTCTTCTCCATTAAGCGTTGGAAGGTGGCACCAGCATTGCGTAGACCGAAAGACATGGTCGTAGAGCAGAAAGTGCCGAAGGGGGTGATGAAGGCAGTTTTCTCTTCATCCTCGGGGAAGATGCTTATTTGGTGATAACTAGAGTAAGCATCAAAAAACTCAAGAGCTGGGCATCCGTATGGTGGACACACATCCTCCACTTGCCGCCTTTCTTCTTTGGTGATAACCAGCTGGTCTATGCGAGGCAGCGGAAAATTGTCCTTAGGGCAAGTCGCGTTCAAATCTGTATGGTGGACACACATCCTCCACTTGCCGTCTTTCTTCTTTACGATCACAGGGTTGGCCAGCCACTCGGTGATCAACCTCGCAGATGAATCTAGCAGCGAGCAGCTTTCCAAGCTGATTCTTGATGATCCCCTGCTTGAAATCCGAAAAGCGACGAAGCTTCTGGCGAACAGGCTTTTTGTCCGGTCGGACTACCAGTTTGTGCTCGATATCCTCCCTTGGGACCCCGAGCATGTTAGATGGCTCCCAGGCAAACACGTCTGCATTAGCTCGGAGGAAGGCAACGAGCTCAATTTCCTATTTGGGGTCTAGATTGGCCTCCAAATAAACTGTCTTGGAAGGTTCATCAAGAGACAGCAGAACTTTCTTGGTCTCTCCCCCTGGCTAGACAGAAACCTTGAGACGGGCAGACTTGGTCTGCGGAACCTCGGGACCACGCGGTGGAAGCTGGTCGACCAGGGCAAGGGATTGCTCGTCGCAATCTAGAGCAGCCTTGTAGTTGCCCTTGACAGTGATCACGCCGCTGGGGCCCGGAATCTGCACGCAATGGTATGCATGGTGGGAGACGGCCATGAACTTGCCAAGAGATGGTCGGACCAAGATCGAGTTGTAGGCAGATGGAAAGTCAACCACGTCAAACGTGATCAACTCTGTCCGGAAGTTGCTTGGGCTGCCGAAGGTAACGGGCAGGACGATCTGCCCCAACGGCCACACTGCTTCTCCCGGCACAATCCCATAGAAGGGCATCGTGACCTCTTTGAGCTTGGAGCGAGGGATCTGCATCTCGTCCAAGACCTTTGCTGAAAGCAAGTTCAGCGCACTCCCGCCATCGATCAGGACATGCCCGACTCTGGCGTTGCTGATGGTCAGAGCGACCACCAGCGGGAGACGCTGTGGCTTGGTCATCCCAGTGGGGCAATACTCCTTAGAGAAGGAGATGAAAACCTCGGTCCACTTCATTGTCTCGGGCTGTGGTTTGCCCTTCTCAACGTTGTGGACCTCCCGGGCAGCTTCCTTGAGGCTGCGCCGAGAGGGATAGACCGACGAGCCGCCAAAGATAACGGCTATGTGGTACACGGGCTCCTGATAGTCATCCTCATCGTCCCGATCACCACCATCGTCTTGGCGTTTGTCCTTGCCGGCATCACCCTTTTCGGGCAGGGTGGGCATAGGGCCTTTGCCGTTGTAGAAATCCTCGAGCTTTGCAGCCCAGGTCCTGCAATGGCGTATATCATGCCCGTAATTCTGGTAGAACTGGCAATATCGGTCACTCGGACTTTCTTACCATGATTGCCTCCCTGGGCGGGCTTCTTGCCCTTGTAGTTATTGTTGGGCTTCTTCTACCCGTCCTTAGGAGGAGGTGCGCGATCTATACCCGCGACGGTATTGTTCGCATCACCTTTGTTCTTCTTCTTCTGGGACTTCTTGTCACCAGGATTGTTGCTGCTCTTCTTTTTCTCATCTACACCAGGCTGGGCGGGCAGCTCACCCTTGTCAAACGTCTTCTTGTACTGAACAAGCTCTGCCGCATTGGCATAGCGGTCAGCCGCCTTGAACAGGTAATTGGCGGTCTAGATCTCATTGATCTCGAGATCCTGGGTGAGCCGCTCGTCGCGGACTCCGTTTCTGAAAGCGCGGACAACAGATTCATCCGAGATGTTCGGGATCGTGTTGCGGATTTTAATAAAACGCTTCACGAAGTTGCGGAGGGTCTCCCCGTTCATTTGGATCATCTGGTGCAGATCATCCTCCTTGCCTAGACGCACATAACAGCTCTGGAAATTGGCGATCAGAGCGTCACAAAGTTGGTCCCAAGAGTGGATGGTCCTGCTGATTGAATAGCCACGTCCGAGCAGCGCCCTCAAGGACAGTCGGGAGGTAATTAGCCATGACTAGCTCGTCACCCCCAGCTGCCATGATGGCAGTAGCGCAGATGGAAAGGAACTCCTCTGAGTTTTGGGTCCCATTGTACCTCTCCACGTGGCCAGGTTTGAACTTGGAAGGCCACCGACGGTATGAGCTCGTCGGAGAAAGCCTTGCGGCCAGTGACGCCCGACCACCTTCTCCTGCAGAACCTAGCCTCGAGAAGACATTGGTCCAGTTGCGCGGAGGGGCTCTTGTTGAACGGGAAGATTCTGCCTGGAGAAACTCTCTCCGAGACAGTCTTCCGCGCTCCTTCCTCGTGGTCGCCACGATGCGCTCCTCGCGAGGGGATCGTCCGTGATCGTCGGGCGCCCGCTTGCCCCTGTGATCACAGCGACCACGGGGACTTGGCGAGCGTTGTCGACCACGGATAGCTTGCTCGTGGACAGTAATCCTTTGACGGTGACGGGGGCCACGCGATCGATCGAAGCTGTTCGAGCCATTCCGGGTAGGCTGACTGCGCTGCCTGGAGGAGGTGTTAACTTCGCCTATGGACTTGAGGCCTTCAGCCAGTCGCTCTAGGTGAGAAGCAACAGCGTCGCCCATGCGGGCGAGGTCGGCCTGGTTGGTGAGCACCGTTGCCATGGCCTAAAGTCGTTCCCGACTCGGATCTAGGGGTCCTGGGATCCCTGAAGCGTCCGCGTTTTGCCCGATCGGGGTCTGGTCTAGCGGGGATGCAACCCGAGCAGGTGAAACTTCTGCTGGGGGACTTGGCGTAGGCGCGCGAGGCGGGTCGCGACGTTGTCGTTTGCACTGATCGCGGATCTGCGTCAAGGTTTGATTAATGGAGGAGTCCAGGCTGCGGCGAACAACTTCTTGTTCGCGAACAGCTTGCGTAGCCCCATCTTGATGCCGAGTAGAATTGGATTGCCCGATCTCGTCGACAGCCGTGGCCCGCGCAGGATCCTCTGAAGTCCACGCGCCAGCCATGTTGACGCTGCAACGGCCGTGTGCTGGCACGCTAGACGGTGTCATCACTGTGTCGCCACAGGAGGAATCGACCGACATAGCCTTGGAATCCGAAAGATCTAAACCAGCGTAAAGATCATCGGTTCTGTAATCATTGTCAATGACGGGAGTTTGATCTAAGACTATCACCGGAACGTAACCGGAGAGCACTGTCTCAGATCTGGAAGGTGACCAAGATTGAAAAGATCGATCCGATCTGACAGGAGAAGTGACATCCTGTCCTTCTGAGTCATAGCCCTCATGAAGATTTTTCTGGTCGCTGAAAGAGTTCGACATGCTCGAGCAGACTTGATCTACTTTCCCCACGGACGGCGCCAACTGTCGACGGTTGGGATATCGGTCCCAAGTCAACTAAGGTTCTTGAGAAAAGGGAGATAGAAGACCTGCCGAGCAAGGCAAACAGCAATCAACGAGCAACAGGGAGACACGGGGTTTTTATCCTAGTTCGGGCCTCTCCGGGGAGATAACAACCCTACGTCCAGCCTTTCTTTATATCAAAGAGGATCACAAGGAGGAAACTCGACGAGACGAACAGGTCTCGGCGAGATTATGAGTGTACAAGGAAAGCAATATGCGATAATCTGTTAAGCCTCGATCTTCTGGCCCCTCTACACGCCGTAGGGGCCCTGTTTATATAGTGTTGAACAACCGACCTACCGAGGGATAATCGGGCCGGGCTAACTACGAACTCGTAACGAATTTGTATTCATGCCAAATACATCTCGAGGCAAATAAGGTATACTCCAAGTCTTGGGGATCACGACGTCTGCTCCAATCCGGGAAACCACGTCCGGGTCTTCACGTAGCCGTGTAGAACTCTTATTCGAGTCGGATTCAAACACGAATCCTAAGCCGTTACGCACCGTGCCAACCAAGAAGCTGTTCAGCAGGATGCACATGGGCCTAATAGAACCTTCTAGAAAACCAGGCCCTAGTAGGCTGTTCGATTAGGCCGTCAGGGAGTGGGCCATGGCAATGGGTCGTGATTTTATCCCCGACAATAGGTCTTTATTTTTGTTTGGCTTGATGGGGGAGGGGGTGTTAGTGGTGATTTTGATCTTGTTGGATGGCAATTTCCGTGAAGCACTAGGTGTGTCAGGTGTTTCGTTGATGTTGTGTATTGTTTGGGAGTGTTTCGAGGTGTTTTTTTTTCATGCTCCGTTGCTGTCGGACAACATATTGGACTGTCTAACGTGCCTACTGTGTCTTGAGTTGTGTTTCTAGTGTGTTCCACACATGGGTGATGTGTCTGTGGGATAGGGTGTCGAGCCATCCTTGTATCCCACCATAAAGTTTCATAATTCAATCCATGCCACTATATTCCTTCCCTGCCCACATATGCTATCTCATTCGCAATTTGAGACTATTTGTGGTTCTATCATTAGCACCATTACCCATTGTCGTGAGGATATGTCCCTATTTTTTTTTTCTAAATGACCATACGACCCTTTTGCCCCATTGAAATTAGGGATATAGACTACCATGTTCCCTTCCTCGTGAGTCTGACCAGAAGTTAACCTTCGGACAAGGAAAAACCACTTAATTTCGAATGTGGGAAAAGGTAAAGTAGGACGGAATGGTATTGTGGGATAATAGTGGGAGTTTCTTGTGTTGTTTGAGTGGGCGCATTTTTCAAGTGGCATATTTGTTAAATTTTTCACTGTTTTTTCTATGCATGAATTAATGGTGGGAGCCAAATCGTTGGTAGGAAGTGTGACAATAACCCATTACCCATGCCCATATACAAGAGCTATAAGGGCAATTGCAATGCAATGTTTCTAAACATCATTTTTATAGGTGCAATGCATGTCACCTAAAAACTAAGAAGAAACGGTGGCTCCATTGCATTGTATCCATCATTAATATTTTTTACTTTTCCGAAGCCACCTTCTCTGTGTGCATTAATTTTAGATCTTTGGGATGAGCGTAAAAATAATTTCTTAAGAAAGAAACTACCTCCTTCTCTGTCTCCTTATTAATTTTGCTTTACGCTAGCTTCCCATCCTATATGCCATACGAAGAAACATTGTTACAAACCCCATTGTAAGTGTCCTAACGCAATAATCTCCTTGAGCATCGCTATGATTGGTCACTTCAAGTACTGCCGTGGCCACTTCTTGAGCACGTACGTATCAAGTATGGTCTTCCATCAATTAATTGGAACCGTATCCTCTGCCTTAAGTGGTTTCAGGGCAGAGGGACCATAAAACCGGTGGTGGCCGTCCATCTTAGATCCAAGGGTTAATCAAATCGAAGGGTTAAAAAACCCTCATTCGCAGGCCAGCTCGAGTAGCCGCCGCCAGGTGAGTTCGTGGTCGTCCTCCGCCACCACCGGCCATCCTCCTCTGCCATGGAAGCTGCCGCTAGCTCTCTTCCTCCACCACTGCTACCTGCGTCGCCTCCGCAGGCCCTCATCCTCCTCCTCCGCCACCGCCGCAATCGACGCTGCCACCTGTCCTCGTTGTCCTCTGCCGTCGGCGCCGGTCGTCGTCGTCCTCCGCCGCCACCGCCATCGACCCTGCCACTGGCCGTAGTCCTCCTCCGTCGCTGCCATTGGCCCTCTGGCTCCTCATCGGGGGGAGGGATTCAAGCCATGAGTAGTGGCATCGAGAGGGCTTCAAAGTCTGCTGCTGCTGCTGTTGTCAATGCCCTTTTTTGTGTAAACTTTGTTTAAGTGCTGCCAAGAGGAGTGAGCAATGCCAGATTTTAGATGCAATTTAGTGAAATTGTTACCCATGTTGTAGTTAAATTTATCTGAAATTGTACATGTAGTGAACACAGATGTTCAATGAAGCACTCTTTGAATTTTATTTGTGGAATTGATTGAAGTGTGTTATTCACCAAAGGTTTGCAATGTTCAGTGCAATGCTCGGGAGCCAGTGCTACTGGCGCAACTATAAACTGATCAGTGTATAAGCTTGTCCTTTCACTAAAGTTTCATTTCAGTGTTGCTGTTTTCAATATGAAGAATGCACCGTAACTGAAACATCGAAGCAAAACATCATATTTCTAGCAACATTACATATAACTGAAACAAGTGACTGTAAGGTGACAGTAAACTCATTTTGCCAGATTTGCCAAAACAACGGTGAGTACCAACTCAATTGCATTTTGCTAAGAAGTTCCATTATTGAACCGGTTAGTAAAACACCACCATTAGATAGGCATATTCTTTTCAACCCAATTCTTCTTTCTCTTCCAACCCCCCTTTCTTTTTTCTTTCTTCTTGAGACCAGCTGGTTGGGACATTCCCTCTTGTACTATTGGTTGAACATTTGAAGGTTGAGTTGTGTCATGGATAGAACACTGGCTAATTTTTTCTTCCACCTGTCTCTGGAGGCTATCAAGGGCATTGTCCACTAGTAAAGACACCTCTTCAAAATCAGTCGCTCTAGAAGCCAAAGAAATGAATTTTTGTGTCTGTAACTTGAAGCAGCGGGTAGCTTCGAACTTATGGTCCTCCAAAACATTTCTCCCTATATTATCTTGAACAATTCCATGGCGTGCTTCCCATGTCCATCGCTTCAAAATATAATGGTCAAGTAGTTGTTTAATATCCATTAATTCAAGAATTTTAATTGCATGACAACATAATAGACTACAACGCTCAAATTGTTGACAGGTGCAATATAGTTTGCCCTCTTGAAATGAACCATCTACCATGTGCTTCTCTTCAACAATGAGAGGATCTTCAAGAGATTTCATGGAAACAATATATGCATTCCCATCATCAGTCAATTGTGCATATGCAAACATAGACCTTTCATATATAATTTGAAAGGCTTTAAAAATTGGTGGAGCATACAACCGACTTGCTTGCTACAACATAGGAGTTGTCATTTTAATTTGGGGCAACTTATTCCTTGATTCATATTCCGACTTTATCTCCACCTCCCTTTTTGCTTGGGCGGCCCTCTCAAAATGCTTTAAGAAATGAAGAACGTTCAACTTCGTTGTTAGATAATCTTTCAAGTGGGCGTTTAATTTCTCACTTAGTTGTGTGCTTCTCATCCTTAGAGTGTAAACATTTCTCATATAGCATTCTGTCCACTTCTCCTTTACCTTGTATATACTATCAAGCCAAGATTGCTTGGCCATCTTGCTTCTCATGTTGGAAAATATGCATGCGCTGAAATCGGAGAGAATATTTGAGCCATCGGTTCTATGCTTATTCAAGTGCTTGATTGCATTTTGCATTATATGCCAAGTGCATAACCCATGCTATGTATATGGAAGAACTTGCCCATTGTGATATCTTGATCCTAATAGATAGTTCTTGGTTGTTTTTTACTATGAGCCATCAAGAATGTGTCAAAAAGCCATAAAATGATTCGAAAGTCTCATCATACATAAGAGCAGCCCCAAATATCACAGTTTCCCTAAACTGGTTTAATCTTACCAATACACCAAATGGTCAGTTCTCCATATTAGTTCCAAAGGTGGTATCGAAGGTAATAACATCGCTGAAGTGTGCATAATCTATTATCATTCTTGATCGGTCCAAAAAATATTTGCTATTTGTTCTTCGCTATCTAGCTGCAAAGCATAGAAAAACGAAGGATTATCTGCAACCTTGTTTTGAAAGTAGTGCAACAAACCGCCGGCTTCCCCATACTTTATCTCCTTTTGGCGTTTAGTCCGCAAATAATTCTTGTGATCTTGAGCGGTGTATCCAAGGTTTGTTGACCCTCCAGCATGCCTGCTAGCTAGCTCATGAGCAGTTCTTGGGCGAACACCTGAATCATCTGCCATTTCAATTTCAAAGGCTTGCACTGTTGATATGCTTCGTTGCGATGGCATTAAATGAGCTGTCTCCGGAGTTTGGAGCACATGATTGTGGTCAACAACCAAATCAACCACCTCATATTTTTCAATAGTTCGCTTCAAGGATAGTCCCATGCGTGCCTTACAACCAGTTCTTGTCTCTGCTCGAGGGTTCTTGGTTAAATGATCTCTTTTGTCTTTTCCTCGAACACCTTGCTTTGCACATACAAATCTGCATGAGATATCATTGCCATCAACTTTACTTATGTTCTCAAACTTCTTTCTAGTACTAAAGCCCATGCGGCCTCCATAATAGTTCCAAAAACTACTTCGTGCCTCCACCACATTACTAAATGTCGTACCGAGTTTTGGTATCCAACTCGGTAATGCATGGTCTCTGCACATGATCATATTAAGCAAAGTTAAAATCTACAAATCTACAAATACATTAAATTTACATGTAATGAACTTGTACTATAGAAATGTATTTACAGATCTACAGTTCAGCACTTACACAATAGAATAAAGATTAAATAGGAAGATGGGAAGTTTCTTTCAATGATCATGTACGATGCTATACAAACTATAATATTCATCCTTATTAGATGATCCTCCAGGAAATTTTCAGTGGAACAATAGCTATTTATTCTAATTATTACTAGTATATTTGTGCTGAAAAGGAGGTGTGAGACTGATTTCAAAAGGAGGCACGGATTTATACCTTTCTTGAGCTATTTGAGTTCCTTTGAACGATGGTTTTTAACCCTTCGATTTGAGGTAACCCTTGGATCTGAGATGGACGGCCACCACTGGCCTTATGGTCCCACTGCCCTGAAACCACTAAAGACAGAGGATACGGTTCCCAATTAATTGCTGTATGTATGCCTAGCAAATTATGCTCGGAAAAACAAGGCATACAGCTTCATTTGTGACTTCGATTCCTTCACCAGTTTTTTCTATCTCTGCATGCGAGTCAGTGATATAATTAAGAAAATTATTTGTACAGTGGCCGCCGTCTATAATACAATTCATACCGGCTATAAATAACACAAAATATATATAATAGTAGAGATTGATTGCACGTATACGATTTACATAACAAATCTTATACTAACGATTTATAGAAAAACCAATGTGAACCATTCTACATGCGTTCGTAGTCTTCGCAGGGGTTTAGCATATGGCAGCGTGCTCTCCCTCTGTTTTTAGACAGCAATGCTCTGGTTTTACCCACTCGTGCTAAGCACTTTTTTTGAGGAAACCGTGCTAAAGCACTTTGGCATTTGCATCCTGCATTCCTGCACGGCTCCCTAATTAAACACCACCGATTTGACTTTTGAGGCATCGCGCGGCCGGAACGATATGGCGGGTGGCCCGGCCGACGCCTTCCCCTTCCCCTTCTCCGCCCTCGCGCTGTCGTTTTGTCGGCACAATTTACTTCCCTTTCCGTCTCGCTGGGGTGCTTTGTTCTGTCGTCCACGAATCCATTAATCTTTTTCCAACCTGAATCTTTTTGTTTTTTGCTCTCACATTGGTTTTCTCAGCTCATGGACGAAGAAAAACGGATGAGACAATGGAGGCAAAGAGAGAAAAATGGAAAGAAAAAAAGCGAAAGCAAAAGGGAAAGGCAGACCGGAATAAGGCTCCGTGAAGGAAAGAAAAAGGCGGGAAGGGGAAGCTAGCGAAGCGAGATACCTCGAGCTCGCCTGGCTTCTTCAGTTCCGAGGTAGCCTGAGCAGTGAGCACGCGCCACTTGGGTTCCATCCATTTGTCCCCAGGAACTTGCTAAACCGGGAGCGGCAGGGGAGCCATGGCTGCCTCCTCCGCACCCTCCGACTCTGCGCCGGCGCTGCCGGCGCCGCCGCCTCCTCCACCGCCGGAGCCGGCGGAGGCCATGCCGACGCTGAAGCCGAGCGCCACCGTCGCCGACAACGTCCGAGGTCTGCTCCGGTCCGGCGAGGCGTTCCTTCGCGCCGCCTTCCGCGGCAGCTCCGGCCACCCGGCTCCTCACCGGCCGCCGCCGCCATCGCCCCAGCAGCAGCACCACCACCAGCACCACCAGCACCACAACCGCCCTGTACGCCCTCTTTCTCCCGTCCAAACAGACGGCACAGCCGTCGTCTTCCTCTGAGGAAGCTTGGCTCTGCACTTCTGCAGGGCGACATCATGAAGCGGCTGCAGCGGGACTGGGAGACGTTCCCGGACGTGATGAGGCTGATGGACAAGCACGAGCAAATCGACCGCATCCTCGCCGCGTACAGGAGCGGCAAGGGGTTCCACCTCCCGGAGCTCCCGGTGCGGGTGAAGGTGGCGCTCGACGCCGCCGGCGCGCTGCTCCTCGTCGACGACGACGGCGGCGAGTTCGAGGAGGCGAGGGGGGCCCTCGACAAGGCCGGGAACCGGACGGGGCTCAGCTCCAGGTTCGTGCTCGAGTCCAGGACCAGGGGCAGGGACACCGTCGCGGCGGAGCTCTCCAGCAGTGTCGGCGCCGGTGCGCACCTCGGCGGCGACGCCGCCGGGAGGCCGCTGGAACTCACCAGGCTGCAGTACTGCGCACACGTCAGCGACTGGTTGTCCATGACGCTGGTCCCGTTTGGGGCTCAGTGCAACAACTTCCTGCATGGCTCGAGCCTGATTCAGGTGAGATGTCGACCGGTGCAACTGCCTTTGCTATAATTCATTTGAGTGAAAGATGAATACGTTTTGGAATTTTGTCATATGGTAGTGATAACTGATAAGTGTGAAAACTGCGGGTACCGATGTTTTCTAGATGTTTCAATCAGACCTTGGTTTTTAAAATAAAAAAAAGTTACGGAGCAAATTTTTTGCAAAATTAACGACAAACCAATCAATCATTAAAAATTACAAAAAAATAATGTCAATTATACAGGCTAATTTTTTCAATACTAAATAACTAAATTTATAGTATTACCCTAAGTGAAAAAATAGTGTAGGCAAATAAAAAAATGGATGGCTACATGTGACCGCTATTTATCAAATCCACTAAAACAATTGGTTGAAATTTAAAAAAAAATTGATCTATCTCGAAAGTTTTTGCAGTTTTTTGTAAAAAGAAATTCAAACGCAATGAAAACAAGAAATAAATGAAATTATTGACAAATTTGTTTTCGATGAAATCATTCGTGTTTATACTGATGAAATTTTGATGGATTTTCGAGAAACTTTAATTAGAATGAGCATGTGTGTCCAGTGCGTTTTCGAAGCTAGATTTGTCATGAACCCTTATTCCTATTATTCTATATTCTAAATTTATTTTTTTTATTATAACTGATATGAACTCTTTCTTTTAATCTGACATGTACTATTATTTCTATTTTTTATTCTGAATTTCCATATTGTTTTGTGTTTGCCCGATGCAAACTCTCTTTTTCATCTTGCATGGATTCTTATTTCTATTTTTTTTTTTGCTTTTATTGTAGCGGGCAAGAACTCTTTGTTTTAATCTAACGTAAACTCTTATTTCTATTTTTATTCTAAATTTTCATATTGTTTTGTTGTACTGGATACAAACTCTCTTTTAAATCTAGCATGGACTCTTATTTATATATTTTTAAAATTTCCATTTTGTTGTAGTGCAAATATTTTTAAAAATTTAATATGTTATAATCCGGGTTCATAACAATCAACGGTGTAAATATTTTTCTTTTAGATTAATGTGGGAATTTCTATGATTTTAGGATTAATTCGGTGGATCCGGCATATTGACACAAACTCTCTTTTTAATATGGCATGAAGTCTTATTTATATAACTTTTTATTCACTTTTGCTAATCATCAGGCGACTTAGATTTATTCAATTCTCAGTCTATTTTTTTCACATGTCTAGATACTTCCGATGGATCTTTTTGTGTGTTTCTATGGAGGTGTTTGATCTACGTCCCAGAAAATCGACTAAGAGTTAAATAAGTCTTTGTCGTCTGATGTGAAGCCGGTCCTTTATTTATTTTGAATTCCAATTTTTTAGTGTAGTTCATATGTAATATTTCTCTCGATCAAATCTGTTCCTGGCCCACAACGACCAACGGAAATTTTCTCTTCTCAATTAATTTGGAATTTGTATGATTTTAGAATTAAGGCGGTGGCTAGGGAGGATTCTGTTCTATTAATTATATTAGTAGATGAGAGGATAGATAATAGATTTTACCCCAAAAGTTCATGAAAATTTCAGCAAATGTTACTGAATTTCTTTTGACCCTGGCAAGAGCGGAAAAGCGGAAAAATCTTATTGAAATCGTTTCTGCACTGAATTTATTTCGGCGAGCTTGTATGTGATGAAATTGGTGGCAGAATCTCCGGAGCCAAGCCGTTTTCCGAGGGCCGCCGTCGTTCTCGGAGCACCACAACTGCGGCGCCGGTGTGAGCATCAAGGGGGACGGGTTCACGGCCTCCATCGCCGAGCTGATGTACGGCTCGGGAGCGCAGGACGGCGACCATGGCGTGGCTGCGGCCAACCGCATGACCACGTTCGGGCAGGTGTCCTACGAGCCGGCCGACGACGTCAAGCTCAGCGTGTCGGCGCTCTGGCAGGCCCGCCCGCCGTCGTCCCGGTTCAACCACCTCGGCGCGCTCGCCGTGCCGCTCGGCAGCCTGAAGCCGGCGAGGAGATCTCCTCCTTCTCCGGCGCCGGCGGCGGAGCCGGGTTCGAGCGTGATGGTGCAAGGCCCCGCCCCGCCCGCGCCTGCTGCCCCCATGGCGTCGGTGGGGTCGACGGTGACGGTGCACGGGCCTCCACCTCCACCAGCCGCCGGCGAGCCGGCGCCGGCGCCGGAGGGCCGGGCGGCGCAGTCGGTGGCGGTGATCGTGGCGTGCGAGCTGTACGAGAGCGTGAGGGCGGAGGGGTGGGTGGAGATGGAGATGGAGAGGGCGAGGGCGAGCCGCGGGGCGGTGCGGTGGGGGCTGTGCGTGGCGGACACGCCGGAGCAGGAGCTCGGGTGGGGGGTGAGGATGGGCGGCACGGCGGCGGGGGAGAAGCACCGCCCGCACCTGGAGGGGTTCCTCAGCTTCAACCTCGGCCACGGCGGGAAGCTGCAGCCGGGCCTCGTCTACGCCATGGACGGGCCCAAGCCCACGCCCGCGCTGGTCCTGCGCTCCTCCTGGTTCATCTGATCGATGCATGCCACGTGGTGCGAATGCGATCCGATGCGTCCTCTCTCCTCTCGCAGCGTTTGCCTGCCACGTGTTCCTCTCCCTTGCTGCTGATGTTCTTCCATCCCCATCTTGTTTCTTGTCACTTGCTCGACGTACTGCTCTTCTGATAAACATTCCGCTTGACTTTTTTTTTTTTTTTGGTCTTGGAGATCCACATTGTCTCATGTAACATGCTTTGCTTCCGTGGAATTTTGCAACATACTCCCTTCGGTATTAAAAATAAGTCGCCGTAACTTTTTGACACGTCTTTACATTCCTCTTATTTAAAAAACTATGTAAGTTATCATTTATCTTGTTGTTATTTGTTTTATTGTTAAAAATAATTTAAGCGTAACTTATTTCTTGTTAAAGACGAATAGTCGAAAATGTTTTTAAAAGTCAACAGCGACTTGTTTTTATTACCGAAGGTAGTATTTGGTTTCCACTTCTGCTCAAACGCAGGCTCGGCTGTTTGTACAGGCACTTATGTTTTAAATCCTATGTACCTGTTGTTTAAAAACTATTTATGTTTGCTTTTTCAAATAAAAGTATCATCCATTTTTTTAACTTATATTTTATTTAAATTTTTATTATTAAATGTATACGTGCAAACCAAGACATATAAAAACGTAATTGAGGTGTCTCACGCATTTGCATGACTAGATCTTATATTTTATATTTGATATGAGTTTCTTTCCTAATCTCATATTCGAGATAGATTCATTATCTAATCTCGTATTCTATATGTACTCCTTATTTCTATTTTTTATTTCAAATTTCAAATTTTTGTTTTTGTTGGAGCTAATATGGACTCCTTTTTAATCTGTTATGTATTCTTATTTTTATTATTTTCAATTATATTTTATAATATTTTTCTTTTAATCTATGATGTTATAATATGGCACCGCTGAATTCAACAACATAGATTTTTTTTCTATTTTTTATTATGTGAGAATTACATAGATCTTTTTCTATTTTTGATTTATGTGAGAATTTTTCTGATTAATGTGGAGTTCCTTTGGCTCCTTTTTTAATTGTACGATAGGTAATAGATATTTTTTTTTATTAGCAGACTGGCTCCGCTGACTCATATTTTTAATCATATAATAGTGACCGATTAAGTTAGCTAGTGCACCGAAGAACTATAGGCATAAATGCGTCTGATGCGCAAGTTGCTAGTGCATAGATCATGCATGTAAACGCATGCATGCAATGCATGTGCCACGTTGGAGATGCATGCATAGAGGAAAAAAAAACAAGTGAATTTCGACCTCTTCAACCTATTTTCGTGGACTTCCTAATAATTCTGTTTGGACACTTCCACTAGTATTTGGTTTGGGCGGGAAATAAAAAAAAAAGTGATTCCATCTTTGGACAATACAGGCATCATTGTTTCCATCTTTGGACAATACAGGCATCATTGATTTCTACTAACTTGCTCTCCATGGCACAAGCAACAAAACATACTAGCACTACTAGGGAAAAAGCTTTCTCAAGCGGTTCAAAAAAAAGGATCAAACTTCTACAAGCAGTTTAATGCCTCAAAACAGTCTCAAGCTAAAAAATGACCTCTAGAAGCGGTTGGGGGCACGATCCGTTTCTAAAGACCTAAAATCCTAAGCGGTTTGTGTCCCCAACCGCTGCTATACCTCTACAAGCGGTTGGGAACACGAACCGCTTAGGATGCTTGGCTTTACAAGCGGTTTAATAGCCCCAACCGCTTCTAGAGGCCTATTTTTCGAATAGATAAAAGGAAAGCTCCCCCCATTCTGTCAGATAACGCGCGTGGGTGGGTTGGCTAGCTGGGTGAGGTGTGAGTCAAGAGGTCCTGGGTTCAAATCCCACCTCCGCCAATATTTATTTGCCTTTTTACACTCTATTACAAGCGGTTGTATGTAAAACTCACATGCCCATGGGGCGACCAGATGTGATTACCGGATGAGTGGGCGACAAACCAATCATAGAAGTATGCCGTAGAACTCTACCGGCAAATTGGAAATTAATAAAAAAAAATCGGCCAGTAGTTAGTTAAAACATCAGAAAATATAGGCCGTTTTTTAAATAATAAAAAACAGATATTTCGGAACCGATCTGGTTCTTTACCGGGTGATTATCCATTGATTATTAATTCCTAAGGGTGACATGAATCGGACAGAACAATATGCAAGTTGAGGTATTCAATTAAGCTGGACTAAGCACTAAACAAATATCCATTGTTGGGGCCTTTGGCCAGTGTATCAAACACAGATCGTTTAAGCCAAAATCACAGTTTACAGCAAAGAGCCAGGCAACGGCAGGGAGAATCATCATCAAATAAAAACACGAACAATACAATGTAACTGAACAATATGAGCGATTGGGGGCCAATCTTTTAAAGACAACAACTGCTAGGATTTCAAATTTAGATTCGACCCAAAAAAAATCGAGGTAACACTACTACGCAAATGCCCTTTAGTCCTGGTAACCGAGACTATAGTCACTGAAATATCTAAAAATATAATGAACCTAAGACTCGAACCTAAGATCTCATACCACTACATGACTCTCCACTCAACCTAAGACTTGAACCTGAGATCTCATGCCACTACATGACTCTCCACTCACCTTTCTAACCCACCCACCCATGCGTATTGATTAGAGTAGGATATGCATTCCTTTTGAAGTTTGCTGAAACGAGCCTTTAGTACCGTACTGATGAGCCCATATCAGTACTTATGAGTCCGTGCGCCTGCTGTACCCGTCTGCAAAAGGTATCTTTACTGTTGCCTCCAACCAAAACTAAAAGTCTAGAATTGCTACTGTTGCTACGAACCGGTACTGGTGCACTATCAGTACCGGTTTCAATCCAACCGATACTGATGTGCCCGTAAATTAGGCCATTTCTCTAGTAGTGTAATCCTGTAGTTTTTCATGGCTTTCAGTAGAAATCCAAAGAAATTCAAAAATTAAATATTTCAAACAAATGGGTTTTTGATAGTCCCTATTTTTTTAGTATACTAGTTTCTGATCAAACGGACCGCTTTTGAAATATGCATTCACATTTCACACCAAAACTTGCTGTCTACAAGTTTAAGACTCTCTCCAACGGTATTTCTTTGGGGTTATTTTCCTTTCGTGGAGAGATCCTGGTTTCTTTCGGATGCTTCAAGAAATTCTCTTCACGGTTCTGTTAAAAATAAATTTCTTCGCATTCTCTTTAGCAAGGTTCAGAAATCGGGATTAATCGGCGATTAATCGGTGATTCCTAGTTTTTTACACTGCTCCGCTGCGATTTTAGGCACATCGCCATGCTAGTCGGCTGACCCGATTAGTCGGTCAAAAATCGGAATTAATCGGAATTAGTCGGTCAAAAATCGGAATTAATCGGCGATTCCTAGTTTTTTACACTGCTCCGCTGCTATGTCGGTGTTTATTGCGAACTTGTGACGCATGTACTATTTCATGTTGTATACTTGTATGAATACATTATGACCCTTGCGTTTGAAATACTACAATAGTACAATTAAAATAGATGAATGTCTCATCTTTTTTGTCAACATGTGTAGATTTATAAGAATAATGTAGTCTAGACTACCGATTAATGGCCACCGATTAATTCCGATTAATCCCCGACTAACCGATTAATCCCTAGCCCCTAGGCCACCGACCGACTAGCGATTACCGATTTCTGGAACCTTGCTCTTTAGAAGGAAATTCTCCCTTCTTTTCTTTTCATTAATTCCATCAAAGAATTCCATCGAAGGGATCTGTTGTAGATGATGGGGAATAGAGGAAAAGATGTGGGGAAGTGAATGGGAAAGTGAATGAAATGAAGAAAAAAGATTGAAGATGGTCTAACGCATACAATATTGTTCGGTTTTCACTTTTGACCAACGCATCTATTCGTAGGCTAGTAGGCATCAAACAAGAAGTAACATTATAGCAATGAGCAAAGAGCAACAGCATTGCAGCAAGACTATTTTTCTCAAGTGTGTCAAATACTGATCAAGCAGCAAACATGGTAAATGTTAGGAAACCCGGTACCAATCTGAAACATGATGTTTGATAATGCAGGTCGACCCAATTGCCTACGTCTGCGGGGCATGCCTATGGGCTATCCTCCCTATTAATATTCTCGTAACATGCTAGCCATCGAGATCCCGACCACAAGACGGCCGAGACCCCTTGCGAGCCTATGCTACAATTGTCTTGGTCGTTTCTTATTGCACCAGGGGTTCACCGGCCCCTTTATATAGTGGAAGACATGTTACGAATCCGACTTCAACTCTAATTTGCCTTGTCTATTACATATTAGAGTCCTACTCGATCATATTCGACACAAATCCTAACAAACTCCATCTTTACGAATATGCCTTTGTTATCTTGAATTCATCCCAGCGTCTTATTTGAACCCTTGTACATGAACTCTTGTTTGCTTCTTTTGCAGTTCACCTAGAACCACCCGACAATTTTGACATTGTCTCGGATTCACTAAACTTGCAATCTTCAGCTTCATGACTTCATCTGAAACAGTATACTCATCGATGTTTTTTAAGTCATCTTTAGCCATTGCCATGTTGGCCCAAACCAACTGCATGTCAGGTTCACCGTATGATCAATCCATTAACTAGACAAATTATTGCTAACTTTGTTGTTATCCGATCTGACCTGCCCGGACAAACCACCTTCAGCCCATCTGAGCGTGCCTTTTTCAGAATCCGCCTCTTATGCCTTGTTTTTGAACATCTTCGGAATCTCGCAGCCCATACATTCTCCTGAACATGTGCTTGAATTAACCAACTGTACCAGAATACAAATATGAGTTTCCCTTAAAACCCTCTTCGACCTTCCTGGATTGGGCTTCCATTGATCTAAAATTTACACTGTGGTTGAGACTTTGTCCGTCTCTATTTTAAAACCAAATTTCACAAGGTTTCTTTTTAGGTTTCTTTTTAGTCTCAGACTCCATCTCCACGGAGCATACACACGGCCGCCCAGGTGCGTTGGTCCTTGACTTGCATGCAACATGCATGGCTTTATGGATTTGAGCAATGCTCAGCCTTGCCACGCCCGCATGCATGCATGCCTGTGGGGCCACGCCTAGCCTAGCACCCAGCATGCAACACCAACATAATCTTTTGGGACTGACTTATCATCAGGCGCCTGAGAGTTATTTATCTCTCAGTCGATTTTCTAGACCATTGATCAAACATCTTTATATGACATATAAAAGATCTAACGGTAGAATTTAGCTATGTGAAAATCGACTGAGACTTATTTAAAAATCAGTCGCCTGAGAAACAGCAAAACCGTAATCTTTTTTAGCTTCTCAAACCATGCAACCACCGGGCATGGCACACGTCAAGCGACATGCGCATCATGCCCTAGCTTGTGTGCACGTACATATCCTACGCCACCGGAAAACTTGTAAGGGTATCTCCAATTCTAGATCAACCCTCCAAACCTATTGGTCTGATCGCGAATCAATGTCATCACTACCACTGCATCAACTTTTTTAGTCTGATCAACACATTTGGATGATCCCTACCAACAATAGCTCCTTTGATCAAACCATCGATTAACTTAATGTTCCGCCTTGCGCCAAACTAAGTGTTTTCCTTGACACTACGTGTCTGAATGATTCTCGTGCTCCACCAAGATCCTCCACAACACCTCCTCCAAAATCATCCACATCGCCAACCTTTTGTCTGATACCACTTGTTTGGAAACTCAACAGCAGTGAAAAATCTAAAACACTAGGGGACACGATGCTTGGTAAGGCAATTCGGTCAAATTGCCTACGTTTGAGAGGCATGCCTACGAATGCTCCTCCCCATCAATATCAATAATCCCATAACATACGAGCCATCGGGATATGTGATCGAGACCCTTGCGAGTCTATACTATAATTGTTTTGGTTGTTGTCTATTACACCAGGGTTACCTATTTATATGGTGGAGGCTAGGCAACGAGTCTGATTTTAACTCTAACCTATTCTACCTATTACAACTTAAAGTCCTACTCATATATATATTTAACATAAATCCTAACAGTAAAATCACAGGTCGATCGCCGCGAGGAGCATGCAAGGACAAAGTCATGCAACAGCATCGTCTAATCACAATTCACAGCACAATGCAGCTGGAACATGCAAGATTTGCAATTGTACGTCATGCCAAATTCCCCCACAGGTATGAACTAGCTAGCATTAGATGTACACAATATGAACATCACGTTACACGTGCCATGAACCAATTCGACGTCTATCCACCGAACCAAAACCAGGCTGCTTGAATTTCTACTGATCATAACCAAGAACACCACGTACCATGAAGCAATCCGACGTCTATCCACCTACTATCAACACCAAGCTGAACGAATTTCTACTCAGAACCAAGAACATCACGTACCATGAACCGATTCGGCAGCAAGTCAGCCATTAGATCTCCTTCATAGCCTCGTCATCCCTACGGCATTTGTCTAGTTGTTCTTTGAGATTGAAGATGTCGCGAATCTCCTCCAGCTTCTTCCCCATCATGTCCGCCGCCGTCCTGCAGCCCAGCACCAGCAGGTCCTCGATGTCCAGGTAGACCGCGGTCTACACAAATTAAACCCGCACGCAGACCAAATCACCACAAATTGCACGTATACGTACGGACGCTGAAATTTCGCAAACCGTGGAGATGGATTCATGATCGGTTTGGTCGATCGCTCACGAAGATGAGGTCGAAGAGGGTGGATTTGTCGACGCGGATGAACTCCTCGTCCCAGGCCTCGAGGCCGTGCGTGTCGGCGATGTGGTCGACGAAGGTGACGACGGGCGTGGTGGAGGGGGCGGAGAGGGGCGGCGCGACGGGGGAGGAAGGCGGGCCGGGGCACCGGTCGCGCTCCGGGGCCTCGAAGTCGTAGAGCGGCGCGTGCTTCTCGCAGTACGCCACGACCATGGCGACCACGCGGCCGGTGGCGCAGGGGACGCGGATGGGGCCATCCCCGCAGCCGCGGTCGATCCTGCCGCGGAGCACCTGCGACAGCCGCGTCGCGGTGCGCGAGATCGGCACCTCCACGCCGTCCGCCACCGCCACCAGCACTATCTCGTCCGGGGACCTGGGGCGCTTTCCCTTGCGCCTCTCGTCGTCGGCGGCGGAAGCCATGGGTGGGAATTGTGGGATCGGGACGGAGCTTCTCGCCTCGTGATAGTGGGATATGGAGGGTTTGGGAGTTGGTATCGCGCGGGCGTGGGGATTTAGGGGTTGTCTCGAAATAAAAAAAAATAAAAAAATAGTACCAACTAGGCATGCAAATGGCGCACGGGTTGCAGTTAAACCCGGAAATTCCGTGAAAAAAAACAATAAATGGGCACCCATATTTTAGCCGAAGTCAACAAATGGCGGCCCCGTTTAGCCCACCTGTGCCATTTAGGCCATTTAGTCCAGAACAAAGAGCAGGATTCTGATTCCCCATTGTCCCTCCACTCTCTCAATGGTGGCGCCGCCATCTATAAGCTCCTCCCCGCGGGCCGCCGCCGAGTGCCGCCGGAGTACCGGCGTGGGCTCGCGCCGTCTAGCCTGCACACCGCCGGAGCGGGCCCCCAAGCACCTCGATCCGTGCCGACCCGCGCTGCTCAGCCTCCACCATCCTGTCGGCGGCCAGGCGGGCCACCTCTCCTCCGCGCCGCTCCCTGCGTGATCGATCCATCCGACGCCGTGCCTTGCATGGGCATCTACCGATGGTTGCCGGCTTGCCGCACACACCACATCTTTCCCAACATTGCTCCTCTTCCTGTGAATGGCAGAATCAGAAGGGGAATTTTGAAGTTGGAAGAGACGAGCTAATGGGGATTTCGTTTTACTGCTCCTCTTCCAGCTCACTATTCTCTCGAAGCTTCTCAGATTTTCTCTCTCTCTCCAATGGGCATGCTTTTGTTGAGATTCGTAAACTATTTGAATGCTTTTGTTGAAATTCGTAATCTCTTTGAGTGATTATGCGGAGTAAAGATTGATTTACTTTCTAAAATTTTGAAGACATGTAATTGCTTCTTTGTATATTTGAGTCTATGTTCGGAGCGCAGGCCACAAGCCTCTTTAAGGAAATTCTGGGCAGCTACGGGCGCCGTATTGCATGGAAAATTATTTAATGGGCGCCCGCGGCAGCTTGTTTATTGCTATACGGATAGATGGGCATGTCCCAAATTGCCCAACGGACTGCCCATTTGCATGCTGAGTACCAACGCTTTTTTAGCTACTGAAATTTAATATTTTTAAAATAAAACACACCAACTATTCTGTCGAATTCAGATCAAATCCGAGATCACACGATAGGGAGGAAAACCAAAATGAAAGAGAGAGTGGAGGCAGCAATGGATGGAGATGAGACAACGGTTACCGGAGGTGACAGCGGCTCGATGAAGACGAGGAGGCCTTGACCCCCAGGGGTCTGACACAAGTGATGACCTAGCAGTGAGGAGGCGAGGCAGCTGTGAGTAGACGCCAATGAAGAAACAAGGCACGGCGGCGAGGAGGCAACATGCGAGGTGGACAGAAGCGGCGGCCTAGCGGCATCGAGTATGAGGCAAGGGGCAGACTAGAGAGGCGGACATGGGCTAGACCTAGGCAGCCCAGCCTGGTGCCCGGCTTGGCCGTCTATTGGGTCGGGCCGGGCCTAGGGCCGACGAAAACACAAATTAAGCCGTAGTCGGACTGGACTTGAGCTTGATGTTGAAGCCCGATTGGTCAAGCCAGGCTTGGCTTGGGCCTGGTCTTGCGGGAGTGGGCTTTCCAAGCCTAGCCCGATCTGGTGCACAGGTCTAGTTTGAGCAACGGCTATGGTGGGGGAGTTTTTTTTAAGAAACCATCACAACACCTAAATTGGCTGGTGAAAATCACCCGCAGCAAAAAAATATAAATAAGGTCTAAAAAATTATTGAGCCACACATAAACATGCCCATTGTCCTATTGGCTAATTGTCAGTATAGCAATTTCAAAACTACTAAATTACAAGCCTCGAATAATAAGTAATAGTACCGATAGTGAAATTATGAGAAAGTAACCATACGATCACCTCTTCGAATCAATTCTATATAACAATGGGCCTAACCAGCCGGTCACTGGTTAGGCCACGTCTCCGCCTCCCAAACGCGCCACGTTGCCCAGTTTTGCGTAGGCCACGTCAGCGGAAAAACAATGTCCGTTCAATCTTCTCGCGAAATCAAATCCGACCATCCATTCTAAAATAACATTTTTTAAAAAAAACTCAGCACGTTACAGAACAAGGCGGGTGGTTCGCTCTTTGGCTAGCTGAGGGAGTTCTCGTTCCGGAGACCAGCGCTTGAATCCTGCCTCCGTCCTCGCGCAGCTAATTTTATCGAGTGCAGGACGCTCGTTGGAGAGCAAGGATCCACTTGCCAGACTGTGCTTTTTTTTTTTCTTCTCGTCATTTTTTTTGGGACGCAAAAGGTTCGAAAAAAACCAAAAATTAAACAATGCATACACAAAGAACATTTATAAAACTTTTGATGTTATTCAAAACTCTTTAAAGCACAAATTTACAAAATAATTTGGTCTTTCTTGTTAAGGGCATATTTCTTCTCGATTTTACACATTGCAATTTAGCTTATGGTACGTCGCAAAAAAACGTAAATTTAAAAGTTTGACAAACATGTCTTCAAAAGAATATCCAAAATTAAAATATTTCAAAAATTAAACATTTTGATAATGTAAGATTTAAGCTAAGGATTTTATCTTTGACAGGCCGCAAAAACACGTAAAATCTTCAAACTGGCTGCACAAGGAACACGAATAAAAAGTTTGATGTTGTGCATTTTTGGGAAAAAAATCAAATTTATAAATAGTTTGCTCTTTTCAATGAAAGGCATTTTTTTTTATTGATTTTCCATTTTTCAAGTTTTATTTACGGAACGTAACACAAAAAACATATAAATTGAAAATTTTCAAAATTTAAATACGGCAAAGGTCCGTAAATGCAAAAAAAACATGGTGAAGGTACATAAATACATTTGGGCTTTGCAAATGTTGACTTCTATAAAATGAATTAAGAAATAATATAAAAGTTTAAAAAAATAATAAGAAATCCAAAAGAACCAAAAAAGAAAAAAAAAGAATGCATCTATGTCTTACGAAATTAATGCCACGCGCCACGGGCGTGTAGTCATCGCTAGTTTGTAACAAAGGGGAGGCCTAGCTATATTTTTGTTTAGAGTAAGGCTAATGTGGTCTAATCTCCAAATAAACATTTTGATTTTGTTTGGTAGTTTGGTAGTTTGGTGCTCCAAAGCTTTTTCCAATTAAAAAGAACAATATCTTTTTGAACATTTCTGTTGATATTTTTGTTGTTCACATAGGGACATATAAAACTTCGAATTTAATCATGAAGACACCTTCCTTTCTCCATTTGACACGCTATCTGATCATCTGTTTCATGAATAGGGATAACCTTCAAATACGATAATAAGGTCGAGGTCTTAATTGCTCAGATTTGGGTCCATGAGCTCACTGATTTTAGAGAGCAGACAACCACCCCTGCTTGATTTCACAAATCTATTGCTACCAAGGGGGAGCCAAGGGTCTTTCTAGATATCAATAGAGCAACCATTTCCAACCCTCCAAATTACTCCATCCCTTAAAAAGTTAATTCCTTTGCAGATACTTTTCCAACGGAGGGAAGCTCCTTTCCTGATCTTAGCATGGAACAAGTCTGTGTTTCAGAAAGTGCAAAGCTTTTAGAAGTAATGCACAAATTGAAGATGGCCGCGAGCTGAGGAGGAAGCCATGAAGGAGGAATAAGAAAAGAGTAGGGAAGTCATTTCAAGATCCAGTAAATAGGGAAATTGGAGAAATAATTGAAAAAGGGTCAAAATGGCATAATAACAACGAAGTAAATATTGGGAGTAACAAATTAACGAGGTCGTTGTGTGGGGTGGCATTTAGGCTGGTGCTATTCTTGATGATGACAAATAAGTAGTTTTCTCTTATAGGGGTGCACCCGTAGTTAGTAGTAGGAAAAATTAAGGCTTTGTTCTTTTCACTCTTTTTAGCTACAAAATTTGCTATTTTCATAGGACTTATATGTTGTCATAATTTGTGATGATTTTTCGAGGTTTTGACTAGTTCTTCTCAAAGATTTTAAAATATTTTTAGCTATCATTTCAGACTTTTTAGACCTCTTTCCAAGGACTCACAACTTTGCTACATAAAAATACTACTGCTAGCTTAAGCTCAAAAGAACAAAGTCTAAGGAGCGGAAACTATACATTCTGATGCAAATTCAGAAACCACAGTCCGACGAAGTGATTCGAGAAACAACTTAGGAATTAATAAGAGAAAAAATAAGAGCAAATGGCACCAAGAGTATGGCACAAAAATATTCAAAATATATTTCTACGCAAATAAAATATGGCATAATACAGATAGCGTAAATTTAATCAATAAATAACATGTGCTTATATATATGAGAAATGCACTTAAAAATATGAATGAATTGCATAGCTTTGCAATGGATGACTAGTTTATCCAAAATGATTCCCTCTAAATAAGATGAGAATAAAATAATCTTAACAATAAACATATTAGTCCCATAGCAATAATCATTTAGGGGTTTATCATTAAGCACTGCAAAAATAAGCATTGATATTATCGTTAAATAGCTTTATAATTTAATTAAAAAACCATATCAGGGCTATCTTGAACTTATAAGTAACACCTTACGACTTTACAGAAAGTTACGCTAGTATATAATGCCAGATTGATCCAATCATACATAGAGAATATGATGATGAATATCATAAATATATCTCACTAGCATATCAAGGATTCTCCATTGACTTTCCCTTTGAGCCAACATGCACAGAGAAAACCATGTATGAGAAGGATATACGGAATACTCTATGCCATGATCTAGAGGTAGAATCGTTCAATAAACTCATTTCCAATGTTCTCTTTACGTCGTGAAACTTTTTTTAACAAATATATGTTTTTGTATCAAGGCATAAGCACACTGGTGGTTTTCTGTAAACAATATTGCAAATTTAGATTGGTTTTATATGACCACTAGCACTGCACAAGTATCATGTAGAGACAATTTCAAAGGTTGAAAGGACCTGAGGCTTACAAGATCATGTGAGGACATAATATATTGGATGAGCATGCTACTGTAACTTTCATATTAGTGGGTGCTTACTCCATCGAACTAAATGCAAGACATCAGTACATTAGTATTGCATGAATTAATCCAAAATAAAAATAATGACATAATGAGATATAGTTAAAAACTAGGTGCAACATGTATTGAAAGTCAATGTTCATACTTATGTTAGAATATTCTAAAAATGGATTTTTTTGTTATGTAGAAATGCATCATATGAAATCAGAAAATCACACACATGCTATTATAAAGTTGTTGATTTGCAAAAATGACACCCCAGTTAAAGTTGAATAAAGAACCATTTTAGTGTGAATTGTTATTTGTTGAATTTGCTCTCTATCATTGACATATTGTTGCACATGTCTTTGTCATATCTAAAGGTAAGTAGGGTGAGGTTTTCTCTCAAGGCATGAACCTAGCATAAAATGTTTGACCATGAGGTTCATTGAATTCACCTGTTATGGCATATGTTCATGAACTTTTCAAATATGACAGATTTAACTGTACCATTTTGAAGCTTGTTTGGGGGGAGATGGTCTAGGGTGTTGCAACCATATTGGTTGATGAGTAAAGAACATCCTTGAAAGGGTAATTCAAGGAACCATATATATAGCCTAGGCTCCCATCTCATCCACCGTTGATTTGCTATGATGAGAACCATATATAATTTATCGGGTCCATTGAGGAGTATGCCCGCTAAGCAAATTCATATTTTTAAAATAAAGTTCAACATTAATACCTGTCATTCGTCCAACCATATACACGCATTGTTTCGGGCACAATTAATACCTGCCATTAATTCCTTCCCTAATCTCACAATTTTTAGATAACCTCCATCCCGACGCGCTCATACGCGTCGACGAGTTTGTGTCCTCTGCCCATATGACGACATAATCTACCTAATCCAGAGGGATGGCTGCCCATACGCGTCGACGAGCCCGCGTCCTCCACCCCGATGACCTCGCCGTCCTCCGCGCCGACGAGCTAGACAAGGACAAAGATACCGCACTGCTGGGTTTCCAGCAGGTTAACCAGGTGGTGGCGTACATCCACGGGGCTCCGCTACCTACCCCTTGAACACCAAGTACAAACTCATGCTGAGAGAGGTGTGCGCCACCAAGCCCAAGTTGGGGTCGAGAAGGTTGCTGAAGTGGTCGAAGGAGCCGATCACCTTCAGTCAGGCCGACCACCCCGCGAGCACTGCCGGTCTAGGGCACCTGTCGATCGTGGTTTTGCCCACGGTTTGGAACGTGAAGTCGGGCGCGTGCTGGTGGACGGGGGGGAGCTCTATAAACCTCTTGTCCTCGCGAGTATTCCGGACGCTCTAGATCCAAGAGCAGGAGCTGCTCCCGATGGAAGATCGGCCTTGGTGGCCCTACGAATATGCGGGATGACGCCCTAATTCAGGCTTGGGGACACCAGTCATGTCAAGCGGACGCCAAGCGACTGCTAGGTTGTCGCTCCCATATAATATATCCTCTTTTATTTAATTATTTAATTGCACTAATCCTGCACAGGCGATTGCTAGGTTGTCGCTCCCAATTAATTATTCTGAACATGCACATGTTCTTTTTGGTAATATCCATCCTTTTCTTGATCCATGAAAATCGAGGCATTTCTTCTACCTTCCATTAAAAAGGTAAATAATTAGGAAACTCGTTTTATCATGGCCTCGAGCAATTTGAATTGGGTCCAGTCTAGATAGCTACAAGTGGCACGTTGTAAGGGACACAATGTGTAAACAGCTGGACAAGCTAAATCAAATCCAATGCGAACAAACACGAAAAAACCTCACCACCACGGTCACGGAGCCAGAGTGCCAGACCCACCAAACTAGAGCGCGGACCGCACGCACATAAAAGCAAAACCCAGAAGCAGCAGAACGGCTCTCTCCTGCTTCCTTTCCTCCTGAAACGCACGACGACACCCCCACGCGCCATTCCAAATCCAGGAGCTCCACCCCAATCCCATTCCCACCTGGCTTCCTCCCCACACGAGGAGGAGGAGCAAGACGCCGAGCATCACGAGCCCATGCAGGAGGAGGTTACCGCCGACGTCATCGAGGAGCGCAAGGGCGGGCAAGCCATCTCCATGGAGGTGGAGGCGGCCATGGCTGACGCCAAGAACGGTAAGCACAAGGAGAAGGAGAAGAGTTCCATGTCCCCGGCAAACCAGGAGCTCACCGCTGGTAACGAGAAGCGCGAGGGCAAGCGCCCCATGTCCGTGGAGGAGGAAGCCGCGGCGGCCGCGGCAGCATGGGTGAAGGCGGCGCTGGTGCTGGTGGCAGAAGACGGCGTGAGGGTACGCGTCTCGCCGGCCGCAGCGCGGCTGTCGCAGAGGCTTTGCCGGCTGATGGACGAGAGCTATGGGCAGGGGCTTGGCCCCATCAACGTCCCCAACATCTATGGCAATGTGCTCAAGATGGTCGCTTTGTACTGCGATAAGCATAGCCTGCACCTGCACGGTCCCAAGGCCTTCGTCCCCGAGGCTGACCCGCATGGTCTCATCGCCTGGGACAGCAGGTTCATCCACGTCAACCAATCCACCATATGCCAAATCATAATCGTGAGGGTGCTGCAACAACATTGATCCTTTTCACTCCAAGAAGAATGGTTCACAGCAATTTGTTTGTGCAGGCGGCGATGTTCCTGAAGATCGAGGGCTTGCTAGACCTAGCCTGCATGGCGATGGCAGACAAGATGGGGATTCGGGTGGAGGAGGTCCGTGATATCTTCAGGATCAAGGACGACACACCAAAATAGTGGGAGAAGAAGAAGAGGTCCGTGATATCTTCAGGATCAAGGACGACACACCAAAATAGTGGGAGAAGAAGAAGAAGAAGAAGAAGAAGAAGAAGAAGAAGAAGAAGAAGAATGGTTGACCCTACTGCTGCTGCTGTGCTGCATTGGTTCATGGTGATATTCTTGGTTATGAGCTTCTGAGTGCAATAGCTTCAGTTAATCAGTTCAGTCTGTCAAATGTTTGTTCGGTTTAATTGTGTTCTCTGTGCTTGCATGACTGTCCCTGCATGGCTATTTTCCTTGAACTGTGATTCTACAAATGTTCCCCTGCTTGGTTGGTATTCGTCGCACCAGCGAAAAGGATCTCTTTGTTCCTGCTATTGTTCTTGGTCTAAGAAGGGAGTGAATTGTTACCTTTGCTACGATGCCTTCAGGCTACTATAGGCAAGTCGGTGGATATGCATGGCATGAGAACTGCGCGTATGCATTGAGCTTGTATATACACGGCAAGTTTTTGTGTTTGTTTTGGACAAATGTTTTCAAAGCAGGTCATACAGCAGAAACTAACATGCTAATTGCACATTTCTTCGGTTAGGCATTATCAGTATAGTTGGTATCTAAAGAGAAATTTGACACCCAAGTGCTTGGTCTGTTTTGTTTTACTTGATTTTCCTTGCCCATGCATGCTCGCCTGTATGCTGTGAATAGTGGTGCTGGGTTGCTTGACTTGTGTCGATGCATCGGCCACAACTTTGGGTATTTAACCGGCACTGTCCAATGTAGTTCATGCCACTGCATATCCCATGGGTATATATAGATTTTGGATCTTTTTTTCCAACGTTATGACATGTTATGATTATTGATGGACAATAGCTAACTTTTTATAAAAAAATAGTGCAACTGTGATCAAACACCTGATAAAATGTGCCTAGTCTCTATTATAACATCGTATCAAACACCAGAGCCTCCTCTAAACACCCTCGCCTTCCTGTAGCCATGACAATTTGTGATAACATTTAGTATCCAATCAAGCATGCCTTAGATAGCAAATATTTAGAATTTATATTCATCATTTTACTGAAAATGGAAGAGGTTTCAGTTGTTTTGCTCACCTTATCATTTACCTAGTGCCACCGTCTTCTCAGATGCCACAGTTCGGTTCACCATTCTCCCTTCCCTCCCTCGCTCCCCCTCCATGGCTTAGAGAGGCATCAAGACAATGGTCCAACATTGGTGGGATATAACAGCATCAACCTACAAAACAGTGGTGGCCGGTGGAATGGTAATGAAAGAAGGTCATTATGTGGTGGGAGGGATGTGGAAGCGGCTTTAGTGTCCCCCACACCAAAGACAAGGAAACAAGATGTGGTACGGGCACCTCACCGGAGGCGAGGAAGAAATAGGGGTTACATCTGCGTCAGAGGAGTAGACTGTAGCAGGGGAGGAGCATCAATACCATGAGGGAGGAGAAGTGATGGCAACGAGTGACACAAACATGGCAACAGGCTGCGGCGGCTGGGTGGGGAGGTGAGGATTAGGTTTTAAGCTAGGGTATTTTTATATCGAAGTTGGTTAGATATCAAACGTTGGATTTTGATCTAACGTCCAAAAAATCACTCATGACTTTTTTTTAGGTGACTTAATGAAAGTTTGCCTCTAGTATTTAAATTCAAGGGTGAACATGAGAGCATACAAACTTCTATTGTTAGAAAACATCTTCCTCTCGGCAAGAACTTAACATTTGATTGGGTGAAGTGGTAGGCAGAGGATCATGTGATGCATCATGCATGAGGTGTTAAAATAGAGATTATGTATTTTGCATTTATATAATCTGAATTCCAAAATATAGAAAGCTCAAACAATTAAGTTTTTTTATGAAATTGTGAATCAACTTGTATCAACGACCCAAACACGCTTTCTCCCTTTGGATCTTGTTCGATATCTATACAATACCCTCATCCTTCTCACACACACTATGGAAAAGAATCTTGCTACTTTGAAATTCATGTTTTCGGGTTCTTCTCCTCACATCTCTCTCCTTGTTATTTCAAACACTTACATGTTGGTGATCCTGACCATCATAAATATCATTGTGTCTAACTCGTCACCCTATTTATGCTGACTATTTTTTTTCCATTTAACAAAAAAAAAAATTTCCCGAAACAACATCCGAAAAAAACACTTTCTATTGAACATTCGATGGAATGTTGAACCTGATAATATTTTTATTCATGTGTCCAAGTCTCGAACCTTGCTCTCGCATTTGTGCTCTTTGACATTTCGTCCTTCCTAGCTACTCTCGCTCCCCTTTTCTTCATCCACCTTATCCATTCACCACACCACATACATCGTTCTTCCCATCCTCCTCTTGTTGCTCCCTTGTTCCTTGTCCTGTACTCACCACCCTGATTGTCGGGAGATGAAGCTTTGATGCCACCTTCCTCCCAATCTTCATCGCAATCACGGCCACTACTCTTCTCCCCTTCTCCCCCACCATGGACAAGCTAAGATGTAGCTAGGGAGATGATCACGTTCATGCCTTTTCTCCTCCCCTCGTGTATACTCTCCTCCATCCTCTCTCTTTTAGCTATGGCGATGATCCGGTGCTCTATTCGGGCCTCTTCTCCTTCCCTCCTATATACTCTCCTCCCTCTCTCTCTCTCTCTCTCTCTCTCTCTCTCTCTCTTTCTCCAAGTTCTTATGGGTAGCCGGTGAGAGCAGCGGGGTGTCGCAAGATAAGAGGGAGGAGATGAGATGGAGGGTGGTCTCATGCTCCTCTGTGGTTGAATTCTACGACGACAAGCTCATCCACATAGTTCATGACCTTAGATTTGACTAGCACAAGCTTCTCTACGGCTAGATCTAACGATGACAGGCTGCTATATGACTAATTCATGGGATAGTGATGTCACGGTGGTGGCGTGCATCCCGCTGGAAAGAGTTAGACGTGGAAGATGCATTGTATATAAACATTTTGCTTGATGAGTGAATCATCTAACAGAAGTAATTGAAACATTAACGAGATCTGTGAAAACTGCTGCCTTAGGGCCTAGCAGCCACCGCCAGGAGAAAAGAAAAGGGAGTTCGACGCCAGCGTTGATCCGTCCGCCGTCTTCGCTCTTGGTTGCTTTCAGGCTACCTGCAAGCAAGTATGATGACGGATTGACGCCGGCGAATAATTAACCATAAGATTTAGGGTTAAGAGTCTAGCCAATAATGGCCTCGTTGCGGCGACGCAACGGAGGAAAATGCAGAGCTTCGGCTTGGGGCTAGGTAGGCACAATGGTGCTGATGGCCGCCTTGGTTATTTGTGTCGGAAACGGGGCTTCTTTTTCGGATATCCGGTGAGAGCCAAGGAAAAATTATCTAGTCAAGAAAGGAGAACATGTTTTGCCCTTCTTCATTTACTAGATGTCTAGATCTGGATTTTCAATCTGTTTCTTGCACTGAAAATCTTGGTGAATTCGAGCAAGCTGTATTCGTTTTTTCTATGGTTATTCCTTTTTCGAAGTGTTACTCGAGTCAGAGATTCAAGCCTCCATGACTACTTATTGATGTTGATCTATCAAATCTACTTTCCATGATGAACGAAGATAAAGAAATTGTATGAATTGAAATATCTTTGAATATCTGTATGCTCCAAATTAATGTTTACAATAATCTTTACTTCAACCCTATTTCATTAGCATATCGAGATACTCTGATACAAGGTACGGTAAAACGTTTTCCATCGGACACTCAAGGGAAGTGCCTCCGGAAACAAATTTGTCGATTTTTTAGGTGGTGAAAGAATTTCGGCATTTTTAATTTTTAATTAAAATAATTCAAATATCTGATAATGAAGTGAAATTTTGATCGCTAATTCAAAACGTACCAATCTAAAAATCTACAAATTTGGCAAGATAATTTTTTTTTTATCTGCTCGGAAGTCGGCGCCGGCGGAACGCCTCCGGTCCGGGCTACCGTTGTTTCCCATAAAACGCGACGAAACCGCAGTGGCAGTTCTCAAATTCCACGATAGGAGGAGAGCTTTATCCCGATCCCAGTTCCCATCCATGGCTTCCACCGCCGACGAGGAGAGGCGCAAGGGCAAGAGCCCCATGTCCCTGACCCTGGAGGAGGAGGCCGCCACCGCGGCGACCGCGGAGAAGGCGGTGCTGCTGCTGGTGGCGGAGGACGGCGTGGAGGTACGGGTCTCACGCCCCGCGGCGCGGCTGTCGCAGATGCTCCTCCACATGGTCAACGACGAGGGCTTCGGGCAGGGCCCCATCCGCATCCCCTGCGCCTTCGGTGACGTGCTCAGGATGGTCGTCGAGTACTGCGAGAAGCACGCGCCGCACTACGCGCCCTCCGCCTCCGGCTCCGGGCGCCGCGGTTGCTGCCCTTGCCCCTCCCCGCCGGCCCCCGTCGCCTCCTCCGCCTTCGTCGACCCCGACGCTGACCCGCACGGCCTCGAGGCCTGGGACAAGGACTTCCTCCGCGTCGACAAACTCACCCTCTTCCAGATCATCCTTGTAAGCAACCCGACCGATCAATCATGAGCTGATTTCTCACGGACTGTGAATTTGTGAATCGCATCGGCCGCATACTCGCAATCCGTGTGGTCATTTTGTACGCGTGGGTTCGTTCGTGCAGGCGGCGAACTACATGAACATCCAGGACCTGCTGGACCTGTGCTGCAGGACGGCGGCGGACATGCTGAGGGGGCGGACGCCGGAGGAGATCATCGACTTCTTGGATGTAAATGTCGACTACTGAGTACTGACACGCCGGAGCAGGAGGACGAGGACATGGATGAGGATGCATGGGTCTATGATGACTGACTTGCTGCTGCTGCCTCCTGCTGCATTGGTTCATGGGCCATGGCGATGAACTTGGTTAGATAGATGATTTGATATCGGGTGTGCGATAGATAGCTGAGTGCCAGTGCCTGACTTGATCAAAAGTTCAAAACCCATATATAGAATGTTCGTATCAATTTAGCACAATTTAGTACATTGTGTGCTTTTTGCATAAATTGGAGATGCCTTGATGATGTTTCTATAGATCTTTTAGTGATATTGTTTTAGAGAACATGATTTGACTCCTAAGTTCATAGGGCATTGCTATTGAGGATATGCCCCACAATTGGTTAAGATTGATAAAATACCCCATAGCTCATAATTGAGAGACACTTCGATGATGATTTACCTCTTTTAAAATCTTTGGGCAATTTTTGTCAAGGAAAAAGACCCTTTTACTCTTTTCTAAGTTATATCACCATTTTTATTTCATGGTAACAAACTCTAGCATCTTGCATGTTCGTGCGTTGGCAATATGATTATGATTCCACGAAGGCTCTCCGCGGCCTCTCTTTGAAGCAAATTGTTTGCAGAACTGTACTGCGTTGGAGCGAATTCGCACCATATATTGAAACGATTTGTGGATACGATACATTATCAGTCAATAAAATTGAAGATGATAAGCTAGTCAAATCGGCTGTATTTGGTTTGGTCCAGCCAAGTTAACTGAGCTAGGTGAGATTTCGTCATGCGCTAGGGACAACACAGTGCAGTGCAAACTGGACAGCTTTTCCCTCCGCACTCGCTAGGGTTACTAGAGCATCTCACAAGAACGCGGGGCGGTCCGACGGGCGTCCGACGCCCAGCGCTGACCGTTGGATAGAGATCCAACGGTCAGCGTTAGATCTTGAGAAAAGTTTTGTTATTTTTGTTTCGCCATGTAAAAAAATTTTAAAAAAAATCATAAATATTCTCTAATGCATGTATATTTCTATCCAATTTTTTTGTATTGCTATACAACATTTACATATCTAGATTTTTATTTAAAAAATGTTTATATAAATGAATACTGATCATATAGATTTGAATAAAATACATGTGAGCGCTGACGCCGCTTCATCGCCGGCGCAGTTTCACGCCGTCGCCGCCCGACATCCCACATCGACGCCGACGCCGCCCATTCCCCACACCGATGCAACCCCACGCCAAGACGCCAAAGGGCTCGACAACGATGAATCGGCGCGGCAACATCGATAACGAGCTCGGCGCGGCGCGAATCGGCGACGGCGAGCTCGGGCGCTGGAATCGGCGGTCGAGCTCGAGCGGCGCGAATCAATGACAATGAGCTCGGGCGCTGGAATCGGCGAAATCGCGGTGCGAATCGGCGACGCCGAGCTCGGTAGCGTGTGAATCGGCGACGGCGAGCTCGGGCGAAGCGTGAATCGCCGCAGATTGGGGAGGAAGAGAAGAGAAGAGAAAAGAGACAGAGAGAGATAATGGGGAGGGTAGAAGAAAATGAGAAGAAGAGGCTGACATGTGGGGTCCACATGTCAGACCGTATTTTAGACCTTTATCCATGTATATTTCGTCCAAAATTCTCTCCATGCTGAAATAATGGCATGTATGTATATTTTTGCTGTTTATAATGGCGTCTGTGTCAAAAACAACTTAGCGATGGCATTCCAGTCCAAAGAAGACTATACAGTGGCATGTATGCTTTTTACCCTAAGAATAAGAAAAACACTTTTGAACATGTCAACCCTAATATAATTCATATCTAATAAAAAATAGAGCTTCATGTGCAAAAGGTATATACGGTAACTATCAGAAGTATATCGTATTAATTTAAATTTGAATTTGAATACATATTGCAACTCATCGTATTTCGTGTATAATTTTTTAATCTAAAGTTACTTTAAATATGTGTTCGTTGTAATATTATGGTTTTAATGATACTTTCATTGTCATTTCTATTTTAAACTCATTGCGAAGAAAAATGTAATCATAGTCTCAGCAGAAAGAAATAGAACAAGAGAATAAATGAAAATAAAAATATAATCATAGTCTCAATGGAAAGAGAAAGAACAAAATGAGTATGGATGGAGAAAAGAACAAAATGAGTATTGATGCAAAGGAAAAATAACAAAGACCAAACCAACCGCTCTAAACATAAACATTTAACTAATAGGAGATCTCCCGATTTTTATTAGTGTCCAACGGCCAGCGCTGGCCATCGGACGGGGGCGCGTCCGACGCCCGTCGGACCGCCCCTGCGTCCATCTCACAACGGCCGCGCTGGGCGACCACACGGCAAGCATCAGATGACACCCGACGCGCGCTGTTCATGAAAGGGGCCGCCTTCGCAGATCGTTGCCGCCACCGCCGGGCCGTTGTTGTTGCTGCTTGTTGGGAACAAGCTCATGGAGCAATTGCAGTTGAAGACTTGGAATTGGGTGGATTTGGAAAGCAGATCAGGAGCGCAATAGGGGGCGTGGGAGAGTTTTATAGACTGTTGGTTGTCTTAGTTGAACCAGACTGTATGAGTTGAGTTAGGCTGGTTGGAGCCAGGCTGAGATGAAGCAAATGGTTGTTGTTTAGTTAGGTGCATGAGATTGTACAGGCTGCGTAGAGACATTGTTCGGTTGACTGCACTAAGAAGAAAATGGCATGGAGAAATTCAAAAGAGGGGTGAAACATTTAAAAAAATAAATTCTAGAAAATCAAAATAGCAAAAAAATCAATTACGAAAAAAATCAAAAGAAAGTCTCATAAATAAATAAATTCAAATTTTTTTTAAACTTTTAAAATTTATATGGCAAGTGTGGTCTTGTTTTGTTTGTCAATAACCCATTTTTGAAATCGGTTTAGTAATAAAAATACCAATCAAAAGATATAGCAAATAAATGAATCAAATGTGTCGCGCATGTGGTTGTTGCTGCATCCGCGGAGCCTGGCTCTGGGAAACTCCCAATTTGGTCATATCTCCAAAGCCTAGCCCGGAGGGGTTAATTGCATCTGTAGAGTCTGGTTCAGATGGGTGAGAAGACAACCAAACACCCTAGTTTTCTATCTTTTTGGATGCAGACAACCAAACAGCCTATTAGGGGGAGGAGAGAGAAAATAGTGGGCAAATAGGGGGTTCTTTTAAGAGTATTTTTTTTTCTGGTTAGCCCTCAAATAATAGTTAGGGGTTTGTTTAGGGGAGCTTCTAGAGATACTCTTAAGGCGTGTACAATGGGTTATAACTTAAAATGCTATATGCAGTAACAAATAAAATAGTAGAGAGAAAAATATAGATGAATAGTAAGAAGATGTAGGACAACTTCACCTTGTCAAGATGACAAAGCACTAAATACTAAATACAATGCATTGCAGGCCACGTAGCTTCTCCGTCATGCGCTAGTGCCAATACAAGGTAAACTAATAAGACAACTTTTTTCTTGTCAGGATGACAAAGTACTCAACGATTTTAAAAGAAATAAATCATCAGTAATCTCAAATACGAGACATTGTGGTCATGTTTGATTCATCTTAAATTAAAATCTAAAGCTATCACAGAAAACTTGTTATTTTTATAAGAAAAAAAATCTATATTACAGTATGAACTATGACCCTTTGTCTGCTTAACCCCCTGAACTACGAACTAGTTGCATACAACTCACTAAAGGTGGTTTTGACTTTTTTTGTGCGTGTGACGAGAGACATGGCGATACAACCATCAAATATGTAAAAACACATAAGTATCATCATGGGACCACATATCATTCTCACCCCTCCTTATCTTCTACCCTTTGCCACAACTCCCATCTCTCGTCCACAGCTCTCTGCCCACATGTACATCGTGTCGTCGCCGCCCGCCACTAGCGCGGTTTGTCGCCCCCATGCGCGGCGCGCCCTTGAGGGCCGCCCCTGCCTCCATGTCGCAGCGTCGTACGTCACCCCTCCTTGGGTCCACGCTGCTACCATGTGCCGCCGATCCTCCAATCCGCGCTCGGTGTTCTCGCCAGCCTCTAGATCTGATGCCAACAGGGTGCCCGGAGCAACCCTGCCGCCGCTGGCTCCGCCTCGACCACAGCCATCCCTGACAAGGTCGTCGTTGCCTCTTCTCCGTTCCACTGCGCCGACCTCCCATTTCCCCCCACCCCGCCTCCCCTACCACCTTTAGAGAGAGAGAGAGAGGGGAGGGATAAAGAGAGAGAAGATGATATATGCACATGGCGATGATGTGGCAAAAATTGCACATGTGTACGGTTTGTGTGGCAAAACCACTATCGAAACAATCTTCAGGGGGTTATCTGTAACTTTATTCTAGTTTCTCGGGTTAAAATACCTGGTTTCGTAGTTCATGTGGTTAAGTAGACAAAGGGTCATAGCTCAGGGTGTAACATAGACTTTTTTGTTTTTATAAAGCTATATGAAGCAACATTTTTCTTTTTCTTTTTTTCCTTCTTTTAGTGGTTTTTTTAAAGGTCTTTAAAAAATTATTATATAGCTCTTGACGTTTTTTAGCCTAAAAGTATCTCAAAATTCCAGCCAATCAAATAAGGGCCTTATCGGTCAATTTTCTCAAGTTCTTGTAGTTGGTAAGTATCAGTGGAATCTAGTTGTGCCAGCCCCTTTAATCCACTTTGGCTGCATTGTCTCGCGACTGCGGCCCAGTTGTGGTCTAGCGACACGACTAGCCCATTTTTATGAACAACTTTTTACACATTTATTTTCTCTTGGTGAGCAACTCTTGAATAGGAGATGGGCGGACTCTCGTGGAGGCATCCAAACAAGCCACAATACATGGAACAGTTTTGTTGTTGATTGCCTTCGCTCAAGGCTGTTGAAATAATTATGGGGTTGGCACATTTAATTATTTTAATAGAAATTTCAAGAGGCCCATTTAATACTAAACCGTTCGGGAAATTGGGAGGAGAATATCTCAACTTAAATAGTTGGATTGTGATTCTCCCAATTAAGAAAAGAGAAAGGCGGCGAAGCTCTCCTCGAGACAGGCGAGCTCTCCCGAGCCGGCGAGCTCTCCCGAACACAGGCGACCTCACCCCGAGCATGGGCGAAGCTCTCCCGCACGGCGACCTCACCCGAGCACAAAGCGACCTCTTCCCGTAACCGCGACTTAATGGTGGTGTAATGACGTCCGTTACGTAACGGACGACTTAATGGCCAGATGTAATGACGTCCGTTACTAGTGCTTGATGGCATCCAGGTTCGACGAATCTTCTCTTCCTGGCGCCTATAAAAGCATGAGCACCTCGCCCTGTGATACATGCTCTTGCCCTCAAGAGATCTCTCTCTCCCGCACATTCCATACTTCCATCTGTAGCGCTGCCATTTTGTTTTCCCGCCTCTGTTTCCTTGCGCGCACAAGGAGCGGAGGGAGCAGGCCTCCGGAACCTAGTCCTTCTTGAGATCCTGCTCGGGATAGAAGGCCGATAAGGTTTTTGGGGAGCGTTCTCACGCGACTGCTCAAGCCTGGGTCTTTGCGAGGAGGCACCTGTACATCTACACTGCATCGACGTTCGACTGCACCGACCTCTCCACTGCATCAAAGGCATCTCTGCACCAACTTGTGATCGACTACATCAACCGTCATGGCGGCTGAGAATGTGCAAGTCATTCCTCCGCCAGCGCCTGTGCCTGCGCCTGTAGTGGCTGCGGCTCCGGCTCAAGGGTATATTTGTTTATACCGTGCCTTTGCCTTTTTGTTTTCCTGTTCATTAGCCCTTGCGTATGAGATAGATATTTTTATATCTAGTACCTTTGGTCTTGGACTGGAAACTGGCACTTGTCTAATTATGATTTACATAATTTTGTGGATTAAAATATTGAGGAAATTCCTAATACTTCCAACAATCCAAAAACCTTATCCTAGGAATTTCACAACTATGGTTTTCGTGCCGCACTTAAGCCCAACTGTATTTTGATTGCAAATTACAAGCGTTATGCGTCAAGATGATTTTATGGTTGACTGCCATGAACGTGTATCACGTTGCGCAAGGCAAGCCACAGCCGGAAGGAGGGCTCTCTCCTGAGCAGGAGAGTGTCTTCGCGGCTGCGGATAACTTGTTTAGAGGCGCCGTAATTAGCGTTTTGGGAGAAAATCTTGTTGATGTGTATATGATTTTGCCTAGTGGTAAAGAAATGTGGGATGCACTTGAGACAAAATTTGGAGTTTCGACGGGTAGCGAGCTCTATGTCATGGAGCAGTTTCATGACTACAAGATGGTCGATGACCATTCGTAGTAGAACAAGCTCATGAGGTGCAAGCTCTCAAAAGAACTTGAGAATTTTAAATGTGCATTGCCCGACAAGTTTGTGGCGGGATGCATTATTGCAAAGTCGCCATCTTCTTGGAGGATTTTGCCACTACTCTAAAACACAAGAGACAAGAGTTCAGCGTTCTTTGGCCTCATTGGGTCTCTAGACGTTGAGGAGAAGGCGAGGGCAAAAGATACACGTGGGAAAGGAAGTTCTAGTGCCAATGTGGTACAAAAGAAAACCTTTAAATTCAACAAGAATAAAAACAAGTCTGAAAAACCTGACAACAAGAACAAAGCCAATCAAACTACTAGTTTCAAGAAGAAGAAGAAGAATAAAGGGAAGGGAAACTGTTTTGTCTGTAACGGGACAGATCACTGGGCTAAGGATTGCCCTGATCGTAAAGACAAGCAGAAATCCGCCAACTTTGTTATTGGCAAAACTGAGGCAGGAACATCTGGGTATGTAACAGTACCTACTGTTCTTTCAGTATGTCGTTCACCTGATTGGTGGATTGACACAGGGGCCAATATACATGTTTGTGCTGATAGATCCCTATTTTCTTCTTACCAGGTCGCAGGGGTTGCCTCCGTGTTGATGGGGAATGGGTCGCAGGCATGCGTACGTGGAGTCGGCACTGTTGACTTGAAGTTTACTTGTGCAAGGTCGTCATGATCGAGGAACGTACAACATGTGCCCGCGATAAATAAGAACCTTGTCAGCGGATCTCTATTATGTAGAGATGGTTTTAAGCTAGTTTTTGAATCCAATAAATGTGTTATTTCCAAGTTTGGAAATTTTATTGGAAAAGACTATGAGAGCGGAGGCTTGTTCCGCTTATCTTTGATGGACATGAATAATGAGATTAATCATGTTTGTGATCATGAGACTAATGTTTGGCATTCACGACTTTGTCATGTTAATCTTGGTTGTATGATGCGGATGGCCGGTATGGATTTAATCCCAAAATTTACCCAAGTCAAAAGTTCTAAGTGTCAAGTGTGTGTGCAATCTAAGCAACCTCGCAAGCCTCACAAGGCAGCAGAGGCGAGAAACTTGTCACCATTAGAACTAGTTCATACCGATTTGTGCGAGATGAACGAGGAGTTGACGAAGGGTGGTAAGAGGTATTTCATGACTTTGATTGATGATTCCACTAGATTTTGCTACGTGTATTTATTAAAGTCTAAGAATGAGGCTTTTCACTATTTTAAGATCTATAAAGCTGAAGCTGAGAACCAACTTGATAGGAAAATCAAACGTGTTAGGTCAGATCGTGGTGGAGAATATTTTTCTAGTGATTTTAATAAATTCTGCGAGGAACTTGGAATAATCCATGAGAGGACGCCTCCCTATTCTCCCCAGTCAAACGGGGTTGCCGAAAGAAAGAACCGTACTCTAACTGATATGGTTAACGCCATGTTAGAAACATCGGGACTTTCCAAGAAATGGTGGGTGAGGCTATATTGATCTGGTTGTCATGTCCTAAACAGGTTCCTACAAAGAATAAAGAAATCACACCATTCGAGGAATGGGAGAGAAAAGATTAAATCTCACTTATTTACGCATTTGGGGTTTGGCTAAGGTTAATGTGCCTGTCCCAAAGAAGCGTAAACTTGGACCAAAAACCGTTGATTGTGTCTTCATTGGTTATGCTTTTCACAGTGTTGGATATAGGTTCTTAATAGTGAAATCTGGAGTACCTGATATGTATGAAGGTACAATCTTAGAGTCCAATGATGCCACATTCTTTGAGGACATATTCCCTATGAAAGAGACACTTAGCTCTTCTGGCCAAGAATCTATCTTCTCTTCTAATCCTTCCACTCCTATACAAATTGAACCCACTTTTGAGGAAAATCCAATAGATGAAGACAATGAAGTAACTCGAAAGAGTAAGAGACAAAAGACCGCAAAGTCTTTTGGTGATGACTTCATTGTATATCTAGTGGATGATACTCCAAGAACCATTGAGGAGGCTTATTCATCTCAGGACGCTGACTATTGGAAGGAAGCGGTCCAGAGTGAGATGGATTCCATCCTGAGCAATGGAACTTGGGAATTATTGATCGTCCATATGGGTGTAAACCAGAGGATGTAAGTGGGTGTTCAAGAAGAAGCCGAGGCCCGATGGTACAATTGAAAAGTACAAGGCAAGGCTTGTGGCCAAGGGTTATACCCGTAAAGAAGGCGAGGACTTCTTTGATACTTACTCACTGTTGCGATTGATCACTATTAGAGTACTACTATCCATGGCTGCCTCCTACGGTCCGATCGCTCATCGATGGACGTAAAGACGGCTTTCCTTAATGGAGAGTTGGAAGAGGAAATCTATATGGATCACCGGATGGATTTGTAGTAAAGGGTCATGAAGGAAAAGTGTGTAGGTTGTTAAAGTCTTTGTATGGCCTTAAGCAAGCACCTAGCAAGGGCACGAGAAGTTCGATGAACTTTAACATCTCGCCGCTTTGTTGTGAATGAAGTTGATAAATGTGTGTATTACCGCTATGGTGGGGGTGAAGGAGTGATTTCGTATCGTATGTTGATGACATAACGATCTTCGACGAACCTTAATGTGATTAAGGAAGTGAAGGATTTATCGTCATGAATTTTGAAATGAAAGATTTGGGAGTAGCGGATGTCATCTTAAACATTAAGTTGTTAAGAGAAGATGATGGTGGGATAACTCTTGAGCAGTCCCATTATGTGGAAAAGGTGTTGAGTCGCTTTGGTTTTAGCGATTGTAAACCTGCTCCAACGCCATATGATCCAAGTGTGCTATTACGAAAGAACCAACGTATAGCAAAGGATCAATTGAGATATTCCCAAATAATTGGTTCATTGATGTATTTAGTTAGTGCAACAAGACCTGATATCTCGTTTGCTGTGAGCAAACTTAGCCGGTTTGTTTCAAATCCGGAAGATGATCATTGGCATGCTCTTGAGAGAGTGATGCGCTATCTAAAGGGGACATCAAGCTATGGTATTCACTACACCGGGTACCCAAGGGTACTAGAGGGTTATAGTGATTCAAACTGGATATCCGATGCTGATGAGATAAAAGCCACAAGTGGATTTGTATTCACATTGGGTGGTGGAGCTGTTTCCTGGAAGTCTTGCAAGCAGACCATCTTAACGAGGTCTACAATGGAAGCAGAACTCACAGCATTAGACACTGCCACTATGGAAGCCGATTGGCTGCGTGAACTTGTGATGGACTTATCGGTAGTTGAAAAACCGGTGCCTGCTATCCTTGTGAACTGTGACAATCAGACGGTGATTGCCAAGGTGAACAGTTCAAAGGATAACATGAAGTCATCATGGCACGTTAAGAGGCGATTGAAGTCTGTCAGGAAGATGAGAAACTCGGAGTTATAGCATTGGACTATGTCCGACGGCTAAAAATCCGCGATCCTTTACAAAGGGACTATCACGGAATGTGATAGATGAAGCATCAAGGAGATGGGCTTGAGACCCACATGAAAGTCATGTCTTAGTGGTAACTCATCCTATTTGATCGGAGATCCCGTGAATTAGGATGTTGAGACAAGCTAGTGACTGGCTGAGAGGAGAGTACTTTTGTACTTAACCCACTCCGTTTGAGATGTACTACTCTCCTATTCTGTATGGCAGGTTGGTTATACCTTAATGTCTTCCGAGTGGCTTTTAATAAAACAGAGATGTTATCCTACAGAACATCTTATGAGGAATACACCTATATGAGCTCGACTGCTAGTCACAGTCTATGAGAATGGGTGATCTCTAGAGGCTCATGAAAGGCAAAGGAGTATGACTTATACGCTCCAAACCGAGGGGATGCATTTAGCAGCCTAGTATCAGTAAAGGACTTTGGTAAAACTCGTTCGCACAAAACTGTCAATTCAAGGCTTAGTCCATTGTTCGGGCCAGAATGAGTGTAACCTTTGTTCTAGGTGGAAGTTCAACTTAACAGTCTCCATCGAAACACTGGTATATCAAACTACAGTGGAACTGAGAGTATTTCAAATGTGCCTATGAAATTTGGTGGGGATTGTTGAAATAATTATGGGGTTGGCCCATTTAATTATTTTAATAGAAATTCCAAGAGGCCCATTTAATACTAAACCGTTCGGGAAATTGGGAGGAGAATATCTCAACTTAAATAGTTGGATTGTGATTCTCCCAATTAAGAAAAGAGAAAGGCGTGGGCGAGCTCTCCCCGAGCCGGGCGAGCTCTCCCCGAGCCGGGCGAGCTCTCCTCGGGCACGGGCGACCTCACCCTGAGCATGGGCGAGCTCTCCCCGGGCACGGGCGACCTCACCCTGAGCATGGGCGAGCTCTCCCCGGGCACGGGCGACCTCACCCTGAGCACAGGCGACCTCTTCCCGTAACCGACGACTTAATGGCTGGTGTAATGACGTCCGTTACGTAACGGACGACTTAATGGCCAGATGTAATGACGTCGTTATTAGTGCTTGATGGCATCCAGGTTCGACGAATCTTTCTTCCGGCGCCTATAAAAGCATGAGCACCTCGCCTCGTGATACATGCTCGCCTCAAGAGATCTCTCTCTCCCGCACATTCCATACTTCCATCTCAGAAGGCCGCCATTTTGTTTTCCGCCTCTGCTTCCTTGCGCGACAAGGAGCGGAGGGAGCAGCCTCGGAACCTAGTCCTTCTTGAGATCCCGCCCGGATAGAAGGCCGATAAGGTTTTTGGGAGCGTTCTCACGCGATCGCTCAAGCTCGGTCTTTGCGAGGAGGCACCTATACATCTACATGATCGACGCTCGATCGCACCGACCTCTCCATCGCATCAAAGGCATCTCGCACCAACTTGTGATCGACTACATCAACCGTCATGGCGGTGAGAATGTGCAAGTCATTCTCGCGCCAAATACCTGCTCACAACAGAGTGGCTGCGGCTCCGCTCAAGGGTATATTTGTTTATACCGTGCCTTTACCTTTTTGTTTTCCTGTTCATTAGCCCTTGCGTATGAGATAGATATTTTTATATCTAGTACCTTTGGTCTTGGACTGGAAACTGGCACTTGTCTAATTATGATTTACATAATTTTGTGGATTAAAATATTGAGGAAATTCCTAATACTTCCAACAAAGGCGATGGGCTGTTTAGTTGCCTGCTCCTGGGCTAGCCAGGCTGAGTTCGTGCACAGAACAGATGATTGGTTGTCTGCACAAGCTCTAGAGCCAGGGCCAGCTCGTGCAAAAACACCGTGCTGGCCTCGCTCCTAGGGATGAAAACGGTTCGGATCCGGTCGGATAGTAGGTCATACCGTATCCTATCCTTCAATTTTTTATCGGATACCGGTTCGGATACGGTTAGCATAAAAATTGGTTCGGATGTGGATGCGGAAACGGTTACTTTCGGACGGGTAGAAAACGGATATCGGTTATTTTACGGACGGATTAAAAACGGATACCGGATACTAAATCGGTTAGCACATAATTTATATGCAATTAAAACATGCGATAAGAATAATCTAACTAACACATGTTTATAACACATAATTCATTACAATAGTGTATTTAATAACATACATATTACATAATTAAAGGTTACCTAGTTTTTAATCAACACATTGCATCGAAATAGAATCCAATTGGTACAAGAACATAGTGTAACAGTGGGTTTCGATTGACCATAGTTCCGATTTATAATTGAATAATGCATGACTTATCAATTGTCATTGTCAATTGGCCATTTAAAAGAAACAGAACTTCTTTCCAATATATATACAGTTTCCAATATATATTTGCTGATTTTCTTCTCTGTCTCTCGTGCATCCCAAGCTCAGCTCAGTATGAATTCCTTCTGCTGACATGTTTACTCAGGCTCAGTTAACCACAAGAGGTCATGCCAAGCTCATTCTGTTTGAAAGAAACATATTCCAAATGTATACAAACCCAGTGCGAGGTAAATTTATACTGTATTTAGCAACCATGGCCGGCAGGGGAGGCGGAGGCGCCGGCGGGAAGCGGCGGAGGCGCTGGGCGGCTCTGGGAAGGCGGAGGCGCCCGTCGGCGCGCGCCGCGGGAGGCGGCGCTGGGCGTCATGGTGGCCGGGCGGGGAGGCGACGCTGGGCTCCGCGGGGGACGGAGGAGGCGCCAGGGCGTTAGGCTGGGAGGCGGCGCAGACTCAGTGGGCGGAGTTGGGCCGGCAGGGAGGCGGAGCCGTCGCTGGGAAGCGGCAGGAGGCGCTGGGCGGCAGGAGGGAGAAGCGGAGGCGTCCAGCAAGCGCGCCAAGGGAGGCGGCAGGGGGGGTGGTGGGAAGGAGTGGGACGATGCTAACGCAGGACTAAAATATAGGTGGGGCAAGACTAAAATTAGTTTTGTCCACCGTTATCTAAATACGCCGCATACTAGTTAAAATACGGCATCCTTGGACTCACTATACTCCAACCAATCAAATTTTTTGTACCATTCTACTTCAAAGCTTCTCGAACGTTGGCCATATTGTTTGCGAGGATAATTCAAACCAATTGGTTGGTTTGGACCTTTCAAAATATATGCCCTTCTCACTTGGTCTCGGATATTTGCTTGATACTCTTCAATTTGTCTTCTTAATGTGGGATCCGCAACTATCTCATCTGGATTAAATTCTCTTCCAATATTTGGCTGTTCTACTCCCACATTAGTGTTACTACCTTGAGCGGAACCGGAATTGGTTGAAATTGGAACTAAAAATCTCCTCATATTATCTCAGATAAATAGTACCACTAGCACCTCTGTAAATTAAATCAAATAACACTAATCACTAAACCTAGCAATCTAGCATTGAGAGAGTCCGAGAGACACAGAGACATTGAGATTTGAGAGACAAGAAGCAATCTACCAAGGTGGCGCGACCCAAGATCAAGAACCATGATGGCGCCGTGGGCGGCAAGGCGGTCTTGATCTCATATGTTGTGCATGATGCCGGGCGTCATGCGATGGGTAGCGCATGGCGCAGGGCGCACCGGGCGGCGAAGCCACGGCAAGACGGCGCCACGCTGGGCCGCGAGGGCGCTGGGGGCGGGGCGAGCTGATGAGGAGGCGTCGGCGACACCATGGCGAAAGTGTCGGCAATGGGCGTGCCCGGTCCGTCGGTGGGCGTCGGCGGGGCGGCGGCGCAGCCATGCTTAGCCACGCTGATGCGGCTGGCCTGGCGCGCAGGGTGGTGACCAAGTGAGGCGGTGAGTCGGTGAGACATCTTGGCGGGCGCGGACCGTTGGGCTCTGGGGCGTGGCAAGGGATCAGGGAGAGGCAGAGGGGGAACGGGCCAACGGGCAAGAGCAGGAGGGGGAACCGCAGCGCAGAGGCTTGGCTAGGGTTGGGCGGTTGGCCACTTGGCGGCTGGGTCGCTGGGCGCTTGGGGATTAGGGGGGCGGGGACGCGTTGGGCCGAATCTTGGAGGCCCGAGGATGGATTCTGCCCCACCTAGGACCTAATTTTTCAGATATTGCTCTCTACTCCAACATAGGTATAAGTAGGGTAAAAAATTTTAGGTGGGGCCGCGGCCCCACCAGCCCCCATGGTGAGTCCGTCCCTGGAGTGGGAGCTGCTAGGGTTGGATGGTGGGGATGACCAGATGAGTGTAGTCTGTGTAGTGTGTTGGCCCTGTTGGGCTGGGCCTTGTTGCCTTGTTGTTGTTGGGCTCAAATGAAACGGATATTCGATTCTATCCGAAGTGCGGATATCCGAATCCGCTGTATACCATCCATACCATATCCGATCCGAATCCGACATAAAAATATCGGATACTATCCGAAACCGAATCCGAAAAATCCGAATCCGCAGCAATCCGTTTTCACAAAATGGCACTTCGGATCGGATATCCGTCGGATAGTATCCGACCCGTTTTCACCCCTACTCGCTCCAGGGGAGCGACCGGAGTGGCCGTTTCACCCAGCCTAGCCAGCACATTGCCACAGTGGTGGAAGCAAGAAAGGGGGATGCGGTGCTGGACTAAGAACGACAAGAGGGTGGCGGCGCCGGATCGAAGCAAGACAAGGCGACAGCGTTGGCGCCAGATCAAAACAAGACAAGGGCGACGACAGCGGCGATGGATCCAGCTGAGGATGACCGCGGTGGCGCCAGATCCGACCGAGGACTACCGCGACGGCGTGTGAAATAGCGTGGCGGTGGAGACTTGGGGCGGCGGCGGCGAATCAGGGCAGTGGTGATGCAGGCGTCCAAACATATGTTGTTGCTAGCTCGGCTCAATTTATACGAGACAACCAAATACCTCCTCGCCGACATGTTCGCCGGCGGCGCTCACCGCCTTCCCACCACCGTACGGTAACCTCTGCGCGCTCGAAACTCGCCGGCTCGCTGATGTGCCCTTGCCGCTGCTTGACTGAATTCGTCGCATGAATTGGGGACTCCAGGAAGAGGCGGCGCGCGGTGGTGTTCGTGGACCGCGACGGGGAGCTGTTCCGGCACGTGCTCAATTGGCTCAGGAACGGCAACGTCCCCATGCTCTCTGAGGCCGAGTGCCCGAGTACCACCAGCTACTGCGGTAAGCCGAGTACTACAGCTGCATGTAAATATGTAAATGGACCATGCTGCCTACTCTTGTGAGGGTATAGATATTTATTTGGCTTGATCTGGTTTGGTTCTCTAGGTGGATTACATAAACGAGAGAAAATTTTTTGAAAGACCAAAAGAACTTGGCAATTTCATTAATTAAAAAGTGGTGAAATACTTACAGTGACATTAAGGCTAGAACCAACCGAAAGATAAAAGAAAGGCGAGAAGTACTCAATCGCGACCCTCTGCAGAGGAAACCACTCACTGTCTCACTGAGGAGGGCAAAATTGATACATTGCTGGAGGCCGACCCGACTCGCAGGGATGTGACAAAGTTCGGTTCCGCTGGTGCTGGGAGTTTGGGTTGGACTGACCCAGGCACGGCTCGAAAAATGCGGCCTGAAGCACGGCACGGCACGAAAAAAAAAGGGCCGGGCCGGCATGGCCCGCCGACAGGCCGCCCGAGACAGGCCGCTCAAGTAGGCTCGACTGTCTGGCCATGGTTGGGCCGGCCGTCTAAAATAAGGTACGAGTCAGTAGTTTACGTTTGTCGAGGTATTTAGTTGCTCGGATGAATTTCTGTTCAACACTAAAGTTGTAGATAATTTGAGACACATCTTTTTCATGTAGATTAAAAAAAAATTTGCTGCCTATTTTAGGGCCTTCGGCACCATCCTTGGTAATTCGCCATTTTTGGGGTCTTGTATTGCTCGGATGAATTTTGGTTGAACATGAAAGTTGTAGATAATTTCGAGACGTATCTTTTTTATGTAGATAATATTTTTTTCTTTGAACAACATACGAATTTCTACAAAATACTTTTGCCTGCTGTTTTGTCACCCGTGCCATGCTCGGGCCAGCCCAGACCGAATCCAGCCCGACGTGCTTTTGGGCCATGCTGGGCCTATATTTCAGCACTAGGATCCAATTCCCACCACTAGGTTCCACGGAGTGAATCTTTCTGGACTTGACCTGTCTAAGAGCATCCACAGCAGAGCCTCTATCCCCACCCTATTTCACTATTAGCTATCCCTCAATCATTTCCTCTAAATTTTCTTTATATTTTACACTACACTCTGAAAAAATATTTCATCCATCAGACATCCTATCCAAAGCTACAGTGATTTAAAGTCACTATTACGGATGCTCTAAGCTGGTAAGCTCTTAGGTCGGCTCACCAAATAGTTTGGCATTTCTTGTTTAATCCAATGTGGCCTGACAAGGGCATGTATGTATCAGGTCTGGTAATGGGGGAAAACCCAACCCAAACCCAAACCAAACCCACAGTGTCATGTCGGAATTTCCAACCCAAACCAACCCAAAAACAATTCCTCTCAACCCAACCCAACCCAACCCAAACCATTATAAATTTGCATCCATCCAAACCCAATCCACTTGTCTTCGATGGGTTTGAGCCCATTTCTCACCCCGTTTCTCATGGCGAGAGAGATAACATCTCTGCAGGCTGCTTGCTGCATATAATGAACGGAGAGAGAGATGTTGCATATGTGAGAGAAATAGAGCAAGGAGAGCAAGAGAGATGTGAAGAAGATGCGTCCCCCTAGGCCCTGAAGGAACAGCAGACCCGCGAATCGACGAGTGCCGCCACCATGCCACGGGGAGCCGCTGGCACGCTATAGGAAGCCGCCGTTGCTCCACTCGTGGGACACCATCGTCGTTGCCGCTGCCACGTGGAGAGCCGCCGCCGCACCACTCATGGGAAGCCTTCGTCGTTGCCACCGCTGCGGCGCCATGCAGGTCGAGGCGCCATCACCGCTGCGCCACGCGTGAGGAGCTCGGAGGAGCCGGCGACCCGCGTTGAACCTAGTAGTGGCCTCCTTGAAGATGAACTGGGTGCTCTCATTTTGTGAAGGGATACCATGGGTTGTAATCCATCCAAACTTCATGGGTTAGAACCCATTTCAACCCGAAAAAATACACCCTAACCCACCCTAAACAGACCCACTTTTGTTCAAAACCCGAACAACCCCAACCCGTTAGTCGGCTAAACCCGTTCTCAGTTCTCACCCATCCAATAGCAATCCAATTGAATCCGCAACCCATACAACTCATTTCCTCCCAACCCATTACCACCCCTAATATATGCATCGTTTGTCCCATGTCTTGTAATACTTATCAGAGGTTGATTTCACTTGTGGGTGACATATTTTTCACGTGCTAACCTTCACAATGCTAGATTTGGGGTACATTAATTTTCTAAACACTTATACCGCATAGCGGTAACCCCCCATTAGGCTCCTGCCTGCGCTGTCCACGTCGCCTCCAAAACATGGGCTGCTGGATCGCACCGCGCTGGCCCAGATCCAGCCGTGCACCTGCCCGGCCCCTCGGACTACCCACTTTTCATAAAAAACCCTGTATTACACTATTTTCGGCTTCCGTCCTCGCGGATTCCCAAACCGGCCCACCCTCAGTTCTCCCCTGGTCGCTCACATTTTTATCCAGCCCCCTGTAGTTTACCGATCTTCACACCGTTGCCCTTTTTGCCTTTGTAGATGCACCTTCGCCAAAATTACCCACACTGCCACTCCAGTGGTCCGGCCCACCCCTTCACCTGACGCCTGCCTCTCTCCTCCCTCATTCCGCCCGCTTCCTGCCTCAGCTTCCTCTTCTCCTCTCCCATGGCGCTGGCACATCCCTCTCTCCCAGCAGGCTGCTGCCTCCTCCCGAATTGGCCTCCGTCTGGCTGAGCTCCGCCATGACCCTTCTTCCCTTCTGCTTCCGTCTGCAGACGGCGTGGTCCGCCGCCTCCCGTCCGCCTTCCCCGTTTCGCTGCCGCCTCCCTCCGCCCCGCTCGCTTATGGCTGCCCCCCTCCGTCCGGTTCCTCCCGCCGTCGCTTTCTCTTGTACCATTAATTTCATGTAATTCTGCTCGTAACATATCTTAGTTGCTCTTATCAAACTAAGTAAATTTGTCATGGATTTGATAAATCTGTTATGTGACCTTGTAAAATACCTGACCTAGGAAAACCAGCAAGAGAATTACATACTTTTTTTTGTTTAAAATTTATTATGTAAAGCTTTGTGTGGTATGCTGCATAGATAGTGAAACGCCTGTCTTCTTCGCAAGAGGTCGATGCCTCTTATTCTTTATTCCACAATGCAAATTTGCGTGCCTAAGAAGCTTCCACTTTTTTTTTTCCTGTATTTTCCCTTTTGTTTCCTTGACGATGGTGGTGGCTAGGATGGAGAGAAGGTTGGGGCTTGTTTAGGGCTTGTTTGTTTGAGCTGCAGCTTCTCTAAAAGCTGCTTCTGGGAAAGCAGCAAAAAACAAGCTTTTAAGAAAAGCTCAGATCACAGTACAAATTGGGCTTTTGGTGGCTTTTGGCTTCTTTAAAGGGGTTCCAAAAGCTGGTTGTTTCCTTGAGCTTCAGGTTTCTGAGGCTAAAAGCTGGTTAGAAGCTCAAACAAACAGGGCCGGTACAAGTCTTTATGTGTTTGACTTACTTATTTTGCTAATTTTTGTTTTGGAAACACTACTGTGCGGGCGTCTGGAAGCACGCGCTCACGCCGGACGCCCGCAGCGACGCTGCACAGGTGTGTGGGCAACTACAGCGTACAAGGTGGGTCCCACAAGCATTTTTTTTCTTTTGATGGCCATAAATTTTGACATGTTGCTCTAATGCACAAACCGTTTGCACTAACGTATTCCTCGTATTTTTACGAACAAAACAAGATGTATGTTGCCTTATAAATTTTCAAACTTACCTAGTGAAACTTGGGTTTCGCCTGATGAAACTTGGGTTTCATACTTGTTAAACTTTGCCGAACTGTCTAGTTTCATCAGGTTTCATCCCAGTTTTTCAAGTTTCATCAGGTTTCATCCAAGTTTAATTTCTTCAAGTTTCATCAGGTTAATCAGGTTTCATCCAAGTTTCATCAGATTTCATGAGGCGCTCGCCTTCATCAATACGTGGGCCAAGGTTCATCCGCACACGGCCAAGTTTCGCTAGTATGTGTGTAAGTTTCATAAGTGCCATCTCCTAGGTTTACCTCAAAAAAATTGAACAAGTGAAAAAATCAAAAAATTAAAAAGTATTTAAAATGGGTTGCTCTCGTTTTTAGAAGAATTATGAAATTTATTCCACACATTTTGAACACCGTTTGAATTTTATACAAAAATTGAAAGTTTTAATTGAAAAATGATCAACTGCATGTCCACATCTAGCAATGCCGGGCATGCACATTTAGCCAACGCCGGGCGCGCGTGAATGGCTGATCGGACGGACGGCGCTGGTCCGGCGTGCGTGCGTCCGGACGGACGTCCGACGTCTGGCGCTCTTTGTTTTAGATATGCTGTTCATAATTGTATAATTTGAAATTCCAAGTGTGAGTTTGTAGGAGCAAATCTAGAAGAATCCACATTGGATAAAGCAAACCTACAAGGTACCGATGCTTGAGGCCCTGTTTGGATTGCAAGGGCTAATTGTTAGCCACTAAACTTTAGCCCCTAGACATCCAAACAGCCTAGCTAATTGAGAGGCTAATTTTTAGCCCACCCATGGGCTAACAACTAGTCCATTAGTCCACAAATCTGTGCTAAAGTGGGCTAATTTTTTACCAGATTCGCGAAAAGACATTTTTGCCCCTGCTTTATGGCGCTGAATAGTCCAACCAAATTAACAAAACAAGGGTACTCTTGACAAATCAACAAACCAACTAAACTTTAGCCACTAGAATTCAAACACTACCTAGCTAATAGCTAATGGGCTAAAGTTTAGCCAGCTAAAGTTTAGCCATGGCTAAACTTTAGAGCTAAAGTATTCAAACAGGGCCTGAGTACAGTTTATCTTTAACTAGTATGGTGATTGTTTCCATCATTTTCCTTGCTTGTGAAATTCACCTCTATGCACTTTCTCTAGGATTTTGTGATGCCATATATTTATTTTTGAGCCTCCGTATTACTAGGAGGGTGCATGCGTGGTGGCATGCGCATGTGTTTCTTTCTTGTACACGCAATACATACTCATACACACTTAGGGCATCTTCAATGGTGCCAAATCAGCTGGCTACAAGGAGTTCATCTCACCTTTTTGCCTATGTGGAGGGGAGAGAGGAGAGATAGAGACTAGCTCTTAACTAATTAAGAACCGGTCTATAGCGGATTACAAGTTGCATTGCACCTATTACATGTGGGTTAATATTAAATTTAAGAGCCAACACTATAGTAAATCTATTTTAGGTGTTGTTTATAAACTATCTATAGATGATATGAAGTTTTTTTATACCTATTAGTTGGCCGTACATGATTCCGATCCATTTGGTACTAGAATTAATTGGTACGCATGATAGCTGTTGACTATTGTTGATTCAGACTACTTCGTTGTAGCCATCCAAATCCTGCTTATTTACAGCGATTTTATTCCATTTGATCATGTAGAGAAGAGATACATTGGTTTGCTCCGTACGTACTAGCGTACTGTCATACATGATACATGCACAGGTGCTCCATGACCATGCCTCACTCGTTCTTGATCTGCCCGCCGCTCGGTTTGTTCTTGGCGAACGCGACGAGCCAGAAGAGCACGATGGCGAGGACGACGTTGAGGACGACCTGCCGGTGCTTGCTCAGGCTCTTGGCCAGCCGCCACACCCCTCCTGGTGGCGGCGCCACCGGCCGGCCGCTCCAGACGGCGGCGCCGGCGGTCTCCTCTTCTTGCAGCGCGTCCTCGTATTGCGGCTCGCCGCCGCCGCCGCCAGCACAGGCGACGGCGTCGCCTCCGGCGGCCCTGCCGCGGGGCACCTGGACGTAGAGGACGCCCTTGTCGAGCTGGACCTTGATGGCATCGCAGTCGCCGCCGCCGGGGAGGTCGAACCGCTTGAGGAAGTAAAGCCGCCGCTCGCCGCCGTTTACGGCGCTTTCGCCTCGGATCTTGAGGCTCGATCCCGACGGGTCCACCTGGACATTCAGCTGGTCCTTGGTGAATCCTGCGTAAGCGGCATGCCTGCCATTTGTCAATTTAATGGGAGAATTTCGCTGCATTTTAGTGGGAGTGCGTTTATTTTTTTAAAAAACTTATGTTCGAAACAAATGGTTGCTAAAATATTTTTCTCATCATTATAAATATGAGACTTACTTTGTTTTGATTTATAAAGCCATAACAATAAAAGCATCGCCAGAGTCCCTGAATTTTAATTTATGTTTCTCATATCTAAAATACTATTTTGTTCCTATAATTTTTATCATTTTCCAAAGAATTTCTATTCTCGAAAAGATATAAAGATCGGATAGAATCTCTAAGTATAAGGACCAATATATAGAATCTATTGAGTAATTATAGAGACTGAGATTAACCGCGACAGTTATATAAGATCAACCACTGAGTTCCGTTAGGCATGCTCCAACTTCCGATGGTTTCTCTAAACCAAATGCTTTGATTTCTTTGAGTCATTTCTCGTATGTCTTAGAGCCGATCTCTCATATCCTAGTTAAACCGACCATTGATTTCTCGAAGCTACTAAAGCACGAGGTTTTAGCAATTTGGCCATTTGTTCACCTAGTCCACAAGAAAGTCCAAACTCAACAATTCCTCGCAAACGGACCTAGATTCTAGACCGGGATAATTTAGGGAAGGGAGGGACTACCCAACGGGATCCCGTCCCAAGAGACCCCGACGCCCCCAACGAATCCCACCCACCGTCGTGCCGCAGCTTTCCCGGCCCAAATCTATACCCGAACCCCACCCCGAACCCTAACCCGAACGGTCGGCGGCGAGCTCGATGGCGGCGACGGCGAGGTCAACGGCGGTGTCAACGAGGTCGTCTCCTCCTCTTTCCTCCTTCGTCCTCTGCGGCGCGCGCGAGCAGGGGGAGAGACACGTGATGCGCGGGAGTGATCCCGTCCGGATCCTGCCTAGACGGGATCCCGTTCCCCAGAAATTCTGTGTAGGGAACCCTATAGCTACGTACGACATGAGTTGAGGTGTGAGATGCAAGCCTCCACGCGCAGGTACGCACGCATGCTGGTGTGGGTACCTGAGACGTCGACGATGAGCGTGTGGAACTCCTCCCCTGGAACCCACTCGCTGTGGGGGTCGACCTCATGCAGCACGCGAGAGCGATACGCTGCCGCCTCCATCGATCTGCCTTGCAGTGCTTGTTGTTAACTAGTGTCAAAATGAGTAATCACACGTACTGCTACTTGGGATATATATAGAAGGGCAGCATTGGGGCCGTGAGATGCAAGGTATATATCATATATGACGATTGGATGGAGAGGAAGGGAAGGGAAGGAAAGGATAGCTCACCGTGCCGGCCATCATGCGTACCGCATACGTGCTCATCGATCGATGCATGGAGCACACTAGCTAGTTTTAACTAGCTACTAGTTATTTTTTGTTTGTTTTGTTTATTTTTGCCTTGCTTGTGATGTGTGCAAGTCTTTTTCGTGACCCTGCAGAAGCTGATTCGTGATTCGTGTCTCCCCTTAACGTAGCTTTCAGGGGTTTTTTTTTGTCACGGTATTTTTCTGTGCGAAGCTAAGGAGGGCATAGCTTAAAGGATATTATTTGGAGTTGAAGAAATGATGTGGGCTGATCGTTTATGCATACACTCCCCTTGGTCAAAGTATATGCATTTGAAGTACAGAGATTATCAGCGTAAAACTCATGATTAGCCGTTTGTGGCGTGGGTTTTTGTAATGATCCGCCAAATCTCTCTGTTCGAGATCCTTTGATTGCTTGGCACCAACCGATGATTAGCCGTTTGTCGGATATATATTCAACTTTCTAGCCAGCATGATACCTTTATTTGGAAGTTGCACAAGAACGGTATGTTTTCCATTCAGTCGATGTACCAAAGATTGATAATCGTAATGTTATTTTTTAAAAATAAATTTATTTGGAGAACAAAGCTCCCTATAAAGATGAAAATTATTTTGTGATATCTAGAGTAAGTAGTTCTTTTGACTACTACTCGCTCCGTCCACAAATGATCTACATAACCTTGTTTGGTTTGTCTAGAAAAGATCTACATTTTAGCCTGGTTTTAATTGCATGAGGTTATAGTTAATTAATTGCATGTCAAGGTGGGAGTTGTCTGTTGTGGGCCTGCTACTAGCATGCAGTTAATGGATTGGTGCGAGGACACAACTTTTGGTGTTAGAGGCTAGAATGAATAAATGATATCACAACTTTCGTAGCAATATTCCTAAGATTAAATGGGTAGTTGATCCATTAATTGTTTTTCTTGGTCTTTGTGATTTCTGTTAGACGTAGATCAATTTTGGATGGAGGGAGTAATAATCTTGCTAAATATAATGGAGAGGAACAAGTGTTTTTTAGCGGTAATTAATGAGACTATCCGTCCTCTCTTTTTGTTTTCATTGTCATCCCTCTCTTTTTGTTTTCATTGTCATCTTGCTAATCTATGTGTTGTATTGTCTATATTACTTTGGTTTAAATGCTCCAAGAAATTGAACTCATTTGTTGGGTGATTGACTTTAAGGAATGTCTTCAATGAAAGAAATGCTGATTTTAGTTGAGGCAACCGCTTTACATGGTCCATCTAGCTTTGTCAAAATAATGTGGTTTTTGATAAATGGAAAGAATCTTCTTTTATGTAGGTGATCTTCAGAGGAGCATACTGTCTACGTCACTGAGCTTGGTTACATAAGTATGATGACCATGAGGGGATCAAAACAGCTTGTCATTCCTTATAAGTGGTGACGATGTCGTTCTTCGCTAATTATGTCTGGAGGAATAATACTAGACTTATATTTGCTAGACTATCTTTAAGTTCTTTTTGGTCTTTTCGTTGGTCTTTTTAGACATGTGTGACATTTCATTTGTATGGCCATATACATCCAGGGCCGTTCCAAAGTTTTCAGGGGCCCGGGGCTAATTCAAACAATGTGGCCCTTTTATTAGCTACCATGATTTTTGTAGATAAAATATCATATTTTTTATATCATAAATTTGCTAGAGTTAGAGAATGAGTCATAAACAAAACATAGTTTCGAAGATACTCAAACTCAAGCAATATTCAAGTAAATTTATCTCTGTGTTCCAAGATGCACCTCCAAGGTCTAGGCTCCTCCATGCGCCGCATTGCCATCACTTCCCAAAATTGCGCTCCAAGATGCACTTCCAATGTCCAAGCCCATCCGTACGTCGCATTGCCATCACTTCCCAAAATCTCAGCAATTCCTACAAATTTAAATGGGCAAGTTAAAGTTCCTTCTAACACTCTTAGATGCAAAGTCATCAATAAGAGTATCAATATTAATTTCATCCAATTTATCCTTCTCAATGCATAAGATTGCCAAACCATTTAACCTTTCTTGCGACATTGATGATCTTAAATAATTTTTTAATAATTTTTCTATTGATCCTCTTTGTGAATTTACTATTTCCTGATCATGCTTTCTTTTCTTTCTCTTCTCACATCCGGACAAATGCTTTCTAGTAGACATATTCAATTTCAATGAGACAATGAACAATAGCGAACAGACAGAGACAGTAACACACGAACAGCACAATTATGCAAAAAGCAAAACTGCAAAAGACAAAGATTTAGGAAGTAGGAATAGATAGCAGATTGATTAGCCTGAGTCCAGAGACCGTGAGCACTGAGCAGGCTGCAGGCGTGACCGGTCGCTGAGTAGCTGCTTGCCTGCTTCACTCAATGACTCAATCGATTCCCGTCGGCCGCCTCCCAAGTCCCCAAGTCCCTGTCCCTTCCCTTGTCCCAGGCGGCGCCGCGGTGAAAGCTGACTAGCTGAGAGAGGCCGGAGGCGAGACGAACAGGCGAACAGCCGAACAGGCGTGAAGAGGCCAGAGACAAAGCTGATCGATCCTCTTCCAGGCTCCAGCGCATCAATTAATTGGATCGGTTACGGTGGCCTTGGAAGTTGGACGAGCTCAGCTAACGGGCTGCTACTGCTATTGGCCTACTACAGCTAGTGTTGGTAGATAATGGGCTGCAGCTGCTTTTCTATTTTTTGGGCTGATTCAATGGGCTTTGGTGTACTGGTTTGAGGCTCCTAATAATACTACTACCTAAACACTATATGGGCCGGGGCCCCTCTAAATTGGGGGCCCCTGGCTGTTGCACCACTTGCCCCCCCCCCTTTGGGCTGGGCCTGTATACATCCATGTTATAAAGGCTGGAATTTTTTCCATTATTTAAAAAATATACATTTAAAGTATATATTATATGACGTGAATTGAGGTACATGGAGACCAGCTCTTTCTACTCTCTCTCCACTCTACAAAATCAATTTTGCAGGAAAGGAAAGGGATACACATTGAGTATAAATATAAATCTTGTCAAATCCCTCATCACATAATCTCTCGAAGAGATCAAAAGTAGGGAGCACACCTGTGGATGGTTGGCACCACCCACCATATATTTCCTTAGCTCCATGCACCACCGCTAGGGGTGGAAACGAGCTGAGCCTAAGCGAGCCAGACATGTTCAGGCTCGGCTCGTTTTTGCGAGAGAGCTAGCTCGGCTCCGCTCGCTCGGATGGCCGAGCTGAAAAGCTGGCTCGACTCATGCTCGATAAAGCTCGCGAGCAGCCCATGAGCTCTTGTGGCTCGTTTGCATTCAAGCACTGCATATTAGCATAGGTCATAGGACAGGACATACTACATTAGCATATTACCACCAAAACATAGCCACATAGGGCATAGGATATTAGCATCAGTGCATCAAGATTAGCATATTAGCATCACTGCGTAAAGAATTTAAGATTCAAGCATTCAACCATCAGCCATCTCATCACTTCATCAGTCATCAGACCAACCCCTAGGCCATAGTTCACCAATTCCTTCCACCAGTCCACCACACACCAGGTTTCATAACCGACTTTTACACATTTAGTTCGAGTAGAGGCAAAAGTTAACTATAACAGAAATAGTTCGCACAAGCACACTACACAATGAAGACATACACAAAAGAAAGATCGAGCATGACATTGTGTAGATGTATACGTGCAGTGCAACAACAAAATGTAGCTCTTTAGACATCACTCATCAGCCATTCAAGCCAACGCTCAACAGGTACCAAACTAGCAATCAACATCTTGGACATCTGCAGTCAAACCAATTAGATACCAAATCAGAAGGGCTATGAAATGAGCAGTTAAAGCACTATAAACTAATGGAAGCAATCACTTGCCAATTACTTACTATGGCACTGTCAACAAGAATTATACTTTGTGCATCCATTTATATTCCATTTCCTACAAATGCCATGAATAAACAAGAACGAGTGCATATAAAAAAATTATTTGAAAGTAACAATCTAACAACATGAGTAGAACAACATATTAATCGTACCAGACCAAAGATTCCATTTGGAGCGTCTCCTCTTATCCAACTTGCAGTACACACTAACGCCTCCACCATGGACGGGTGTAAGGACTTCGATAATCGTCAAGTACTCTTCCTCCGATGTTGAATGCATATTATGATGACATTGTTCTTATTGGAATTGTGAGGATATTCTTAGCCATTGCAAACAATATCAGATACTTGGCTACATTAAACTTCCACCAATCAAGGACATTGAAGGGCAACACTTGTTGCCTCTCATTTGCATCCTCTAAATAGCATATCAAGTCAGTCCGGCATGTTTGTGTGCTACTAGCCTCGAGCAAACTCTCGAACTCATAAGATATATTAGCAGATGACACCAAACTAGCATCGAGCAACTGAGAGGAGCTAGCTTTGGATGTTGATGAGGTAGCATTTCCCAATTGATGGTGAAAGGATCGCTATGCCGCCTAGAGGGGGGTGAATAGGCGAATAAAACGAAATTGCGGAAACAATAAACTTGAACAGTAACCAGTCGGTCGGATGTTCCGATGCAGCGTCGGATGTTCCGACGTGGTACAGTACACCCTCCGTCGGATGTTCTGATCCTGGGTCGGATGTTCTGATGGCCGTCGGATGTTCCGATCCGGGGTGTTCTGGATTTGTCGAAAACCTGCAGTAAAATCTGTTTTCTCGCAAAACCAAAGTTAGATCTATCCAAGAATACTCAGAACAGGCCAACACAAGTAATAAAGACACCAAAACAAGATCAAGCCAAAAACACGGCAATTTTTGTTTACCGATGTTCGGATCTTTGAAGGGAGATCCTACTCACCGTTAGGGAAGGCACAAAGCCTGGATCACCAAGACCCTAATCCCCCTTACCAGCGAAGCACAAATCATTCACCGGCGATCACTAGTTGAATCCTTTTCCTTGCGGAGGTAGATTCGCACCTTCACAAACTCCGGAGGCACGCCACACAAAGATCGGCGACTCACCGGCGACACCTAGCCGTCTAGGAGCCCTTCAAGCCTTCAAGAGTAACAAATGCGATGAAGAAATTAGGAATCGCTAAGTGCTCAAAATTGGATGACTCTAATTTATGGAGCACTTGGGTTGCCTTGATCTCTCTAGATCTAGATCTCACAAGATGAATAAGAGAGAGACAAAGGCTAAAACTTTGAAAGAAGATGAACAGAAAAAATTAGATTCAAATCAAGGTGTGAACAGAGTGTAAACAGTGTCAGCAACCTTTGGAAGGTATTAGAGACGGCTTTAAATAGGGAATCCCGAAAACTTGCCGTTGTGCAGTTAATCCCGCATCGGATGTTTTGATCCCCCGTTGGATGTTCCGACCCGCGTCGGATGTTCCGATGGAAGTTCCGATGGACCCTTTACTGGATAGCACTGAAAACTGGCAGACTGGCTCACCATCGGATGTTCCGACCCTCGTCGGATGTTCTGATGGCATAGGTTCTGTATAGGGTATATTTTGAGTGGAAAACTCACACGAAATTCGAGATACCTATTTTGAGCACTTAGGAACCTTTATAAGCTTCTCCATTTCATCCTTCTTTATAATACGGCATCCCTAGGACTCAATAAATAAAGATTTACAAATAAATACTAGTCTTCATGCTTTCTTGCAATACATCCATTTTGAGGGGTGCACAGTCACATGTAAACATGTACCTCATGGAATTAACCTGTATAGCGTCTGTACACAATTCTCCAATAGAAATATTAGCTCTATAATTGTAGCTCATTAATCATCAAAATCACTTAGGGCCAAGATGCACTTTCAATCTCCCCCTTTTTGATGTATTGATGACAACAATTATAGCTCACAAATAAATTAAACAAAGAATATAACCGGAAGCTCCCCCTGAAACTATGGCAAGTATACAACAGGAGTCCCCCTATATCCATGGCACAATTTGAATCTAGATGCAACATGACAGGATATATCACACAATTGCGAAAAACTTAAATAAGAAGCAATTCACCATTACATCATCATCACAGAATAATTAAATAAGTCTTACAGCCACAGCGTACCACATAAACATTGAGTTTAAAAACATAACATAGTTTTTCACACACTTAAGCATTCAAGTTTCAAACAACGGAAACTAAGATAGGAATGAGATAAATTTTCTCCCCCAGAACCCAGAACATTTCTCCCCCTTTGGCATCAAGACGCCAAAAAGAGAAAAAATAAACTGGATCACTCAATTCACTCTAGATCATTGCTGCCGCCGCCACTCGACGACCACCAAGACCACCAAAGACCTCCACCGTGACCTCATCATCGTCGCCGTTGTTGTTGCCGCCACCGGAAGGAGGAATCCCAAACGATCCTCGAGTATAGGTGTCAATGGTGGAGTAGAGTACGCTGAATCATCGGAGGAGAGGCATACCAAGATGCTTCTTGATGTCTTGAATCTGCTTTCGATTGTCGCAGAGACGCACAATGGATTCCTGAACCCGATCATTTGTCTTGCGACACATGCAGAAGATAGATTTCAGCATCTTTTTGATAGAGCCTCCAGAAGATGATGGGCTGGACCGAGCTGAAGATGGGCCCGCGCTATCACGAGGAGTTGAAGAAGGACCCGCGCTATCACGAGTAGCCGAACCCCTCCTGGGTGGAGTCACGAAGTCCCACCAGAGAAGCCGACCCATCAGTGGTGACAAGGTAGGGGTGTGTTTCACATCCAAAGACAAACTTGAGACCGATGACTTGAATGATCATGCTCATCGATAAGGAGCATAAGGACAGCTCCTCTTTGGATCACCAAAGATCGATCTTGATCTCACACCGATAAAATCCAGAATATCCAAGGGACGCTCACGCAGACCAATCTTCATCAGAAGGTTGCGAGAATAGGAGAGAACACGAGAAGCGTCACCTTATTTGGGACAGAGAGTCTTGCGGAGGATGTGGTTGAGCACTTGATAGAATGGCTTCATGGATTCAGCAGCTCCCGCCTTAGTGGGAATAAGCCCATCATACAAGAATTTCAAGTCTTGATTCTTTAGGGCATCCACATCATGGAGCTCTTCCATGTTGCCTCTAGTGGACAGCTTCAGGTGCTGGCCAAACTCCCTCTTCGAGAAGTTGTACCAGACTCCGTCGCACATGAACCAGAAGAAGTCGCCAAGAGCACCCCCAGCAAAGTAAAATGAAGCATAGAACTGACAAATAACTTCATCATTCCAATCATGCTGGAAGCTCAAGATATCAGTCAATCCCATGGTGTCACAAACAGCAATGACCTCATTGATGATTGGATTGTTTGACAGTGCCATGCCTTCCCAATCAATGAATTGCATATGCATCACTGGATTCTTCTTCTTCACAAAAGCAACATCATAGAAATCTTGATGAAAAAAGTTACAAAATCTTTCATCGGTCCCTTCTTCCTTCTCATACGCCAAAGGATCATCAATCCTGCGGAGTTGAATCTCTTTAACATCTGCCACATAATAGCCGAGGATCTTCGGAGTGACATTAGGAGAAAATGTCCTTGATATCTTCTTGATCATCAAGGGACCAATGGGATCACGAATGTTGGCCCGCTTCCACTGAGCCAACCTCTCATGAAAGATTGTAGGATCCTCATTTGGCTCAGCTGAAGGAGGAACGACAGTTGAACTGGAAGTTCGTTGCCGCTTCGAGGGATTAGCAACACCCTTGCCTTTGGGGTCACGCTGGAAAGAAGACATCTGCATGACACACAAGATGGAATCAAGAGTTGAGAGAATTGAACGAGAATGCACAAAATCCAACAGGGTCAGTGAGTACCCCGTCGGAACATCCGACCGAAGGATCGGAACATCCGGCGATGTACAAGACGCGTCTCTAAATGGGATTTTTCACATCTCGCATCCAAACATTTAACTGAGGCAAAGAAAAGGTAGGGAATGCTTCTATGAACAATATAGATGCATATTTAGCCTCGAAATCGGATCAAAAGGACGACATTGCACGCTCTAGGAGATTTCAAGATTTGGGGCTTTTACCTTCAATGGAGGAGGAGGAGACGGCGAGGAACGAAGTGGAGGCGGTAGAAGCAAGAAGAGCCAAAGGCTTCGCCGCCAGAGAACCACCGCCGGAAGTTCCGTCGCCGCCGGAAGATCCGGCCGCCGGATGTTCCGCCGCCACCAAAGGAAAGAGAGAGAGGTAAAACTACGAGGAAAAACCGTGGGGTAAAAGAGAGAAGGGCCCGTGCGGTTAAAAAGAAAACGGACACGATTCGAAGTCGCGTCGGAACATCCGACGGAAGTTACGACGAACATCCGACGGACACCGCTTTGGACCGCATCGAAGTTCGACGACGGTCGGAACATCCGACGGACCTCATGGATACCACCGAAGTTCCGGCGCGAGCGGAACATCCGATCCCTCTTGCCGGATTGAAAGTTTTGGACTCTGCACACCTCGAGAATAGATAAGATAGCTCCGGAGGATAGGGGAGTTCTAAGACTTGAATTTACCCAAGGATGACCCGTAAGCATATCAATCAATCAAACTAAGGTCATCCGTGAATAAATAGTGTCGGTGTAATATATACCGGTACAAAGAGTCCTGAGGAGAGGTTTCGGAGCGCGTGGCGAGCCCCTCTGAAGACGAGGCAAGGCCCCACGCGCCAAAGGAGTGCGTGGCGAGCCCCTCTCGAGACCAAAGCGAGGCTCCGCGCCAAAGAGTGCGTGGGCGAGCCCCTCTCGAAGACCAGCGAGGGTCCCACACGCCAAAGGGGCCGCGGCAGTGAGCATTGCGTATGAGTCTTGGGACAAAGGCTCCCCTGCTGCGAAGGAAGCGCATTTAATGAGACATCACGCGGATAGACGGTGACGAAATTATTACCGCATAAATGACACTTGGTGTCTGGCGGCTATCGCTACTATGGCGTAAGAATTGACCGCAGAGAAGGTTTGCTTGAGGAGGCCGCCTGTCGTGAGGAGCAGTAGCGGCCCCCCCGCAGACTCACCGGCAGGATCAAGGGTCGAGGCCACTGCATGGTTAACGCAGGCGCTGAGGCGCCGGGCGCTGGCAACGCACGTTGCCTCTTCTGTCGTGTCTTGTCGATTGTATTGAGAGTATCAGATCGCCTACCCCCGGCTCTCTCCGCCAAATTTCAAAGCTTGTATAAAAGAGAGAGAGAGGAAGAGGGTACGCACTAGCATTCGTGCATTCAAACACTCAGTAAACACATTCCCATTTAACCACAATCGAAAAGAGCTAAGGCTCAGCGGGGAGTAGGACTATTACCCGCGAAGTGGTCCGAACTCGGTAAATCTGAAGTCGCTCCTTGTTGTGCCCGACGCCAAATCGAACCGAGCTTGATCGAGTTGGCTATGATCTAAAAATCGACCAGGTGTGATCCGCAGATGGTTGAGCGAAGAACACGCCGTCAACATGGCGAGCAGTAGGAAGCGCTTAGCATCGGTTCAAGCTTTTCGACCTTCTTCAGCGGCGATGGCGGAGCAAAGATCCGCGATGGAGCGAAGCGGCAGCTAGAGCAGCTGCCACGAGTCGCCACGGCGATGGCGTTGGATCACCCGGTGGGAAGCCCGCGCTAGTGGTCGGAACCTGGCGAAAGCAACCGCCCGGCCATGCTAGGCGGCGTCGCCTTGGAGAGTGCACTCAAAGACAAAACCTCCATGCGGCGTGGCCTTTGCCGAGAACCCACCGGTTCGGTGACTCGAACTCTCCGGCTGGCTCCGTGGTTGGCGCCTTGGCCCTTCGTCGACGGCGCCTTGCCGCGTGGTGCAAGTGCAGGCGTGGGAACCGTGTTTCCGCTTCTCCGTTTTTGTTGCCCTCGCACTCCTCTCATGATTTCTGGTGCGGGCGGGGCTAAGACGACAAGAGCGCGACCCTACGGGGCTCGCCAGCAGCGCAGCAGTGGCCGTGATCTCCGGTCCCATCCGGAGGACCGCCACTTGTTTGATGGAGAATACTGCGTGACAAGCTCCGCAGGCGCGATCGAAGGCTGAGCGATCACATTGTCGGCTGCCAGACGAGGACCAAGAAGAGGGTTTCGCAGAGTCGCCCGCCAGATGAGGGTGGCGCTTTTTGGCGCCGCTTAAGCGACGGGGTCATGGCGAGGATCAAGGCCCAGAGCAGTGAGGCTCCGACGCCGGGCGCCGCGCTTTTTCTAAGGAGGCTGCCACAGACTGAGGGTCGAACGGTTTCGTCCGCCCCATCGAAAAGTATGACGGCTCCACCAACCCCGATAAGTTTTTGCAGATCTACACGACGCGATCACGGCCTGACAGAGGTCGGGAAGGTTCTGCGAACTACTTCCCGCTGTCCTCACCGGTGAGCCCGCCGTGGCTCATGAACCCGCCCGAGTCCGTGGGGTCATGGAAGGAGTTTCTGAGCTCTTCGTCACCAACTTTCGTGGCACCTTCGAGCGGCCGGGGTAGAAGACGACCTCCACAACGTGGAGAAGAGAAGGAGAGTCGCCGCGACTATATTCGGCGCTTCACCAGTCCGCAACACTATCCCTAACATCTCCATCGACGCCGTAGTCACGGCATTCGTGAGAGGCGCCCGAGACCCCAAGGTCAAGGAGAAAATGGCCACCCGCAAGATCAAACGACGGAGAGTTTTCACCTTGGCGACAAGCGCTTCTTCAAAGTGAGCTCAGATCCGCCTACCGGCAAGGGGATACCACAGCGGCGAGGCCGGACTCGAGAACCCCCCGGGAAGGACAAGAAGAAGCGCAAGGCGATCGAGACCGGGACAGTCATGGCGGCCGAAAGCGACGACGACGAGTCCAGCAGCCACGCCAAGAATGGGCGCGGCGGGCGTAAAAGAGGAGGAGGTCGCGTGCCGGCGGTACGGCCTCGTAGGGCGGCCGAGGCGGCGGCTATGGCGATCGTCAGGCCGCTGACGGCCCTCATGGCCGCGACGAGGCGAGACCGTCGCCGTGAGTGGGACGGAAGGCCTTCTCGTCCCATTCACCGCAATAACTCCCACGACTTGGCGATTGCCATGTCGTCGACAAATGGTGGACAAACGAGTCCACGAAAGCAAAGAAGAAGAAGAAGAAGAAAGCGCCCGGCGATGGCGACCAACGGATGATTTATGTTTCCTTCTTTTGGAAGTCGCTTACTAGTTATCCGTCGAGAAACAAACTATCACACAATTAAAGCCCATGAATGCACGTAACATAAGGCACATACATACCACTTTAGCACACTTTACGTAACACGAGTGCAACATACCAATTCTAGAAGGGCAAGGAGACGGCCGCTTGGTTTTCAGCAGCGGAGCGCCGGTTGCCGCCATCCACGGCGGTTCGCCACCTATCCGCCACACGCTAGCTTTAAGCGCATGACGATGAAAGCGTCTTGCGCGTTCGGCTTTTGGTCACGAGGTACCGTGGCGTGGTCGAGCAACCGATCGCGTTCAACAAAGCCGATCACCCACCAAGATCGCCGGCCCGACATCTCCCGATCGTGGTCGCGCCACGGTCCGGAATGTAAAGCTAGTATGGGCGCTGGTAGACGGAGGAGCTCCTCAACCTCCGTCGCCGGGTCGCCACGGCGCTCCAGATTCAGCAGCAGGAGCTTCGTCCAACGCTCCCTGCTTGGCATCTCGCCGGGCCGAGTCCGTCTCACGCAAGGCTCGGCCTCCCGGTGACGTTTGGAGGCTCCGACAACTTCCGCACCGAGATGCTCGAGTTCGAGGTGGCGGACTTCGACCTCCCCTACAACGCCATACTAGGTCGGCCGGCGCGGAACAAGTTCATGGCGCTTGCCACTATGCGTATATGGTGGTGAAGATCCCGGCCACCGCCCCATCGTTTTGAAAGTGGATCGCCTGAGGCGCCCGCTATGACAAGGACGCTCGCTTTGGCGGCGACGGTGCCTCGTGGCGGCCGAGGCTTCGACTCGGGAGCTCCTCCGCGAAGACCCGTGCCTCACTGCTCGTCCGCGGAGGTTAAGCGGTCTCGAAGCGAAGTCGACCGCGAAGACCGTTCGGTGGCGCTTCTCTCGGCGCCAAATATAAGGCGCGCTCGTCTCCTTCCTTCAGCTTAACGCAGACGTGTTTGCGTGGCAACCGTCCGACATGGCTAGGGTCCCTGCGAGGTGATTGAGCACAATTGGCGATTTTCCCGCCTGCCGACCGGTCACGCGAAGTCTTAAGCGGTCGGTGGAGCGCCAGAAGTTATCCGCCAAGAGGTGGACAAGCTTTGGGCGGGGTCGTCCGCAGATGTCGCCCATCCCAGCGGCTCGCGAACCCCGTCCTCGCTAAGAAATCAGCAGGCGCCGGAGGATGCGCGGACTTCACCGACCTCAACAAGGCGCGTTCGAAGGATCCGTACCACGCCAAAGATCGATCTCATCGCCGACTAAAGGCGCGAGTGCGGCAGCTTCGGACGCGCACTCGGTACCACCAGATTAGCATGGCGAAGAAGACGAAGACAAGACCGCTTAGCGGACGCCCATGGACATCTATCGCTATATAAGGATGGCGTCGATCGAATAATGCAGCCCAACCTATCGGCCGGCCATGCATATCGCTTCACCGCCCCAAAAAGTGGCGAAACACCGAGGTGTATGTCGATGACTGGGCGTGAAGTCCAAGAATACGGAGGAGTTGATCGCGACCTAGAAGAAACCATCACCAACCCGAGAAAGTATCGCATCAAGCTTAATCCAGAGAATGCGTGTTCGCCGTTCGTCGGCAAACCGCCGATTCTCGTCTCCTGGAGGGATCGAGGCGAACCCCGACAAGATCGCAGCGATCGAAAACACGAGGCCCCGACGCGACTTCGGCAGATCCGGTGCTTGGCGGGTCGCTTGACCTCCCTGGGCCGCTTTATAGCTCGCCTGGGGATAAAAGTCTCCCATCGCTCAAGCTCCTAAAGAAGACCAACCAGTTCGACCGACGGCGGAGGCGCAGGAGGCGCTCGACGGTCAAGAAGTATCTTACCTCCCCGCCAGATCGTCACCCTGCACCGGCGAGTCACGATCCTCTACGTCGCAAACCCCTCAGCGGTCACAAGTCTTTGATGGCGTAAAGAGAAGGCGTCAAGCGCCCATTTACTACGCCAAGAAAGTCCTCCACGACGCCAAACAAGGTATTCACAAAGACCAGAAGATGCTCTACGCCGCGGCCGATGGCGCCCCGAAGTCGCGCCACTACTTCCAGGCGAAAGTCACGGTGTTGACTAAGTATCTCTGCGGAGATCCTCTTCAACCGCGAGGCGACGGGTCGACGCTGCCGGGCCATGGAATTTGGCAGATTCGATCTCAAGTTCGCTCTCGAACGCCATCAAAGCGGCAAGCTCGCGGAGTTCGTCGTGAATGGACTCGGCGGACACTGAAGCCGAAGACACCCCAAAGACTCGCCGTGGACTCTCTTCGACGGCCATTCCGGCGGAGGGTGGGCAAAGGCGTCGCCTGGTGTCTCCCATCGGCGATGTCGTCCGGCGCTGGTAGTCGCTGACTTCGCGCCACCAACAACGCCGCGGAGTATGAAGGATCGCCACGCTCGGGGTAACCGACCTTTGGCATCCGTGGCTAGCAGGTAAAAGCGACTCTCTCCGGTCATCAACCAGTGAGGGCGATTTCTCCCGCCGGATCCCGTCATGGCGGTTTACTCGGCGGAGGCAAGGCCGGCCGGCGGCACTTTGAGGCTTTGGCTTCGTGCACGCCCTCGCCGCGACAATTACATGGCGGATGAACTGCTCCAGATTGCCTCGCTGGCGGCACTGCTCCGGCCGGGTCTTTGAAGAAAGACTTACGCGCCGTCTGTCGCAGCCTCTAATCTGGCGGGACGACGCTTCTCGACGCAGCCCCACCTTCTGGAGAGACGCCACCGATCTCGCCGCAGCCCCGGCCGGAGGAGGAGGGAAGAACTCGCTGAGGCGGTTGAGGCGAAACGCCAAAGCCAAAGGTGAGTATCGTCGGCGACAATGTCTGTAACGTCGTCACACTCGTCCGGGAAGGTCGATGGACGGATCCGATCCTAGCCTACCGCGGATGGAGCGATCCCCAACGACGACGCTGTCGGCTAAGAAGATAGCGCAAGAAGGCCAAGCGCCACGCCTGGTAGGTGGGGACCAGACGCCAGTACGCTAAACGGAGTTCTTGACCGCGCGCACGGGAAGTCGGGAGTGCAATTCTCTCGAGATCCATGGGCGTGCGCGAAGCCATTCGTGAGCCGGGCATTGGTTGGGAAAGCTTTCCGCCACGGTTTTACTAGCCTATCGCCTCCGTGATGCCTTCGAGCGGTGAGGAGATGCGAAGCGTGCCAATTTTATGCTAAGCAGATCCACCGAACGCCCAGCGCCGCAAACCATTCCATTTCTCCGCCGTTCGCGGTCTGAAGGCCGACATTCGGGCCCGCTTCACGAGCGACCGGAGGTTACACTCATCCGCTCGCCGCCATCGACAAGTTCACTTGCTGGGTTAAAGCCTCGCCGTCCCGGCGATCACATCCGCAGCTGGCTATCAAGTTTATGAAGAGCATCTTAAATGGGTTCGGTGTCGCCAATGTAATCATCATCGACAACGGCGCTTAGTTCAAAAGCGCCGATTTCAAGATCGTGCGAAGAGTTGGGTACCAAGTCGCGTTTCGCCTCCGCTGTACATCCGAAGAGCAATAGGCAAGTGGAAGCGGGCGAACGCGAAGTACTCAAGGGTTCAAGACAAATGCGTCGATCGCATGGAGAAGCGTGGTAAGTTACTGGTCAAGAAGTCCCCGTTGTGTTGTGGCGCCGCGGACAATCGCCAACAGAGCCACCGCGAAACCCCTTCTTCCCGTGTATGGCTCGGCGGTGCTCCTATCGAGCTCGCTTCGGCTCCCAAGGTGGCGGCGTTCAATGAAGACAAAGATCTCGACCGCGTGCCAGAGAAGTGAATCTCTGGAGGAGATCCGAGATGAACGGCGATCCGCCGCAAGTACCGAAGCGCCGCCGCGCCAATTATCAAGCAAAGGCGGGCGTGTGTGAGAACTCTTGTCGCTGGGCAACCTCGTTACGCCTAAAATCCAAGCGCAGGCGGGCGCAACAAAATATCTCTCCCGCGAGGCCCTTCAAGGTGGTCTCGGTCTCCGCCCAGCTCGGTCCAGCTCGCGATTCGAGTATGGTCGCGAATTGGCGAACACTTGAACGCCGAGTACCGAGGAAGTTCTACCCAGAGGTAGCGCCTGCTTTTTTTTGCCTTCCTTTGGAGCCGAGCGGCGAGGTCTTCTTCCTTCATTCGCTTCCGGGGTCGCGTTGTACAAAGACATCTTCAATAAGAGATAAGTTTTGTCTCCTTGTGGGCATCTGCTTTTTTCGCATCAAGTCCGTTAGAAAGCATTCGCTGAAAGTCGGTAGCGAAAAAAGTACTTAAGGCGATGGCCCTTAGTTGCAAGGATCTAACGCCACGACTTCATACCGGGCGAGGCGTAAACGGACGGGCGGGTTCTAGCGGTGTGTCGGCTCGGTCTAGGCACGCGCCAACAATGGCACCGCGACTAGACCACTTCCTAAGCTAAGTTCTCGCCACGCGACGCCTAAGGGTCGGTTCAAGAAAGAGGCCATAAGTGGTCAAGTAACCAGATGCCCGAGGAAAAAGCGCCACTTTCAACAAAAGCTCAGATAAAGCTTTTTACGATCGATGGCTTAGCCTTAAAAGGTCTGTTAGAAAACATTCACGAAAAGTCGGTAATGACAAGATTTATGGCTAATGGCCCTTAGTTGCAAAGGCAAACACTTATAACTTACGCCGCGCGAGGCGAAGCGACGGAAGCGGTTCTAGCCCTGTGTCGGCTCGGTTCAGGCAATGCGCCAACAATGCAAGACCGCGACTAGACCACTTCCTAAGCTGTTACCGCCACGTAATGTTTAAGTCGGGTTGTGAGAGGCCATAAGGGTTGAAGTAACCAGATGCCTAAGGAAACAATACCACTCGCTGCGTAATCGCTCATCTAAAGCCTTTGGCGGTCAAAGTGCCACAGCTCAATTCCGCAAGTTAAAATTCAGCGAATTTCAAGTGAGACTCACAACAAAAAGCAAAAGTTTGTTTGCATTAATAGGCAACGCTATAAGGCAAAATAGACAGGGGAGTTCCGCTACTCCTCCTCGTCTTCGTCTTCCACCGAGCCAGCGCCGCCAATCATGGACACGTGGTCGGGCGGGTGTCAACTCGCCGCCACCGATCCAGCCCGGTGGCGCCAAGGCTCTCGATGGCGGCGTTGAGATCAAACGCGTCTCGAGCAAGACAGATTGTTCAAGATGAATCAGGCCGCTTAAGAGCGTCTTGGCGACCGTCTTCGATCGCCCGCGTCAGAAGGCCACCGGAAGACCGCGCAGGGCCGGCGGTTCGTCTCCACGCGCGCCAACAGATCGCGCAGCTGCCTCTCCTCTGGGAATACAAGTTAACACCGATGGACGCAGTACGCCCCGAAGCCGTGGTAAGCGGCGCGCAAAGATGTCGGCGAGGGTTGAGAGGCGCGAAGTGTTGCGGCGCGAGGTCTTCGACCGCTTGGCGGCCGAGGCAATGGGCGGCTTAGCGGCCGCGACCTCGCGGGTCATCGCCTTCGCCTTCGCGGTTTTTGCTGCGGCTCGCCATGACTTCGCCGGCGGATCGCTTCCGTAAAGCAGTGGCTTCTCCCGCTGCTCAGCGCGAGAGGCGCGGCGCCGGGCGAGCGCTTTACGCCGGGCGTGGTCACGACCGAGATAATGGGCGGCGCCGGCGGACGCGGTGGTGTGAGGGTTCTCCGCCGCGCGCCGTGAACTCTCGCCGCCATGGAAGAGCCTCCGCCGGGAAGGCGGCAAGTGAAATTTGGCGAATGCGTGAGCGGAGCTCGATGCTCAGTCATTCCGCCCTGTCCAAGAAGGACAAACGGGTTCAGTATGCAAAGCGTGTAGCATACTAACCCTAACGCGAAATGTACGAAGCGCAGGAAAGCTAACTGAAGTGGCGCTACCGAAAGCGAAAGTCACGGAGCTCTGTGTCGCTGATTGGCGGAGGCGCGCGCGCTGTGCTGCGGTCATCATTGTCAAGCCGTACAAGGCTGAATGCGGCGCCGGCAGAAGCACCACCACGGCAATGGAGGAGGGCACAGCAGAAGCGCCGCGGCAGAAGCGTCGGCGTAGAAGGATCGGAAAGTCGGCGCAGCGGCGCCAGCTTCGAAGAGTCGCCGCGATCTCGCCCGGTGAATGAGCGGGCGGAAGAAAGCGAACTCACGGAGTGGGCCGGCATGGCATGGCGAACTTCAGATCGGAGGCGAGCCTCTTTGACTCGCCGCCTCCTCTTCGTCGTCGCCCACGGCGAGGACGATGGGCGGGCGCTTCCCGGAGGCGCTGGTCGAGTCGGCCGCCACGCAGAGGTAAGCGGCGGTCATGAAGCTTGGGCGGTCGCCGGAGGCGGATCGCGGTCTTTAGTAGCCCCGTGCCACTTGGACCGAGGACCAGAGACCTCCACGTAGAGCAGACGCAGTGTTGGTTCTTGGCTCCCGGATCGGCCGCAGAGGAGGATGCTGCGAGCGTGAAGTGTCGGCCCGATTGGTGGGGCGAGAGTCCCGCCACCGCCCCGGAACACGTCGTCCAAGACGTTACTGCGGCTAGGCAAGCAAGAAAGGAAGCCGTAAGGTCGGCAAGCAAAAAGATTCCAATAAAGACAGTGAGGCTCAAAAGACTAAAAAGAGATTCACCGCCGGAGCCGACGGACTCCATCGTTGTCGCCATAGTACATCCAAAGGGCGAAGTCCTCACGCGAGCGGCAGAGTTTGCCGCGCAGAAAAAATCTGCCGCGACGAGAGTTCGGTGAGCCAGCGGCGGCGAAGATCGACGATCGCGCCAAGATCAACCCTAACTCACCGAATCGTCGGGCGAAGCCCCCAACATGCGGGCTCGTGACCTCAGAAGAGAAGATCGTCGCAGCCACGAGTCCTCCACGATCGCCATTGTCTGCATTACCGATCCTTACAGCTGGACTTGGACACGACAGGATGGAAGCGGCGGTTTCGCGGGCGTGAAGTAGCAGCCCCGAAGGCCCGCAGACGGACGCTGCCTCGCGTGCAAAGACGAAGAGCCGGCCAGAAGTGTGAGGCTTGGCATCGCCCCCACGAACATCTCGCAGAAAGTGGACGAAGATGGCGCCAAGAATGATGGAGTTAGGGGAAGGTGCACCGTCTCGATCTCGTAGGCGAAAGCACCCCAAGAAAAATTCGAGTACGGCGGATGAGCCCTTCGCCCGCCTGCACGAAGGTGATAATCTCCCGTCGTGAGGTTTCGGCGCCATGGTGCCGGGCGAACTGGCGGCGGCGGTTGGCGGCACGAACACTTGAAACCGCTTAATCGAAGTCTTCGCTCGGCGGAGGTGGAAAACTCGCCCAGCGCCGCGGCGCTTTCACGGCGATCCTTCTGCGTTTGGCGCCATTGAAGCGGTGGAGAAGTTGATGAAAAGAAAGAAGGCTACGTGGTGGCGTGGCGAGGCGCTTGGCGGTTGTGAAGACTTAGCGCGCGGAAGGATTAGCCGCAATACCGAGAGAAGGCGATTATAGCGCGTGGGCGCGAGAACGACGGCTTGATTCCGCTTCACGCTGCTGCACCATCATTGCCCCCGCGCTTTGGTTTCCCGCGAAAGCGGCGTAGTTCCCTGGAAGATCGTGTGCGAAGTGAGAATCGAGCGACGATCGCCAGGGCGGTGGCCCCACGATTCGCCTCCCGCCACACAAGAAACGAAAAAGTGTCGTCGCGACGGTTCACAGATCACGCGGACCCGGCTACTGCTTGTAATAAATACCGGGTACAAAGAGTCCCGAGAAGGCAAGAGGCCCCACGCGTCGGCGGGAAAGCAAGACCGTGGCATGTGGCGAGCCCTCAGAGGCGAAGAGGGCCCCACGCGTCAGCGGGCGATCAGGGCCCGTGGGCCGTGGGCGAGCCCTCGAGGAGGCTAAGAGGCCCCACGCGCCGCCGGGCGATCGACCAATGCGCATGGCGAGCCCCTCGTGAGGCTGGTGCGGCCCCACGCGCCAAAGGGCGTGGGCGAAGCCCTCGAAGACGAGACCAGCGAGGTCTCACACGCCGATGGGGCCCGTCTGGCAGGAAAGCATTGCGTATGAGTCTTGGGACGAAGGCTCCCTCCGCTGAAGGGCGACGGCGCGATTTAATGAGACATCACGTGGATAGACAAATGAAGAAATGATTACGCACTGATGACCCTTGCAGTCCGAGCGGCCGCCATCGCGGGCGCAGAAGAATTGACAGCAAAGAGAAGATTTGCTTGGCGAGGCCGCCTGCTGTCAGAGAGTGAGGCCCCACCCGCAGACTCACCGGCAGGATATGCGGGTCGAGGCCACTTCCGGCACGCGAGGCTGAGCTGTGGCGTGGGCAAAGCAAAGACGTTTTCATCTCTTCGTCGTGTCTTGTCGATTATCGAGAGTATCAGATCGCTAACCCCCGACTCTCTCCGCCAAATTTCAAAGCTTGTATAAAAGGAGAGGAGAAAGAGGAAGAGGAACGCACTAGCATTCGTGCATTCAAACACTCAGAAACACATTCTCATTCAACCACAATCGGAAAAGAGCTAAGGCTCAAGAGAGTAGGACTATTACCGCGAGTGGTCCGAACTCAGGTAAATCTGAAGTCGCTCCTTGTTGTGCCCGACGCCAAATCGAACCGAGCTTGATCGAGTTGGCTAGCGATCTAAAATCTGAACAGGGGTGTGATCCGCAGTGGTTGAGCGGAGAACACGCCGTCAAATAGGATATGAATATCTGAAAAACCAAATGAATCAATTTATTTATATATAATCCTATATAGCTATAGTAAAATAGATAACAAGATAAAGAAAACCATTTCAATCACCAAACAATGTGTGCAATAGGTCAAGCAACATTCCGAGAGTCAAGGATATTCAATTCACTTCGCAACTCACAGAATTTTCTCTCATCAAGTGGTTTGGTGAAAATGTCAGTTAGTTGGTTTTCGGTTCTCACATGAGTAATATTGATATCACCTTTGGTTGAATGATCTCTTAAAAAGTGGTGGCGAATATCGATATGTTTGGTTCGAGAGTGTTGAATAGGATTGTTGGCTATTTTTATGGCACTTTCATTATCACACAAAAGTGTTGAATAAGATAGATGCACAACTGTAAAGTAGAGAGCCAATAATAGAACGATATACCTTTTAATCGACGTCCTTACCATTTACATTTAAATTAAGGTGACCATTTGTTAGCATAAGAGTCTTGATTGGTTTGGCGTCGCTCATATCAAACTTCTTAAGCATATCCTTCACGTACTTTAATTGGCTAATAAAAGTTCCTTCCTTCATTTGTTTCACTTGTAGTACAAGGAAGAACTTCAGCTCTCACATCATAGACATCTCAAACCGTTTAGTCATTAAGCTACTAAATTCCTCGCAAAAACACTCATTAGTAAATCCAAATATGATATCATCAACATAAACTTCACATACAAAGATATCACCATCTACTAACTTAGTAAAGAGTGTAGGATCAGATTTACCCATTTCAAAACCTTTTCTCACCAAAAAGTCTTTCAGACACTCATACCATGCACGAGGTGCTTGCTTCAACCCGTAAAGCGTCTTATTGAGTTTGTAGACATGATTTGGATACTTTGTGTCTTCGAAATCCGGTGGTTGCTCAACGTAGACAAGCTCAAAAAGTGGATCGTTAAGAAAAACGCTCTTAACATCCATTTGCCACAACTTAAAGCCATGGTGAGTAGCAAAAGCAATTAAAATTCTAATAGCATCTACTCTTGCTACGGGAGCGTAAGTCTCAGCACAATCCAAACCTTCGATTTACGTGAAGCCTTGTGCAACCAACCGTGCTTTGTTCCTTGTCACTATACCATGTTCGTCTTGTTTGTTGCGGAAGACCCATTTCGTACCAATGATATTTTGCTTCGGTCCTTCCACCAACTCCCACACTTCATTCCTAGTAAAGTTGTTTAACTCCTCCTGCATGATAATAATCCAATCGGGATTCTTGATAGTTTGATCTATATTTAGTGGCTCAAGAGAGGAGACAAACGAGTAAAATACACAAAAATTTAAAATACGAGATCTATTAGTTACTCCCTTATTTATATCACCAATGATACTTTCGACGGAATGATCTCGTTGAATATTTTGACGAACTCTATGATATTCATTTGGTGGGTTAGGATCTTCATCATCACCTTCACTTGACTTATCATCCTCCTCTTCTTGAATAGTCGTTGAAGGTTCAACTTGAGTTGACAAGGGTAGTGAGTCTTTATCTTCTACGCCTTCTTAAGGTTTGACATCACCGATAGCCATTTTCTTAATCGCTTCACAAGTTGGCTCTTCTTTATCTAACACACATTGATCAACTTGCTCTACTTGAGAGCCGTTAGTCTCATCATATGTCATGTCATGTGAGATTTCAACAACACCGGAGGTATTGTTGAAAACTCGGTACGCATAGGCATTTCATCCATAACCAAGCATAAAACCTTCGTCAACCTTAGGAGCAAATTTAGAACTTCTAGATTTCTTATTCAAAATATAACACTTACTGCCAAAAACTCTGAAGTATGAAATATTCGGCTTGTTACCGGTAAGGAGCTAATACGAAGTCTTCTTTAGTAACTTGTGTAGATGGATCCGGTTGATAGCATGACAGGCGGTGTTCACAGCTTCCGCCCAATAAATATCCGACACCTTGTATTCATTCAACATGGTTCTCGCCATCTCGATTAGGGTTCGATTCTTCCTCTCGACCACCCTATTTTGTTGAGGGGAGTAGGGAGCCGAGAACTCGTGCTTAATGCCTTCCTCATGAAGATATTCTTCAACATCGGTGTTTTTGAATTCCTTCCCATTATCACTTCGAATCTTTTTAATCTTCACTTCAAACTCATTTTGATATCTTCTCATAAACTTCTTTAAAATTCCTTTTGCCTCTGTCTTATCATGCAAAAAGAATACCCACGTGAAGCGTGAAATGTCATGAACAATAACAAGACCATATTTGTTACCTCCTATACTTATGTATGCAATAGGTACAAAGAGGTCCATATGTAGTAGTTGTAGAGGTCTTGTCGTGGTCATCACGTTCTTCGAAGGATGGGATGCTCCAACTTGTTTTCCCGCTTGACATGTGCTACAAGGCCTGTCTTTCTCAAACTTCACATTTGTTAGTCCAATGATGTGATTCCCTTTCGAGAGTTTGTGAAGGTTTCTCATACCAACATGGGCTAGTCAGCGATGCCAAAGCCAACCCATGCTAGACTTAGCCAATAGGCATATCCCAGAGCTAGGCCTATCCGTAGAGAAATCCACAAGATAAAGCTTTCCCTTTCGATGACCCTTAAAGGCTATTAAACCATCACTCCTTCGAACGACATTCACACCATCACAAGAAAAGATAAAATCGTAACCGGTAGCACAAAATTGTTATACCGATAATAGATTGTATTTCAACGAATCAACAAGTAAGACATTTGTAAGAAAAAGATTTTCAGAAATTGCAATCTTATCAAGATCTAGTACATCACCTTTACTATCATCCCCAAAAGTAATGCTCTCACTTGGTTGATTGTAGCAGTTAATTTGGGAGAACATTTTCTTCTCTCCGGTCATATGATGAGTGCACCCGCTGTCAAGTACCCAACTAAGGCCACCGGAGAGATATGCATACAAAGTTCAAGTTTTGGTTTTAGGTACCCAAATTTGATTGGGTTCTTTGAGGTTAGTCACAAGAGCCTTCGGGACCCAAATGGATCTCACCAAAGCCCAAATGGATCTCACCAAAGGTGCATTAGTACGCTTCGGTACAACATGATAAGCAAGCACTCTACCAAAGTTATTTCTTTTAAGAATATAAGAGGCATTAAAAGTAGAGTGAGAAATGTGAGCCTTTGAGCTTTGCTCTCTCACAAAATGAATTGGCTTAATAACCGAAGTCACCACAACATGTGCTTTCTTGTCCCTCGGTGGAACATAGCCAAGTCCGGTCTTCTTAAAGTTTCCTCTTCTCTTGTCTAGTATCTCATCAAATCCCTTACTCGACTTGTAAGATCTTTAAATACCGTCCTCAAGTAGACCCTTCAACTTTTCATTCTCACTAGCAAGATCTTGTAAAGTTGCGAAATTTGTTGCACAAGCATTCACATTCACATTGTAGCACCTTGCACAACCATTGCTCGTGGAAGGGGGTGAGTCACAAGTTGCATTTGAAAGAGTAGAGGTGATCTTCAAAAGATCATCAAACTTCACTCTAAGAGTCCCATGTGCTTCCTTTGCACCAATGAGTTCTTCTTTTAAGTGAAGCATTGTTGATCTCAAGAGAGCTTGCTTTAGAAGTGACCTTAGATAATTCTTTGGTCATCTCCTCAACCCTCTTCTTTTCCAATGCTAGTTCCTTCTCAGCCATGCGGGCGGGGCGACGTGGAGGTATATGGGCCACGGGAACCCACCGCCTGCGTGTGGCCGTCCAATGATGATCCAACGGCTGCCAAAACCACCGGCTGCAGCCGACCATAAGATGACGATCCGGCGGCTACGCCATTCTGAGGATGGCGTGGCCATGCCCAGATCTCTAACTGTCGCTGCATATGTAGATAGGTTATATTCAAGGGAAAAAAGATTGGCAGTGGGATAAATTGAGCCTAAGAACAGCGTGGTAGCACTCTCCATCACTCCAAGTACATCCTTAACACTTTCATAAAGAGAGCAATCCATATCTAAAGGCTCCCATTAATAGCTACCATCTTCGTATTGATAATGAGTAAATGCATCTTTGAATTTGAAGCAAAACTCAAGCATCTTATACGTGTAGCCCCATCTAGTAGGCACATCAAGACATAAGCCCCTATTGGTTGGCAAAGCTAGGGATTTGACAACTTCAGTGAATTTGTATAGACGAGATGGAGCTTTCTTAATGTACTTGATTGATTCTCTAACTTTGCTAATTAATCCTTCCAATGGTTTCAATCCATCAACAGCTAGTAAATTCAAGATGTGAGCGCAACAAGGCACATGAAAAAACCTCCCTTTAAGGTACAACGTTCCTCTAGCATTTAGTTTGCTCATCAAATGTAATGGTTCCAACCTTGTCCTCTATTTTCCATTGTTTTAGACAATAAAAAATTGTTATGGAAATGATAATGCCCGTATGGGGTGGATCTAGTTCAAAAAAATTAATTACACGACTTTGCATGGCCCAATTGGCATCAATGTAATGAGCTACTAATGACATGTAACACAAAGTTTGATTTGATGTCCATAGGTCACATGTTAAACCTATCTTGCTAACACTCTTCAAACTTTTGCACAACTTTTCCTTCTCTAGTTTGTAGATCTTCAAGCACTCTTTCCTAATTGTCTTTCTACCAATCTTTTCATAGGATGGATTTAAGGTTTTCATCAAAACATTAAACCAGAAATGTTCAACCATCCTAAACGGGTATTCATGCACAATGATCATCTTTTCTATAATCTCACGAATAATAGCATGATCATATATCCCAGTGTTAACCACGAGATTCCCTGACTCACCTGACTCAGTTACGACATATCCAATATTCCTTGTTTCCTCTTCTTCATGAGCAAAATATTGTGAGCATTGCAAGCTTTCATGTGCCGCTTCAATGTGGTCGTGGTTCCTCGAGGAGTATATGCAAATGTTGTATGACATGCACCACATCTTGCCTTTGTTTCAGTTTCTCCTATCTTTTTCTTGGATGGCACTGTCACTATGGTAAAAAGGTTCCACACCTCATATGTTTTTCTTTTCTTGGATGTTCCTGCATTTGCCTCTATCTTCACTGTCGCTTGATATAGACATAGTTTGCTCTGCACAAACAATTAAAAGACAAATTTCAATCATCTATGCTTATAGCAATGAAAAGAGGCATCAGTTGACATTTTCACCTTTCTCTGAGGTGGCAGGGTTGGCTGTTGGAGAAGGCAGCCCCTTAGTTTCAGTAACAATTGACGCCCTAGCACTCAGAGTTCCCCTAGTTGTTCGAGATGAAGTAGAAGGCGGTGGTACAGGAGGTTTGCTAGATTGTGGACGACACTTTGTTGCTGGACGTTTTGCTATAGCTTTGCGTCGTCCTCCACAAGATGCAGCATCCACGGATGGACCAGCGAGAGCAGCAGAGCTTGTAGGTGTGGATTGAGTAGTGACGGAGCTTGAAGGAGTGGATCTACCGGTGATGGACCTTGGGGGCGCGGATCCACTAGTGGCTCCCTCAACGACGGCGGCTCCCCCGGCTCGGGCACAGCCTTGGTGCGGCGTCGGCACAGCCCTAATGGTGGAGGCTCCCACGACCCCAACGGCGGCGTGGCCTTGCGGCGGCGCAACCCCAATGGTCGCGGCCCCCGACCCCGATGGCGGGGGAGTGGCACGGCGGTGGCATGGCCCCAACGGCCACGGCTCCTCCGACGGTGGCGTGGCCTTGGTGCGGCGCGGCCCCGACGGTCACGGCTCCCCTGGCCAGCGTCAGCATGGGCAAGAGGACCCAATAGAGGAAGTTGGAGAGGAGCAATTTTTTGGTCCCCATCCATTGCGTCCGTCGGTGCGGGTGGGTATGGCCGTATGGGCAGGTCGTATGGTTAGGAAACGGATAAGATTTGAGAAAGGTGGGGCAGCGGGGGCCGGGCCGAGCGGCTTATCACATATTTGTGGCCCTGCTAATTTTTCTACGAGCCACGAGCGAGCCAGGCCTGGCTTGGCTCATGCTTGTTTTTTTTACCAAGCTATATATAAAACGTGTTCAGCTCGTGCTCGGTTGTAAATGAGCCGAGCCCGAGCCCGGTCTTTTTCCAAGTTGAGCCCGAGCTGCTCGCGAGCCACGAGCTAAAGTTCCAGTCTAACCACCGCCCAAGCCACCCCACCTTCCATGCTCTTCTTCTCTTTGTCCAAAAGGAGGGGGGGGTACATGTGGCTACCAAGTCATAAAAAATGCCCATGTGGATGTGCCATGTCGGTGAAAATCACTTTTTATGGGCCAAATGACTATTTGATATGGTTTTGCTATTTGAGGAACTAAGTTAAACCTAATATTTTAGTTCAGAGACTAATTTGATATGATTGGCATAGTTCTCGAATCAAATATGTATCTTTTCTTAAGTAGACAACATTCTGGCTAATCAAAATCTTTAAAGATACAATACAACAAAATAAGAAAGCAATGTAAACAAATGAAAAAAATCATTATAATATGGAGTGATCGATGATGGAGATGTAGGTAGAACATATGAATGGCCACCCGTGCAATCATATTTACAGGAAACTTAATTATGAAATAAATCAGAAAGAACTAAATCCGTCAAATGGACAATACATCATTCACGTTAGGAAGAATTATTGACTAAACCATGGTACTCAACCCATTTTGATCTCTAAACTCTACAGCCAGGTTAACTTGGTTCCTAAAATGTCAAAAACAGCAACAAATGGTCCTTTGACAGAGTAAGCATGTTAAAGATGGTTTAACTGGAGTGTTATATGTGCCATTACGTAAATATATTTCACAAATTCGAAAATGAGCAATATATTTGAGTTTCTCATGATAATCAGACAACCCAATCTCATTGAAAGTTTTCACATAATTTTCTTAGCTTTAAATGATTGTTTAGCATTTTCCCTATTTTAGACTACTGTAAATTGCTTGCAAATTTTAGACGTAAATACACATAAAATACATGGGAATTTTTTAGCTTGTAAAATTATTAAAAACTCAGATGTATGATTTAGTTTTGATTTCATTTTTTTTATGTAAAATCGTATATAACACTTTGATTGAACCATGTTTGACAATATTTAAACCGCTCTCTAACTCGAGATGGATCATTTATGTCTGGATTTCACCTAATTTTGAAGTTTAGAACCAAAATAGATCAAGAGCTATAATTTAGGGACCATATTCCTTTTGCATTATGGTGAATTTAATAGCTTATCTTCTTGTTTGCAGAAAAAAGATAACGTGTGAGAGCGTCCTCAACAGCCCCTCTATACCCTCATATGAATAGTGTTTTAGAGAGAGAGAGGTATAGAGGGACTGTTGCGATGCTCTAACACAGAGAGCTTGTATTGTTCCCTTTGACTTTTTACATAGCTTAAAGACATACCTGTAAGATATAAAAAAACTCAAAAACAAAAGAGTTTTTTTTGAAAAAGGGACAAACCACACTTTCATTCCTAGAGAAAACAAAAGCATCCAGTTATAAAAGTATGAGGCACCAACCAAAGCACAATACAACTGGCACAGGCCACACCACCCAGCGAAACAATTTTATACAGAAACCAGTTAAAGGAGTAAGGAAAGAGAACCCCACAAGCTTTCCTTGGCACAAGGCAAAGACCACAACCACCATGCAAAACAGCACACACCCCACAGCTGAGCGGCACCAGAAACACCCATTACATATTCTCCTTCGAGCTAAAAAACCCGCTTGCCTCCTGTACAGTTTTAAAGATTAGGTTCAGACCCAACACCACCAGCACTCCATCATCTGCCTGGAGCAGACCTGATCAGTTTCACAGCAAAGCCCAAAAAGTGTAATAAAAAAAAAACGAGTTTACCTTTTCAATAACGGAGATAAGTAAAATAAGGAGACAACGTATACGCAAATATGTGGTAAAGAACACCATGAATCGCAGGAAAAGGAATAAGTATGTGGTGAGTGTTTAGGGCATGCAGGCCCCTATGTATGTCATTCCTCACAAAAACATGGAAGTAGCCCGGAAATTACAAGAAATTCATGAACCGTGCAGAATTGGAAGGACGTAATTCCGGAAGTTAATTGGCGTCGTTTTTTTGGCAAGATCGGACGGCGTTTCGCGGAGGAAGCCATGCAGCGGCCGCAGTCGCCGCCGTGCGCGTCTCGCTGATTCCATGGCCGCCGACGCGTCGTAGCCGTCGCGCGTGTCTATAAGATCCTACAGCCCCGAACGAGACAGCGACGCTGTACGATACGTCGAGCACTGCACTGCTCGCCGGCGCGCCACCAATGCAGCCCTTCCAGCTCGTCGCGGCGTGGCTGTTCCCTCGCGCCGTGTGCGCGCCACCGTACTTCAGCGCGGAGGCGTCGACGGGGTCGCCGGTCTCCTCCCCCACCACGCCCGCCGAGGAGTCGAAGTGGCGCCGGCAGCGGAAGAGCCGGCCGTCGCCTTCGCGCGGTCCCTCCTCCACCCCCGCCTCCTCGACGTCCTCCTCCCCACCCTCCTCGCCAGACGACGTCGTCCCCGGGTTCACCATAGCGTCTCGGCAGCGGCGCGGCCACTCCCCGTCGCCGGCATTCATCGGCGGCGGCACCTGCGCCCGCTCGCCGGAGAAGCAGGATGGCGCGAAGGGCCGCGCGGTGGGGAGCTATATGCACAAGATTTCCAGACAGCTCAGGCTACGCACCGTTCAGGAGCCGCCGCCGCCGCCGCCGCCGCCACCGTTGCCGCCGCCACCCCCAACCAGGACTACGCCCCACCGCATCGGAGATGGTTATGGCGGGAACGTCATCGCGACTGAAGAAGAAATCCGAGCTTTCGTAATTGCCAGCTCCAGAAATAATTTAATAATTTAGGATTTTGATTTCCGTCCTCTGTTCTAAGCGAAGCTTGCGATTCATAAAGTAAACAAGCAATTGGTAGTTTAACGCAAGGAAAATTGGGCAGAGCAAACCGAGTAAATTGTGGTGCAAAAATCAAGCAGATTCCTGTATAGCTTGAGTAAACTCATATCTCTATCTGTGATGCCATGCACCGTGATCAGCAGCAATCACATTTGGGTTTATTATTTGAACCACCAACCGCAATTCTTCTGGAGTACCGAAGAAACATGGACTGATAAAACATGACATGATGACAAAGTATTTGATGAAACATGATGAAAGTATTGAATAACATGGGTGAAGCACTAATAAAAAAGGGCAAAACTCTATGCAAGAGCGAATATTAATATTTCACAGAGCAAAACACAAGTTTTATGAAGAATAATCAGAAATGTCTCACATTTTTACATTGTTTCGTGATCCAGGTGACCAGGAGCTGAGGTTTCATTCCCACGAGCTCACCGACACAATCTCCCCCCATGAACCAGATGGTGATGTTGCAGTTAACACACAAGCTATGCCCTATCGTAGATATACTAGGAGAGCGAAGAGAAGGAGATGGGGAAAGAGAGGGCCCAGGAGAAATTAAGGAGAGTGACGACATTGGCGAATCCAGGTGGGGTGCTGGGCATACCCGACACTCCCAAAATATTTGAAAAACCTAAAAATGTCATATAGTTTTTATTTGAAAAACAAGAGAAATTCATATATTATTCCTTGTTGAGAGGATAGCATCACATGGTAGAAGCGTTTATTTATGATTTATCCAATTCGGGGGGTTGGGAGTTCAACACCCCCCGGTTATTATAGCTTCATGCGTGTGTAGTTTGTTTTTTTCACCTTTTACAGAAACAATATAGTCCCGACGTTCGGACGCTAGGACGCCTCCCCAACACGGGCCACGCGGCCCATAATTGCGCCCCGGCTCAAACGCGAGAGCACGTCGGGGGGCGGGGCTCAAAACATGCAATGTCCAATGGCGTGTATTTAGCTTTGTACTGTTTAAGTTGTGATTGATTTGCAATACATTGTCCACCAGCTTTTGCTCTGTATCGGTTTTTACTTTATACGGCACACAACATGCAAATGTGCTCTAGCTTTTGCTATGTACTGGGATAAACAATGCGGTTTGTTTGTATATATTTTCTCCATGTACATGTGATTAGCACACCGAGATGGTAGAATCAATCAATGAAATCTGAGTCTTTTTGTCTTGCGAAACTTGGATTTTTCACACGTGAAACTTTTTTTTTTACGATGAAACTTGGATTCTACCTGTTAAAACTTTTTGATTTTTTACACGAAACTTTGGACTTGTCTGTTGAACTTGGGATTTTTTATCTCATGAAACTTGTACTATTATATAATTTTGAGTTTTATTGGTTATTTTTCAAATTTATTCAGCTATTTTTCAAGTTTCATAGGTTATTTTTAAGTTTCATCAATAGGTTGTCAAGTTTTATTAGTTATTCTTGCAAGTTTTAACAATTATTTTCCAAGTTTGATTAGTTATTCTTTCAAGTTTTAACAGTTATATTTTAAGTTTCATTAGTAGGTTTGTCGAGTTTCATTAGTTATTCTTTCAAATCTCATTGGTTAATTTTCAAGTCTTATCAGTAGGTTTGTCAAGTTTCATTAGTTATTTTTCAAGTTTTATCAGTAGGTTTTTCTAGTTTCATTAGTTATTCTTTCAAGTTTCGACAGTTATTTTTCAAGTTTCATATTCTTTCAAATTTCAATAATTATACTTTAAGTTTTATTAGTTATTCTTTCAAGTTTCATTGGTCACTTTTCAAGTTTCATCAGTAGGTTTGTTAAGTTTCATTAGTTAGTTTTTCAAGTTTTAATAGTTTTTTTAAGTTTCGTAAGAATGTTTGTCAAGTTTTTTTTTTTTTAAATTTCATTGGTTTCAAGTTTCATGTGTTTTTTAAGTTCAATTTTTTGATAGGTTCATTGGTTGAAATTCAATTGATGGAAGAGTGATGGGGAATGGAGGGAGAGAGATGACATGGGGTTGCGCATGCACCTGCATGATTTTTTTTCTAAAAAAGCAAATGTGTTCCCACATGCATGCATAATCTATGACTTCTGAATGAACCGAATTCACGAAACACCGCATATGCATGCATGAAAAGTGGTGGGGAGCTACTTCGGTGTATGTGGACCAATTCCACGCAGCAACAAGGCTATGCAGCAGCACAGGTGTGAAAAGGAGCTAGCGCCAATAGCAGGGCTATGCAGACTACGAGGCGTCTCCTGCACGCAAGGGCAGGGCTACGCTCGGATGTGCGCGCTGTCGGTGATCCGATGGCCGAGGCGCGTCCGATTCAACGCGCTCGAGCCGAACGTCCGGACGCTGGCATCCGCCCACCTTTTTTCCCTATAGGAGGGAGGCGTAGGATTAGCTTCGCCTTTTTTGGGACATGAATATTCAAGAAATCCATAAATATATGAGATATTTATATATGAGTTCAAAATTTGATTCATTCACACTCAAAATTTTGTGATGCTGCATTGATATTCAGAGAACATAGAGAACTAAAAATATATAAAGAAATACTCATCAAATCTATAAAAATAGGAGCTTTCGACGTTTACTTTAAGCAGAAAATCAATATTAAATTTTATGATGTTGCTCAAAGGCGATCGTTGTCGGTGTGGCGCATGTCGATGCGACACTCAAAGATAAAATCATAGATCCGCCACTATGACACATGTTGGTGGAGCACCCTCAAAGATAAAATCCTGGATCAACCATTAAATGACGGTTTTTCTATAGGAGGAAGGCGTAGGATTAGCTTTGCTTTTTTTGGAACTAAGTCCAATTATAAAATCAAAATGGGATCAGACGAAAATAGTTTTATTTATAATTGTATAATTATTGAGATATCAACATTGAAGACCATAAACAGATGAAAACTTATATTTCTTTCATTCACGCTCAAAACTCAGTGATGTTGCTTTGGTATTTAGATAATATTGAGAACTATAAAAATATGAAGAAATATTCGTCAAATCTATAAAAATAGGAGCCTTCAACATTTAATTCTAGGAAGACCTATATTAAATTGAAAAAAGTGCCATTTTAGTCCCTAAATTTTACGAAAACACCAAATTAGTCGTCGTGGTGGAAAACCGAGTTGAAACGGTCCTCATGGTTTTGGAAAAACATCAATTTCATCCCTTAACCAGTTTTGAGGATGATTTTGCTGACGTGGCAGTCCACGTGATAAATTTTTTTGACATGTCAATCTATCTACCAGGCTGTCTCTAAGCCGTTCTCATTTTTATGTTAGACGATCGCATGAAATAAAAATTTAAATACAACATTTTTTTTGGTTGGCACATGTCTACCCGACCCCATCGTTTTCCAGGCTGGGGCTCCAGCAGCTACCCGTTCTTGATTCCATGGCCATTGTTGCAACCTCTCAAGTCGAAATGCTCGGTTAAGGAGAGGTTTTAGAAGTACTTTATTTGCATGAAGATATCACTGTACACATCGATGAGCAATATGATTGGCACTCCTTATATTCACCCACTCGTACTACACCATGTGCTCACTCCCAAACCTTATGGCAATGATAACCATGCCAAGCACCATCCCAAGGCCCACCACGGTGGTCGCCAGCTTCCTCCGGTCCGGCAGGAAGCCGTAGCCGCCGCGCCACGGCGAAGCAGCCGCGTCCTCCTCCCTCCCAACGCCGCCACCGCCGCTGCCTGGGCCTTCAAGGCGTCCAGCGTCGTCGTCTTCTTTCCCGGCGTCCCCGGCGACAACGTCCGTCTTCGCCGCCACGGACGGCAACTCCTGCTTGCCGTCGCCGGAGTGGACGACGGGCTCGGCCTTGAGCCCGGGCACGACGACGCGGGCGACGCCGCTGTCGAACCTCGCGTGGATGCCGCTCATGTCGCAGTCGCCGGGCACCCGGAACTCCAGCCGGAAGCGGCTCCACCGGCTGCCGGCGGCGTCGAGGGGGCGCTCCCCACGGACGACCAGCCGCCGGTGGCCGCGGACCACCTGCACCCTGACGTGCTCCTTCTTGTACCCCGCCGCGGAGAGGTCGACGGAGAGGGTGTGCGCCGGCGGCTCGCGGGCCATCTCGTGCGGAGGCACGAAGTCCTCGTACGCGCGGCCGGTGCCATTGCTGGCGATGGCATCCATCGATCTAGCTGCCGCGGTACTGCAGCTCAACTCAAGAACCCAAAAGAAACAAGAACTGAAGAGCAAATCGCGAGGACAAAGCAAGTGGTTTGGACTTTGGACTAGCTGATCAGGAATCTAGCTGATGTGAAATGGTCAAGCATGGCATCAACATATATATGCAGATAAGAAGTGCTTGGAGGCGTCGTGTCGTGCACCTTTTACAGAAGGAAGCTGTGGCAGGTGAAGCTTGCATTGCATGCATGGGAGAATGGCGATACGATATTACGATTTACGATACCTTGTCTCTGGCGCTGGACCACCGCCTTCCTCGGGGCCACGCATCCGGCGTCTCCCCTCTCCTACGGGCTTGCCGACATGGACACGCACGGCATATTTCTGCATGCATGCAATCTCATGGAGTGCGGGCCAGGGTTGAAGCCGAAAATGCAAATTCACACCCCTGCAGTACCAAAATTCAACTGAACACGGTATAAAATCACATTTCTTTACAGGTCTTAAAATTCACCGCTGGGTAATTTTGCTATTTTTTATTTGGCACCTTTTTTTTCAAACCGGGCCAAAATTACCTGGAGCTTTTCATGCCGCTGCTCCATGAGAGAAATTTGGTAGATTTAAGCATGGAACGCAGCAGGGCAAGCAATCATAAGCTGTAAGATTCTCATCCCAGAGTAGTGGATGAATTGAGAATTTAATTACATGGAAGCGTTAACCAACTACTCATCCCTCATCTCAAGTCCAGATTGGGTAAATGCTAATCATCTACACAACATGCTCCAAAAATCGAAGAACTGAACAAGAAAATCCTAGAAGAAAGCACAGACCAGACTCCGGTAAACGAAGCAACTTTTTCAAAGCCAGTTGATATTCGCCTGTGCCAGTCCCAAGTGGAGAAATGAAATCAGAAGCGGTTTCAGATGTGCATGAAGCTACGATGTTTACCTCTTCGGACAAAAACCTCTTCCACTGTGTTTGTCTAGGAAGTAAACTCACAATATGCCTTGTTGGAGGTGATCTAATTAAGCTCTGACAAGAAATTTTTGGTTAGCCAGCATGGCCAATTTGTCGGGGGCAAGCAGATAGATGCATCATCCATGATGCACCAAGAGCTTTGGATTGAAGCGCTCAGTGACTCAAGAAGAAAACATTAAAGCCTCTGTGAACGACAACAATAAGCAGGTTCGTGGAATACCCACCAGTCACCACTGATACTTGGCAGCAACAAGAACCTCCTCATAAAGTTTAGCAGCATTGTCCCAACTTAGATCCTGCATCATCCCTCTCCTTTGGAGTCCCTCCCAACTAGTTTTGTAGTTTCGGAATGTGTTGAAGCAGTGTCCTAGCGCATCAATCATACTGTTTGCCTCTGCTTTTTCAAAAGTCCAACCAAGTCCAACTTCCTCATAGGGATTATAGTGCTCAACGGTATCTCGGAGACCACCGACTGCGTGAACTACTGGGACAGTCCCATACATCATGGCATAGAGCTGGTTCAACCCACATGGCTCAAATCTTGATGGCATCAATAGAATATCAGCACCAGCAGTCATCCGATGAGCCAATCTGACAGAAAATCCAACCCACCCCCTAACTCTGTCATAATGCTGGCTCTCAAGCCTCCTCAATGTATCCTCAAGGTCTTGTCTTCCAGTACCCAACATTATTAGCTGTACATCTTGGCCAGCTATCCATGGCATCGCTTCTGCTATCAGGTCTACACCTTTTTGATGGTCTAACCGTCCAATGAAAGCGACTATAGGAACATCACCGCGAACTGGGAGGCCAACTTCGTTTTGCAATGCGGCCTTACATTGTGCTTTGCCTGTCTGAACAGTTTCTAGAGAGTAGTTGGTGTATCCATCAGACTGTAGATGGACATCACACCTAGGATTCCAATCGGTTGTATCAATACCATTTACAATGCCTTGAAATTTCCAATCATTTTCATTGATAATTCCATGAAGGCCCCAACCACCTTCAGGTGTTTTGAGCTCCCATGCATAACCATGGCTAACAGTAAGCAAACGGTCAGCAGCTTTAATACCAGCTGCAAAAATGTTTACATGATCACCTCCATATGGGTCATAAAGTTTGAAAAGGTCCATGTAATGACCAGGCAAGTCCAGGTAACTGAAGTCATCTAATGGCCCACGACCCTGGAAGATAAATTAAAATAACTTTTATCTCCACGGTAAGCTATATTGATGTAATAACAATGCCGACACTAAAGCAAAAAGCACCGCAACTGTTTAGAATGACCGCAACTATGAGAGGCAGAAAAACAGAAGCAATTTTCAGACCAAAGCCTCTGAAAAGAGCTCCACTTTATTACAAAGTACGGAAAAAAAAAACAACTATGAAGACAACATAAGCCAAGTGATAATTTTGTGGTCAATGGTCATTTGTGAAGCATTACCTTTTATGGAAACAATGCAAAGAAATTGATACTTTTGCTAGCCTGGAAAAAATATATTTCTAGACTTTTATTGGGACAACATGAGCTAGCCAAGTCAGGAGAAGGAAAGAATCAAGCAGCAGATTGTTTCTGTTGCCTCTGACCTCTCTCGTTCTCTACATATATATTCATGTATCACATATATATTCTGTTGCCTCTTGCCTCTCTGGTTTTTGTTGCCTCTCAACTCTACATATATATTCATGTATCACATACATGTATACGTGTACATACATGTGTGTATGACCAACCAAAACTAACCCTAGATGTGTGAATCAATGGTTTTGAGCTATAGCGGCTTGTTGATTGGAGAAATTATTTCCATTGCATTTTGGGCAGTATAAGTAGTACACGAAGTGGGCCTGGCCCAATATACTCTAACACTCCCCCGCAGTCTGAACGGCACACAGTGCGTTGAGACTGGAATAAGACAAACACAAAACAGAGTGACCAAAGAAATAAAAACCCAATAAATAGTCACTCCCCCGCAGTCTAAACGGTTGGTGCGGAGACATTTAGACTGGACCTGAACTCGAGGAAGATCGTGCTGGGAAGGCCCTTGGTGAAGAGGTCAGCGTACTGGGACGACGTCGGGACATGCATGACACGCACATGTCCGATAGCAACCCGCTCACGGACGAAGTGAAGATCTCGTGCGCCGGGAAAGAACGGGCGAGGCCGGCGTGGCCGCCTCCGCCGTGGGAAGGAGGTGCGGCGGGGGGCCGGGCGCAGTGATGGCGCTGCTCGACGGCGGCGCGCTGGCTTTGCGAGCGGCGCTGCCGGATCGGGTCCGACGCTGCGGCGGCGATGGCGGCTGTCGGACGGGTCCGAGGCCCGTCGGACCGGGACCGAGGAGCCGCCCGGGTTGAAGGAGGAGACGGGAAGCTGGCGCGGGCGACGCGGCTCGACGGGCGGCGGCGGCGCGCGGCTGGACGGCACGGGAGGTCGTGTAGACGACGGAGAGAGAGAAAGCCACGCCGCCCGTGGTGTCACTGCGCCGTTGGATCTGGGGGCGGCGCCGCCGTCGTCAGCGCAGAAGGAGGGGACGCCGCCGTCGGGCGAGGCGGCGCGGGAGGAAGGAAGCGCGGCCGAGGCAGTGCTCGGCGGCGCCCATGTCGGCTCGAGGCGTCGTGGGAGTCAAGCGGTTGATGGGCGCGACTGCTGGAGAGCGACCGTGCTTGGAGGGATAGGGGATGGCGAAAGACGCGGACGCCTTGCGAGGCGGGCGGCGGGGGAGGAGGTGGTCGCTGGCGGAGGGCCACCGCGGCGCAGCGGAGGGGAGAGGGAAGCCCAGGAGCTAACCCTCTGATACCATGTTGATTGGAGAATTAATTATTTCCATTGCATTTTGGGCAGTATAAGTAGTACACGAAGTGGGCCTAGCCCAATATACTCTAACACGGCTGCTATTGGAGCTAAACACTACGGGTTATAGGGGTCCGATAAATCCACTATATCAGTTGTAGCTATTTTTACAGAAAGTCTTGTAACGTTACAAGCGTTCCCCTGCTCAACTAGAGTTTCAGTGCCTGAAAACACTATAGCAGAACCATAGCAAGCTTAGCTATTTTAATCCCTGATTGTGATGTCGCTTCTTGCATCAATAATAATATAATAATGCATCAGAAAGTTCTAATGCTTAACTCAAACAGTTCTCCTATGATAGAAAAGTACGCAATTTAAACATCAATAAGGAAGCTAGAACATAGAAATATGTTACTTTATACCCTCATGATGTCAGCCATTGAGGATTACTATGCAGTGAGTAATATTTTACCTTAGTAGACTCACTCTATATAATAGTTTATTAATTCATTTTTACATAAACCGGTAGAAGTAAAATCCATGGAAAACATAACAAAAGAGTGGGGCAAATACATATTGGACATGAAAAGGAAAACAAACTTACCTGATGTGCTATATTGTGTATCACAAGAACAGAACGGGCATATGTCATGAAATCATTGTCACGGTAATATGCTTTTAAATAAACAGGTAGTAGTGCAGTGTGCCAATCATTCGCAACAAACACAAGATTTCCATCACCATAGCAGAAACCACCACATGGAACGTACCATTGAACCTGGATAAAGGTAATTATGTTTCTATAAGCATATTGAGGCAGAGATAACATTCGAGCGAAAGAACAGGGTTAAACAAAGGACAACCGTGTTACAAACAATGCTTGAGTATGGTATACCAATGTGTATTTTATATTTTTATGCACTTTACATAAGCTTTTCCAACATCTACTATTCATCATACAAGTAGGATTTTTTTTTGGGGGGTGGAAAAATGTAGGGCAAGGAAAAAGCTAAAATTGTATCATAGACACACTAACGCTTTACTTTTTTGAAAAAAAAAACTACATTATAGTCTCTTTAACTCGTAGAAAATCTCACTTAGACCCGAACTTGCAATTTACATTTTTGGCCCTACAACTTGTATCCGTTTGCGCCACAGGCCCAAAACTATTATGCCATCTATTAAACACTGAGGTGGCTACCCATGTGGTCGTTAACTAGTAACATGTGTTCATGTGGCTGTTAAATATATTGATATGGCAAACCATACAGGATAAGGATCAAGCTCTTCATCAGTCCGGAACGAGGTAAAGGGCAACCCCTTGACCGAGTGAAGGCGAGCTCGGATCCAGAGTTTGATGGAAGGTTCTATTGGCACTTAGGATAAAGTTGTAATATTGAATTGGTCATCGTTCTTAAGGAAAGAGGGATGGCTACAAGAAATCGATTGATTAGTTAACGACGAGGTGGCCATCACATCAGCTTCTCCCTCTCGTCTATCCCACACATAACGTGTTCTTTCTCGTCTCTCCTCTCTCCATGATTGACCCCCTCTCGATCCGCCGCTTAGAGCTTCTCCCTCAGACTAACTGCTAGGTGTCCACCTAGGTCACACTGCTCCAGCCTCATCCCCATCTCCGACAGGGTGTCCCTGTATCCGATCCACCCGTCCCTCACCATTGATCTGCCCGAAGCTGCTCCCTTGATGTTGCTGATCAGCATCCTATTTGTAGGCAGATCATGTCGCCCCATCCTCATCCCTATCTCCACACAGGCCTTCCCATCTCCATCCCAGCCGCCTATCGTCATCGATCAGCACCTGAAGCTTCTCCCTCGGCATGGCGGGCCATCACCCTGTCTCCAGTCAGATTGTACACCCCATCTCTGGCGCAGCGTCCCCTACCCCAGCCCAGCCTTCTTGAGCCGTCGATCCACCGCTCCCTTAGCCTCGGTGCTTGGCTCCCTGCATCCAGCCACATCACGCCGCCACGTCCTCATCCTAATTTCCTGTGCGGCTTCTAGAGTGGCCAAAGCAGCCGAATCGGGGCAACCAGAGTAGACGAAGCAACCAGATGTGGACTGCCAACTCAGCGATAGCTAGAGCGTGTCACACACTCCAGGAGGGAGTGGAAGAGGAAGGGAGAAGGGGTAGTGCAGGTCGCCCGAAGAGCAAAAGAGATTGAGGAGGCCGGCTTGGGAGGTGGGATGCGAGAGAGATCTGTTGAGAGATGGGGAGGAAGTAGATCATATGTCAACCGCATGAATGCCATGTCTTGCCACATCAGCAACACAAAAGCAGCCACATCAGTGTCTAGCGGAAGCCCTAACAGTTTCAAGGCTGGAGTGCGAACACAAGTTACTACAAGTTTAGTGGCAAAAGTGTAATTTTTCTTTTAAAAAAGTTGTGCCTAAAAGAGGCACTCAGACAAATCAAGAAATCTGTCTCTTAGCACAATTGCACATACCCGAAAGAAACTGAAGGGCTAGGACCTACGTCGCAACTGTAGTACTACTCTATCCAGGACATGTTGTCGTTATACTTACAGCATGGCTCTGCACGGAGAAAAAATGTTAATACATACAAGAGAATTTACCTCTACAGCCGCTTTGCACAGCAGAAGCATTCGTTTCAAGATGTCCTGCAGAGAAAAGTTACAATCATAGACAGACACAAAGATGAGAAAAATAGATAACTGACTACTACAGAACATAAATACCATCTCAGCTTTTGATATATGCAATACATTACTTACTATTCGATCTCCACCATAAATTTCATTCTCAACATTGTGGAAGATAGGGTTGTCAATGAATACAAAATCCACACCATCTATGTATGCATGATAATATGTTACTTCCTTATCCTGTAGAAACATAAAATCTTTTCAAAAGGAACTATTATTACAAGTTCATACAAAGTTAGAAGATATTATAACATAAAAGAGGAAAACACCTGCCCTGCAACTTGGTACCTCCTTGGTTCTCCTATTTGTTGAGATTCTGCATAGTTCCCATACATTGGTACTACAACCTGAAAAACATACAAGACTATAACAAGTTAATAAGGTACAACCATTCAATTCTCTCAATTCTTCGGCGATCGTGCCAAAAACTCAAGTTCCTTTTGGATACCCTTTTTGATCAATGATAAAAGAATAGCATATCTAGTATTGAATAGCATATCTAGTATTCAAGTAATTCTGCAAATGTAATTTATCACTAATGGTAGTTTTACAGGTTGCCTTAAGACTCCAGAATGTGAACTGCTAGCAAGTACTGTTGTGTTTGGTTGGAAGGTTTTTGAGCCATATTGTGATTAATCTGAAAGGGAATACATTAGCCATTGTATGATTAGGTTACTCCAGAACCAGATTAAACGTTTTAGGAATACAATTTGGTAAACTCCAAGTCTCCAATACATGCAAAGTGGGCCACATTCCAACTGCATTACCTACGTATTTCAAATACTATTTATGGTTCTGATTAGCCCATTACAATTCCTAACCAAACGCCACCTTACTTGTCATCAGTTATCAGACATCTCTTGATTTCGGCAGTTGCAGATTTATTTCCTGGCATGCTAAGTGTGACTTTCAATCAAAATAGAAGTGCAGGTTTGCTTAAGAATATGCTACATGAGTTATTTCCACACCTGGCACCAACCCCAGGCCTACATATCCTCTTTTCAATATAATTTACTTTACTGAAAGAGCACAATGCACAGTTGTACTGCTAGTATTTGGGTCATTTAACCAACAAGGTGTATTGTGCATATTGCAAAGTGTTGAGGCCAATGCATGTACCAGGTAAAACAGTATACAGTATGAATTCTGCTGAATATATCATAATTATTAGAATATATTCTTATTTGTCTATTAGCAACACATTCTATATGAGAAAGTTATAGAGCAAATATTTGCCCCAATTGATCCCATATAAAATTTTCATTCATCCAAGTTTTATACTAGCATAAATTTCATGGAATATAGCCATGAGCTCCTGTCAATCCCATTCAGCTGAAACACAACTTTTCAATTTTCGGTCATCTATGAATTAAAGTTACTTTCTGAACTTTAATGCTATCTGATTATCCTTCATATTGATTTCAGAAATTATGAACTGTTTACAGATTAGTTAAATATATACATGGGCCATGGTACTTTTTACATGCAGCCCTAATGCTATAGTAGAATCTATATCCAAAAAAATTGAGAGAAGACGGTTTATAGAAACATGCCATGACGCGATGGCCTCTCCTGGCTAAAGCCTTTGGCAAAGCTCCAGCAACATCTCCAAGTCCACCTGTAGGAGATTAAGACATCATTATTGCTTCCTGAGCAAGAGAGACAAAAATGAGCAGTCTCTGCAGGTTTGATGTCATGTGAAGCCAAAAGTACTGCTATACCGCAAAGAAAAATATTACCACCAACTTAAGCTAATCTGGCGGACTACAGTAGAATCATACATCAACAAAAAGGTGGCAAACTCGTATTGGTGTCTGTGGATCAGCTAACCTTCTAAAGTAGACCAATATAAAGACATGACTCTGTTAAGTTGTATTTGATCCCACAAGTAATAAATCATGGATTTACAATTGTTGACAGGTATCCTACAATTTTTAAGCTGAGTTTTGATAAATCACCCAAATTTTGGTGAAATGCAAAGTTAAACTTTAATCATCTCTGAAACATCAAATGCTGGGTTTAATCATGAAAAGTCATAGTCCATAGATGTATCACATTTCAATTTTCGGTTTTGGTTGATGCAGCAGTAAGCATGCATAAGCACTCAGCAGGGGGAAGGGGAAGGGGACCCATGACTGGGGGATGGTGTCTAATTCAAGAATGAGGCACTGTTTGAGAGTGTGGGGGCATTTCATTGAATACGCCTGACGAACTATTTTGGGGATGACTAACTTCAGGACTTTAGAATCACAACAGCAAAATTTTTTACAACAACAACAACAAAGTCCTTAGGTTCCAAACAAGTTGGGGTAGGCTAGAAATGAAAAAAATAAAAATCACCAACTTTTTAAAAAAAAAGTGCCAAAGAGGGTAAAAAGCTAGGTTATGGTTCAGTCACGTGGATTGCTAATTTCCATGCACCCCTATCTAAGGTAAGTCTTTGAGTATGTTACAACCTTTAAGTCTCTCTTTATCGGCTCCAACCACGACAGGTTAGGTCAGCCCCTAACTCTCCATACATTATCAATGTGCCTAAGAATTCCATTATACACCGATGTTTCTGGAGACCTTCACTGAATGTGTTCGAACCATCTCAACCGATTTTGGACAAGCTTCTCTTCAATTGGCGCCAACCTAACCCTATCACACATAACTTCATTATGAACTCAGTCCATTCTCGTATGGCCACAGATACATCGTAACAGCAAAACTATTCATATATGGAAAAGCATTCTCCATAACTAGCTTAGTCCACAGCATAGTATAGCCAAACAGAGCTAAAGTTCAAGTACTTATGTTGATTATTTGTCTTCTGTTAAGTCAAGTAGAGTGTAGCAGTAAAGTGTTTTTGTAATGTAATGTAACAGCTATGTTTGCAAGTATATGAAATAATTCGATGCCTGTGTGCATGGCTGCATCAGCATAGACAGCTTATATCGATACAGGGAAATATGAAATGCACCACTATTTAAGTGTCATTGTGCCAGTAATATGGGTCCTACACTTTATTAAACCAATTTTAGAAAATTAATTGCAATTGAATGTATTGGATTAGTTGACCGAAGGGATCAGTTGTGTCTCAGAGTGTGCTCATTTTACTAAATGAGAAGGCCTGGCATCCAAATAAGATCCCATCCAAATTGAGTCTACCAAGCCTTGTTTTCTACGAACCCCTAACCATTGAATGAGGAATTTAGCATTTGTTAGTTTCCAATTGAACTATAAAGGCAAGGGCATGCCAATGCTGCCCTTCCTAATCTGACTGATTGGAACAAATATTTTTGTATAGTCAAAAAGGGTAAAGAGTTTGGTGGGAACTGAACAGAGATTCTTCTCGGCATTGCATGCAAAAGGTCCATTTTCTTCACGGTTGATCCACATCCTACCATAGTGCTTGACAAACCAGGGTCGATAAGCTTACTAAGAGTTAGAATTTTCCCGATATGCAGAGCCAAAGGTAGCCTAGCTTTCCTGTAGAAATTTCTACAGCAATCCACTGGAATCATTCTTGGGTGGCATTTTGGTAAGCTTCCTGATCAGTAGGGTAATTTAGTGTGCACGCGCACATGAACAAAAATATAGAATGTACAAATAAATAAGAACTACTGCCACTCACTTTTGTCTCTCTTGTACTCCCTCTATCTATCCTAGTTGTTCCAGTTGTCACTACAGATGTGAGAAACTGACAGCATGCGACTAGAATTAGTAAATTTCATGAAATTATGAAGGCATGAAGACTAGAAACTCCATAATCTACAACATATGACTTAAGAATTTTTTAATAGCGACACAAGCAACACATTTCTAAAATATTCAATCCCCCCTCCTCTCTCTAAAAAAATGTTGGCTGCTAGGTTTGAACCTCCAGCCCTTTAAAAGAGAAATAACACTTGAAAAAAGATGAAGGTAGTTATATCGTTCTTGCCTGTTTTGGACCAAGGAGCACATTCCGCAGCTATCAATATGATATTCAAAAGCTCGAGAGCAGCTGAAGCAATTGAATTGTCATTTGTTCCCTCAGTAACTGAATGTTCCTTGTCATTTGCCTGACTTAATTGTGCCATGTAATCCTGTTCCATACCATTAACCGCTTGTGGTTCATATACTGGTGGTGCAGCTCTAGGGAAACTGTCATACTGATAATTCTCATAGGCCACCTCGCTATATGGTCCAGTAATATCAGTGTTAGAAAGCTTGCCTTCCAAACTTCCATAATATTCATCCTCATCACTAATTATAAACTCCTCATGAGTTGTACCAACCTCAGATTTCTGTGCGCGCCTATCAAGGTACAACGGACGGTCATAGCCAATCTCTTTTGTTTTGGAAACCGCATCCTGACATGAAAAGGAATCATCACCCTGACCTCTAAATGATTCTTGCCCATTGTGAATGGAACTGTCCTCAATAATTGATATAAGCTTCTTCTTTTCCGATATCTGGATAAGTTGGCCTCATATATTTATATTTCAATAGATAATATCATAGGATCTCAAAAAATAGACAATGCAATAGATTGAGCATATAGTTATGTCTCAACTTTTGATGCAAAAAAGTAGCTCATAACAAATATATAAGACAAATAATAAATCAATTTGGTAAAAATATTTTAAGAGAACAATAAATTGCGAAAAAGACATAATTGATAAGCCAAGGATCAAAGATATTTTAAATACTTGGTAGTGCAAGGTCATTCTCAAATTGTTCGAGGATCAACCATCTTAATACCAATATGCATTAAGATGTAACCCAATTTGTATAAAGAAAGAGCATTTCTATCGTACACCAGAGGATACAAGATCACTGGACCGTTGGACCAAACATGTATTACCAAGATTTATTCATCAACGTATTCACATATTAAAGACACCATCTGTAGTAAATTATGTGCACCATTAGTTCATATTCCTTCTACAAATGGTGGCGTGCAGTAACTAATTGAGTAATTGGTGTGGACCCCTGCATAGAGCCCATAATTTGAACTCAAAAAGGTCATTAATTCAAATATAGGATGTCTTATAGTAGATACAAGGAGTCAAGGACATCAAGATTCTGAGTTCTGACATTCTGATTTACTTGGATGTCTAGCATTTTTCTGTACAAAAGAGGAGCTTCATGGTTGATCCAACAGACAGCTAAAGGTAAATCATAGTTTTTGCCCTTTTGAGAATTCTTATTAAAACTTCTATTTTAAAAACAATTTGAATCAGTATCGATGTATATAAAAGACATCTACACATAAAGGCCACATGCCATGTAACAGCGAATTAAGGCTTGAGTAATAAAACTTGCGATAACAAATTTATTAGTTTCACTAAATTCTGTAGCATAACAGCCCGCTGGGTCAGAGCTTCGGAGAGTATCATTCAAGGCATCCAATTCCAGCGATAAGATACAGATGATACCTGCTCAAGCAGTTTTCTGTGCATCGCCAGCACCTCTTTGCTCTTCCGGATGGTGGCGCGGAGGGCTTCATTGTTAACACGAACTCCGTCACCGCCGCCCTCTTCCCGCTCCTCACCAGCTTGATCCCCAGCATTGGCATCCGCGCCAGCGGCATGCAAACCCTTCGCTGACCTCCATTTGGTCGAACCCGCGAGCAGAGCCGGCCACTGGGAACCACCATTTCCGTGAAACCTCGCCTTGCAGATACACACAGAGCACAGGAATCACCAGCACGTTCGTAGCAAGGCACCGAGCAGGGGGGGATCTGCGATGCGCCACCGATTCCGAGCACGCACGGCGAATAGATTGACTTAGGGTTGTTTGACCCAGGTCGCCGCTCGGGTCTCCATCACAAGCATCAGCGATGAGGCGGCCAGCTCGGGAGAGGAGATCGCCGAGCAGGTACCGCCGGCGCTCCAAGTATAGCGAATCGAAGCGAGGAAGAGGAGGCAGAGGGGCTCACCGGGAGCGCGGGCGCTGGGCGGCGGCTGGGGGAGAGCCACGTGCCTGCTGGGCGCAGGATGAGCCCGCCGCCGCCGCGGGGCGCGGGGCGACACCAGCAGGAGGCGGGGGCTGAGGCGTGGCGCAGCAGCGGCCCGGGGTAGCAGGAGTCCGCCATTGGAGGCGCGAGGAGGCACCGCCGCTTCTGCTAGCACTGCCAACGCTCCTGGCACCAGCAACCAGCTGCGCTGCTGATCCGAGGTTTCGGGAGGTGGGAGGGAGAAGGAGGAGGTGGCGGCGGTAGTGGACTGGTGGTCGCGTACTCGCGTCGCCTCGCGACTCGTTGTTTGGGGATTTTCTGTTGCGCCGGAGGCCGGAGCAATGGTGCTCGTTGCAATGGAAAACAGATAAGGGTGTGGGAGGATAATTGGATCCCTAGAGAATTCTTACAAAAACCCCTCGGAAGGCCGACAGTATCTACGATTAAAATGGTCCGGGAACTCATGCTACAAGAGGAGAGAAAATGGGATGAAGAAAAGATAAGGGCAAATATGTTTCCCTATGATGCTGAGGATATTCTGAACATTAGAATTTGCGAGTATTCAGCCGAGGATATACCTGCTTGGCATTATACAAGCAAAGGGCATTATTCTGTTAGATCGGCCTACCACATGCTAAAGGAGGAAGCCAGACAGAACGGTGGCGGTGATGGAGGTCAAGGAAGTGGGTGTCGTTTGCTAAGAAGTCGATGCTGGAAAAAACTCTGGAGCTCCCACATAGCCCCGAGACACAAAGTCCTTCTTTGGCGCATTGCTAAACAAAACTTGCCGTTAGGCCAAAACCTAGTGAAACGAAACATCATTAGAGATCCTAGATGCGCCCATTGTGGCCAAGCGGAGGACGACAGCCATGTGTTTTTCCAGTGTCCTTTTGCGAAGAGGTTATGGAAAGATCTAAGTTTTGAAGCTCACTGAGAGGAAAGGGACAAACTGGCGTGATGGATCTTTGAGACCAGAAGGCTATTTGGAAGAAGATCTGTTGAGCGTGTTGGCAGCGGGCTTGGCTGAGATCTGGAGAGCCCGAAATGAAGCGAAGTTCCAAGAGATGGCAGCTGACCAACAGCGCTCCTCGGCTCGTGCAAAAGCAGATATAGAAGCTTGGGTCAAATCACAAAAGATAGAGAAGGGGGAAATCCAGGTGCTATTAAAGGTGATGAGGGTCGAGAGCTTGGCGAACCTGTGACTGGAGAAGTACGAATCGAGGTGGATGCGGCGTGGAAGCCTGGAGATCTGACATCAGTGGCGGCGGTTGCAAGAAATGGAAGCGGAAACCTCGTGGCGGCGGTGGTTCGTCCATAGCGTGGAGTCTCCGAGCCGGCGGAGGCGGAAGCCCTGGCAATCTGTTTGGGTAGAGATCTGGGAGCTCATCTGCAGCTGCGCGATTCCGTGGTCGAATCGGATTGTAAGGCGGTGGTTTCGGCAGTGCGGCAGGAGGAGGAAGATAGGAGCAGATGGGGGGCACTCGTGAAGAGCATCAAGGTGGCGTGCAAAAAGGGAATGCGGTTGGGCTTTATCCTGAGGGCGCAGAACACTGCAGCCCACAGGCTGGCCAAATGGGGTAAATCGCTGAATGCAGTAGCTAGTTGGGCCGCAGATTGCCCGATTTGGTTTAATGTTTGGGGCCCGGAGGCCAGTTTAATTCCAGATTTGATTGTAAATGATCTGATCAGTTAATGAAAGGCTTTGCTATTCTCAAAAAAAAAAATATCTAGGGCCTGTTTGGTTTGTGGCCACAATCTGCCACGCCTAAGCTTAGTAGGTTGCCACAGGTGTGACATGACTAAGCTGGCTAAAGTTAGTCTGTGTTTGGTTTGCTGCCACGCCTAAATATAGACACGGCTAACAATTGTATGGCAGCTGTTTGGATTGTAGCCATAGCTTAACTTAGACAAGGCTAAGAATTTCTGCCAAACATTGGATGGATGCCATAAAATTTTACCTAAGGCTCCAAATATTTCAAATTTCACTAATCCAAATCATTTTGTGTAAATTCTTCTCTTACTAAGGCCCAGTTCTTTTCAGCTTAACGACTTATCTACGTTTTGAAAACACCTATGCTTTGAGTTTTTTAGTCCATTTTTTCGTTGTTTTGAAGGTGGGTTCTAACACTTTAAAAAGCAAGTCAAACAAAATATATCCGAATCTCAAGACTATCTCGAGAAGCTCTCGAAATTCAGTCATTTAGGCCGTTCAGCCGTTCAGTTGTTCAGATCAGCTCAAAAGAACAGGGCCTAAGGCCCAGTTCTTTTCAGCTTAACAGCTTAACGACTTATCCACGTTTTGAAAACACATATGATTTGAGTTTTTTGAGTCCGTTTTTTCACTTTTTGAAGGTGGGTTCTAACGCTTTAAAAAGCAAGTCAAACGAAATGTATCCGAATCTTAAGACTACCTCGAGAAGCTCTCGAAGTTCAGGCATTTCAGCCGTTCAGATCTGCTCAAAAGAACATGGCCTAATTCCCTTACTCTTTTTCAAATGGTACTCAAAAGATCGTACTACAAGATGCGAACATTTTATGGCTAGCCCCAATCGATATATGAGAGGTTTGCATTAGTTAGCTAGCTACTAATACACCATTACACCATTATACATAGAATCATATATGAAGATACAAGCTAGCAGGACGTGTAATGACTAGTAAACTAATTGAAATCTCTTCGGTACAAGTCACATACATAGCACTTAACATCATTATAAGTCCAATACATAGCACTTAACATCATTAGAAGTCCAGTACATAACATTTAACATCATTACAAGTCCGGTATATAGTACTTAACATCAACACAAGTCCAAGTCTAACATATACTGCAAAAGCATGACATTACTAGCCATCATACAAACATGGGACCAGTCCACCTATGTACAACTATTACACCATAGCAGTTGACATACATCCAAAAGAGAGGAATATAACATGTATCAGATAGCAATATCACCAAGGAACTTGGTAGACCGAAGTTTGTAAGGTGGTCTCACTTGCACTGCTCAAAAAACCACGCAAAACTTTATTCTCATTGCGTGAGAGAAACATACCTACCATTATCTTTTAATCGGTTGTGATCATCATGGCTTCTATTCTCTCCCACAGTGATGCATGTGGGTCAGCTAGTGTAGGCGGTGGTGGTACTGCAGTTGCTGCAAGCGATTCGTTCAATACCTTCAAGGTAGCGCTAATTTCATCATTTGTCCTCGACATGCGGCTCTTTGACTTTGTTGCCCTCTTATTCGGAGACTTGAAGCCTTTTTTACGTTTCACACCAGAGCTAGAAGAGGTGTTGTCGACACCTGATGACTTGCTAGGTGCACCACCTATAGGAGATGGCAAAGTGTCAGAGTCATCGGCTGTTATATCCTCAGGTTGAGCATAATAGGACATATCCTCACCTCATCCGGAATCGTCATCTGATTCCTCCTATGGACTCATGCAAGTTAATGGATCAATGGCTAGAGATCCATCTGCATTGGTCCCTGTGAATAACTCTTGCATCTCGTGGAAAAACTTGATGGGTTTTGATAGGAGTCGTCTTGCTTTATCCTACACATCAAGAATGAGGCAAAAATTAAATATGTTATTTGACAAGAAGCAATATGTACAAAAATAACTGCATACATAGGGCACATACAGTCAACATAGCCTTAGAATCTGATATGGTCACTATGCACCTATTTGTATCAAATGCATTACCACTTTTACTTAAGGCAATGGCGACATACTTCCAATTTTCCTTGCAGTACCTAAAGTGACGGTTCACCTAGTCTATAGTTACCCTCATATGGAAATTTTTGTTCAGTTTGTCTGCACATTCCAGATGGCGTTGCTTTTTTATCTTGAAGCCAGCATGTTGATTCTTGGATAACTCAATAAACCAATCAAGCATAAACTTCGTCTGCCCATCACCCTAGGAAATGCTCCTCTCCCGAGATGGACCACCAATATCGACCTTCTCCTTTCCCTTGCCCATCTCTGGTCATAACACATATAGCACATAGAGAAACATACAAGGCATTTTTAGCAAGTAAAAAAAAGTAAATTGCTAAAAATGGTCTTACAACACATAATAATGGTCTTACAAGTACAAAATAGTTACAACACATAAAAATCTAATACAATCCATGTCTTAGAAGTATAGGTTACATCTGAGCTACTCTTTCATCCCACATTTGTTGTGCTAATGCATCCCTTTTGACAGCCTATATTTGGTTCTCTTTGCAGGTCCACGTGGGTACGTTTCCTTCTTGAAAGATTTTGGTACCAAGTTAGGTCATCATACATATATTCATCGGCGTCGTCCTCTATGATAAAGTTGTGCAGTGTACAACAAGCAATTACTATCTTAGCTTGGGTTTCAAAGGAAAAAATGGTTGAGACGTTGTTATCTTAAATCTATTCTTATATGTACCAAATGCCCTTTCAAATGTTGTTCTAATGGAAAAATGACAGTGGTTGAATAATTCTTTAGGGTTCTCGGGCCCCCGAGCTCCTTTAAACTTCTTAAGATGGTACCGAAAACCACGATACGGGGTAATATGCCAGTCCTTACTGCATACTCAGCATCAGCTAGGTAGTAGTGGCTTACATAGTTAGCGAATGACAATTAGCTATGAACTGAATGAAATATTCTTTTTGAATGGGAATGGGTAGCACAATACCTTCAAAGATTTTTAGGTCTGACGGTCGGGAACAATGTATCTTGTAGCACATAGGAATCATGGGCTGATCCTTCGCATCTAGCTAAGACAAATATAAACCTAAGGTCAAAGTTCACAGCAGCTAGCACATTTTGCGTAGGATAGAGTTTCCTACCCCTAAACCTACCCTGCATATGTATAGGAACTGCAGTTGGTATGTGTGTACCATCTAAAGCTCCTATGCATTTCTACAGAAAAAATTAAGGTTACCTTTGTTAAATTAGCATAGGCATATACTACATGAACATATCGTGATGTTATGTTACCTCGAAGTAGGGATGAAATCTGCCTGGAGTAGTTATCTTCGGATGTGTCTCTGTGGTTCTGAGTACAATGAGGTCATGCGACATGATACACAGAGCATCTAAGACAACATGAAAGTACCTATGGACTATCTCCCCAGAGCGGTCAAACTCAAATTCAATTGATCTATTAGTCCATCTGTGGCCGACAACATGCATAAACATAGCAACTTGTTCCTCAATCGTGACATGCAGTGTGTCCACGAGTAGGCCACGATTCCTAAGGTGCGAGCACAACTTATGAAAAAACAAATTTCCGCATCCGCAACTCACTAATACAGTGAGCTTCAGTGCCATTGTACAAACGGTTCAAACGTGTAGGCCTCGCCACATCTCTAGCAAGCATAGGACCATATGTCACCCGCCTTGTCTCACTGCATAGCAACTGAGTTTGTACCAAAATAATGCTAAACATATTTCAATGCTAGAAATCACTCTTCTTCTCTTCGAATAATTGCAGTAGCTATTATAGTGTTGCATGTATGATTTTCTCGCACCCATCTATAAACACAATTGAATTGCAGACATGTATTAGTTCTCTCTCTAACATACAGACATTGTTCTCTCTAACATACATAATTAATGACAATCATGTAAATCATCTGTAAAATAAAATGCTCTCTAAATCACTGTTATTTCAATTCCTTTCACGACTTCAGTTTGAGAAGCATCATTTCCACTCATTCTTCTATCAATACTTGACCTAGTGTGTATGATTTGAGTGTGTTCAGTAGCAATTGGCACTTGAGGATCTAGGTCATACTTACTATCTTGAGGTGCATATGACATAGGGGAGCTAGAGGATATGAATGGCTTGCAGCACTAACGGAACTATCAAACTGACTCAGATGATAAGAGCTTAAATATTGAGACTATTCTCCTTGATTGTGCTCCTCACTGCCACTGATTTTAGTGATTTCAGCTTCTTCATTCGCTTCACCATTGTATTCTTGCACTAAGCTTTGAGAGGTGATTGGGTGAACACCCCTAGCATTTTTAACCGCATCTTTAAGAGCTTTACCAAGCTTGTACTGCTCATGGAACATTTTAAATTCTCTATTAAACTCTGCAGTGGTCACTAAATATCTTACAAACAATATAACTGAAATAATATGGGCAAATGGCAGAGCACTTGATATTTTTCTACAGATAGATTCTTCCAGTTGAGAAGGCGTCATGTTCCAGCTGTGGATGGGTGTGTCTTTTGCAAAAGGGATGACACTATCAAACACATCTTCCTCCTTTGTCCGTTTGCGAGGGAGATTTGGGGTGCTATCAAGGAAAAGTTCGGTTTCAAAATGCACAGAGCCGAACTGGTCAACATGAAGCAGTGGATTTTCGACTTCTTGGGGCATGCTTCGGGCACGAGTCTTATGTGATGGCAGTCACTCTTTGGCACATCTGGGGAGCCAGAAATGAGAAGCTGCACAACAATTCGCCCTGGGATCCTCGTAGGGTGGTCCAAAAAATTTTGGCTTATGTTGAGACGATTATAGCGCATTCTCCAAACCCGTACCAGCGCACAGGTGTGCAGGCCCACCCTCTCTTTCTAGGTGGACACCACCGCTAGCAGGTATGGTGTTTATCAACACGGATGCTGCTATCTTTCGATCATCACATGTTGGCCTTGGCTTTGTGATAAGAGATCACCAGGGTCGATGCTTTTTGGCTGGTAGCTAGCTGCTCCAAACAGCGGCTACCCCTGAATTGGCGGAAGCTTGGGCCGTCAGGAGTGCCCTACGGCATGCTTTGGCCGAAGGTTTTGAGAAGATTTGTTTGGGGACCGACTGCCTAACCATCGTCCGGTGCATCAGCTCAGTGGAAAGGGATCGGTCCCTGGTGGGCTACGTTATTAGCGACATCAAGTCTTATGCTGCACTCTTTAGTAGTTGCTCTGTGGTGCATGTCCAACGTTCGTCAAATTTAGTTGCTCACACTTTGGCGCGCAATGCGGAGCTTTTGGGTTGTAATACCTTTCGATCTGTAATTTCGGATTGCATCCGGGAAATACTTTGTGATGATGCTCCGTGATCTATGAATTATCGCCTTTTCTAAAAAAAAAAGGTTACAAAATTATACTCCCTCCGTTCCAAATTGTAGTTCACTGTTGACTTTTGGATACGCCTTTTGATCATTCGTCTTATCCAAAAAAAATAGTGCAAACATGTAAAAATATAGTGCCACTCCAAGACATGTCTGTACATGTGATAATATGAGCAACTCCAAATGACATGTCTTTTCCACAGCAATATTGCTAGTTGCTACCACCAGTAGTTCATGGAAAAGCTATAACAACACAACTAAAAAAAAATGTATCCTACCATATTTGATTACTTCCTGTAGTAATACCCAGTATTAATTGCTAAACGCGACGATTCTTTCCCATGACATCGCTGTCATCTGCAGCTAATCCCAATTAGGTCCAAGTATTTGAGCATACTACCTCCATGATCATCCACATTTTCTATCGTAAAAGTTGGAGCACATTTCCAAATCTAAATTTAAATCATGCTTAAATCGCACATTCCATTCACCTTTGCGCAAACACTTTCATGTGATAAGCACCAAACGTGTGGACGTGTGGTGTGATCGAACGCTAAAATCCAGAATAAAATTACCAATAACGAAGCAAATAAAATCAAATTTGAGGGGTTGCTTTAGGACAGGGACAAGCCGCTTCCGGCGTCTCTCACTCTCTCCCCCATAAACCCTACACCGCCGCGTTCCCCACCCGAACCCATCATCATCATGGAGTCGGACGACGGCCCGCCGCCGCCGCCGTGGAGGCAGAACAAGTCGGCCGCCGCCATCGAGACCGCGTCGGGGGCCCTCGCCGCCGCCTCCGCCCGCCTCGCCGCCCGCTCCCGCGCGCTCCCGTCCTCCCGCGACTTCCATTTCTACAACAACTTCCCCCCGTTCAAGTCTCCCGTGGGCGCCGCCGCCGCCAGGGCCGAGTCCTCCCTCGGCATCCTCGGCGCCACCCCGCTTCTCCCGAAGCAGCAGGCGCCGTTCCCCCGCGACGACCTCGACGACGCCCTCGACTGGGTCGTCGCCCGCAACGACGACCTGCTCGAGGGGTTTGGCGCCTCCATGGACGAGTTCAAGGCGCTGCGGGGGAAGGAGGAGGCTGACGGCCGGAGAGCTGCGCCGCAGGAGGATGCGGGGGACGGGTTCCAGGTTGTTTACGGCAAGAAGAAGAGGATGGGCCGTGGCGAGGAAGGCGTTGGCAAAGGTGATGCGTTTGGGGGTTCTGGCTCGGTGAGGGTGGCAACAAAGGACAAGGCGGCCGCGCCAGGGACTAAGGCGAAGGTTCCCTTCCACATCCCCACCATTCCACGGCCGCAGGACGTTTACAGCATTGTTGTGGACAATGCGAGCAAACCATTCGAGCATGCTTGGCTTGAGCGGAGCGATGACGGTGCCCGTGCCATACATCCATTGGTTAGTGTTTCATGTTTGCCGAGTACATTTCTGCTAATCTCAATTCTCGCATCGCATCGTTCTGGCTGTAGTTTCTGATTGCTGTGAATAGGTGAAAAGAGTAACAATAACACTTCCTGTTCAACAAGGCATGTAGACAACCTCTAGCATTTGGAAGATCGCCAAGTATTGAAAATGGATAGTGACGTGTCATTTGATATTTTGATTTTTTTTGAGGAAATTTTTTTTTGAAAGAGGGGCAAGAGAACTGCCGTCCTATTTCATTGATCAGCAGGAGAAAATAAAATATAAAGGCCGTGCAAGCACGGGGTACAACCGCAGCGCTCCGCTGCAACCCTGACTAAAGACAGACACACCTCCGGCCACCGCCGGACACAACACCTACAAGGGAGAGAGAAAGGTCACATGAGCGCATAGATAGAATGTGATAATAGTGTCACATAAATAGACTGTGCAGCATAAATAGAAGTTGATAATAGTGTCACATGAGCGCAAAATGATCATGTTTTGGCCTATTGTGAACTTGATTCGCAAGGACTATTATAATACGGCAAATGGAATAGCAAGAGATTTATAGCTAGGATATCAAAAAGTCAAAAATAAGAGTGGAGGGTCTTTTTTTTTTTATTTTGCATTTATAAATCAACTACAAAATGTGCGAAACAACTGATTTGCATGTATGTAAAGAGTGGCATGATTGTGGTTCTCTCTTTGCACTTTGCAGGAGAAAGTCCCCATTGAGCAATTAATTGACAGAAATATTCCTGAAAGTGAGCCAATAAAACCTTCCTTGTTAGATGATACCCCCTTTACATTTGTTGATGACCTGAAGACCTTGGAGGCACTAACAACAAAGCTGAAGAGCGCAGCTGAGTTTGCTGTAAGTACTTTTTCCTAGCTTTAACTCGAATAATTTGTGCATTTGATTGGACTTAACACAAATGAACATTGTTCTTAATTCTTGCTTACACCATGCTGCCTTGGTGATTATCTAGTTGACAATGTGAGATGCCACTTGCTCTGAAATGAAAGTCATAATGCTTATGTCAATGGTGTTTTACAAGAGTATTCGGAAGACTATTTTCTTTGCTTACTGTTAATATCAGGGTTCAACTGTCGATGTACTGCCAAGTTCTATATAGGCAGAAGGGCATTTTTTTTTTGGGTACTAAAATTGTTAAGTTGCAGACTTGAGAGTTGGGTAATAATTTTCCACACTGCAAATGTAGTTCTTCTTTGACAATATGGCCAAAAATGTTGGGTGCTCACACAATCAATGAACTGTTTTATGGAAGTAACATGCCAGTTATATATTTACATTTGATCTATTGGTCTTATCAGTCACCAGAATGTTATCATTTTTTTTGGTCAAATGCCGTGTTATGGACCTGGATGAGGGGGTGGAAGGCGGCGGCAGCAGGGGTGCTGCCGGCGCCCAATCGTAGATGGGAATTGGGAAATAGGGAAGAGCAATAGATAAATTATCTTATTGCTTACTTTATTAATCAGCCGTCCTATGCCTTTTATACTCAAGGCTGCGGCAAACAAAGAGATTACAATCAACTAACTCCAACTAACAACTTAACTAATAGATAAAGATGACTAACTAACTAACTAACTGGATAACCCTGAAGAGATCTACTCATCTGGCACCGTTGCCTCTGCTGGACCTGGCGGAGTGGAAGACGAGCCAGGGCCAGCTGCTGTTGGTTGTGCCTTCCTTCTCCTAGCATACACTTGACCAAACCCGAACCTAACATGCCGATAGTTATCTGATGTTTCTATTGTAATTAGGTCATATGGCCTCCACATCGGGGCGTACATATTGGACCCACATTTGAATTTTTTTTTTTGCCTTGTCAACTCCACCTTTTTTCACCTTGACTTACGAGTTATCCCCACATTCCTACAACTGAACAATAGTTACCTGTATTTCCCATTTTTTCAGTGTAACTGATCTCTGAAAAGACAATTTACCTTTTTTGCCATGCTGTTACACATAAGGACAGGCAATGCATGGCAGTCCTTTTATGTACCATACAAATTATTATTTTTTGGGACCTAGTTGTTATTTTGTTAACCTCAACTTTTGTACTCTCTCCTGTTGTTTTCAGGTCGATCTGGAACACAACCATTATAGGTCTTTTCAGGGTCTGACCTGCTTGATGCAGATTTCAACAAGAAAAGAGGATTTTATTGTGGACACTCTTAAGCTTCGCAAATATCTTGGTGACCACTTAAGAGAACTTTTTAAAGATCCAACCAAGAAAAAGGTACAGTATGCTCCTTTTGCATGTCTGCTTTATTGTGTATCTCAGCATTGTAGTTTCTCATCACTCTCATGACAATTAGGTAATGCATGGCGCAGATCGTGACATATTATGGCTACAACGAGACTTTGGCATATATGTGTGCAACCTTTTCGACACAGGCCAGGTATAGTGCACCATAGGATGGATGACAGCAGGGTCCTTACATCTCAGCCTTATTACTTTTCATTTTAATTCATTCTTGATTCTTTGTGTAAATAATAATTGTTTTGATGTTTTCACAGGCTTCAAGAATCTTACGGATGGACCGTAACAGCCTGGAATATCTTTTGCATCATTTTTGTGGAGTGACAGCAAATAAAGAGTACTTATTAATTCTCATCTATTGCCTGAACACTTCTAGTGCTCACTGTAACTACTTATCTATCATGTCAAGAAATCTATTTTGAAAAACATGGCTAAGACATAGCTGTCCTTGCAGGTATCAAAGTGCTGATTGGAGGTTGAGGCCACTTCCTGATGAGATGATCAAGTATGGTGCCTTAAAAACTACTCACGGAATTTCTTGGATTGCCACAGTTGCCACTATTTTCTTAGCTGACTCCTTTCTTGCTGATCATTTCCATCAAGTGTACGAGTGTATCTGATTGTGCTTGCTCTGTAGGTATGCTAGAGAAGATACACACTATCTGCTGTATATATATGATTTGATGAGACTGCGACTGGTGGAGTCTTCAGATGATAATGATCTTCTTCTAGAGGTAAAGTTTTTGCACTACCTTTTCTTTTGTTTGTTTTTTCCCCTGCCTGATGGTCAAGTCTGTTTGCTGCATTGTTCTGTATTATCTGCCTCTGCCGCTCTGCCAGAATTTCTACATGGTTTCTGATTTCCCTCATTTTTAGCAATTGTTTTGTTGCTTCAATCATTGAACTGTACTCTTGACTTGTTGGACGGACAGCACTTGGAGAGCATTGAAGCGCGCATGCTTTTTGTTTCACCCTTGTTACATATGGTTTTACATCGATTATTGAACTATGAGCAGGTCAACTGATGCGTCTAATACTCTAATTACTACAGGTTTACAAGCGCAGCAATGAAATTTGCTTGCAACTATATGAGAAGGAACAGCTTACTGATTCGTCATACCTTTACATACATGGGTTTGTATTTCACTTGTTTTACCGTATTTCTGTTTTAAAAAAACCATGTTCAAGCTTCATGACCTCAATTTTATATAATTACAGGTTGAAAGAAAATGTACTGAATGCAAAGCAGCTGGCAGTTCTTGCTGTAAGTACATTTTTGTTACTGATGTTTGGCCTTTCATGAATTTTCTGCACATAGAAATGCACAACTGTATGCTGTTTTTGCTAGAAATAGTCCAACCCAATGTTTGGCCCCTGTGGATGGTTGACATTCCATTAGGTTGTTCTTGTCCCTAGTTTTTATAACTCTAGGTGCCCTTGCTGCAAAGCCATATCAAAATTTTACTCAGGAGAATCACTATTTTGTTAAATATATGTAGATTGGAAGCTGAAATGAAATCATTCTACTATGCCTCATTCAATTGTTTTCCATCACAGGGTTTATATCGGTGGAGAGATGTTGTTGCTCGTGCTGAGGATGAGAGTACTGGTTATATTTTACCCAATAAGATTCTTCTTGAGATAGGTACTCCTATAAATTCATTAAATTGCTTACGTGCATATCTTAGCTTTGCTAATCTTTTATTTTGAATTCTGAATCTAAAGCAAAGCAGATGCCTTCGACCACGGGGATGTTAAAAAGAATAGTGAAATCAAAAAATCCATTTCTTGAGCGCCATCTTGGCCATGTTATTAGCACCATCAGGAGTGCCAGTGCAAATTCTGATGCTTTTGAAAGTATAGCTGAGCAGCTAATGAAGGGACCATTGGAAGAGGTGCGATGCTAATCTTATGTGAATCTATCTTCTAATTTGCTATAGAAATTTTATCTGGAGTGTTTAAAGTAACTTTTGGTCTGTGATTTACTGTTGGGATTATTAACGTATGCAGTTCACAGTGGCAAATGTGAAGAACAATGGTGAAGACACTGAAATGATTCCTTCTGTTGATACTGATAACATTGACAGCAATGTTGATCCAAGGGATGAATCTGCTGTAGTACCCGCTGTGATGACAAATGTTGGTATGGCTTCTCAGTGTATGGGGAATGTTGCAAACGAAGCCTTTTTATGTAATTTACAGCTGGAGAACATGGCCACCGATGCTAAAATCTCAGGGACCTTATCAGGTTTGGCTGAACCAGCAGATAATGAGATGTTGAGCAATGGTGGTCAGCAGCAGGTAAGAAATATATGTTTACATTTGTACCTGCTGTATTCTTATCTTATATTTAAACAACCGCAATGTGCAGGTAGCGAAGGCCAAAGTTCAAGTAATGAAGAAGCCTACAGCTTTTGGAGCTCTGTTAGGAAAACCAGCTTCTGGAAAACCAAATCTTTTTCGAGAGTTGTCAAGTGAGCAGGTATGGCTTGCTGCTTATTGTCTACATTTTTTCCTTGTTAGGACTTCAGAATTGAGCAGTGAAGACATTGGATGTTGTATCTGGAAATACACAATTCTTGTGAATTAAATTGCAATTTTCTTTTGAAATACTACTTGAAAATTGCTCAAAGCTTATCCTAGCTCACACTGCAAATTTTGATGCCTTTTCTTGGCTTATAAGGTATAAAGCAATTTAATAATATTATATTGACAAAATGCTTTTGTATGTTAATTCGATCAAACTAGAAAGTACGCAGAAGCATGTTGTTAGATATGCTTAGTTTTATAGATACATCAATAAGCAGGAGTGCAGGACATATTAAGCCATCATATTTTAAAGTTCCCTAATCTGTAAGATATTTGGCTTTGTGAATGTATATGCTGTTCTGTTTCTTGTCTACACTTTGCAATGCAAGTCTTTTTTTCTCATTAGCTTTCCCTGAGAATGCTTGCGTCCGAAGTCACCCTATCTAATGTTAGTTTTGTTACAATTGCAGAACAAGAGTAAAGTGGACAAGATAAAGTCTTCTGTGCTACTTCCTTTCCATCATTTCTCTGGTAGCACAAAACTTATGGCCACTGATCTTCCAGTGGAAGAAGCCGTGCATTCCGAACCAAAAAGTGTTTATAACGATCCAGCTTCTCAGATGGAAGAAGTGATTCAGTTGGACACAGAAACAGCTGACCCCCTGCTTCCAGAAAACCACAACGATGGACAGAGCGACTGCGAACCTGAAGACACGGAGATGTCTAGGTCCCCTCCAGAGCTTTCCTCCGGTATAGAACAGAGCTTCCAATCGATAAACGAGAGAAGAAACCTTCAACAGGGCCACAAGGAACGGGTAGAACCTGAATTTAACCACGAACTGAAGCCTTTTGAGTATGCCGAAGCTAGGAAGAGCATTACATTTGGGGAGGCCAAATCCGAGAGAAGCAGAGATGACGCCGTGGCGAGGGCAATAAAAAAGGATTCTGGGGATAACTTGAGAACTTCAAACCAACCTGGTGGCGAAGAGAATGCGCGGAGTATGGGGCCGCGAAGGCGACAGGCTTTCCCACCTTCCGGCAACAGGACGTTTACATACCGTTAGCACTGCGGTGGTTCATGTGTATAACCCAAGAATTGTATTCTTCATAAGATTTGAGAATATGACAGGAGGGGGGCATTGTTCGGTTGTTGGCCGTTTTACCCGGTTGGTGTGTTGGTGTTAACTAACAGAGACTTGATCAGAACTTTGAGAATAGCAGCATCCCATGTGGAATCACTTAGACCAGGCGTATAGCTCTGTTCTTTTTTTATTTGACGCATTTGAATTTTGTACACGAATTTGATCATTCATCTTATTAAAAAATTGAGAAAATTGTATCATTAGTCTCCAAATTTATCCTGCCTGTGCACATAAATCCGGAAGTATCGAAACATCTTATTTAGGTGCCCAAACTTGTTAAACCATTGTAGTCAGGTCTATAGACATGTTTTTAGGCTGTTTTGGTAATGTGGACTGCCATATCAACGTTTATGTGGCTTTTTTATTTTTTTCTTAGTTTTGTCATTTATTTTTAATGAGACATCAAATAGGTCCTATATTAAAACTAAGAAAGAATAAGAAAAATACCACGTAGGCGCTGATAGGTAGTCCACATCACCAAATCGGCCTAAAAACTAGTTTATGGATCTGATTGCAACGGTTTCGCAAATTTAGGTATTTAAATAAATGGTTTCGATACTTATGGATTTATGTGCACAGGCGGGACAAGTTTGAAGACTAATGATACAATTTTCTCTAAAAAATTTAACGCAAACATGCAAAAATGTAAATCATGCTTAAAGTAACTTTAATGATAAAACAAATCACTGCAAAATAAATAATATTTACATAGTTTTTTGAATAAAATGAATGGTTAAAGATGTGTACAAAAGTTAAAATCGTCAAATAAAAAAGAACGGAGGGGGTATCGGTTTCCGTCATAAATTGCTAAAACTCCGATTAAAGTTTACTTTCCAAATATTGAATTTGGTGTTGAAACCAATTTTTCAATGGTTTCCTAGAAAAAATTGAGCGGCTTCTCATAAAAGACCCAAAATTACTTAAAATTATATATCCGACCGCTCCAAAAAAAAGGATATGTGTGCATGGTCTTGCCTCCGGCTTCTCTCTCTTACCGGATACGTATTGTTTCCCTTCCCCCTCCACAGCAGTCGATACTCTTTCCCTACTCTCTCCTCTTGTTTCTCTCTCTCCGTCTCTCTTCCCGGTTCCCTGCTTCTCTCTCCCTCTCCAGCCTCTCCCCTTGGTGGCGCCACGCAATAACGTTGTCAGCTGATCGGCCGGAACGTGAATTAGAGCACCATCCCAACCATTACAAGCTCCCTTCCCTCCTAGGCTGGCCAGAATGCCGGGTGCACAGGCTAGAGCTTACGGTGGTGCACATGAGGTACATACAAACAAATCCTTGCTGAAAATTTTCTCGCACTGGGGTGCCTGTGCACCCCCATGAGGTCATGTAGCTCCGCCCCTGCGCGCAGTCTCCTTGAGTTCCCTTCTCTTCCTCCCATGGTGGTATTGCCAAGGATGCCATTGATCGTCTGGTTGGGTCCGTGAGTAGCTGGGCAAGCCTGATGTGAGTCAAAGTCTCAAAGAATCATCCTTTGACTGCCTCGAGTTCCCTCCTCCCAAGGCCTCCTTGAGCTCCCTTCGCCTGCTTCAATGGTGGCGCCAAGAAGGAGGCCATCGACCAGGTCCACAAGCAGCTAGTCGAGCCAGTGTTACTAATGACGACGCCATGACACTCACACCTTGAGAGGTCAATGTGGTCAACATTGGCAATGGTGATGAGGACATAGTTGACGAGATGGAGCCTTGTCGAGGAAGGCAACATCAATGAGTATTGCATCCGATGATGACGACGATGGCAGTGCACATAGACTTGACTCCATGGCGAAGGTGGCGAGGAAGGCAGAGAGGGAGTGATGATGACAATGATGGCCTCCCCAAGCTACTTCCTCCTCAAGCCCTCTACCCTACAATGGAAAGCAGCACGGATGAGCTCCCTCACCCTATGGTGGGCGAAAGAGGAGGAAAGAGGAGAGGTGAAGGATGACTCGTGTGGTTCCCAAGAGAGATAATTTGAAGAACAGTGGAGAATCGTGCTACGAAATAGAACAGTTCCAGCCACAGAGTTATTTGGTGAGAGACATTCTAACTTAATGTCAATTTCGGAGACACCATTGCAATTAGCATTATGGCATGAAATCTCTCATATAGGGTGTGCATTAGCGCGTTTGACCAAGATGTAAAGGGACGTCTATCATATATTCAGTGAACATATAAAAAATTAATTTTCCAAAATGCTCTCATGTCAAATGTTTCAAACATACTAAAACTATTTTAAGGTTTTTTTGGGTGAATTTTGATTTTAAATTGTTTGAGTCTGTTTAAGACCATAATTTTTCCTGTTGCGCACATTTTGATCCTACTACAGATTATGGATTATAGGCTCTGTTTTCAGGTAGGAATTCCATATGATTTTGATAGGAATTATACTTCGTACAAAATTTCGTATGGAATTGCTATGAAAATATGCCTTCCAGACGGGCATACCGCTGTATACATATCCCGGCCTATAGTTTAAATTTTTATTTCCGCAGTAATAGTATGTATTACTGTGTTCTCTTAGTAGGAAAAAGTTAGTGGCGTACAGTACCGGCTTATTAGCAAGAAAAGTCAACGTTCTCCGAAATGAAAATAAAAACCTTTAAGACGGGGGGAATGGAATTAGGATTTTATTTTATTTTTTTGCGCTGTGAATTGCGAACTATCCGAGATTCCGAACTCCTCCCTAGTTCTTGATCTCCAATTCCGCACTGTCATTTGTCTCCGCATCTCCTTTGGGCAGTCGAGACTCTTGTCGTTCTTGGATGATCAGGCATGCAGCAGGGGAGCCCTTCTTGGTCGGATTTGCAGTGCCTGGTGCGGCGGAAGCCGGCGGGCTCCGGTGATGGCGCCGGAGCAGCGGCGGCGGCAGGCGGGGGCAATGGCTGGCGCCTCGCCAAGGCGCTGTCCGTTCCCCACCTCACCGCGATCGGTACTCTCCTCTCGTCTCGTTTTGCCTACGAAAAGAAAAACTCTACCTTTCTTTGTTTCAGCCAATCTTTGAGGACCACAATATGATTGGTGGCATTCTTGATTGCTGTCACCGCAATGGTTAACTTATTACTGCTCCCAAATAAAATGGAACAAGGTTAAGGTGCTGCAAATGTTGCAATTGTGTGCCTGGTGGTGTGTTGCATTTATATCGGTTGGCAATTGATGATGCTAATGTTAATCTTGTGAATAATGTGAGAATGTGTAATCAGATCATTCGGCACAACTTATGTAGCACTAAAAGGCAAGATTACAGGCATGTCTTAGCATGCCTCGTTGAGGATTTTTCAGTATTATAAAAGCAAGATCCAACTCTGGCATGATTATCACTGGTTGCTTAGTTTCAGTCACATCAGTCTTTTGAGGTGTTTTACCTGCCTTCATTGAGGTTTACATCAGAAGAAGGCAGTGTGAAATATGTCATGTCTTATGGAAGTAAGTTATGTTGATGCTTGTCAGGTGTTGGCTCGACGATTGGTGCCGGCATCTATGTCCTGGTTGGAACTGTGGCTCGTGAACATACAGGACCAGCCTTGACAGTTTCCTTTCTGATTGCTGGCATAGCTGCTGCTCTTTCCGCCCTGTGCTATGCTGAGCTCTCGTGCCGTTTCCCTTCAGCAGGAAGTGCCTATCACTATTCCTACATTTGCATTGGAGAAAGGTATAAGTACAGCCGCAAACCTTCCAGTTTCCTGTTCTTTTTTCCCTCTATATATTTTCCTAACTTAGTTATTGGGCAGCTGTTAGTATCATTACGAAGAACTATGGATTTCCTCTTACTTTCTTCTGTGCTTCTTGTTGACAAATTATCATCAGTGTCGCTTGGCTGATTGGTTGGGCTTTGATTCTGGAGTACACAATCGGGGGATCATCAGTGGCACGTGGAATATCACCAAACTTGGTAATATTCTTTAGTAAGCTCTCTTCAGATTTTTTAAAAATTAATATCTTCAGATATATGAATTATACATAACCAGAATCATTTTTTTTCTTCCCCCAGTCTCTCTTTTTTGGTGGACAAGACAAGTTGCCCTTTTTTCTAGCACAAGTGCATGTTAAATGGCTTGATACTGCTGTTGATCCCTGTGCTGCTATTCTTGTCTTGATTGTTACGGCATTGCTCTGTGTAGGAATTAAGGAGGTACAATAACTAAACATAGTTTCAGGCTCATCGATTTTTGGTTACTTTTTGACTTAGAATATCACTTTATAATAAAATGCGAGTGATTTCTTAATCAGAGCTCATTTGTGGAAGGCATCATCACCATTGCAAATGTTGCGGTTATGCTGTTTGTCATTTGTGCCGGAGGATGGTTAGGATTCCAGAATGGCTGGTCTGGTTATAATGTTCCAAAAGGGTAAAATAAATTTCACGCTTCACATACCCAAATACATTGAACCCCACGTGGCTCTAAATATTTGGTTGGTTTACATGTAGTTACTTCCCTAATGGTGTGACTGGAGTATTCTCTGGATCAGCAACCCTCTTTTTTGCATACATAGGTTTTGATGCGGTTGCTAGCACAGCTGAGGAGGTTGGATTTTCTTCCATCATTTATGAAGCGTTTTGGTTTCTTTGTGATGTAAATTTCTCTTTTGGTACTTCAGTGATAGATAAACTAATGTTCAATGACATGTGTCTTTTATTTGTCGAAGTACTTTCCAGGTGAAGAATCCTCAACATGATCTTCCATGGGGAATGGGGTTGACCTTGTCCTTATGCTGTATCCTCTACATGATGGTTTCACTTATTATTGTTGGTTTGGTGCCATATTATGCTATGGATCCTGACACCCCTATTTCATCCGCATTTGCTCAATATGGAATGCAATGGGCAGTGTAAGCACCCAGATGCCCTTCGAGCTGAATAACCTTGTAGAGGATGTTATCACTTCGTCAGCATATTTTGTACATATGCCACCGTGGAGAATTACCCTATTGTGCTTATATCTATTAAAATGTAGGTATATTGTTTCCACGGGTGCTGTTCTTGCTCTTATAGCATCCTTGATAGGTGCTATTCTCCCTCAGGTATGTGAGAATTGAGAAATTATAGCATCGGTATATCTCTCTCTCTCATTTCGATCACGATCTCCTGCTACAGGATATGGAGCTTTACTAGAAAATGTAATAAGTGAAACTTCTTAACCTTAGAGTCTGGCAACAAAATCAATAGGTTTACACAGGGTAGATGATTATCATGTTATGATAAAAACATGACTATGCAAATTACACCAGGAAGGAGAACTTAGTAATTACTTATCAGCTCGTCTTGCCTTTGGTCAGCCAAGAATTGTGATGGCTATGGCAAGAGATGGACTGCTTCCACCACTGTTCTCAGCTGTTGATCAACAAACTCAAGTCCCAACCTTGAGCACAATCTTGACGGGGATATTTGCTGCTATCCTGGCTTTTTTCATGGATGTGTCACAATTGGCAGGGATGGTAATATTTTAATTTCCATGTAAAATGGTGGCATTATCGAGTGGAGAGTTACTCCAGGTAATAAATGTTTCTTGATCTGTTTCTTCAGGTAAGCGTGGGCACACTGTTGGCATTCACCATGGTTGCCATTTCTGTTTTAGTGGTGAGGTATGCTCCTCCAAATGAGATGCCAATGGAAGTGGTTCCTCCAGGATCACCTGAATTACTAACTTCACAAGCTGGGCATTCTGAGCTGGATGAGGAAAGTTCACAGGGTCGTTTTGGCAATGGTAATGAAAATATTCATTTGTATACGGTATACCTGAGTTGATTTTTGAGTTGACAGCAGTGATAACAAATTCATCATCCGCAAGTCGATGCCTTTTTCTAACCCCATATGTGTTTTTTCGCATGGGACACATTTAGTCACCATGCATCTTATTTTGCCTTCTCAGCTTGCTTCCATTGCATAAATTAGGTGTTAGCTGACAAGTAAACTCCTCTTCAGTACTGTTTTCCTTTTGTTTCGTAATCCCCACACATGAAGTGCCTTGCAAGATATCTTATGTGCTATCGTCTTTCAAACTACATTGTAATACAGTCTCCTGGCTTTACTTTCATTGCTACTGATTTGATGTACCTTTTCTGATTTATTTTTCACCCTTTTTGCAATCAGTTAAAGAAGCACCAACTGGCAGTTATGCTGCCAACAAGGTAAGGCGGCAGAAAGCTACAAAATGCATAGTACTGATTTGCTTTGGGGTCATCATCTCCATGTCTGGGATTTCTTTCTCCTTTTTGCCATTGTAAGTGGTAATTCAATCATTTCTCTGCCTCACGATACCCCCAAACATATGGCTTGTATGGTACAAAAAAAATGTGAGCGCTGGCCTGTCAGGGGACAACAGTACTAACCGAATACAACGTTACCATTTACCATGACAAGCGAGTAAAATATTTGCAATCATCATCCTGATCCCTTCTATTTTCTTTAGTTATCTACAATCCACAACATGTGCCATAGGTGGGCTACTGTTGCTCAGTGCTACCATTGTACTTTCATGCATTGGACAAGACAAGAGCTCTTCAAGACAAAGCGGAGGTACAAGTTTTGGAGTATGGACATTATACTTTAGCTGCAGTGGTAAAATTTATCTAGTATCGCAATTTAATGAAACTTTTAATTGTCTCATTTTTTCCCAGGTTTTATGTGCCCTTTTGTTCCTATACTTCCAATATGTTGCATCCTCATCAACGTATACCTGCTTATAAATCTCGGGTATGTAACTTAATTAACTTCTACACATTGTTTTTACTTCTCTACACTTCAAACTTGATCTTGCCATGGACAGATGGCAAAATTAACCTTCATGTAATTTGCTTAAATTAGCCAGCCATGTTTGCATTGTTTGGCTTCAGAGCCATAGTAAATTTCAAAGAATCCTCTAAATAGAGAGAATCAGGTACCTATTTTGGGTTGCCTATTGCCAAATGAGAATTTTAATCTGGATCTTGTGAGTTGTGAGTCTTGCAACTTCTGAAGACAGTCTGAACCTTACACTTTGATTGATCGGTCGCAGGAGTCACACGTGGATTCGTGTTTCGATGTGGCTTGCGGCTGGTGCATTAATATATATCTTCTATGGCCGAAAGAACAGCTCACTGACAGGCACAGCCTATCAGCACATATCGCCTGCATAGACCAGTGTGGGGTGTTCTATTTCATCTCTACAATGTTGATGAACTCATGGAGCCCTCTGTGAATTTCCTCGACAGAGTTGACACTTCCATGATCTATCGAAGTCTGGTAGTTGATCAACAATGACCTCCACTGCTCCACATATGGTTGGGGTTCTGATCCCAACAGTTTTGAGCAAGAAACTGGAGTCTTAATTCTGAATCCCACAGAGAGGCATAATTAGAATCATGCATAACAGTGCAAGAAAAACAACAGCAACAACAACAATAAGTGCATTAATTATTTCACTCCATAGAATTTTCCTTCTCTTTACAGTAATTCATGAGAGTTTTTCCTGACTACTGTAAAAATTGTCACCGTACAATTATGTTCTTTTTTTGTATAAAAGGGAAATTGCAAGAGGTTACTAATAGGCACGACTGTTCTTCTGAAGTTGCTGACAATTGTCATTTCATCAGCCCATCATCTGGCTGCCCCTGAATTAAAAGTATCCGCTCTGGAGCTATTGCATTTGCATGGCAGCGCGTCTGGTGGCAGGGGGCCGGAGTGGACGAAAATCTCCTTCCCTATCAGGGACTATCCATCGTGCACCGTTGGATTTAAAAGAAAAACTGTTAGATTCGATTGTGCTAAATGGAGGGTTAGAATGGGGTATTTTTCTTGGCGTCCCTCGAGCTAGCTTTATATTACAAAAATTGCGCCATTGGAGTTATGATCGCAAATCTTGAAGGTTATCTCAGCTGTTAGATTCGATTTATGTGGGTTTGATTTGTGCATAGCTAGATCATTTTTTTGAAAGTTGAGCGGAGCTAGATCATATGGGAAAATGAGAGGAAGACGGATCTATCTATATAGTAACGGCATGGCTATTTCGCAGGCGCCTGCGTTGGGCTGATTTGCGCACGCGCATGCAAGTAGAGGAGCAGATGCACCAGTACATCGCTTTGCATGCAGCGCACATTCACTAGATAGCGAGGTCTACATGCATGCACCCATACATGGCATGCAATATGGGCCCCACGTATTGGGCATTAAGGGCACATTTGGTTTGACGCCGTGGCTCGCCATGAAATTTGGTGCGCGTTTGGATTGGAGCCGGCGCGCCGTCGCTCGCCAACCGATTTCAACGCGAAATCGTGCGTTGGCGCGGGCGAGCAAATCGGCCGCCCGCGCCAATCGTTGGCGCGTCAACGCACGGCTCGCCGTCCGCTGGCATGGCGCGCGACGGGAACCAACCAAACAGGCCCTAATTCCACCACACAGCCAAAAAATCTATGGAAAAAAGCTAGATACCCCCTACAACGCACGCAAGCATCACACGCAGCAGCATCCTCTTTGTTTATCATTTGTGTACTATAGGTGTATTTTGTTCTTTGTTTATTATAGATTTTTTATTTGTTTATTATAGATTTATTTTGTTTACTGACTATAGATTTATTTTGTCATTTGTTTATTATACATTTATTTTTAATTTGTTATTATAGATTTATATGTTAGTTGTTTATCATAGATTTATTTTGTTTTGTTTATTATAGATTTATTTTTTTTGTTATTATAGATTTATTTTGTTATTTGTTTATTATAGATTTTTTTGTTTTTTGTTTAGTATAGATTAATTTGTTTTTTGTTATTATAGTTTTAGTTTTGTTATTTGTTTTTGTAGATTCATTTTTTATTTGTTTATCAGATATTTATTTTTTATATAGATTTATTTGGTTTTTTGTTTATTGCGTCGACTATTTTTTCTAGTGATTTTATACTGTTTTCCAGAGAATTGCACCTGTTTTCCATTGATTTTGTATTGTTTTTCCACCTTTCGGTTTACTTGAAGAAATGAATTTTTTGGAACTTTTTTCCTGCATGTTGCAGGATGACTATGTCTTCGCGCGGGGAGTGTTGCTTTTTTTATATATATATAGATTTGTTTTGTTTTTTGTTTATTATATTTTCATTTTGTTTTTTTGTTTATTATAGATTTATTTCGTTTTTCGCAGCCGCCTGTGCGCTGCGAAACGCAGGCGCCGCGGATTACCGCATTAATCGTCCACTGAGAGCATCTCCAATAGGGCCACATCAGCTAGCTATAAGAGCTCCACATCAGTTTTTTGCTTATGTGGAGGAGAGAAGAAGAGGAGAGAGATAGAGACTAGCTCTTAACAAAGAGATAGTCTCTAGCGGATTACAAGGTGGACACACACTATTACATATGGATCCAAATTAATTCTAGAGACAACACTATAGCTAGCACCATTGGAGATATTGTCTATATGCTATCTCTTAGTGCCATGTCATTTTCTTATAGCTAGTACCATTGAAGATGCTCTGATGAGTGCATGCGTTGGATTAACGCAATAATAAACATGTGCGTGCGATAGATTAATGCATTAATTAGTGCACTTGAATAGCGAAAGTTTGGATTAATCCACAACATACATGTGTTTTTATTATTGATTTATTTTATTTTCTGTTTATTATAGATTTATTTTGTTTTCTGTTTTTGTAGAATTCAGTATGTTATTGTATATTATAGATTTATTTTGTTTTCATTTATTATAAATTTATTTAGTTTTTTGTTTGTCAGATTTATTTAGTATGTTATTTGTTTATTATAAATTTTTGTTTTTGTTTATTATAGATTTCTAGCAGAGACTCTAAAAGTTGCTGCAAACAGCTGTGCTGCAAATTTAGAGCTTCGCTGCAAAATTCCTTCACACTTTACACTACACTCTAAAATATTCCTTCGTCCTACCAGACACTCTATTCAATACAGCAACTTTTATAGCTTCTCCTAGCTTTGCTTGCATCTATTGGTAGGCGCCTGCACAAAGTGGCGCGTTGCAGGCGCATGCCTAGTAGTCCTTCCCATAAAATTATGTGCGAATCCCATAGGAAATGTCACATGTTTTTTTACCGACTTTTTGCATTTTTCAGGGTAGTAGGTTAGGCTAAATAACCTTTCTGAAGAATCTAAATAATCTATACTCCATTTTGATAGTTGAGTGGTTGATCAGCGATATGGAGTCGTACATGACAACCTTCCCTTGAAAAAAAAAAGTACTCCCTCCATTTCAAATTATAGTTCACTGTTGACTTTTGAATCTCTGTTTTGACCCTTCGTCTTATTAAAAAATATATGTAAATATTATTTATTTTGTTGTGATTTGTTTTATTATTAAACATATTTGAAGCATGGCTTACTTTTTTTTTCATGTTTGTATAATTTTTTTTGAATAAGACGAATGGACAAAAGGTTTGTCCAAAAGTCAACGGTGAACTATAATTTGAAACGGAGGGAGTAGTACATGACAACCTGGAAAAAATCGTGCTGCTTTTCTTCGCCATGTCCACGTGGCCTAGCTATCGGGGCCAACACGGGACATGCATGGCCAGCTCAGTGAAGCGAGCGGGGTCATAGATCATTCACGGCGTTGACGCGGCGGCCCATGGACCATGGCCAACTCAGCGATACGAGCAGAGTCATCAATCACGGCGGCGACGGGCGGGCGCTCGAGGACGCCGGCGTGGGCGAGCAGCGCCCAGAGCTGCGTCATGAACTCGCCGCCGGCGCCGAGCATCTCAGCGTGGATGTCCACGTTGTCCGAGGGCGCGAGGAAGAGGATGAACTCCGCCCAGAACTCGGCCAGCACCTTCCACCGCAGCTCCTCGTCGGAGACGAGCGCCCTGAGCTGCCCGCCGAGCAGCGCCGCCCTCTCGATCACGGTGGCACTGCCCGCCCTCTCGTGCACGCCGCCGCCGCCGTTGGAGTCCTCCGGGTCCAGGTACCCCTGCTCCTTCGCCTCTATCTGCCGCAGCCGCGCGAGCTTGTCGCTCCGGCTCTGGCAGCCGCCGAGCTGGTCCCGCGCCTGCTGCACCGCCGTGTCGAAGATCTGCTCGGCGTTGTACCTCGGGTCCGGCAGCATCTCCGGCACGAAGGCCACCAGGTAGGCGCAGTACTTGGAGAGCTTCGTCGCGATGTCGCGGTCGTCTCCGGGGCCGGCGTGGCGAGGACGGCTCTCCCAGTCGCAGATAGTGGTCGCAACGTGCCACACCAGGATCTGGTCGGTGATCCGCCGGAACCTGCACGCCCATGCCAGAAGCCAAAGGCCGTACCTTTCCACGGTGGCGACGCCATTGGTGAGCTTGCAGTTGCTGTTCTTGAGAGAGACGAGCACGGCTCGCCGCACCGGCGGCGGCAGCTCCTTCTTCCGGCCGCGCTTCTGCCCCTGCCGCCGCGGCTCCACCAGGTAGAGCGTCAGCCACGGGATCACGTTCCACGGCCGGTGGTCGAACCGCTTCAGGAGCTCGTACTGCCCGACCTTGTCCGCCCAGTACCTCGTCCCCGGCGGCGTGATGCTGTCCTTGAACCAGAGGTGGCTGCGCCGCCGCCTCGACCACCGCCGGCCGTCGCAGATGCAGCGGTACACGGTCTTGATGTACCTCCAGTTATTGGAGTACCCGGCAACCGCCTGACCGAGCTCCAGCGCCGCCGTGACCACGACGAGCACCACCGTGACGCAGCGGTCGAGGTCGCGCAATCCGACGAGGGGGCGGCGGTAGCCGGGGCCGAGCGTACCGAAGAACGCCGCCCACATGGTGAGCCCGGCCACCGCGGCGGCCATGGCGATGTAGGTCCTGGGCCCCACGAGCACGACGTTCCTGGTGTAGAAGAAGTCGTAGAGGAAGGCGAGCTCCGCCTCGACGACCCTGAACGCGGCGGCGGGGCCCGTGCTGTGCTCGTGGATGAGGCCTCGCAGCACGAGCTCCCGCGCCTTCACCGACCCCGCCTCCGCCGGGACATGGCCGTAGAAGCGGCGCTTCAGGAGCTTGAACAGCGCGAAGGCGAGGCAGAAATCCTTCGCCTCGTCCCTCTCCACCTCGCTGTACTCCTCATGGCCGTCGACCCACTGGTAAACTTGGTCGATGGTGACGACGGATCTGGACTTGATCTGCTCCAGCATCACGTCGACGGCGAGGCTCTCCTCCTGGTGGCTCACCGGCAGCATGGTGGCCTCGCCGTGGAAGAGGTACTTGTACCCCCTCATGGTGACGGGGTCGGGCGGCTGGCTGTCTTCGGCGAGGACGGCGGCGGCGGCCTCCTCGACGTCCATGTACTCGGCGACGACCTTGACGGACTGGTCGGGGATGCTGGCCTTGACCATCTCGGCGATCTTGGTGGCCGTCTTGAGCACGTTGATGCTCCAGAAGGCCCAGGCGGCGGCGCGGTAGCTGGCGTTGCGGCCGGAGGCGTTGACGACGAGCCAGAGCACGAGCACCGTCTGGAGGAGGTGCTGCAGCAGCAGCTTCTTCCGCTGGTCGACGTCGCGGCGGCTGTGCGCCGGCGCCGCGTACGCGCTCGCCTGGATCAGCAGCAGCGCCGCCGCCCAGAGCACGAACGCCTCGCCGCGGAAGGGCCCGTCCTGGATGAGCCCCACGGCGTAGGAGACGACGACGTAGGAGAGGGAGTATGCCATCCACATCACGCCGCGGAGGAGCTTGTCGCCGCGCCGCCGTCGGACGGAGCCGTACAGCACCAGCGCCGCCAGGATGAGCGCCGCCAGGAGCACCACCGTCTCCAGCCGCAGCAGCCGCCCCCGCACCGTGCCGGAGCTCTCGAAGAGCCCGCCCACGGCCGCCTTCTCGTCCACCTCCTCCATACAAGAAACCTCGATGACAGTAGCTCGAGCTTAAAGATTCAAAGAAAATTCAGCTCGATCGATCCGAATAGTTTCATGATTGATCCATGCATTACGAATGCATGATGAAATTGGATTGAAATGAGGGGGAAAAGACTGAAAAAAGAGAGAAGAAATGGGATTGAACCAAGCCAATTAGCTGCAGGATTGGATTGAAATGAAGGGGGAAAATACTATGAAAAAAAGAGAGAAAGAAATGTGATTGAAGTATTTGCAGGTGCAGGATGACTTCTCTTGTGGGTTTTGTGATGATGGCATTTGATGGAGGTCAAGAATCTCTACGAAGTTTAAAGCTTCAGTAACATTTTGCAGAAACCTTGCAGCACCTCCGACCAGATTAGCAGCGAAACAACACCGATTGAAGTAAAGCATATATGTTCATATCCCATTCATGGTAACGTATAGTACAAAGCAGTGGACATGGCAAGCCAGAGCCCAGAAATACAACAGCTCTAAACTTGTATGGACTTGCCATATGGAAATATATCACGTATGCATTTGAATCTAAAGCTCCTGAATAGGAGATCGTGTACAGTACTATATAAATACTTGTCGCCGTTACTTTTGGACAAGTCTTTGATCATTCGTCTTATTTAAAAATTTATTGCAAACATGCAAAAATGTAAATATAAACCATACATAAAGTATCTTTAATAGTAAAACAAATCACAACAAAAAATAATAATTTACATAATTTTTTGAATAAGACTAACGGTTTTGCTAGCGCATAGTCGCCTGCAAAATCAAATTGATGCAGGCGATGGCTTGGACTAGGAGGCCGCGCGAACTCCATTCCGACGTAGCATGCGAGCAAGCATGCGAGTCATGCGACCCTGATGAGCAGCGGCGTTGCTAGCTAGTGAGCAGGGCGTGTGACGCCGCACGCTCGCCGCCGACGCACTGCTGCTGCTGCGCCGCCGCCGCCGCCGCCTGCGCGAGGACGCCCGCGCCCCTGCTGCTCGCCCGTGTTGCTGCTGCGCCGCCGCCGCCCGCCGCTGCTCGCGCTGCTCGCAGCCGCCGCTGCTCGCCGCCGTCCGCCGACGGCGGCAAAACGCGGCGTCATGCACCTGCTCCGACGGCCCGTCGATCTACTCTTCTCTACCTCTCTAATTTCTTTGATTTGTAGCTTACAGAGTTTTTTTCACTTTTTTTATACTGTTTTTCAGTACTTCTGTACGGTGAAATTTCTGTATAATCATACTGAAATTTCTATATACTTATACTGAAAAAAAGGGGCGCCTGCACGAAACGCAAAATGCAGGCGCCTGCACTGTAGTCGGTCCCTAAGACTAATGGTTAAAGATGTGTCCAAAAGTCAACGGAGACATGTATTTATGACTGGAGATAGTAGTATATAAGCTCCTTACAAGGTACCTAGTTCATCCTTCATTTCTTTTTTTAAAAAAGGGAAATATGGGATTTTCTCATATGTAATAGATATGGCTGGGAGGAAAAAGAATATTGGCTCATAGAAGTATAGAACCTAGCTCGCCTCTGATATTTCCACTATTCTTCTGGGGTGCCAGCTTTGTATCTACACGGGTCAATGCTTCATCCTTGAGAGATTCTTGGAGAGACCCCATATGACCAATAAACCCTACAATGATGAATTTCTGTATACATACTGTATACCTATTCTAATTACTCTTAGAAAAAAGTATAGATCACCCCTTCAAGGAACTATCGCAAGAATATAAAATACTCCCCTAAACTGTAAAACCGGATAAAACACACCCTCTAACTATTAAAACCGGTTAGAAAAGGACCCTAAACTTATTATGAGGTATAGATTATCCCCCCTGGAACAAGTAAAGGTGGTATTTCAACCAGAAAAATCCCAAAAAAAAAAAAATCAAAAAAACAGAAAAAACTTAAAAATCAAAATAATCTTAAAACTCCAAAAAATCGTAAAAAACAAAAAAATCATAAAAAATTAAAAAACTTAAAAGATAAAAAACTTGGAAAAATCATAAAAAACTTGGAAAATAAAAAACTTGGAAAATAAAAAATACCTTCACTATTAGTGCATGTTCATCGCTCCCGCTAGGTCGACTCCAAGGCCTTTACACCGACTTGAGGGCTGCTACACGACACGGGAAGCTTCCAAAACAACTTTTATGATTTTTTATGATTTTCTGGATTTTTTATGCACAGGATTAATATTCGGCTGAACCTTTGATACATACACGTATACCGATCCCTTTGCCACACGATACCAGTCGGGCTCAAGGCGAGATGCGTGCCACCGTTCTTAATAGCCCGACCACTTCACTCGACAGCGTGATGGATACAAATCATGACTAACTCTTTAGTCATATTAGCACGGCCGTGCGCTTTCCTTATCCATCCACACGAGGGACCCAAAGGTATCTTCTCCCATTATCTAGGAGGGGCAAATCCCATCTCGATCATCACACTCCTGGCTATGTATCGTGGCATGCCCAGTAGTCACCTTCAACTACCCAGTTACGGTGCAGCGTTAGTAACACCAAAGCATACGAGTCAACATGCTGGGCATCTATAACAATCTCAGGTCTAAGGACCATATAGGTGTACCACTCGAGACTATACGCTGATGGCACTTGAAGAGATAACAATCTCACAGCGTCTCGGAGTAGGCCTTTTCGACTACCCATGTTCTCCAACATGTGTCCATACTATTGGTTTGATATCTCCATGTCTATGGTATGTGAAACATTACTATCAACCAATACGTATGCTGATCAAATCATCACTGCTCCTCGTGCTGATATGGATCAGGGACCCGTTTAGAATAATATCACTTAACAATGTGTTTCACAATCAAGTCGTACCCAATGTACAAAGTCATGACATTTATTTAGGTAACCGAAAAACAATGTTATCATAAGTACATGAACAAAGACGTGGTACAATCATCACTATGATCGATTTAGGGCATATCCCTTTCAGTGAGAGAGGCGTCCCTTTCTCCCTCACGGTCGGCGGCGTCCCTCTCCCCTCCGACCTTTCCTCTGAGCCAGCCACACCGTAGCTCTCATCGCCCTCGCGCTGGTGGCGGTCGGCCCGCCGTCGCCCACGTTGACCACGGCGGTGCTGGCATCCTCCACCAACGGTGTATGGCAACGACCCCTCTTCTTCACCAACCATGGCGGCGCCATGGCCATCGCCGTTCGGCCCTTGCCGCCGCCGAGCGCATGTCGTGCCACCGCCTCGAGCCCTCCCCGGCATAACCGACAGCGCTGCCGTGTCCCCCCTATTCCCGCGCATCTCGCCGACCCACCGCCCCACTAATCCTGCCTCCGGAGCGCCACCGCACCATGTAGCCCGCACCGCCACCGTTGCTTGCCGCCGCCACGGTGCCACGGGCCGTCCCATGCCGAGCCTCCCTGAGTTCCCCGCGCCCTCCTCTCCGCAGTCGTCGGAGCGCCACCACCGCTGTGCCCAGCCCACCTCCCCTGCTCCCATGTCCAGGAGAGAGAGAGAGGCAAAGAGGTGAGAGAGAGGGGATAAATAACAAGTAGGTCCTACATAAAAGTAAGAAATAAAAAGAAAAATGCCATGTAGGCGTTGACATGGCTGCCACGTCACCAAAACAGCCTATCAAAGCATCCCGTGGACTTGATTGCAATGGTTTTGCAAGTTTAGACACATAAACAAGCAGTTTCGTAAGTTACGGATTTATGTGCACAGGTGGAATAAGTTTGGGGACTAATGGTGCAATTTTCTCTTCACATTATCACCAAAAGACGGATGCAAACCCGTGATCCAATAGCTCGAGATGCCAGATTCTTTTGTGTTGGTGTGCTTTGTTTGAACCATCATGTGCCCAAAACAAACAACCTAGCATGCACTATGGGATTGTTGGAGCGGAGGATGGATTGATCCCTAATGCAGTTCTTTTTTCGTGGTTTTCTTTCCATCTCACTAGCACGAACCCAAAAACAGCCCAAAGACAATGCTCAGAGTCACTGATAGAAGCCCACTGATCACAATTAGCTCAAACAAAGGAGCCAAAGTATCACTGATCCGGTGAGCACAAGCAGTCTCCCACACACTGCAGTAATGCACCTACAATATATGCACACCACAAATCCACCATCTTGAATATAAGCCATCGTATGAGCTCAAGTGACCGGGCATGGTTCGTGAAGATAAACCAATTAAAATGACGAAACAAGGCACAAAGCACTACAGGAATCCGATGAAGCCGACGTAAATAGCTGAAAAGCCGACGGAAATAGATATTTACGTCGGCATGCCAACGTAAATAGGCCGACGTAAATACGGCGACATAAATAGGGGTATTTATGTCGGTGGCCGATGTAAATAGAGTTTATTTACGTCGGCCACACGGCTGACGTAAAAAAAGGCCGTCGGTCCTGGGCGTCACCTTGGCTCACTTATTTACGTCGGCCCTAGCCGACGTAAATATTTTTTTCCGTATTTACGTTGGCCCTAGCGACATAAATACAGCTTCGGCACGGCACGTCCGTTGTGCTGCGTGGCTGCTCAACTATATACGTCGGCCAGACTGGCCGACGTAAATACAGGCCATCGGCACGGCAAGCTGGCCGACGTAAATATTAGAGCCATCCAGCGCAGCGCGTGCATAGCTCCAGTATTTATGTCGGCCAGCCTGGCCGACGTAAATACTGGAGCCATCCAGCAGCCACATTTGCAATTGAAATTGCCATTTTACGGAATATTTTGAACAGCAACAAATATAGGCAGTATTATATCAATTTCATAATCTAAAATACACAATACAAACAATACTTCACAACGTCAACACAAATTAGCATCGTCTTAATATTGCCAAACACATACATTCATCAACAAGCAGAGAAGTTCACACAATTGTACACGTCAACACAAGTTCGCACAATTCAACACAAGTTCGCACAAGTTCAACACAAGTTCAACACGTCAACACATTTACATATATCAAAAGATAATTCACAAAATCAACTAGCTCGGAGGAGTGTTATTAAACTAATGTCCGCTATCAGCATCACCTTCTGAGGCAAGGAAGTCTCCAGCGGTCGGCGGAGTCCTTAAAGAAGAAGCGCCTCTAACATTGGCATCTAGAGGAGCCACCGAACCCTAAATTGCAATGCAATATTAGAATTTCTAAATTACACCACCATGCATACATATACAAAAAGTATAAATGTGATACATACCGTAATGGGAGATTGTTGTGTAAATATAGGTGGAGGCCAGAATGGAGGAAGACTTAATGGCGTCCCAAACTGTTGTGTCATATATGCCTACAATTAATTTTAACAATTCTAAGTTCAAAATAATGAATTGCATGTATTAGGAAATGAGAAATAATTAGGCTATATTCATGAATTCTAAACGATAATTCTAGTTATTAGGTTAACAATGCAAGAAATAACAATAATTGGGCAATTTTGCAATTTTCATGAATTTGAAGTAGAAATGAGAAATAATTTCAAATGAACAAGATTACCTGTATAACTGCTTGTTGTTCTGCCTGCCATGAAACGAAGTATTCTTACTGTTGCCTCAATTGTTCCTGTAGTTAGGCCTCGCGTGCAGTTTGCTGGGCAGCTTGTTGCCTCAACTGCTCTTGTAGTAGTTGGGTCTCACAAGCGCTCGACCCACTACCTTGCGAAGAAGCCGAGGATCTTGCTGAACTTAACACAGCGCTGCTATCCAGAACGTCATTAAACATGGAGAATCTACCATGTTTCTTGCCACCTCCACTACTATATAGAGCCACAGGATCGACATTTTCCCTTCTCCAATCATACTCAGGCCCGTGAGCATTGGCCATCACTTGCCCATAAGAAGCCTGCACAATATATTAATGCATCAGGATACAATAAAAAAATTCACTTCAGTTAGAAAACAATTATACTAACCAGGCTCTGTGTCGCCTTGTCACTGCATAGCTGATCTGGCTGTGTGGGATCAAAACCAAGATGGCCTCTAATATAAGCTTCGACCTCAGTAGGTCGAGACCCACTTTGAGCTTCCTATATTTAACACATAGAACAAGATTAGTCAACATTTGTAAACTAATCTAATCAAATACCTAAGCTAATCATATGCAACCGTAATAAACTTACCATACGTCGCGCAAGACGAAGATGTCCATCGGCTCCGTACCGCTGAGATACCCTCGGTCCCGTCTCCCTATTACCCCTCTTCTTATTTGAATTCTGAACAAATTCTGCTGAAGCCCAGTATTGGCTAAGAGCATGCCATGCTTCAGGGCATTTGTTGAATCAAGGCAACATAACTTCAGGCCATCGGTACTATCTTCGCGAAGGTAGATTTTTGATGCACCAAGCTTCTTACTCATATTTTGATGTAGCACCCTCTTATAATACAAGCACACCGTCTGAATACGAGCCTGATACATCATCTCCTTGATCGTCCTGGTCGCTGCATTCTCAAAAACATATCTTGTCTTCTCTTGGAGAGACTGCTCCTGATCACTTGGCAAATGGTATCTCTCCTACATGGGAAATGAATAAATTAGTTTGACATTAATGGTATAAAACAATATTTAAGGCGAACAAAAAAATTAGAGAATTACCCAGAAGTCCACCCACACTCGTTGGGCAACATTCCCATGCATCCTATCTGTAGCAACCTTATAATGAGCCCACTTCAGAGTTGGTAGCGTTGCACCGTTGATGAGCACTAGGCCAGGATAATGGTAACACAAAAGAGAACCCAGCGTACCATTTACTTGCCTTATACTGTTTGTGTCTGTCCATTCAACATCAATCCATTGCCTGCAAATAGTGTACATTATACAACTTGTGAAAACTCTAGAAAATAATTGATGTCCAAACAGGCCAAATGTTTACTTACCAATCACCATGTGGCAGGATAACTCTACGTACTTGAGGTATTGCTACCGGGGGAATGGTATTAGTACCTCTATACCTGAAACAAAAACAGAATATTAGCTGAATGGTATTAGTGCCAAATGTTTCCTTATTAATATTTCACAATTATCTATACATTCCACCTGTAGGCAGGAGCATCCAATCCCTCGGCACTAGTGTCTTCCTCATCTTCGCCGCCCCCCTCCGCACTATCCTCCTCAGCCTAGTCCCCTCCCTCAGCCACCTCCATAGCCTCCCCCCATAGCCCCCCTCCCTTAGCCTCCTCCACAGCCTCCCCCACCGCCTCCACAACCTCCTCCACGGACTCCCTAGGCTCTCTGGCCTCCTGAGAAAGAATTGATAAAAAATTAGTACATGCATATTAAAAAATTAAAGATAGCACAATTAAAATTATTACCTCTCCTGTCGAGCGACCTCCTCTAGGCACCTCCTGAGCGACCTTCTCTAGGCACCGCTCGAACTGTCTCTACCTGCTCTGCTGATAACTCGATCCTCTAAAAAGTGATTCTCCACGACTCGATGAAGACCCATTGTCGGCACCCGATTTACTAGATCGGATTCCACCTGCGTAAAGACGTACTAGTCCCAAGGATCATGGCTAGTACATACAGTTATACAGAAACGGTACATTACCAACGTTCTAATTATTACATAGATGGGAACTTAGTCCATTACATTACACAACCAACGGCTCGCAGGCCGCAGTACAGAGTACACAACGATACAAGACTATTACATCATCTAGAAACTTATTTATTCCACAGGCACGAGGGCTGTAGGAATACGCAACCCTACTCTTCGTAGTATTCATCGGTGAACGCCTCCTCATCGTAATCAGGGTCCTCGTCCTCGGACGGGGGGCCGAAGTCGGACGGACCAGCTGTTGAAATTTTAAAAAGGGAGAGGGGAAAAACGAGGGTGAGTACAAATTGTTCTCGCAAGTCGGAAATGATGCAGATGTGGTTCGGTACAAGGAGAGCTTAGGATATTTTGCGGAAAAGCATTTATTAGCCTAATTTTAGCAAAGCATTTTGGAAACATTAAACCATAATATTTTCTTTTGGGCTCTTCTCAAATTTCTCTCGCCACTTGGCCTCAGTTCAAGCATCACCATCGATGCACTACCTTTAAATCGTATTTTTCCCAAACATTTCTCAACATCAATCATTTCACTCAAATGATGATAATATTTCTCATAAGAGATTTATAAGCATTTTGTCCTACCATAATAGAGAATATAAGCAAGTTTATTATTTTAGCCTTAAGTTTTAATTCTAGTATTATTTCTATCTCCTACTAGGTCATGATAACTAGGTCTAACAAATACGTCGATTAACATTTTAAACTTGCATGCATATTTTTCAGATCTAATAAACATTTTCTAAACAACCAAAAATGGCTCCACGACATGTTCAAAGGGGACTTGCCTTGATCGGTTCCCGGGAAGGCGAAGGGGACGTCGTTGATCGGGTCTTCTGGGCCTTGGCTTCCTAAACGCGCACACGCATATGCAAAGCAATACAACATTCATAAGCAAAATATTTAATGCCTTGCTGTTTTAGGAAAAGGAAAAATGCAGCAAACTCTAATTCCAATGCATTTTTATTTAAAAGAAATACTATAAAATTGCTCAAGCACACATGAAATGATGCAACTTCTAGGTTATGTATTTAACCAAAAATGAATGCTACATGGATGACATGCCAACATATATTTTTCTTAGGTCCAGAAACTTTTAAGGTATTTTCCTGAATTTTTATAGAATTTTTACAATACGTCAGCTATTTTTAACAATTGTTTTAAGATACCAGGAATGACTTAAAAACAGAAATTTCAAAAGAAAAAGGAAAGGGCCACCCGGCGCTGGGCCGGCTCGGCCGGGCGGCCCAAACCGAGGCGCGGCTCAGCACCGCGCGGGCGAGGGCGGCATACACGAGCTAACTGGTGGGTCCTCCCCCGGTCCGTAAAAGGGGGGAAAACAGGGGAGGCTCCGGTGGTGACGGCGATGCCCATGGCGGCGACAATTCCAGCCACCCCGAACCGATTGAATGCGCTGGGAGATATAGCTAACCGAGACGGACAAGATGGTGGTCTTGACGACCCTGGAGATGGACGGAAAGGACGGCGCTGCGGCGTGCGGCGGTGACGACGACGAGCACAGCGGCGCCAGCGGGGCGCACGACCGGGTCCCAATTCCTCCGGTCAGAAGAACGAGGAGGGGTGTAGGAAATTACCTTGGAGCTCGCCGGAATGGAGGAAGTAGAAGGGCGACAGAACCATGGCGGCGGCGACGGCGTGGGCTCCGGGACACGCGCGCGGACCACACGGCTCCAATCCACCGGGCGCGAGCTCCACTGGGACGACCTGCGTGCCAATCCCTAGGTGAGGTTGGACCGAAGGAAATGAGGGTGAGGTAGGAGGGGGAAAGATGGTTGCGGTGGAACGGAGAAGCGGCGCACCGGCTAGGAAAAGCAACGACGCGGTGGCGCGAAGCAGAGACAATGGGGGGAGCAGTTCCCCTTTTATAGGCATGCTTCGACCAGGAAGTTTTAACGCGGCGAGCAAGGTTGGGAATGCCGGCGTGAATTCCGGCTGATGGCGTGCTGGAAGCGACGGCATCACGTCGGGTTGGCCGGCGACAAGACAAGAAGGGGCAGAGAGATAAGAGGGTACGGAGGAGGACGATAGAGACGAACAATCGCGTGGGGGAAGAGGCAACGAGCTTTCAGGAGAGAGGAAGAACAGAGGAGGCGACCAGCGAACAGGGGGAAGAAACCCAGGGGAGAAGAAGGAGAAGGAAGAGGTTGACGAAGGGGTCCCACCTGCCGGCGGAGCCTCATCGCGCAGAGGCCAGGGAGGTGGGCTGCGGCGGAAACGGGCCGGCGTGGCACTGGCGGCCCAAACAGAGGAAGGGAGGGGCGGAGGAAGGAAACGGGAAAGAGAGGAAGTGGGCCGGCTTGGGCCGAGAAAGAATAAAGACATTTCTGAATTTTCTGTTTTCCCTGGAATTTACTTTTGAATAATGTTTTTAAATAAGCAATATCTTGTGAAATACTTTAGCTTTTAGAAATAGCTATCACTGATTAAATTAATAATTTTAGGATTTGGCTCTAATGAAATATTATATTATCAGATTACTATACTTTGCCAAAAAGGTTCTATTTTGGAAATTTCTAATACACAAGTTATTTTAAGAACGATGCATGCGATGCTTATGCCAAGATGCAATACATAATAAATGTTTTGAGATTTTTAAATTATGTAGTTTAAGAAATTATTAACGTGCAAAATTGATTTTAAAAATTTGGTATGTTACACCCACCTTTCTTTTCGATTTTCCAGTGTGACGGAAAAACTATTTCATCCTATTTTATAAACATTATATATTAGCATATAGCAAACTTGAAACATTTAAAAAAGATAAAGAAATATGTGTAACATTTGTACTTTCTAGAAGTAATCAGCGTCCACAAGTTCATGTACACCGGCTTTACGTTGTCTCGTTTCTGGAACATCTTGAGAGGCATAAGCACGACATCGCTTTTTTCCTTCTAACATTTTCCACAATAAGATCTGTTGTATCGCCTACTAATTCTTGAAGTGAGGACCCAATGTCTACCTCAAATGAGGCTGGCAAACCGTCTTCTTGATACGCTAAGTCATCCATGTTATCTAGTCCTCTTTCAATATATTCGGCATTTTCAGAAGTGTATAAACGAGCAGGAGGATTAACTTTATGTACAACCCACCAATGTCTTAAACTTTTCTTTCAGCATGGATATGGAAGACAGTACACCTGCTCAACATGGTGAGCAAGTACGAATGAATTGTGACCTCCAAGCCGTGATTCATATCTCACTTCTACCAAGCCAAGATTTTTGTTTCGTCGAATCCCTGTTTTGTCGTTAAACCAATCACAATAGAAGAAAGCTACCTTCAAATCTTTTCTACCGTCAAACTTAATCTCCACTATGTTCCGAAGAATACCATAGTATCCTGTCTCTCGACCATCTGCACCCTGTGCGGTAGTGCCAACTCTACTATTAACCGTGGCGCCAAAAGGACGACTTGCTTCTAATGCCGCGGTACGAAAGCGAAACCCATTCACATCATAATGCCCAAACTTTCTTATTGTAATGCAACCATGTGATAGCTGTCGGAGGTCCTCATGGACAATGGCATTACGCATACACTGCAAATATTGTAATAGTTATGATATAGTTGCATTTACATTATTCCAATTTAACGTGATAAGAAATATACTTGTTGACGAAACCAAGTCACGAAATTAGGACCACCACGTAAGCCATTGCGTCGCAAATTGTCCAGTTGAGTATTTGTAGGTTGCCTCGTCGAATTCTAGTTTTGTTGATCAAACAATCTACATTTCATTTCATCAAGTTAGGAGCTAAAGTCAAAAACAAATTAGAAATCATTGTATTGGATACTTACATGAAATATTGTTCCATTTCTTGAATGTTGGTGTACAAATAGAGCAGTGCTTCATTCCAGTCATCGCGGGACAACTCTTGAATTGAACTGGCACCGATGGTGTGTCCATATCCTCGGAATATATCAAGATCAAAGCCATGCGTGGAATCCAACGTTCGGTATCTCGGCATATGGGTATAGACATTGTGCTCATCTGACAGATATGTAGCAGAGAAATACGAAATCTCTTTCAGGAAGAACGCCTCAGCGATGCAACCTTCAACTCGAGCTTTGTTACCCACAGTGGACCTGATTTTTTTTAAAGTTTCGTTCTATTGCGTACATCTATCGATATTGTACAGGACCACCAATCTCTGCTTCATACGGTAGATGCACCAACAAATATTGCATTGCATTCATGAACCCCGGTGGAAATATCTTCTCCATTTTGCCTACTAGCACAGGTATGGCTTTCTTTAACTTTTGTATTATTGCATTCTTAATTTCTTTCGAAAAAAGTTGCCAGTAGAAATAACTAAGCTTAGCCAAAATTGTCTACACGTCATCAGGGAAGTACCCGCGGAACATAACAGGAATTAATCTTTCCATTATTACATGATAATCATGGCTTTTCAAGCCATTAAGTTTACCTGACTCGATGCTTACCGCACGTTTTAGATTCGCCGCGTAACCATCTAGAAACTTGATATTTTTCATCCATATCATTACCTTCTTTTTTCTGAGCTCTTAAGACAGTAAGGAGCACGTGGCTTGCCTTGTTTCTCTGTTGGGTCCTCTCTTACCTCTAGGGAGGGTCGATTGCAAATATCAGCCATGTCTCTTCGAGCCGCAACATTATCTTTGGTCTTGTCTTTGAAATCAAAACGCACGCTGATAATGCTTTCGTCAACATTGCGTTCCTGGTGCATAACATCAACATTGTGCGGTAGGATTAGAGACGTTGCATATGGCAAACACCAGATACTAGATATATGAGTCCAGTTGTGTGACTCTTTAAATGCTTCAAAACCATCTTCCGTTGGAATTAGCTGACGATGCCAGTTTACAATCTCAGATCCTGTCAAACATTTGGGAGGGTCCTTTGTGATCACCATTTCTTTATAAAATGCGTTTCTCTGTCTTCTAAATTCATGAGAAGGAGGCAAGAAGCGACGGTAGCAATCGAAGAAACAAAACTTGCGACCATATTTCAAACGAAACGTATCAATGTCATTCATACATATTGGACAAGACATTCTGTCATGCATGCTCCATCCCGAAAACATATCATATGCAGAAAAATCATGGATGGAACAGAAATAGGCAACACACATGTTGAAGTTTTGTTTCTACTCTTATCATAAGTTTGCACCCCAGTCCACAACTGTACAAGCTCATCGATCAAAGGTTGCATAAAGATATTTAATTGCTTTTCAGAATGCTCTGGCCCCGGTATGACAAGGGGTAAGAACACATACTCGTCCTTCATGCACATCGAAGGTGAAAGATTGTAAGGAATTGAGAACACAGACCAACATGAGTACGACGCAACATTCATGTTGAAAGGAGAGAACCCGTCGGTCGCTAACCTGATGCGAACATTTCTTGGATCTTTGGCAAAATCTTTGTCATGCCGGTCCAATGTCTTTCATGCGTCGCCATCGGATGGATGACGCATGAAACCTTCGTTAAATCGTACTCCTTCCTTATGCCACCTCATGTGTTGAGCAGTTTCCTCATATAGGTACAATCGTTGTAGCATCGGTGTTATAGGAAAGAAACGTAGGACCTTCACTGGTGTATCACTTGTCACTACATTCACCTCTGCATCAATTACTTTTACAAATCTAGACTGGCCACAATCTAAGCAGTTTTTTTTCGCAGCATCATTCTTCCAAAATAATATACAATTGTTAACACACGCATCTATCTTCTCATAAGGCATCCCTAAACCAGCCAAAATCTTCTTCGAGTAGTACATATCTTTTGGCAACTTGTGGTTTTCTGGGAGGACATCACCAATCAATTTGATCAAATCGTTGTGACATCCTTGAGAGAAACCATACTTTGATTTTATATTCATAAGCTGTGTTAGGAACGAAAGGACTGACACCTTAGTGCCCTCATGTAAAGGCTTATCTGAAGCATCTAAGAGGCTAAAATTTTTTTTGGCTGCTATGGTCGATACATCCTCATGACGCACAGATTCATCCTCCGGAGCATTCTAAAATTGCCGACCTAGGTCCTGAACCATCTCATCCATCCTGTCATCCACTCTATCAGTAGTATCATCTTCATCAGATACATCTAGCGCCCGTGACTCACCATGCTCATACCATGTGAGGTAATTCGGCATGAAGCCCAATTTGCATAGGTGGCTAGCCATAACGGATTTTGTTACTCGGGCAAAAAGATGACATTTAACACATGGACACTTCGCTACCCCGCCAGGAGGATCTGGGATAAAAACCTTATCTAGAAAACTTTGTGTGTTAACTTTCCATTCTTCAGTGTGCTTCATACCATTATTCCAACCGTCGTACATCCATCTATGGTCTTCAGCCATCTTTATTAATAGTAATTTCAAAGATAGGTCCTAACAGGAGATCTAGGCAAAGATAGGTCCTAAACCACCTTGGGATGAACAGGTTAGCACGGTTTATCGTGGCATGTGGTGCATTCTGAACGAAATTTCGGCAGCGTAACCTCGCTGTTCTCCGAATGCACGCATGATACTTGTGCATCGGAGAACAACGGGGTTACGTAGCCGAAATTCCATTCAGATCGCACCACATGCCAAGACAAACCGTGCTAACCTGTCCATCCCCAGGCTGTCCAAAAGCGTGGACAATTCGAGAGCGACAAATATCACAATTCAATGTGATCAATGTCGCTCCCAAACGGGTGACGTATAGGTTGGGTTGACTTGAATTTCAAAAACTGGTTTATTGAAATATACGTTAATCATGACAACAAAGTGATAAGATATCAAATACAAACAAAAATAACATATTACAGCCTTACCACATAACACTAACTAACATATTACAACCCACTCTATTGTTTTAAAAAATGATAATGGCATAATAACAATTAATTGCATCTCTAATTGTGGCATAATAACAGGTAAGGCATAATCATTAGTTACCTTTCTAACAAATCTATGACGAAACCAATCGCCTACAATTCTTCATCTAATAAACAATTAAGATTATGTATGCACACACAGGAGAGAGATTGACGCATTACCTCGTATGGAGTAGGGCAACGGCGGCGGCGTACGGAGAAGGGCTGCACAAGCGGGGGGGAAGCAGGCGGTGGTGTCTTGTGGTGGAAAGCGGCGGTGGCTTGGTGGAGGCGGCGCGGGGAGCAGATGGCGGCGACGACGGCGTCGTCGGAGCAGTGGTGGCGAAAAGGTGCGGAGGTGGGGACAGTGGGGTGGTGCTGGACGGTGGCGGCGTGGGCGGGCGAGGGGGCACAAGGGCAAGGCTCGGCGGCGACGGGGGGGGGCGGCGGCGGTGGCGGCGGCAGAGGTCGGACGCGACCAACTGGTGACGCCTGGTGCTCGCGCCGGACCAACCTGGGCCATCCGATCAATGGCACCGTGCCAATCCTACGCGTTGGCACGCGCCCACGTCCCTGCGTTCCTAGGCGACTAGCAGCTAGCAGTGCGGTTGATCATTTTTCCAATTAAACTTCTGATTTTTGTATAAAATTCAAACAGTGTTCAAAATGCGTGGAATAAATTTCATAATTCTTCAAAAATCTAGAGCAACCCATTTTAAATACTTTTAATTTTGTTAATTTTTTAATTTTCATTTTTTCAAATTTTTTTGATGTGAAACTAGGAGAAGGCACTTATGAAACTTACATCTATACTAGCGAAACTTAGTCGTGTGTTGATGAAACTTGACCGTGTGCTGATGAAATCTGATGAAACTTGGATGAAACTTCGATGTGACTTGATGGCACTTAGATGAAACCTGATGAAACCTGGATGAAACCTGTTAAAACTTGAATTGACCTGATGAAACTTGAAGAAACTTGTATGAGACCTGTTGAAACTTGCATTAAACCTGATGAAACTTGATAGTTCGGCAAGTTTAACGAATATGAAATCCAAGTTTCAGTAGGCGAAACCCAAGTTTCAGTACGCGAAACCCAAGTTTCACCAGATAAGTTTGAAGAGTTATATGGCAACTTATATCTTGTTTTGTTCGTAAAAATACGAGGAACACGTTGGTGCAAACGGTTTTTGGATTGGAGTACTCGGTCAAAAATTATGGCCTCTCAAAAAAAAAATTGATGTGAGACCCACTGCATGCGGCATGATTGCATTGCTCAAGGCGTTTCTCAGCATGGCAGGAGGTCGGACGCCTACTACCGTCAAACCTCAAGCGTTTCCGAAACAAAAAACAAAATAAATCTATAATAAACAAAAACAAAAATAAATCTATAATAAAAAACCCTCACATGCACAGATCTGGACCTATCTTAAACTCTACGGTGATAAAAAGGGAGCGTCTATTGTGCAGGCGCCTGCATCGAGGTACTTTTTACAGGCACCATACACATATAATAAACAGAAAAATAAAATAAATCTATAATAAACATAAAACAAAATAAATTTATATATAAAAAATAAATCTATAATAACAAATAACAAAATAAATCTATAATAAATAAATAATAAAATAAATCAATAATAAACAAAGAGGATGCTTCTGCATGTGATGCTTGTGTGCGCTGTAGGGGTATCTAGCTTTTTTCCTTTGTTCTTGGCTGTGGTGGAATTAATGCCCACATGGGCCCATATTGCATGTCCTGAACGGATGTATACATGCAGACCTTTCTCTCTACTGCATCTGCGCTTGATGCATGCAGAAGCGAGGTTACTCTGGTGCATTTGCTCTTGTATCTGCACTGCGAAATAGCCATGCCGCCATTTTATTTATTTGCTCCTTCTTTTCTTGTCTTCTCTTCATTTTCTTTGCTCTCTCCAGTCCGACTTCCTCTCCCACTGGTTCTCTTTCTTCTCCTCTTCTCCCACTCTGATCTCCTCCGTAACGGCGTTTTAGCTCGATTCCTCCAGCAATTTGCGAGCCCCCAAGGTCCTCTTCCACCTCCTTGTGTTGGTTCGTCGTGGGAGAGCCTCGTTTGGCCGGATTTTTGCTCATGAATGCCATTGCCACCATGGCTAGGGTTTGGCACTATAGCTCCATTTTCTCCGGCTAAACCTTGCGGGGATCGTCTCCTTGGCATGGTGAGTCCCTTCACTACAGGAAAATAAACTTTTAACGTCGGCCAATTTTATTTACGTCAGCTCGGACGAAGCCGACTTAAATAAAGACGTTATTTACGTCAGCTCGGACGAAGCCGACTTAAATAGGCCGGACCGACGTAAACACAGCAGGTCAGGCAGCCGCGGAACCAGGTGACGTGGCACGAGTAAATATGATTATTTACGTTGGCCCGGCCCGGCCGACGTAAATACCGGTTTATTTACGTCGGCTTTCCCCCGGCCGACGTAAAAAGTCCATTTACCCTAACCCGATCGGGTACTTTCGCGTGATTTCCCACATGCGCCGCGACGCTGTCGCCCATCCCGCATCCGACGCCGCCGCCAGCTGTTTGATGGTTTGTCCACGTCGCCGCTTTTCTATTCCTGGCCAGTTGCGAGGGCCACGCCACTTTCTGCCCGAGAGCCATTCGATTGGCTGCATGGCTGCCCGCCGGCCGTCGATGCCTGCCATTTTTTGGCTGGACAGGTTTGCAGAAAAGCCCACATGGCATGTAATTTGACGTTTAGGTCCCTTTAATTCACGTAGAGTTGCTGCATAGTGTTCCTTTGCCTATGGAAACTTCTGCCCATGCCCCCATGTTTTCAGTTCTCCACAAAACGGTCGTCCTTTCTGAGCACACTTGTGGCTCACCCAAATTACATCTTTCGTGCCATTCCATATATACCACCTTGCCATTTATAAGTCCCACGCGAACCGTAGCTCCCAATGATGTAGCCACCCCTCGTTTCTCCCTGCTCAAGTGTGTCACAACCCTCCTTTCCCTTTCCTCCCCCATTCGCCTCTCCATATAACCGTACGACTTCTCCACCAACGGCCTCACTCCCGCGTCGCCTCTTCGGCCATGGCTCAGCCCTGTGCTGGTGCTCCTCGCCGCGCCGACACCTCTTCTTTGGTGCATATATATCCTATTGTATTTTGCATTTGTAGGGGTCTGAAAGCGCTCTATGGAAAAAAAGTGTCTACACCGAAGGAATGAATTTCGAGGCACATCTTTTTCATGCTGATAACTTTTCTATATGAGCAAAGATTGATTTTCTATGACGTTTTGAAATAACTACTGTCAATTGAAGGAGTGATATGAAACATATGGTTTGAGCCTGTTATTCTCGTGAATTAGAGTCACAAGACGTGTAGGATTACATGCATGTAGAACCAGCCCAAGTGGAGCTCGTCATTCATGGCATGAATGTGGGTTTTTGTGTTTGTCCGGTTTTATGACCTAGCTATGGTTAATTGAGAAAAGGTGAAAACTTTGGCTAATAGAGGTCTTGATCTTTGAGGAGTAGGACGAGGGCATGCCTTCTTCGAACTTGAGATTTATCCATCATATGAACCCCCTTTTACCAACACATCTTTCCGTTGCTAAAGAGCCAAATAAACGTTGTTAGGCTCTATACCAACGCAATATAAATGCGTGGCTACAGGAGGCGTTGCTAGGGTCTACTACTACACATATGTATGCGTTGGTAACGATGAAAAAAGCGTTGTGAGGTAACAACACATAGGCTACCACACATATATATGCGTTGGTAATTTCATCAGCACGATTACTTTTCTATTTTTTCTTTCAAACACTCTTTTAAATTATGTTACATTTTAATCATCACCAAGAATTGAGATTGCCCATCGAAATATTTGTAATTATAATTTATATTTATTGATCCAAAAATAAATGTATTACAAGTCATTACATTAAATTGAAAATATCATCAAAATACCCTATTACATTTGAAAGGAAGAAACAATGTGTTTACAACAATGTATCTACTAAAAGCCTAAAAAGCTATAGAACTGCTAATATCCTCGATCAGCCATCAAAGAAACATCAATCTACAGTCGAAGCCAACATCATATGCGTATCTTTTCAATCTGCATAAGAATTCAGATAAAAAAAATGATATAACCATATAAATTGTGCAGTGTAAGATGACAAGGCACTTAAGAAATTCATGTATGAATAAAAGATGATGACCAAGCTCAACTTAAAGATAGCTCTCTTTGCTTCAAATATAGCAAATAATTTTTCAATAGTGCAAATGGCCAACAGGCAATAATGAAATTATCTTCATCTTGATCATCAATTATGTTTCATACTCTATTTATCAATCGATCACTCTTCTTGTCTTCCATGAAAAGATGCTGAGCTGTCCAACCTACAACAAAAGAAAAATAACAATAGGACATAAAGTAGACAATTACTCCGAGAAGATTATGTTTCACTTTGCTACAAGGTAAAGTAGAACCAGTTTAAGGCTTCAAACTGACCTGGAAGCCAATGCATGACTAGTTAAGCACCAGCAGAGTGTACACAGTTTTTGTGAATCCATAATAGTGCAGAGGACCGAATTGCTAAGTCTGCTGCCATCTATATAGCAATCCCAGCTCTATGAGTTCGTTCTTCCGTGATAACTGTATTACTCAAATTACAAGCTTAAACAACTTTCCTAAGAAAGTACATGTCAGAAAACTGAAATTAACTTTATATTAGTAGGCACAAGAATTGTGAGGCCTCAATTACCTGTGAACTATTTATCACCAATGCAGACTGAAAAAAAAAATATGATAGATCTTGGACTGAGTCCCTATAGAATTTTTGCACGGATCTAGGCTTCCTTCACCTAAAATACAACTAGTTTTATTTAGTCGATGGCTTAAATCAACATAAAGTGAGGGAAAGATTGATTTCTAGGCGGGCGGCAGGGAAGAAATCAGTACCAATTGCAGGACGGCGGCAGGGAAGAAATCAGTACCAATTGCAGCGTCGACCTCAACTCTATGACTTGCTTTTGCCTGGGACCTTGCCTGCGATCCAAACTTACCTTACATACATTTTTTTCCTCGGCTCGCCCCGAACAGAAAGAGAACCAGAGGAAGCCCGACTCACCGTGCTGTGTGGTGGAGGGAGTCGCCATGCCGCCGATCGTCTACCCTCTACGCATCCGCTGCCACAGACCGCTTGCACTCCGCGCGCCTGCTGCCGTCATGTCCCCATGCGCGTCCGCCGACGTCGCCGTCGCGTCCGCCTCGCAAACGAAAGGGAGGAGCTGAAAAGGCAGGGATCAAGAATTGGGAATCCATACCAACGGTGAATGCCATTCATCACGATAAGTAGGAGGCGTGAGTGAGGAGAATAGAGGGATTCAGCAAAACCCTAAGGCTGGGCGCAGATATGGGGAATCGGGGGAGAGAAAGCTATGATTGATTGCGGGAGAGGAACATCTGTTTGTTGCACAGGAAATGGCTGGAGCGGGGACGGTAGTGGGCTAGTGATGCCTAGAAAAGAAATGGGCCAACGTAGGCTACGGTTGGTTAAAGCGTTGCCACCAATTCGTTGGCAAAAGGGGGTTTGTGGTGTAGTTGCGCTATATCTATCAAAGAGTATACAATAATGATGGATTTGATTCACCAAATCCACGGTTTAATAACGAACCATGTTAACTTACCATAGCAACAACTCAATTCTTATCGAATTCCTATAGTAGAATTTCTATAGGATAGCACATACACAGGGTGTATGCATTATATATGAATGAAACATATTCATTAACTTAAGCATAAGCATGCCTTCCATTTTCTTTAATGAGTTGATATTAATTGAATATTCTTCTTTTGTTTTAAAAGATTTTTGCAAAGGTTTCATTTACGCCTAATCCATATCGAGTAGACCCTGTCATTGCGAGAATTCTTAATTCATGAGTTGTAGGGAGGGACTTATGTCACCACAAACAGAAACTAAAGCAAGTGTTGGATTTCAAGCTGGTGTTAAGGATTATAAATTGACTTACTACACCCCGGAGTATGAAACCAAGGATACTGATATCTTGGCAGCATTCCGAGTGCCTAATCTATGCAGGGTAGGTGCTCTATTCAATAGTACAGGATGTCCCCGCATAACTTCTTGAAGTATTTCCCATACACCGGGTTCTTTTTCCCAAATTTTCCTTTTTTAGCAATCACGAGAACCATTGGCTTTGGATAGAATTTTCTGTTGCACATTAGAGCCTGATCTTTGCACTAGGGCTGGAGACAGACTCGTCCGGGAACGAGCCGAGCGAGCCTGGCTCGTTGCATTTGGCGAGCTGTGAAGGCGGTTCAGATTGGCTCGCTGCAAGCTCGCGAGCCAGCTCGTTGGCTCGTCGAGCCAGCGGCTTGCTGCGGCCAGCCACAGCCCCACAGCCATGCAGCCAGCCAACCAATGGCAGCCATGCAGCCAGCCAACCAATGGCGTTGCTGCTCTTGGTTTGATGCAAGCCTACGCAACGCAAGGCACCAGTAGCTATGATTTTAAGTTTTCAACATTGGCAATAGTGAATATAGCACCATCTATTTAACAAATGAGAAGAAAATTAAGATTAAAGCGTGAACCGATAAACACATAGTCTCATACTCTCATAGACAGGTAATAGTAGTGTAATTACACAAAGTACGATTAATATGATAACAAAATATCAAATTAGCGTAGCATCACATTGTCTTCGCCATGAAACATAGAAATAGCATCTCAACACAAAAGCTTTAGTCCATTGTCCATGTGGCCATCACGATGATCCCTCCTTGGCCCATGCAACCAGCTCCAAACCTAAGGTCTGTAGTAGCCTTAACGTGAAAAGAACAAGTTATATTAGTCAAAAGAACAAGTTAATATTTAATTTACATATTTATAAAACTCTATTAGTTTATTATAGATATATTATTAACTTACTAGTTGCTTTCTGCCACACTTTTAGGAAATGAAACAGTTTGAACATCGTCCTCGTCATCTACTTCCTGAAACAATAAGAGTCATATCAAATTAATTCAAGTCAGCCATCTATTAAACAAAAAAAATATAAAAAGAATGGTAAGATGAACTCATGAACATACCACAAACATAGGAGCTTTATTATCATCATGTGTACCTCTAATCCAACTAGAAGCACATATCAATGCCTCCACCGTAGAAGGACTTAAAGAACTACGAAAATCATCTAGAACTCTCCCACTGGTGCTAAAAGTCGACTCCGAAGATACAGATGTTGCTGGTATAGTTAAAAAATATCTTGCCTTCTTTGACACAACTGGAAATTGATGTGAATGCAACTTCCACCATTGAAGCAAATCAAATTCCTTGTTTCCTAAGTCTTTGTTTCGCTCATCCAAATATATGATCAACTCACTCTTCGATTGATTAGAATAAGTTGATGACAGAAAGAACTGAAACTCACTTGATGCAGTTGGTAAGGAGCTAGGTGTACCAAAAGTTGACGGTGAGGCTATACAAGATTTATGAGAAGACGCCTTCCTCTGACGATGCTCCCTCTCATACTTATCATATAGCTTCTCTAACTCATCACGAGCACTAGCTATCTCAATTTCACTTTTAGAAGCTTCATATATCCTCCCAAAACACCACTCTATATATCTCATTTTATACCTGGGGTCTAGAATTGTAGCAAGCACCATCACATTGTTCTTGTCTTCCCAATACTTATTAAACTTAGCCAGCATTTCCCTGCCCATCTCATTTAAATTAGAGTTATTGGAATCCATTGCAACCCTTAAAGCAACTTTGACATCGATGATGTGAGGATAAAATATATTTGCAGTTGGATAAGTTGAAGTTGAGAATGCAGTGCTAACTTTAGCTAAAGCCACAAGAATTGGCTCAATTTCTACAAACAAATCACATTCTTCATCTGTAGGCTTCCATCAATGAAGTTTCGCATCTTGTACAACATAATATGATATGGCATCCTTGTAGACAATGCAAGTACTTAACATCTTGTATGTTGAACCCCACCTTGTCGATACATCAAGTTTCAGTCCTTCCTCAATTGTCATTGAAAGAGATCGACAAACTTCTACAAACTTATGCAGGCGAGATGGAGATTTTTTTATGTACTTCACACATTCTCTTAGCTTACTTACCAAAGGTGTTAACATGGCAGTTCCATCATTTATAACCAAATTAATGATGTGGGCACAACAGCGAACATGGAAATATTTAGCGATGAAAGCAACTAGGCACATATAGGAAAGTGTTTGATTTGATGTCCAGATATCAGTAGTTAATGCAATGTTACCCACACCTTTAAGGCTCTTGTCGGGGATAAAATCACGGCCCATTGCCATGGCCCACTCCCTGACGGCCCAATCGAACAGCCTACTAGAGCCCAGCTCCCTAGAGGGTTCAATCAGGCCCATATGCATCCTGCTGAACAGCTTCCTGGCTGGCACGATGCGTAATGGCCTAGGATTCCTGTTTGAGTCCGACTCGAACAGAGTTCTGCGTGGCTACGTGAAGACCCGGACGTGGTTTCCCGGATTGGAGTAGGAGTCGTGATCCCCAAGACTTGAAGTTTTCCTTATCTTCCTCGGGATGTATTTGGCATGTATGAGTTCGTTACGATCTCGTAGTTAGCCCGGCCCGATTATCCCTTGGTAGGTCGGTTTACTCAGCACTATATAAACAGGGCCCCTATGGCGTGTAGAGGGACCGATCCAAGACGACTTGAAGCTAAGATCATATATTAGTTTCCTGTACACCCATAATCTCGCCGAGATCTATCCATCTCGTCGAGCATTCTCTTATAATCATCTTTGATATATAAGAAAGGCTGGACGTAGGACTATTATCTCCCTGAGAGGCCTGAACCAGGATAAAAACCCGTGCCTCCCTGCTGCTCGTTGATTGCTGTTCGTTCTGTTCGGCGTGTCTCCTATCTCCCCTTTTCAAGAACCTTAGTTGACTTGAGATCGATATCTCAACCGTCGACAGCTTTTTTAAGCACTTCTTTCTCAGACTAAAAAAATCTTCGTGCATTCAGCTTTTATGGTTTTCCTACCAACAAACTCATAAGAAGGATTTAGGTATTGAGAATAGATGTTAAACCATGTATGCTCAACCATCATAAATGGATACTCATGAGTAATTATCATTTTAGCCAATAATTTTCTACATTGTTCATGGTTGTAATCTCTAGAAGAGATAATGGTAGGGAGACCAGAGCCTTCATCACCTGCTTTTGAAGGAGCGAAATTTAGAAGAGCTTGGTCCTTCTTCTTAGCCAAGTTCTTCAAATATGTCGCACACTTTGCCTTGTGCCTTTTAAGATGAGTAGTACTAGAACCCTGCACATAAGAGTATAACTTTCTGCAATACTTGCACTTAGCCTTAAGGACCATCGCCCCTCTCTCCGTAGGGGACGGCATTTCAATTTTATCAAACACTTTCCATAAATCTGATATCGTCCTGCTGCTAGTGCTCCCTGACTTTCTCTGAACCTTCACCCCCTTTTGCCGTTTCTTTCCCCTCTGAAGATCACTAGCATCACTACCATGAGGTCCAGCATGAACTTCATCATCCTCAGAGCCTTCATTTGATATTTGGTAGGTCTCTTCCACTCCTGGCATGAATACGTCATCCTCAGACATATCATCATTCATATCAAAAGAATTATCTTCTTCCCTGCCCCCAGACTCATCTGCCTGATCCTTCTCTCGTCGTGAGACCTGGAAGTGGAAAACAAAAATCAATTAAATATTTAAATGTTGTTGACCTCATCAGATTGAGAATTTGTGATGCCCACTTATGGGTTCCGACTGTTTGGGTGGACATTGTGGTTTCTTCTTCCCCTTCTCTTGGGGCAGATGACTCCATGTCCATAGAGGAAGATCTATTATCATGCATAGAGGAAAATATCATGCATCATAGTCGCATACTCACACAGACCGTATGTTTGTCATGCATAGACTAGTTTCATGCAAAGAATAGCAGTGTAGCAGTGCTAGACTAGTGTCATGCACAAAATAAAGAGCTAGACTAAGACTAGTATATCATGCATAGAAATAGAATAAATTGAACGTATTCCTGCTGTGCTGCACAGCAACACTGCTAGACTAGTGAAGTGTCATGCATAGAATAAAGGATGTAGAGAGAAGGATTAACAAGAAGATTGCAATTTGCAGATCATGATCGGTGGGCGCCAGCCTTACCTTGCGTCTTGCAGACTTGCACTCTTGTGATGGCGTCGTCGTCATAGTCGTCGCTAGCGTTTTTGATCTTCGGGCGACGTTGTCGCCGGCGCAGCTGTAGTGCGGCACTCTCTCAATCTCAGAGGCAGAAACGCGATGAACACTATCATCGATCGGCCGTCGGTGGGCGGCGGCTAGGGCTTCTGCTCAGCCGCTTAGGAGATGAATCGATCGATTGACGAACTGCGAGATGCCGATGGTTTGATGCAAATATACAAAGGGAGCGGCTTGAGGGCAATCGCTGCCACGCGCTGCGCCTCCGCAAGGCCCCTGCCGTCCACATACATGGCAGCAGGGGCAGGCGATCGCCATGAAGCAAAAGCGATATACAAAATATCATACATGTACATACGGTAAATGGGCCTTGGTGTTCCAACTAGGCCACTGTACCCATCGTCGTCGTGTTGGGGCTAGGCTGCCGTTGCTGGCATTTGGCAACCTATCCTGGCCGAGCTCGTCAGGCTCGCCGAGCCGCTTGGCACCGAGCCGAGCCGGCTTGCTCAATTGACAAGCCACAAAAAACGTATTGGCTCAGGCTCGCCTACACCCTCGAGCCAAACCTAGCCAGTCCAAGCCAAGCTGCGAGCTATTTTTCCAGCCCTACTTTGCACTTGATAATTATTTTGTTTGTTGAGGCAAGAATTGAGAAAAGTAAAAGAAGGTAAGTTGGGGACCAGAAAGAAAGTGTAAAATTAAATTTAGTTCTTATCCATCCTTCTCTAGTCGTCGGTCGAGCAGTAGCCAGCAGCCTGGCGCACTCTCATCATACTTTGGGATTGAAGGGTTAACAATTCAGCATTCTCCGTGTTAGCGTTGATTCTATATGCATGCATATGCTTTTCTCCTTTATTGGAATGCTTGAATTAGAATAAGGGCTTAAATTTAAAGGAAGGTACCCACCCATTCGCCTATGAGCTTTATTCCAGCGTGCAATTAACACATGCTAGGCGCATGAAGCATCTCGACAGCTTATCTTTTCTTTTCTTTTCTTTCGAAGGTAATGCACCACCCTTCCTAATTAAGCTTTGTTCATCACGTTGCCCTAATTAAAAGAAAGGAACCGACTAATTGTAAGTAAGCACTACAGGAATCTTCCTCTTTGTCGGCCGCCGATTACTCTGTATCGACGGCAAAGAAACCGACGACAAGTTTATGTCGGCGGTACTCAAAACCGCGCTGACACAGTTAATTGTCGTTGGCTGCAAAAATAACACCGCCGACACAACTTCGGCAACCCTCCCGCGCGTGAATTAAAAATCAAAAGTAATACCATCTATGTCGGCGGTTAACATCATGCCGCCGACACATGTAAGCTCTATTCCACCGAGGGTCGTTTAAAATTCAAATTTTCCAGCCCGCCAACGTGTACTGCCAAAAGAAGAAAATTTAATAAGCATACGTGCGCTTGCTTAAATAATCTGTGTCGGCGGTATAATAAAGATTGCTGACACAGGTTATATTGCGCACCTCCTAGGACCATCAGTGTCGGCGGCTCTGACCGAGGCCGCGGAAATAGGTTATGTTCTGACGTGTGGGACCGGCAAGGCGATAGGCATGCTTGGCCACTAGTGGCCAAGGGGCGGCGGAGGGTTCAATGTCGGCGGCATATCTTGTTACGGCCAACACAGATTAATCTGTGTCGGCGGTTTTATTTATCCCGCCGAGACAGGTTGTGTGGCTGACGTGTGGCCCCGGCCGAATAGAGGGTGATCTCGCCATGATTCTCGGTGGTATAATGTTAGGCCGCCTACACTGAGAACTCCCCCCGGACCGTATCTACGGTCCTCCCACGGCCCACCGGCAATATGCTCTTTGCAAATTCAGCTTTACAGGGTGTGCACTACACATATGAACTCGTTTCACGTGGTAGTCTCGACCTCTGTGTGAAGTGTAGCGCAAGTTCCATTGAAAACGTAACGTCGTATTCTCTTCGGGCCGCAACGACGTTAGTTTTCAAAGGAACATGGACTAGAGTTGCGAGCAAGGTCGATACTCCTGGGTGGAATGAGTCCATATGTGTAGTGCATGCCCTATATGCTGACATTGCACAAAGGATATTGATCGTGGGCCGTGGGTGGACCAAAAAGACGTCGGGCCGAGGGAGGGCGGTATCAATGTCGGCGATCTTATTTGATACGGTACTTATCCCGCCAACACTGTTTGTGTGGCTGACATGTGGCCCCGGCCGATTGGGGGTGATGGAGGTATCTGTGTCGGCGGTATCGTATAAGGTCACGACATCGACCTCCCCGAACGTGTACACCGTCTTTCCGATCCGCCCACGGCCCACCGGCAATATACTCTTTGCAAATTGAGCTTTACAGGGTGTGCACTAGACATATGGACTCATTGCACGTGGTAGTCTCGACCGCGGTGTGAAGTCTAGCACAAGTTCCATTGATAACGTAATGTCGTATTCTCTTCGGGCCGCAACAACGTTAGTTTTTAAAGGAACTTGAACGAGCAAGGTTGATACTCCCGGGTGGAATGAGTCCATATGTGTAGTGCATGCCCTATATGCTGACATTGCGCAAAGGATATTGATCGTGGGCCGTGGGTGGACCAAAAAGACGGTGGGCCGATGGAGGGAGGTATCAATGTCGGCAGTTCTGGTCGATATTGCCGACACAGAGATATTTTTATCGGCGTCATACTCTATACCGCCGACATAGGGTACGCGCCTGCGCAGAACCGGCCTGTGTGTATGACGTGCGGGCCTGATCATCAATGTCGGCGGTTTAATAGTATGTCGCCGACATAGATTCCTCTATGTCGTCAGTTTGCTTTTGGCCGCCGACACAGATTGTTTCGCTGACATGTGGCCCATGCGGTTTCTTTCTGCTGCTTATGCTTATTATGTCGTCGGTCTATTGGTCTATGTCAGCGGCATAGGCCGCCGACATCGGTCTATTGGTCTATGTCGGCGGCATAGGCCGCCGACATAGACCTATTTTTTTTTAAAAGGGGGCCCATGCGCTAAGTCCTCAGACGTAGCGCACGGGCCTCCGTCCTCAAACCCGCCGCCACCCACAAGGCCGCCGGCCCTCTTCCGCCACGCCGCGCCACCGCCCCGGGCCCTCCTCCGCAAGACCGCCTCCACCGCCTGCCCTCCTCCACCGCCGCCTCTCTTCACCGCCAGCCCGCCTCTCCCTCGCCGCCGCGCCCCTCCTCCTCCTTGCACCGCTGCGCCGCCATCCTCCACGCGCCGCCCCAAGCGCCATGCCGTGCCCCGCTCGCGCTGCCCCCTCCTCCTCCTCCCCCCTCCTCCACAGCCGCATTGCTTCCTCCCCTTCCCCTTCTCCTCCGTCGTGCCCCTTCCCTCCTCTGCCGCCTCCCGTGGCCCCGAGCCGCCGCCCTCTCCGCTGCATCCGAGCCGGCGTCGACTTCCCTCCGCCACCGAGCCGGCGAAGGGCTTCGTATGGACCGGCCCTCGCCACCAAGCCGGCGTTGCCACTGCCACCTAGCCGGAGCCACCGCTTCTTCCGTTGCTCCGTCGTCGTCACCAGAGGTAATTCTATTTCGCTAGCTACCTTTTTTGTATATGGTAGCTGTGTCGTGGGTGGTTTGTGAGCCGACGACATTAGCAGTGATGACTAATTAGTTCCGCGACGTAATTTGTCTTTCAAAACATGAACGAAGCCAGAGTCAAAACCCGTTCGGAGGCGCGACACAATTTCGTAAGGAATTCGGACGGTGATTCATTGTGTTCCATTACGAAAGATGTCGCGCTTCCGAGCTGTCCACATTTTGGACAGCCCACGGATGTTCGTTTGAATACGGCGGTCGTGGCCACGGGGTGTACGGGTCGGAATACGGATGACATAACCTTGTCGTTCTCCTAGTGCATAACATAAACGGTACGACAGGGGACTGCGGGGTTATGCTGCTGGAATTCCGACCCGTACACCCCCGTGGCCATGACCGCCGTACCCAAACGAACATCCGTGGGTGGGTTAGCCCTCCTATGTAGTTAGAGATTTAACGTGTAAAACTAAACTAGGCTTTTGGTCTGATCTCACTAGGAAGATACATTGTGCAAAAGGTTTCTATTCATATTATAATCTAGGATATTGAGGATGGAAGATCGACGGTGGATGTACGATGGATGGAGGAAGTCTGGGCGGCACACAACTGAGTGGTTCGACAAAACCGAAGCTTTCGTGGAATATGCTTTCCATAGGTTCCCCAACAATAAGACAGCGGTCGTGCCATGTCCCTGCGCGACATGCTCGAACAGAGAGAAGAGGACCAAGAGGGATCTTAGCGAGCACCTCTGTAAGCAAGGATTCAAGCCAAACTACTTTTTCTGGGTTTATCATGGCGAGAAGAAGCGTCCGGTGCCGTTGTATAGTCCTTTGGATTTTGAGGAGGGCTACAAATTAGTCGAAGTTGATAGAATGAAGGAGCTCACGGATGATGTGGCTCGGGCGTACGATCTCTCTCCCAAGGAAGAGTCCGAGCCACTTGCCCAGCAATTCGAGAATCTTCTCGATTCTGCCAAGTTGCCGCTGCATGAGCATTCCGATGTCACCGTGTTGTCGGCAGTGTCGCGTTTAGTGACGGTGAAAACCAAATACAACCTGTCGAGCAATTGTTTCAACGACCTTTGCAAACTCTTGGACGACCTCCGAGTGGACACAGGATGACTCCAAATCAGTACGAGTCGAAAAAGCTTCTGAGCGTGTTAGGCATGCCGTGCGAGAGGATAGATTATTGCCCAAACTTGTGCATGATATACTGGAAGGGCGATGCAGGGCTGACTCGTTGCAAGCTTTGTGATGAGAGCCGGTACGTGGTAGTTAAAGAACGAGATGATGCATTGAGACAGACGACAGTGGCTCAGAAAACATTTGTTACTTTCCGATCACTCAACGCCTGCAACGTCTGTACATGTCCAAGTCCGCGGTGAGACACATGAGGTGGTACAAAGAAGGGAAACGTAGAAAAAGGGTGTGATGATTCATCCATCAGATGCAGAAGCTTGGAGGCACTTTGACCAGCAACATCCTGAATTCGCTGCCGAACCTAGAAATGTACGCATCGGGCTCTCCACCGATGTATTCACGCCATTCAATATGACGGCGCACCCGTACTCGTGCTGGCCGGTTTTTACTATCCCGTACAACCTGCCGCCTCAACTATGCATGAACGAAGAGTACAGGTTCCTTTCTGTCATCGTACCTGGCCCTAAGTCTCCTGGAAAAATTTAGACCTATTTATGCAACCACTCGTGGAAGAGTTAAACGATCTGTGGAGCAAAGGAGCCTTGACACATGATAGTTATCAGGGTCAAAACTTTAGGATGCGAGCCGCATACCTGTGGTCCATACACGATTTTCCAGCATATAGAATGTTCTCGGGGTGGAGCACTCATGGAAAGTTGTCATGCCCTATATGCCTATGTAACACTGATGCATTCACTCTTAAAAATGGTGGCAAGGCTTGTTGGTTCGATTGTCATCGTTGTTTCCTAGGGATGAACCACCCGTTTAGGAAACAGAGTGGGGAAGGCTAGGTACTCCCTCGGATGCACAACTTAACAACCTAAAACGACGAGGACGTGAACAAAACCATCCAAACTTTTTAACCTGGTTCCATTACCACGTAAGTTCCTTCCTCTTATAAATAAATTACATTACCGGTTAAGTTCCCTATATGCCTATGTTGATGTGCATATTTCTATAGTGTCAAAGACATTCCAGCGTGCATAATGACCTTCGACAAATGTCACGTGGATGCAACCGTAGAATCAAGGTCCATGGATGCTACGATTGCCATGGATATCGATTTCGATCTGACGCGGCTGAGTCTGCTCGCCCCAATGCAACCACCGTGAATAGCGGAGTTGTGAGTTATTTCACAAACCCGCTTGGTGATCAAGACATAGAGTACTATGGGGTCATTGAGGAGATAGAAATATCTTATGAAAGCAATAAAGAGCTCTCCCTCGTGTTATTTCGGTGCAGATGGTTCAATCCACAAAGTGCGGTCCAGCGCACTCCCGAATTAGGACTAGTTGAAATCAATCATAAGAAGCTATATCAAAAGCCCGACGTGTTCATTCTCCCCGAACAAGTCGAGCTGGTGTGATATCTGCCATACGCCCATCCGAATTACAAAAATTGGTGGATCGTTCATAAATGTCATCCGACAGGTGGATTGCCTGACCTCACAGAACAAGATTACGAGCCTTGCCAGATCATGCCTCCATTCCAAGAACAAGATTTAACAGGAGAGCTTCACGTCGACATTGGTATTGTGTCAGAGGAAGAGCAAGAGGAAGATGGAAATGGAGAGGACCGCATGGAGGAAGGCGAAGAGGAATATGAACGTAGTGAGGAAGAAGACGAGCAAGAGGAGGATGATGAGGTCGAAGAGGAGGAAGTCGAAGATTTCTAAGTCATCTAATTTTGCCATTTTTATATTTTGCGTTATCTACCTTCATTTAATTCATATCAATCTTATTTTGACGTTTGCTTTTATTTCTGCAGGATGACAGGATCTTTGAAGAAGTTGGCGCAGAAGACTCGACGAAAACTCTTTGGGAAGGGGGTAGCAGGAACGAGGAGGACGAGGACGCCGATCCCCAGATGGGGGAGGACGAGGAGCTGGCGGTCTCCGACCCCAGTTGGGGGAGGACGAGGAGCTGGCGGTCTCCGACCCCCAGTTAGGGGAGGACGAGGATCTGGGGGCCGCCGCTATGGACCACGGCGTGCAAGTAGCTGTGGAGGACAGAGAGGAGGTTGGGGGCTGACCTAGTAGGAGGAGGGTGAGGGAGATTGTGGAGGAGGGGGAGGACCTGCACCCCATTGCTGGTGTGCAGGAGGGATATGAGGAGGAGTTTGAGGTAGAGGTGAGCGACGAGGATTATGAGGGAGGGGATGAGGTCGTCGAGGACGTGGACTGGAGGAGATTTATGTACTCCCGGTCCCGGTTGGAGGTGGAGGAGGACGAGGAGTGGGAGCCAGGTCACTCGTCCTTCAGAGCCGAGTCCGCGAGCTCCAAGATTAAACGTCGTGGAAGGAACAAGTTGTGCGCCGCCCCTTCAGATCCATCCGATAAGATAGTGATACAGGTTGCGCCAGGGGAGAAGTATGTTCTAATCTTCCGTTTTCAATTGGTTATTATTTATTTCTAGTAACAAACTTGATAAAACTGGTTAACAATTGTTCTGAATTATACGTGCAGTGGCATGGCCTGCATTAACAAGGTCAGGGGCCAACAGGAGCCGGGAAACTAGCTGGGGGTGCTCCTCAGGCACTTCTACCCCGGGCGAGTGGGAAGGCGAGGTGAGCGACGCCCTGCCTTGAACTGGAGCGACTACTCGCTCGTCGGTGACGAGGAGGGAGGAACTATCGCTGTTGTCGTCGTCGAAGAGTTCTGGGTAACTCTGCAAATTTTATTTCCTCTTCATTTCTTCTTTTCTAAATGCATGTATTATTTAATAATATTCATATCTGCTATTTTAGGCAAGGTATCGGCTTCCACATGGCGCGACCCAAGAGGACTACGAGGCTTGCCGCCGCATGCTTGACCTCACGACGACAAAGAAAGTGAGGGACGCCATTGTTGGCGTCCAATAAAGTCCAAATTCATACGCCAACATACACCGATATTCTGGTCATTTGGGAGAAAATAATGGTTTATACTAACTTTTTATTTTAAACTAAAAAAATTTCCACAGGTTTTGGTGAGTATTTATCCTCATGGTCAAACTGGAGAAAACTGGATCCGAACCGGAGAAAAACCTGGACCGGCCGACCCACCCTAGGCCGGCTGGCTCAGACTTTTTCTCCAACCGACCCCAAATTTCGTCAGATGGCTAATAAGCATCCAATGAAGAGATCCTTGCCGTCCACTTCAGTCAGTTTGATCCGATGGCAGTACTTCCTTCACAAATGAGCATAGGATTCCATTGGATTCCTAACTTGCAGGTGTCAACTTAATCAACTGACTTAGGGAGATGATCTACACCATTAAAGAAGCATCCAAGAGAAAATTGACGTCCAGATGATGAAAAGGGTGGGCTGGCCGACCCACCTAGGCCGGCCGACCCACCTCGGATGCCCTTTGGATTCCCCCTTTGGAGGGTGGCAAGATGACAAGTGTCCCATGCCGTGGCACCCTCTCATTGGCTCCGAAACACTGACCACCTCACCTCACTTGGAGAACACGACAACACGACACTTCACTTCATCCACTTCACTTAGAGTTGCTCTTTGGTTAGAGTAGATTAGTTGGGAGTTAGAGTCGAGTCGAGCTGAAGCCTCGGAGTTCCGGAAGTGTCTTCGGGAATTTGGGTAATAGCTCTTGTACCCTTTCCTAATTATTTATTTAATTAGTGGGATCACTTCATTCATTTTATTATGTGTTGAGCATTATTTGAGATTGAGCATATCTACTATATGAGTTGTGTGGATTAACCTTACCAGTAGCTTGTATTCGTCTGGAATCAGTTTAGGTTCTCACTCATATACTGAAAGAGCCCAAGTATTGAACCTAGATCATCTTCCTAGGATTCGAGGAAGGTTGATTAGAAATAGTAGCAGACGTGGTGTCTGAGACTAGGACTAACTCGGTTTACACCCGGGCCCACGTATATGTGGTAGGTGGTGACAGCCCTATCCATCCGTAGATATTAATTATCTTGCGCGTAACCCACATCGTCCAGCTTTGGATCACTAGAGCCCTATCGGAATGATCATAACCATTCGGGATTCCAATTCTGGATAGCAGGTTGTAGTGAATGTCCGAGCTCCGACAACGAATATTAAGTGAACCACTGATCGTTATCATTCAAGCTCTCTCAATAAACTGAATCACACAATATTTACGAACTTATTAAACCCGTCTCGTTGTCCTCCCAACTGTCTACCTAATTATTGTAGCACTCTACTTAGTGTGTGTGTGTGTGTGTGTCACCGGTCTATTTATCGTATCATATATACCCCTTAGCTAGCTGGTTGGTATCTCAATAATATAGATATTAGAATTATCTTTCTCCCTCGTTCCCTGTGGATTCGATACCTTGGAATACTCCTAGATGAAAGCTACAAGCGATATCCGTCCGCTTGCGGATTAATTTCTAAGAGCATAAAAATCACCAACAAGTTTTCTGGCACCGTTGCCGGGGAATGCAGCGTTAGAAGATAATTCAAAAAAAATCTAATCCAAAAAAATAAATAATATATTTATTATTAATACCAACCTAGTTAACGGGTTTATCCCCGCTCTGTCTTGTTTGGCGAAACGAGCAGAGCTGTACATGACCGGATTTGACCTTTCGAAAAACTTCCACCAAAACTTTTCGGAAAACTTCCACCAAAACCTTCTGATCCTCGTAAGAAATCCTTTCCTCCCTACCAAAACACCATCGCCGTCATTTGAGATGGCTGTCGAAAAAACCATCTTTGAGTTCTCGGCCCTGTCTAGCACAACCGTCCCCATTGGGTCTGAAACCAATGTGGGTGCCGGAGGCTTCGAATTGAAGCCGGCTCTTGTTGACGTGGATGCCAATTCCATCGACAAGTTTTCTGGATTGAGCCGCGAAAGACAAACGGAGAAGACGCGGAGTACTAGAACTAGTCCCGCCAAGTTCATGGATGCGCAAGCACTGCCAATTCCGCACCATCAACACCAATCAACCGCAGACGTCCAGTTCGGTAAGTTTGTCGAGGTAATGAAGCAACTATATGTCAACATTTCATTGCTAGATGCGCTGCAGGTACCCACATGCGCAAGATACCTCAACAACAAGCACCCGTTGCCGATGGCGAAGGTCATTAAGTTGACCAAGGAATGTAGTGTTGCGATATTGAACATCTTCCCCAAGGACCACAGAAGTCGTGGTTATCCAACCATCTCATGCTCCATTGATGCACTACACTTTGACCATGTTTTGTGCAACCTGGGAGCACGCGTCAGCATTATGTCCAAGGTAATTTATGATAAATTGAAACTTGGTACCTTGTCTCCTACTGTCATAACCCTACAGCTTGCGGATTGATCAATCCGTCGTCCTGTCGGAGTCGCTAAGGATATACTAGTGAAAACCTGAAAATTCATAGTGCCCGTGGACTTTGTAGTACTTGACATGGAGGCGGACGCCAAGATGTCTCTCATCCTTGGGAGACCATTCTTGGGCGCGACAAATGCTGCCATTGACTTTGGTGCAGGATGAGTTCAACTCAACATCGCTGGCCGAGAAGAAATCTTCAACTTCAAGCCAAAAGTTGGGCAACTCTCAAAGGTACGCACATTTTATGGTGAACACATCAAAACTGTGCAGAGGGAAGCGGAGGCTATACCAAAACCTCAGGTGGGTAGCCTCGCTGCAACCATAAGGAGAACTCTCCAACTTTCGGACGAACCTTTACGGCGTCCATGTTGGATGGAGGGTAAGGGAGCGAAGATATCCCGAACCAAGGAGCGGAAGCAACCTGCGGTCGAAAATTCGGAGCCGCAATCGAAGGTCAGTGCCAAGGGAAAATCTCGAACAAAACAAATGTGGCATGATAAGAAACTCCAACCGACCGCGACATCATCTTCGATCGCGGAAATTCTTCAAGAAAAATAAGGTATGGAGACGGTCCGACTCGAGGACCATGAAAAATTCGAGTCCTTATCGAGAGGTAAGCCGGAACCTATCCCTGCATTCATATTTAATTCTTCCATTTCCACTGCATATTTGAATTTTTCCTCATTGCATCCACCTTGCATTTAAAAAAAATTTACTGATCACTTCCATCTCGTCCACTACTCTACTTTCTAGATTAGGCTTTTAGCCAATTAAAGTATTGTAGATAGTGGCAAATTTTTTACAACATGAGCATTCACCCCATTGCATTGCATCATTGCTAAATGACATTGTGACTTAAGCAAATAATTTTTGTGGAGGCAATCCAATAGGCCCCGCAAGGACCACTGATTTCGCTAATTGTTGGACCTAACCTTTGATCTTCACTCTATATATCCTTCGGGTATTTGTGGTCTAACCTATTTTGCAGAAATGACGTGGAATGGTAAGTTTGGCAAAACCCTGTCCAAGTGTGCCGAGGGCATCTGCAAGAGGTTCAGCTTGTCCACCTCGAAACGGACTCACACTCCGACCGAGGCTTTGGACAACAGCTCATGGCTGGAACAACTTCGGGAAAAGGTGTGCGCCTTCTAACCCTTGAATTTCTAAGTACTCTGCACATAATTGGAACTGGATACATGTTTAGGTTTTTAATGAAATGCTTGAATGCTCGTTGCAAAGATCAAACTAGAAATCTAGGTTTTTCCTTGAGTTGTAGAGTCACACATGATAGGCTAAAGACTTTAACCATGATGATTTCTGGGTATTGTTTTTGGCAAGGCACACACAATTGCAACCCGCATGAATGAAACACATGATTCTACTTTTAGATTCATGCATTTCCAACTTGATGTGGTGATTAAGTCTGGACATGATTTGCGTTCTATGGAATCGACTTTAATACATGTATGCTAAAAAGAACCCACAAATCCAAAAGCAAACATGGTATTGCACTGGCTAGAAATGAGAAGCATGTTGGATGACATAGAATGAACTTGTTTTGTCACCCGCACTGTGGGAAGTTTGGGGATTCTAGAGAGTGCTAGAGTAACCTTCTTGGAAACACCAAAGGGCAAGTCTTGAGGGTAGATGAGTACAACCCTACTTCATGTGATTTTTGGGAACCACGACCAAGGTTCGCTTGCCTAATCCAAGGTTCAACCTTTGTGTCACCCAAAATTTGACCCTCAACTTAAAGGCCATGGAACCCCTAGACTTAGCATCTCTGGGCCGGTGACATATAGTCATGCACGTCGCTAGCAAGCTAAGCACAATCGCGAGCAGCACGCTCAACCCAAGCACACCAAGCCTTGCCACAATACGTGGATGAGAGGCCCCGCACCACCTCATCAATTGAGGATGGGGCACCCACGATCAAGAGATTGGGAGCTTGTGGCATCACGAAGCCGGAAGGTCTCAATTTCCACAAAACCAAAGTCCGCTGTAGGACGGGAAGGGCCATAATTGGCTAGTTACCCTTCCTATTTTGAGCCTTTTGCATGAGACCTCCACATTGTAAGAGAGAGAGTGGGAACACTAGGTGTTGACATGAGCGATGTTCGTCGAACGCTTGGCTGTCACACTAGGCAACAGTAGACGATGGCCAAAAACCTTCGAGCCAACATCGACCCTTTGACGGCCTGGTTTCAATACATGGTTGGACCATTGACTCCATAAGGTACGCCTTGTCCTCTCTCCCATTTACTTCGCTATTGCCATTGTTGTTGCTGCCCATTATTCTGCTTTGCTAGATTATTGCCGATTATCCAAATTTGCCTTGCATTTTGCTCTACCTTACCCTTGCATATTTCACCTCTTGCCCTGCCATTAAATTGGAGTTTGTTTAGTTGCATTTGTCATTTGCATGTTAAAAAAAAATTCATAAAAATTTGCAAAAGAATAAAAAGACCAAAAATATTTCCCTTTGAATAAAAGTATAAATGTTGATTTTTACCCAACGAAATGATGAAAACTTGCTCTATCCTATTCTCTAAACACTAGGTTTACAATTTAATACTCTTATTTAGTTTAACATTTATTGGTATGAGGAGTAATTCTGCCAAGTCTTTACCTAGTAGATGTTGACATTTTTGCTCCAAGTCTAAGTTGTTGTGAGATATGATATGACTATGATTAGAGCTTAGTTGCTCATACCTCTAGTAAGGAAAAGTCTCAAAAAAAATTTTATGATATGTTCCTCATTGGGATTTTCTTCCCACCAAAGCCAAAAGTACTCAAAAGATTAAAACTACATTTTAGCCACTTATGATTGTGTTGAGTTTTGTCAAAACTTGTGACCTTAAGGAGTAGTGACTCTTCAAAGCCGGTCATTTCCTTTTGGCGTACCCTTTTCATTGCTAGCCTTTTTCATATTTGGCAATGCTAAATTCCACATTAGAATAAAGCATCCATTCCGTCAGATATTCCTCTCCCAATCAAAATGAGCCAAGTTCTTCAATGTGTCCACTATATACCTACCTATACAGTCTATCCAATTAAAGACTTCAAAGTTATCATGAGTCATCCCTCAACCTTTTGAAAATTGAGAGGCTAGAGAGAGAGAGAGAGAGAGAGAGAGAGAGGGGAAATTCATGATCTCCTCGGAAAAAAAGAGAGAAGAAAAGAGGAGAAATTCATGATCTCCTAGAAAAAAATGGCTCTCTAAAAAAATATTTCATAAAAGGGATTTGCTCAAAATAAAGAAGTTGTATAGGCTGTTTCCATAAACACAAGATCGGATGTGATAGACTAATTAGTACCTCACATCCTTGCACTTGTGTTTCTTCATTCCTTTGGCGTGAGTCCATTCTCTCCCTTACCCCTGGACATTATTTCTCTAATGACCGGAATGCGAAGTGACACCATCTTCATTAGGTCCAATTTTTTGACTTAACAAAATTATGCAGCCTAAGTAGGCCCTTTTTATCCCTACCTCGAGCTCCACATAAGCCTTTAGAATATAGGGATAAAAATTAGCCTAAGGCCTTGGTGAGGATTGAATAAATACCACTTGAGCGATTTGAGAGTACCAATAGAGGAACTAAAATTTTCAAAGAAAACATTTTCTGAGACCATCCTGAAAAAGGATAAGCTAACAATGCTCTATCTTGGTTGTTCTATCTTTCAACTGCCTAAGATGAAGTGGCATTTTGGAAGCCCTACAGGTATAAGTAAAAGGTTGGGATACGCTTGTACGAGTTTATGTTAAAAAATAATAAGGAGTATTATCTTGTGCACTTGATGTTTATTGATTAATGATATTGATGCAATCCTGATCCACCGGGTTCGATTTTGATCTCTTTGCTCGAGGACGAGCAAAAGTTCAAGTCGGGGGGTGTGTTGGCGTCCAATAAAGTCCAAATTCATACGCCAACGTACGCCAATATTCCGGTCATTTGGAAGAAAATCATGGTTCATACTAACCTTTTATTTTAAACTAATAAATTTCCACAAGTTTTGGTGAGTATTTGTCCTTAGGGTCAAACTGGAGAAAACCGGAGCCAGACCGGAGAAAAACCTGGACCGGCCGGCCTAGACTTTTTCTCCAACCGACCCCAAATTTGGTCAGATGGCTAATAAGCATCCAATGAAGAGATCCCTACCGTCCACTTCAGTCGGTTTGATCCGATGGCAGTACTTCCTTCACAAATGAGCATAGGATTCCATTGGATTCCTAACTTGCGGGTGTCAACTTAATCAACCGACTTAGGGAGATGATCTATACCGTTAAAGAAGCATCCTAGAGAAAATTGGTGGTCAGATGATGAAAAGGGCTGGCCGGCCGACCCACCTCGGATGCCCTTTGGATTCCCCCGTTGGAGGGTGGCAAGATGACAAGTGTCCCATGCCGTGGCACCCTCTCATTGGCTCCGGAACACTATAAAAGGACCCCCCTCACCTCACTTGGAGAACACTACAACACCACACTTCACTCCATCCACTTTACTTAGAGTTGCTCTTTGGTTAGAGTAGATTAGTTGGAAGTTAGAGTCGAGTCGAGCTGAAGCCTCGGAGTTCCGGAAGTGTCTTCGGGAATTTGGGTAATAGTTCTTGTACCCTTTCCTAATTATTTATTTAATTAGTGGGATCACTTCATTCATTTTATTATGTGTTGAGCTTTATTTGAGATTGAGCATATCTACTATATAAGTTGTGTGGATTAACCTTACCGGTAACTTGTATTCGTCTGGAATCAGTTTAGGTTCTCACTCAAATACTGAAAGAGCCCAAGTATTGAACCTAGATCATCTTCCTAGGATCCGAGGAAGGTTGATTAGAAATAGTAGCAGACGTGGTGTCTGAGACTAGGACTAACTCGGTTTATACCCGGGCCCACGTATATGTGGTAGGTGGTAGGTGATGATAGCACTATCCATCCGTAGATATTAATTATCTTGTGCGTAACCCACAGCGTCCGGCTTTGGATCAGTAGAGCCCTATCGGAATGATCATAACCATTCGGGATTTCAATTCAGGATAGCAGGTGGTAGTGAATGTCCGAGCTCCGACGACGAATATTAAGTGAACCACTGATCATTATCATTCAAGCTCTCTCAATAAACTGAATCACACAACATTTACGAACTTATTAAACCCGTCTCGTTGTCCTCCCAACTGTCTACCTAATTATTGTACCACTCTACTTAGTGTGTGTGTGTCACCGGTCTATTTATCGTATCATATTTACCCCTTAGCTAGCTGGTTGGTATCTCAATAATATAGATATTAGAATTATCTTTCTCCCTCGTTCCTTGTGGATTCGATACTGTGGAATACTCCTAGGTGAAAACTACAAGCAATATCCGTCCACTTGCGGATTAATTTCTAAGAGCATAAAAATCACCAACAAGTTTTCTGGCACCGTTGCCGGGGAACGCAGCGGTAGAAGTGTGTCACCGGTCTATTTATCGTATCATATTTACCCCTTAGCTAGCTGGTTGGTATCTCAATAATATAGATATTAGAATTATCTTTCTTCCTCGTTCCCTGTGGATTCGATACCTTGGAATACTCTTAGGTGAAAACTACAAGCGATATCCGTCCGTTTGCGGATTAATTTCTAAGAGCGTGAGAATCGCCAACAGCCATCAGGCTATCCTGTGTGGATGCAATGATCAAGCAGTTTGGCGGGGGGGGGGGGGTATCGAGGACAGAGGCAGCTCAGCACTACCTCACGGCAGACGAGTACATGGACTACCGTCCAGACTGGTTTGACAACTTCAAAAACGCTTGGAGGGACCTGTGCCGCATGTGGGCAAGTGAGGAGTGGATCGAGAAGTCCAGACGTAATAGGGCAAATAGGGACACCAACCCCGAAATGTGCACAACCTACATTGGAGGCTATGGCATGGGTCACATTGCGCGGGATATTGTAAGTACAATAAACTTTTGTATTTACAATAAACTTCATTTCAATACTTAATCACTTTTGATTTCTCGAAGGAGACGGAGTCTGGCCTTGAGCCCAACCCTCTCACCTTATGGAGGATTGCTCACACGCCTCCTGCCTTGCCAGACGGCACACAACCACCGATGCCATAGGCTGCCCAGGGTGTTCTTGTAAGTGATCGACTCTTTTTATTCTCTACAATTATGCTTTTTCGACCGATTTCGGACTAATCCGCTTCATATCTTATTTGTGCGCAGGATACATACACCGCTACCATGAAGAACAAGTACGGTGCCGACTGTGACACTAAGGACATGCCGGCCGACCCTGTCGTCATCTACGACGAGTTCGGTGGGAGGGGTCAAGGCAGGTACGGCGCGATGGACTCTTTGATGCCGCCACATTCTTACAGGGCCGAGGTCAGGGCACGTCGTCAGCAGGCCTCCTCTTCCGCCCGTGCCTAGGTTGAACCTCAAAACAAGCTTATCGCAGAGCTTCAACAATAGAATGCCTTAATGAGGGCGCAGCAAGAGGCAAACGGTAGGCGGGTGCATGCCGTGGAGGAACAGAACGCCTTCATGATGCAGTTCATGCAACAGGTAACTAACATCGTATATATAACTCCTTTCTGATTCATACGCTAATTAACATCTCGTATCCGCAGGCGTATCCACAGGTGTTCCGACAGGGGCGGGGAGCTCCGGTGTGCCACAGATGCCAGCTGTGCCGCCGTTTGTCTTCACGCAGACGCCGGGTGCCCCGATGACGCAGCACACCAATCTCCCGCCCTTCGGACACTTCGGCTCTGGACCGGCGCATTCTCCAGGGGTAAGCCATCGAAACCTTAGTTTTCCTGTTTCAACTCAAATGCATAAACCTATTATGTGCTCTTTTCATATATAGGTCTCGGCCTCGGCCACGCTAGCCTTTGCGGTAACTCTACAGCAGGGAGGGGACTCCGCAAGTGCAAGCGGCCTTAGGACGTCCGGAGAGCAGTTCGCCGAATAGGTGCTCAGCGATCGTGATATTGCCTTCAATGGTTCGCAGAGCCATTAGAAACCACCTCCGTAGTTGCTTCCTTTAGTTCTGTGTTCGATGATTGTGATAGTACGTTTCTTATTGCCATCTATGTTTTGTTTTGTGTTCGATGTAACTAAACTGTATAAATGCTTCAAATTGTGCAAAACATCGGTTTCATGTGGCCTAAACCATTTGTATGTCGTTTTGCAATGATTTGGATGTATGTGTGGTTGAAATTGTGGTGCCGGGCATATATATATATATGTTGGTTTTGGTTGGGGGAATTGGGGATTATATATGTACTGTAATTAGGGATTTTTTTGCAGGTTGAAATTCATATTTTCATAAATTTTCAGCAATTTCCAGTTGCTGGAAACAATATCACTGTCGGCGGCAACATTTTGGCCACCAACATAGATTAAATCTGTGTAGGCGGTCTGACATAATGCCGCCGACATAGGTTGAGGTTTCGTGGGCGGTTTCTCTATATGCCGCTGACAATGCTTCGCTCCCGACAAAAATCGGCTTACACCTTGTCCATCTTTGTCGGCGGCATAATTATATACCGCCGACATTTTACTGCCACGTGTCGCTCCTTCTGTTGTTCTGCGGGGCCCACATTGCCAGAGCATGGTCTACGTCGCTGTGCCGTCAGGTGTACCTATGTTGACGGTTGGGTAAGCCGTCCACATTAACCTAACCTAGGGGGCTCGCCCTGATGCGGAGAATTGTCGGCAGGGCCGACGACAGAAAGTCCTGTGTCGTCGGAGCTGCGTCGGCGAAGCAGTATCGGCGGCTAGCTGGCGACATAGACTTTTGTTGGCGGTGTTGGTACCTGTGTCGGCGGCTTTGGCCGCCAACAATGAGGTAGATTCCTATAGTGTAGCTAAGAATTAAATACCTATCAGTCAATTTGTCGACCTGGTGTTCTTGCACGTGAGGAAAAATTTTGGCGCGCGGTAAATAAAATACAACATAATGCACTAATGAGAATTTAAATCAAATTCAATAAAATTAAATCCATGAATAAACATGGTGGACATAATTTTTTTGGACTGTATGTGTCTATTGGTCACCGTTAAATTTGCACTCTAATAACTCAAAAAATGTGTTATTTAACAAGGGTGCATTTTTTTTTTTGGTCAGGGATATATGTATGCATCATGTGGTGAAATACAAATGCTGGCATACCGTTCTCTTCGCTGTTTTTCAAACTGAAATGTTTTGTTGCAGTATGTATAATTTAATTGCGCATTGGTAATACAGATATTGCACATGTTGTCAGATGTGTAAATTTAGTATATTTGTAGTGAAATTATATGGAAAAAAGTGATATGTCAATTATTTTTTTCAGTTTATCTTATGTGGATTTAGTTAACAATCCCACATAAAAAATATAAGAAACACAAATAAGTACATTTTGCAAAAACATGATGGCCTAGTATATATAAACGAATATTTGGGTAGTATATTTCCATAAATGATGCGCACAAAAGTATTACCTATTCCTTTGTTTTGGAACAGTAGCATGAACGTCGTTAAACTCTTTAATTTAAAGTTAACTTCAATGGGCACAAACTCAGACCACACCTTTACAAATTTTGGAATCTACAAGACATAAAAAAAAAAATTGAAAGCAATGCTTTGGGGAAAAAAAAAAACATGTATATATCCCTGTTTTAAAACCGCTCCGGAACAGTGAAAGAAGGAACTCACCGATGATGGCTTAAGTGTTGCATAGAATTGACTATTCCTATTGTGCATTGAATCCAAATAAATAAAGGCGGTGTCTTCTGAATCAACCATAAAAACGAACCAATGTTCTTCGTATATGATAGGGAAGAATAGCTTTTTTTGAGAAAGAAACAAAATGTACAATCTTATTAGCTGCCGTTAAAACAAACTATAGTCGTGCGTGCGTGCGTGCGTGTAGCACTCTCAAATGTTCTCTTCACACCCTCCATCTGATAATTGATAGAGCTCGTACAACAACGTTCACTTCGAATCCTGCCTTGTTCTCCTAAACATCGAGAAAACCCCATATTGAAAATCAGAATAATTTTGGCTCTAACATCTCTCAAAGCATGTACAATAGTCCACCTCAATAGTCTCTAAGCTATCTTTAAGATCTGCCATTTAGAATATGTGATGATGTGGAGTAAAGAGTGCATGAATAGATATTTTAGCTGTCTCCAAAGCGAGAGTCAACTCTACACGAGAATTAAGAAACTTTGTATATGAGCAAATTACCTATAAAAATGTGTAGCCATCTTTATAATTGTATATACTATCTCTAGTGTTATCTCTAAATAACATGACAATAATTAGAAAAAACTGTTATCTCAACCATTATACATGCTCTCAGAGCAACCAACAAAACAACAATACACTTGCGATTTCACCAATCAGGAACTTGGAATCCCACAATATACAGGGGAACATACATTTATCGAGAAAAAGCAAAACATTCGACCCTTACCTTCTTGTACCTAAGCATAAAAACAATCATGAATCTCTCACGAGTTTATAAAACAGGAAGTCCAAGCACGCAAAATAAGGGAGGAAAACATACATTTGATATGTAAGCAACACTATAGGAAACGAGGACAGGGTCGACGGCTAATGCCTATCTTCTTCTACCCAAAAATTTTAAAAAAACACTGAACAAATCTGAATAAAAACCCTTGCTACAACATCTCCCATAAAATTATAATAGACAACACAAACAAAGATTCTAGCTGTCGGTGAATCCCAAATAACATACATTGAAAACAACCCCGATCTACTCACAAATCCACTGGATTCATCCTACTCGAATAACCACGTACTCCCTCCAGTTTGATAATTCCTGTCGTTTTAGACATGATCTCACATACCAAGGAAGTATTAAATATCTCGTAGTACTCCATATGGTCAATTAAATGCTTGTAGCTTAGTGGTTGCTCCCACTTTTCCATGAGTTGTATGTCTAGGTTCGAATTTTGATGCTACACTTTATTTACATGCACATCCAACAAATGGTTCTAGGGCCACGTAAAGTTTTGCTTGCAATCAATGCATCCTAGAACGACAGGAATTTTCCAATTAAACACAAAACGCTCCAGCGACAGGAATTATCAAACTGGAGGGAGTACCGGATTCTCCCCCAGCTTGTTCCAACAACATTTTGTGAGAAAAAAGTCATTAAGCCCGCATTCAAAGAGCAAAAGCGTAAAAGGAAAACGGGTGAGCACGAGCAGCATGCATGCAGGCACAGTCCATAGCTAGCTCATTATAATTAGTTTAATGCATCTGGAATTCTGGATCAAGTGTTCAGTGCGCTGCATGCTCATATATTACGGGCGCGCTCTCGTGGAGAAAAAAATTTATTTTTTAACCTTTTTTAAAAAATTATTTTAATTTTAATCCCGGTGAAGAATTTGAATCTAACCTTTTAGACGCCACCGCCTGGCTGGCAAATTCATCTTCGCCGCTGCGCAGCGGATGGTCGCCACATTGGCGCCCCGGTGGCTACCGATAGAATGACAAGTGGGGCGGTCTTGCCGTGCCATCCCGCTTGGTGCGGCAGCATGAATTTGCCGCTACATGGGTGGTGGCCAAAAAGTTAGATTGAAAAACTTTGACCGGGTTAAAAATAAAATATCTATTTCAAAAGGGTTAAAAATAAAAAATTATTCTCTCGTGGCTCGCTGCAGCTCATGCTCATCCATCTAGCTAGCTCTGGGCTCTGGCTGCAGACTCCGCCATTGATGACTGAGAAGAGGCAGGAGGACATGGGCGCGCGCGGACATCGGGCTGAGCTTGGCGAAGCGCGCGCTGGAGGGCCTCCTCGGCGAGGCCGGCTCGCTGGTGGCGCAGCAGATCGCCCTGCAGCACGGCGTCCAGCGCGACGTCGCCTTCATCCTCGACGAGCTCCAGATGATGCGGGCCTTCCTCCAGCAAGCCGCCGGCGCCGGTGCCGGCGCAGGGGGCGACGGCGACGCGGTGCGCGGCGTGTGGCTGCGGCAGCTCCGCGACCTGGCCTACGACGTCGAGGACTGCCTCGACGACTTCGCCGCCGTCCAACGATCAAGGCTGCGCTGGCGGCCCCTCCCCCGAACGTTGAAGGCGCGGCTCCGCGTCGCCGGCAAGGTCCGGGACCTCAAGGCCAGGGCGGAGGACGTGAGCCAGAGGAACAAGCGCTACCGGCTCTTCAACGACGGCGGCGTAATAACCTCCCCGACGGCGGCGCTGCCCGGCGTCGGCGGCGGTGTCGTCGGGCTTGAGCTCTTCCGGCTCATCTCCGGCGGCGAGAAACATCTCCATGGAGGGCTCGAAGTGATCTCGGTGCTGGGGTCGAGTGACGCCGGGAGGATGTCCGTGATAAGGGGCGCCTTCGACGACCCGGAGACGAAGGATCGGTTCAAGTGCCGCGCATGGGTGGCCGTGCCGCATCCCTTCAACCCGGACGCCTTCCTCAAGAGCCTTCTCATGGGGTTCTACGTCAACTCCATGCAAGCGCAGCCATCTGCATCATCCGGAGACGAAGAAGAAGAAGCCATGGTTCCAGCTGGGATCTGCAAGATGATGGATGAGATGGAGAAGATGGCGGAGGCCGGAGCGAGAGCGATCAGGGAGGAATTCGCGAGGGAGGCGAGCAGCAGCAGGTTCCTCATTGTTCTTGAGGATTTGACCACCGTGGAATGGAAGAGTGGCACTGGATCAGGGCGTACATGCCCGACGCCAAGCGCGGGAGCCGGGTCGTGGTGTCCACGCAGCACCAGGGGATCGCAACGCTGTGCCTCGGGCAGCGGATCCAAAAATCGGAGCTCAAGAACCCGGCGTACGGCCAGCCGCCTCTCTTCCTCCTCTTCAACAAGGTACACACTGCATAATGTTGCGCCCCTAACGATCATCTCGCGTTTGTACGTACGGTTGTGATTACATTAGGTTACATTCTTACATCTGTCGGATGCGTTGAAAACGGATTAAGCCTATCCAAATCTCTCCCGATGGCATTCTAAACTGGCAACGTATCCTATGCACCCGTAATTGCTGTGCACTCATGCAACCAAACCAAGCGCTCGTATCCTTCAGATCAAGATCGCAGCGCCCGTTTCCATCTCCTGGCCATTTTGCAAATAAACGCCCGCCTTTCCCCATTTGTTTTTCAAATATACCCTCAGCTGATTCCCCATCTCCAGCCTCTGTTCGCTCCAATTGTTTTGAGCGGGACGGGGAAACACCACCGCCCCCGAGGAGTCCTTCGTCGCCGTCGCCATGGAAGCCCTTGGCGCCGCCCCGTCCTGCAACCCCCTCGCCGTCGGCGTGGAAGGCCTCGGCGCCGCCCCCTGTTCCCCCTCGCCGTCGCCATGGAAGGCCTCGGCTCTGCCCGCTGTTACCCCCTCGCCGTCGCCATGGAAAGCCTCCGCGCCGCCCCCTGTTACCCCCTCGCCGTCGCCGTGGAAGGCCTCGGCGCCGCCCCCTGTTACCCCCTCGCCGTCGCCATGGAAGGCCTCGTCGCCGCCACCCGTTCGCCCATCGTCGCCACCCGGGGAAGCCCGTCGCCGCCAGCCCTAGAAGCTCCTCGCCATCGGCCCCAGAAGCACGTCTCCGCCGGCCCTAGAAGCCCCTCACCCGTCGGCCCCGTTCTCCCTCTGTTGCCAGAAGCCTCGCCGCCCCTCAGATTTTGCTTTGCCGGCGGCTGAAATTTGGATATGTTGTTTTCTTTGTTTGTGTGTCCCCGAAGATATTGTAGAATTTGTGTATGCTTGTGTATAGGTACATACAGCCATTGCCTACGTGCTGATTGAGATACATGTATGATTTTGTGAATGAATATGCACTTGATTATTCAGTAATGGACAAGAATTCCTCAATGGTTCATGGTTCCTGATGCTGTTCATGATGAAATTTAAGTTCTGGCCTTAGTCCAAAATGAGCTGTAAGCTGTTTTTCATCCAGTTTCAATAAGACCGAACTGGGGCATCATGATGCGATCTCCTATAGTTCCCTAAAGTGCTTCTGTATTTTGAAGAGTAAATTTTGTAAGAGGAATGTTTTGTTGAGACGAAATAGCAATGCTAGCATTCTTAAGTCAATTTTCCCTTTTGGGCCACCATTTCCCTGACAATAAACTTTGGCCATATATGTTCTGTTATTCTCATAAGGAAACACACATGCTGATTGCTCGCCCTATTAATGTAAGCATGTAGCATTTAACCGAAAATTGCTCTACATAGATATTGATGCTGAACAGTCATGGTCGTTTACAAGCTAGAAATATATATATATATATATATATATATATATCATGCCATGATTATCATATAACAGCTAGAAATTCAGTGAACTTAACAAGCTAAAGAGCACCACTCCTGTGAGCAAAAGAGGACCACTGCAGTGAGCAAAAGAGCACCATTCAGATTGGCTTGAGAATATTGTGAGCAAAAGAGGACCACTCCAGTGAGCAAAAGAGCATCATTCAGATTGGCTTGAGAATATTGTGAGCAAAAGAGCACCACTCCAGTGAGCAAAAGAACATCATTCAGATTGGATTGACCTGCATACATAAAGAATTCATTGTTCATATGTTGGTAAATAGAATTCATCGTTCATATGTTGGTATACAATTGTTATCTAGATATTTTTGTTTGGACAATTGCGAGCATCATGATGCACCATTTGTTTGCAAATCTTGCACAACCGTGCGACTTTTTCCTTGCTTCTTGAGTTAGTACTTTTCTTAATTTCCTTACTTTTCTTTATTCTTTTGCATCTCCCTTTAGAGTGAATATCACTCGGTGGATGTATGTCAACTTCATCAGGAATTTTACAACCAATGAAAGCTTCATATTCGTCCTGTCGACTACTCTTAGCGGCAGGGACCATAAGTTGCAAAGGCTGCTTTAAGTTAGACACACTCGATATTAAGAAGTCAAGTCCTTCGTTCGAATGCCTTGCTTGTTGGATGAGATCTTCGACCTTGTTGCGTAAATCTGAAACCTTTTTTCTTTTTGCTGCCTCTAAGGAATCAATCGGTGTCTTCTAATAAGTTCCCTTGTTCATCAAAGACACTTTCTCTACGTAAGAGAACAAGTAGTTAGCCAAGAAATTTTTAAAATACACACAAAATAAAATTTTTTTACCTTTTACACATTTTCTCCCATCTTTTCAAAATGTAGCTATTTGGCAACTCATTTTGTTTTTCTCCTCTTAGCACTTGAATCATATGACGACATGGAATACCCTTTGATTCAAATAACATACATGAGCACTTGATTATCTTATCTGTTTTGTTCCAACAAACCTCCCTATCTTTGTTTGAGTTATCACTAATGGTCACAACTTTTATCACTTCATCTTGTGCAATGCACTGGACACAACAATGGTCTCTAGCGACCCGTACCTCTTCTTGAAATTTGGCGAAAACTTCATGTGTGTATACCAAGCTACCTTGTTTCTCTATAGCCCATGGTGTTAACAACTGAGTAGTAGTATGCAGGCTAGTATTGTCTGCCTTCAACTCCCCTTGGCGCTGACATTCCAAAGCTGTGTCGAACCGGAGCCAAAACTCAACAAGAGACAATTTGCGATTAATGAAACGGTTAAAGAATGAATTTGCACTCTCTAATCTAGAGGTGGTTCTAAGAATTCCTGCAAGACTTATATCCATGAAGTATGCCGGTATCCATGATTACGAATGTGATACCTCTTACATAGCCACTCATTGCCCTCTAGTCCAAAGTCAGAAATGATAGAATTCCATTCAGACTCAAATTCATCCCCGGTCTCTGAACCCCAGACACAGGAGTTCAATCTCTTCCAAAAATTTTCATCTTCTCTAATAGATGGACCAACCTTCTCAGGAAACTTCTCCATGATATGCCACATGCACAGCCGATGACTTGTTTGCGGCAATATTTTATTTATGGCAACCTTCATGCTAGCATCTTCATCGGTTATGATCAATCTAGGGGCTATGCCTCCCATTGCTTTTAGGAAAGTGCGAAACAACCAAATATATGACTCAATTTTCTCATTTTCCAAGAATGCAGCCCCAAAGAACACACTCTGCAAATGATGATTAATGCCAGTAAACGGTGCAAAGATCATGTTGTACTGGTTAGTCGTATATGTAGAATCAAATGATACTACATCACCAAAATGACTATAGTTTTTTCTACTTGTAGCATCGGCCCAGAACACATGCACCAACCTTCCCTGCTCATCCACCACAAAATCAAATAAAAATGCTGAGTTTAGCTCATTCTTTCTCTCTAGTTGTTGTACAAACATCTGAGCATCTGCATTCTTAATTTTTTTTCTAAGGTCACGATAGTAATTCTGCAAGTCTCTCTGCGTGCAACCGACATTCTCAAAACCCCCATCATTGACATGAAGTAGCCTATATGCCTGTGAGGTCCCTATACTTGCTTTATGACAAGTGAACAATGTATTCTTTGCCCTCTCACCAACATAACGGTTTGATCTAATTAGATGACGTTTATCAGGCGATACTAGTCCATGATTATGATTCTCTACCATTGACACTATCCTGTACCTATTCTCATTATATAACTTCACAAATATATATGCATCACATCCACATCTAGTTTCCTTTATAATTTTCTTTTTCTTTGAAGGATCGATGGTCTTGTTACCTTTTTTAGCACGATAGCCTTGTCTTGCACACAAGTATCGCTTTGTCTGAACCACCTTTCCTGACAACTTTTGTTGTCCAATACGGACCGAGAACCCAACTTCATGCGCATATGACTTGTAGAAAGTCTCAACAGCATCGATATCATCAAAGGTCATTCCAACAACAGGCCTTAGCGCATCCTCACATTGAGGTGTATATGATGAACACTGCAATAATGATACAATGATTAGCGGACTAAATCCAAAATTGATTTCGATAATCAAAATTGATCGTCCAAAAGACAAATTAATTACTACTTACAAACAAAGGCATTGTAGATTTTCTCTTTGGAGTTCCAATGGCAGGGCATGTGGGGGTGCTATCCACGGTGGTGACGGCCATGGTGCTAGAGTCGGCGTGACCGCTATCCATGGCAGTGGCGCATATGACGTTAGAGTCTACCACCTGGGCGGTGCCGCGATGGTGATCGACCTCCTGGGCGTCTGCGCGGCGGGGGTCTTCCTGGGTGGCGCCACGTGACCTAGCTCCGACTACGACGAGGCCTTCCATGGAGACCGGCGAAGGGGGCGTCAGAGATGGGCCTTCCACGCCGATGGCGAGGGGGTTGCAGGACGGGGCGGCGCCGAGGGCTTCCATGGCGACGGCGACGAGGGACTCCTCGGGGGCGGTGGTGTTTCCCCGTCCCGCTCAAACAATTGGAGCGAACAGAGGCTGGAGATGGGCGATCAGCTGAGGGCATATTTGAAAAACAAATGGGGGAAGGCGGGCGTTTATTTGCAAAATGGACAGGAGATGGAAACGGGCGCTGCGATCTTGATCTGAAGCATACGAGCGCTTGGTTGCATGAGTGCACAGCAATTACGGGTGCATAGGATACGTTGCCTTCTAAACTTGTAGGCACTGTTTGTATAACATTTACGTTTTTTTTTTCCTCTGTTCATCTATATTTTGGTATTGCTTACCGTCGGGCGCCCAGCGTGGATCAGACGCCCCGATCGGGCACGCGCGCTCAGGAATCGGCCGTCCGGCTCGCGTCGCATGCACCTCCCAGCTCGCGCCGCGCGTTAGCAGGAAGTGGTGGGCCCGACACCTTTTTTACTCCGTGTTCATCCGAATATTAATCAAGTGGGGCCCGCTGCATGCTGATTTTTCTCACACAGCATGTACATTCAAATCCTTAGTGTTTTTGCATGCATGCAACAGGTACAATAGTGAAACATGGTTGAGCGTGTATGTTTTGTCGTGTTTCATCATTGATTGTAGCATGTTTTATCGGTATTAGCCATGCGTTTATATATGTTTCGCCATGTTTCGTACGCATGTTTATTGGGTTTCATATATGTTTCGCCATGTTTCGTATACAACTGTGAAACATACGGTAACATACGAAAACATAAAGTTTTTGACAGCTATGTTTTCACTTGTTTATCAAGTCCTGATCCATGTTTCGACATGTTTCATGATACATCTTGTATGCTTCAACAGTAAAATGTACATGTTTTTATCTGTTTGTGTTTATATTTTTTTTAGCAATTTTTTAGGTTGGACCGAATTGCATGCATGTCTCGGTGGGGCCCACAGACATAATTTGGGTGCTAGTTTTGAGCAGGGCGCGACATGCATTGTAGCATGCATCTGTGTGGGCCCACAGCAATCACGCCAACCCGTGCGGCCACACAAAATGCGCGCGCGGGCGTGGAAAGCTAGCGCCTGACGCCGATCGGGCGCCCGACGCGTAGCACGCCCCTCTATATTTTTCTCTCTTATATTTTTTTCACTACATTGTCTAGTATCGTCTGGGATAATCCACCATTGAGGTTTAGGGATGCCCTAACGTACGATTGGCTTGAACACGACTGTTGCATGAGAGGCACATAGAAACTAAAGGGGTGTTTGGTTTGAGGAGCAACCTCATCCTAAGTGGAATGGGATCATTCCATGAATTTGGTGGGATGACACCATTCCTTATTTTGAACTAATTGTTAGATGTAATGGTGATAGATGGAATCATTCCACTACTCAAATCAAACAAGTTGGGAGTCAATTCGCCATCTCATTCCTCAAACCAAACACCCCCTAAGTAGTGCACCATCACATGAGGGAGACCCACATTTTTATTTGCTTTCTAGCGATTTCCTCGCGTACTCCAAGCCACATGCTCGCTCTGACTCGCATTCAAGTGGCGAGTTTTATCTCTGTGTTACGCCTTATCTGGTCTAATGAATATTTCGTCTGGCAAAAAAGTAAGTTCCTCTAGTTGAATGGACAGAATTATATCCTGCAGGATGGAATGGTGACGGGTGCCTATTTATTTAGTTTTAATAAATTGAATACTATTTATTTATTTTGGAAAAATTAAAAATATTAAATATTAAAAAATTCGACCGGCGACACAGCGTCCTCCTCGACTCCTCGAGTCCACGTCGTCCTCCCCGCTCCCTCCCCCGCGCCGCCACCGCCACTTCCACCTCTTCCTCCGTTGGCTCCGCCGTCGCCGCATCCTCTACGCCCACCCCATCCTCCTTCCATGTCCTCCCCCACCTTGCCTCGTCCTTGCCCCGATAACCGTAGCCGGCGTGGTCCAGAAGTGCCGTCGCCTCGCCTTCGCCACCCGTACTGCCTCGTCGATACTCGATCCGGCGTGCCTCCGGCCGTCGGCTTCTCCGCGGCGTTACCTGACGAAGCCGACGAAGGTACCTGAGTCTGGGGTTGGTTCACCGCGGCGGCAGGCGGTGTTGGCAAGCCTAGAAGGAGCCCAGGGCGGGACACCGGCGAGGAGGACTGGAGGAGAATATCTGGCAACGTTGGTGATGGTAGTAGGGCGGTTTCGCCGGCGACAGGGTAACTTGATTTGATGCGGGAATGGAGTGAGTGCGGATGGAAGCTTCGATGCGGGAATAGAGTGTGGATGGAAGCATACTGATTTGAAGATCGTAATTTCATTTCTTCTTATCAAGCAAATGATCCTATTTTCATTTGGAAGTGAAGAGAAAAAAAATCCTCACCCATGAAGAAGCAGTGCTAACACTTGCTTATCTTCCAGGACCTGCCATACTTAGCCCCTGAGATGGATGGAGACCAGCAAGACGTACAAACTGAGATGCTCGTTGGGCGAGAAGAAGATAAGTTTAAAATTGTGCAACGAATCTCAAAGAGACAGAGTGACCAGAAGGGCAAGAACTATCTAGATGTTATCACTGTGTCTGGAAAGCCTGGTGTTGGGAAGTCTGCTCTTCTTTTTTGAGGGAAAAAGGGCGGGAGTTCCGCCGATCCATTAATAGTAAGAGAAAAAGACGGTCATAAATACAAGAGGGGGGCTCTCTGCCCTGGATCTAGTGGCGAAGAACGCCACAGCGAACACCACCACCGAGGCACACCACAGCACATCCACCGAAGCAAACCACAACGCGACAACGATCAACTATGGGAAAAGGTACGTCCGAGAAAACCAACAGTGCCAAGATGAAAAACGACGCCTCTAACGAGGTAATGACGGTGAGAGACCGTCGCCGCCGCCTACCGCACCAAGCTTTCGCTCAACATGGGTCGCACAAGACAGTAAAGCCTCCAACGAGGGAAACGTCGTCAGGACGACGCCATTACTGGCCCAAAAGGGCAGGGTTTTCACCCCTTGCGTCCAACCATGCAAAACTCGCACTGAGGCTGACGGACACACCCAACCAAAGCGATAAATCGCCGGACATGGAGCCAACCCCGGATCGCCGATGCACCGCCACAACGCGACGACAGCCAGAGACGCCGCACCACTAGAGACCGTCAACATAGACAGGACAGGTCACCAAGGCGTCGACCCCAGCCGCCGATGCACCAATCCTGCCAAACATCACCGGAAGCAGCGGACACGACCAGTCCTAGACAGCCGGCCGGCCGAAGAGGCCACAAGGCACCGGGCACAACGAGCGAACCCCGAACAGCCGATGCACCACCACCGCACGACGACCGCAGTTCGAAGACGCCACCAGAGGCCGACAACAGAGCCCTGACAGGTCACCAAGGCGCCGACCATCCATCAGCCGCCGATATACCATCTTGCCCCGTCGCCGGAGCCAGCTGCCGCGACGCCGGAGCCAGCAGCCAGCCGGCGAAGAGGCCACCAAGGCGCCGAGACCAACACCACCACGAGGCTCTGCCATGGCCGACTCCAAACACCTCGCCCGGATCCGGGCCGCTAGCCCCCGGATCCGTACCACCGTCGCCGGATCCGCGCCCCGAACAGCCGATGCACCACCACCGCATGACGACCGCAGCTCGAAACGCCGCACCACCAGAAGCCGACAACAGAGCCCGGATAGGACACCAAGGCGCCGACCACCCATCAGCCGCCGATGTACCATCCTGCCCCATCGCCGGAGCTAGCAGTCGCGACGCCCGATCTGGGCAGCCAGCCGGCGAAGAGGCCACCAAGGCACCAAGACCACCAAGGCGCCGATACCAACACCACCACGAGGCTCCGCCATGGCCGACTCCAATCACCTCGGCCGGATCTGGGCCGCTAGCCCCCGTATCCGTACCACCGCCGCCGGATCCGCGCCACCGCCTCAGATCCGCGCCACCATGGCGAGATCCGCGCGCCCGCGCCGCGCCCGCCGCCGGCCGCCAGCGCCAACGACGCGAGGCGGCGCGGAGGATCTTTTCTCGGCTGCTGGATGACTTCGCTCCGCCGCTCTGTGGACGCCGCCGCGGGAGGAGGAGGCGGGAAGAGAACGCGGCGGCGACCCGGCCGCCGGCGGCCGCTGCGCCCGCTGCGCCATAGCGCCGCGCCCACTGCTCCTACGACCGCCCGCCCGCCGCGCCCAAGGCCGCCGCGCGCCTTCGGGCAAAACCGTCGCCGCCTCTGCGTCTGACCCCGCCGCTGCGCCAAGGACGCCGCCGCCGCCGTGAGGCGCCGCGCACGAAAACCCGCCACCACGGAGGAAGAAGAACGGGAAGGAAGAGGGTGGGGAGAGAGGGAGCCGCCGCCATCGGCGTCGGCCGGCCGGGTGGCGGCGGCGGGCGAGGCTGGAGGAGGGTGGTTTGGGGCTAGGGTTTCGCCCTCGAGTCGCCCGAGAGGAGCGACGCGAGGTCACGGGTTGAAGGTGCTCAAATAGTATCTGAGAAGCATCTATGATAGCCATGATGTTAGCAAGCTGTTTGAAAAGCGTGCTTGGTTCATTGTCTCACAACAACGACCTTTCAATGGCGAGGAGTTCTACACTAGTTTACCGTGGAAGTTGGAAAAACCAGTCCTGGGAAGTTTGAAAAGAAGGTGACCATTGGGTCGAATCAGAAAAACAACGATGAATCTGTGAAGAACGGAGGCCTCGTTGTTCTTGATGATGTGACATCCTACACGGAATGGAGATTGATGGAAAAATGCTTGGAGGAATTCCTCAAGGACAACAAGGAGTATAATGCTGGTCATGATCACCACGAGCAAAGAATATGTTGCTGAACGTATTGCCGAAACATATGTCAGTGCGTACAAACTTGGGCCTTTGACAGATGCTTACGCACGTGAGCTCTTCAAACAGAAGGTACACTGCTAGCCCAAATGAACATACAAGTAGATGGAACATAGCAGTATGTACAAACCATAACAACTACTTGTATGCTTTCTATGCACACTTGTATACTGTCTACTTGCATGCTCATTTGTTATGAATTCTGTGGCAATGAGTGGAACTTTCATTCACAACAAAATTAGTAAGTACAGATACAACTTCTTGCTGTTTACGATTTGATCCCACTTTGTCAAGGTTGTAGGTCTATTGGCGCTGACCTCTAATACATATAACCTACTTGAATTGCATTGCAGGTCCAGAAGGGGCCTGAAGATCCTAAATTGAATGAAATTATAAATAGAGAAGGAGAACCTATCTTAAGAAAGTGCGGACGGTTTCCACAGGCCATTGTTACTGTAGGTAGCCTGCTTGCCACAAGACCTCGAGAAGCCATGGAATGGAGAAATCTGACAGAACATCTCAGGGAAGATGGAACACTTGATAATGAAACGGAGCTCCTTAAGTCTAGCTATGACGATTTACCCTCTGATCTCAGGTTCTTCTTTTCGTATCTGTCAATTTTCCCAGAAGGCGACGTCATTGGGTGGAGGCGTCTAGTCAGGAGGTGGATGGCAGAGGGTTACTCAGACATGCATGAGGTGACTGTTGAGAAAGTGGCAGATGGATATTCTACGAGCCTTGTCAACAAAAGTATGATCCAAAGATCAAGTAATAATGGCGTGAACACTGGTTATTTCTGGCAAGCCCGAAAACTCCTGCATGATATTAGCAGGTTCAAGTCGCAAGAAGAAAATTTTGTACTTGTATTGGATGAAGATAATTAAACATCGCAGTTTCGACCTCAAGTATAAAGCACGCCATCTTGTTGTGGGAAGAGACTGGAGCAGAGAAGAGAAGAATGACTTGGAAAGCATCGTAGACCTTGACGGTGTTTGGAGACTGGAAACCATTTTTTATTTCTAAGGAGATGAGGTTGCTCCGGGTGCTGGAGAGCATCCACATCAGCCACTTCATATCTCACCCTCCATTTGGAAATTAAAATACTTTTGCTCCTTCTCTCTCCTACATTAATCATCAGACCACACATCAGGCACTCCATATCTCACCCTCTATCTTCTCTCTCCAACATAATATATTATTTCCTTCCAACTAACTTCAACCGCCATGCATACTTGTACGTACGTATTATTTGAAGTACGATTACCTTATGTGCAGGGTCCTGTAGCGTTATTGATAAATTTACGCGATATATTAATTTATTAATAAATTAATGTTTGTACGGAAATTATTTTAAAGACGCGATATATTAATTAAAATCATGCCATGTAATTTTAAAATTACCAATTAAGCGAACTATCGCATTATGTTGCATATACGTTGTGTTGTAGCTTTATATCATAAATTGAAGCGAATTATTAATTTATTACTACAGGTGTGTTCGTAGGGACATTAATTTCGTACAGGTTTATTGCGGTGAACATTAATTATCGTAGGGGCACAAAATTATACAATATTCAAATTAATTGTGTTATTTTCTTACATCGAAGTTCTAATTTACTATAACAATTTAGAGAAAAAAATAATTTCATTGCGTCTGTGATCCTATCTCATGAATGCGATGTACACCGTTGTTGATATCTTGCACCAAAAGACACCACGTCTTTGGCACATAGAACATGGCTTCCAATGAAGGATTTCGATCATGAGTGATCGGTGGCTTTCATGGGAAGGATGAGCAATGGCTTCCATGGGAAGGATGAGCAATGGCTTCCATGGCAAGGATGAGTCATGGCAAGGAAGGATACAACTCTATATAAATAGCACCACAGGTTCTCATCCTTTGGAACTCAAGCCATTTGTTGTCTAGCACCTCGAATAAGGGAGAAAAAAATGAGTACTTCAAATTCTGAGTCATCGGATGAGTTCGGGGAGTATGAAGATATAGTGTCGGGCTCCTCCGAGGATGACGACGGATTGGTTTTAGTAATCGATCCACACGAAAATTGTGGAAGAGAGCGGAGGTAGTAGTGGTCCTAGGGCTCGGACGTCGATCGTCGATCGACGCCGTGATGAAGGCCATGCTCGACTTATGCGCGATTATTTCGCAGATCCTCCAATTTATCACGAAGGGTTTTTCCGAAGAAGGTAATTTTTAGTTCATTTATTTCACCACTTTGTGTACTGCTTATTAGCTTCCATTTCACAGTTTTAACTTTAAAAATTGTCATAGGTTCCGAATGAGCAAGAGGTTATTCCTCCGTGTGGCCAGTGCGGTACATGCTCATGAGCCCTACTTCCACCAGACGAGGAATAATGCTAAAAAGCTTGGGATCCACCCCCTCGTGAAGATGACTGCAGCTCTACGCATGATTGCCTATGGCAAGTCCGCCGATAGCATCGATGAGTACCTTCGCATCGGGGAGACCACTGTGCTTAAAAGCACCCGAGCATTTCTCAAGGCCGTTGTGGACATATTCGGTGTCGAGTACCTCCGAGAACCCACATGGTGATACTACTCGCCTTCTTGCGGAGGGTGAGAGCCGTGGGTTTCGGTATGTTAGGTAGTGTTGATTGCATGCATTGGAGGTGGAAGAACCGCCCACCGCATGGGCGTGAACCTTCATTTGGTCATGCCGAGGGTTCCACACTGATTCTAGAGGCTGTCGCGGGGTACGATGGTTGGATATGGCATTCTTTTTTCGGAGTGCCTGGGTCCAATAACGACATTAATGTATTGCATCGATCACCCCTGTTCGATAGGCTTGCGAAGGGCGATGCACCACGGGTTAGGTACACTGTCAACGGAGGAGTACAAAATGGGGTATTACCTAGCTGACGGTATATATCCGGATTGGGCCACTATCATGAAGCATGTTACCTTGCCAATCGAGAACAAAGATATTAACTTTACTAATGTGGGAGCTGCTAGGAAGGACATCGAGCGGGTTTTCGGTCAGCTACAGGGTCGTTGGCACATTCTGTGCGAGCCAGCTCGAATGTGGGACATCCCTACTCTGAGATACATAATGACAGCATGCATTATATTACATAACATGATAGTTGAGGACGAGGGAGGCTTGTCCGATAATCCTCCTGAGTTCGAAGGTATGGGCCAGGTTATAATGTCCGAGAGGGGCGGGAGCCAGCTCCTATCTGATTTCATGGTGGCACATCGCATGATCCGTGATAGTGCAGCTCACAAGCAATTGAAGGCCGACCTTATCGCTCATCAGTGGGCGAGACTTGGAAATAATTAGTTGGTGTTTAACTAATTGTTAGTACGTATTTCATCGTTTTTCTATGTTTATGTTGGTGTCTGCTGTCATGTATGCAATGGTCTATTGAAATAAAGATGCGTCCGAGTTATGTTTGCCTAATACAATTGAGATTGTGTCCATGCAAAAAGCCCGAATTCAGCTTTTGGTATATAAAAGTACCGCAAGGACTGAATAAATGAATATTTATGCAACACGAGCAAAATGTATGAGTGTATATTTTACCATAATTTCGATAGGATATAAACCGAATAAATCTGAACATACATCAACATTCATGAACATGCACATAATCGCACAATCATAATTCAATGAAAACTCACCGAACATGCAGATAGGTGATGAATAAATCGAATAATCAATCGATTGAATGAACATGCACATAATCGCCAATTCACTTTGGACATAAACCGACCATTCACAAAACTGCATTGTTCATTCACGCAAACATTCACTTGAATATGCATGAACCTTCACCCTTGCATCACATGACACTGCCATCCGGCTCAAATAAATGAAACGCAGAAAGGCCCTTGCATCCTTTTGGTGCTTGCCCATTGCCAAAACATCCTTTTGTCTGCGCCCATTGCCAAGGTATTAAACATGCACATGTACACCGCCTAAACATTCACACTTGGTCCTCACCGATGCAAACTATATAGGAAGAAGGAGCTGGAAGAAAAAGTACAATACCATGAGGTGGAAATCATACCACAAACAAACCAATGGAAATCATACCGGCCTTGATTCAATGAACAATCACCGAATAAACCGATCATGCTATTTGAATTTTGAGCGAACAATCACTCAATAATCAATCATCGCACAATCGTATTTCAATGAAACACTCACCGAACATGCGCATAAGCGGCATCAAGCACAAACACTTGGAAATTATAGTAGAGCATCCAGATTCACAACCATGCAAATTTATTACCATCGACCACAACAGTTCATAGCATCGACAAAACAAAGCGAGTTAATGAATGAAATTACTATTGTTTGAACTAAATAACCATAAGTTCAGTGACGCAAACATAACTAATTAAACATGCTGGCCATCGGTACCATCGTCGATCAATAGTCATCTTCGCCATCATAACCATCCTGGCCGAAGTAACCATCCTCGTCGGCCTCCTCCGCAGGATCTTTTTGTTCCTTTTCATAGTACCTCTGTTGCACGACGGACATCTTGCTTAAGTCCGCATCCATGATCATCTTGCGCCACTCACGGTCCTCAACGACACGCCTACGCTCCAATTGACGTTCCTCAATTACGCGCCTATGCTCGAACTCTCGGTCTTTCCTCTTTTCTGCATTGTGCTGCTGCCACACCTTTGTCTCAACCTCCTTTTCACGCGCCGTCGCAATGCGGTCAAAGTACACCCTTCTAACCTCGGTGCCCTCGATCTAGTGTCGTGCCACTTATCAAACATGTCGAACTAGATGTGCCTCCAGTGTGCGGCAGATTTTGCGACCTTCCTACCAATTGGTCGCCTAGGCATGTTTGAAATGGATGGGGAGGCATCAAGAGGTGCACCGGTTGTTCGGGCCATCGGTCGAGTCGGACTTATGTTTTTGTTTGGAGGAGAAGGTCGTGTAGCATTAACCACTTTGCTCCTTCCGTAACACCTCCCAGCGGTGTCTCATTGTGAAAGCTTCCCCGGTCTCCTGCTTGAACAGCGCCATTGCATCTCGAACCTAGTAATAGACCGACATATGAAAAGTTGCATACAGTAATGGAATGTATATATGACTAAAGCAATATACATGTTACCTTGTCTTCTTCCGTCTTTCCGCTCTCGTTGCGACTCTCGATTCTACGATGACAACCCACAAATATACCCACATTCTTGTTAATCTTACTCCACCTGCATTCTAGGGACTTTTGATCACGTGGTTCTAATCGGTTGTTAAGACGATCGAACTCGTTCCAAATAGTTCCCCAGAAACAAGCAGCCTTTTGGTTGTTCCCGACAATGGGATCATAGGAAACATTCAACCATACAGACAATAGAATTTTATCCTCTTGCCTTTGAATAGTTCTTGGTCCCGCCATCGTGGAAGGAACGATGCTTGTCGCTTTCCTCTCCCCTAGACCTTCCCTGTCCCTCCCTCGTGAGGTTTGGTTCCTCCTCGACTACCTCATCGACATCAATAGTCATTGCTTGTTTCTCGGGACATATGTTGTTCTGCAGAAACAGCATTGGTGGATCCACTTGCACTCCATGATGGCATAGGGGTACCGAACGCGGGTTGCGACCCTCGAGGAAAAGCAAAAGGAACCCCCTGAACCACGTTGGGTCGTACTGGCTGCGGCATGTACATCTCTGTTGGCATGCCTTGGTATGGACCTGTACGTCGGTTAGTTGCTGCATTAGGCCCAGATTTTAAGGAAAAAAATAAAGCATTTCGGCAACATCGTCTTGAACCACCTCACTACGTTGGTCAGTTAGTAAATTGTGGGTCGTATGGCCTGCCTTAAGTGAGGTTTGTGGCTGCTATCTCATTTTCGATGACAAGCATATGTTCTCCAAGTGTATGATTTGGACAATGCATTATTAATGGTTATCTCACACTTCTGCCTCATCTTATCAATAAAGTGGAGATTTTAATTCCATGGTTCACTGCACCATTTAGATATATAAACAATAGCCCTTAATTTTATGCAATTCTAGCTATTTTTTAATTCTAGTTCACATAAAAGAGACCCATGAGAGTAAATTACTGTAATGTTAGGACTTATATCAATGGAAAAATAAATAGAATATGGTAATGTAAGAAATGAAACCTGAATCTGTTTACACATCTGGAAGAAGCATCAAATAAGTTTGCATAGTACAATCTTATTCATTAGGAAAATCAAAAACAAAATCTTACCCGACATGTTGAAGTGCGGATAAGGTGAGGCAGCAAATGTGTTGTTGCGTTGTGCTCTCCCCGAATCTTCTAGAGGCGTCGAAGGGAATTGAGGTCGGCCCCCTTCAACGCTCATGAGGCGGTTGAAAGACTCGTCATCCATATTCAAACTACGCATTGGTGAATTAGACATATGTGAAAGCCATTGAAATCAAAGCATGCAACTTACATCGATGGCACATAAAAGCAATTAATAATAAAGATACACACATATGCATGACAGTTACGTACTCTTTATTATTACAAGTGAGAAGACAACATCTCCAAAATATCCAGACTGACACTAATACCTTAAACATATTACATCATTGGACGCACAACCATATTGCATCTTAACAAGTCTTCAAAACATATGTAAATTAAAGGTAATTAGACACCACGAGACTGATCACTATCATAGTCGACACCATTATCTTCGAGGACACTCTGCAGACTAGGTTGGTCAAAGTAATCGTTGTCCGAGTTCCCGTCAAGGTCGACGATGTCATAGGGATCAATGTCATCCCATGGATTGTGGTCATCAACGTCGGTGGCCACCGGGATGAACGGGTTGTACTTTGTCCAGACGATGAGGGTCGCCAACCATACTAGCATGGTCTCTTGCTATGAGTGATAGTTTCTCTAGTTGCTCACTAGTTCCTCCATGTCCAATACAACCGCATTGACCTCATGGCGTAATCATTGGAAGATGGATCGAAATGGTGCTCGCAACTTTCTTCATCTTTGTTGCGACCTCGTCGACCCCATCGATTAGGGCAGCGAGAACCTCACGCGATGTCATCTCAGAGTTGCACATCTACAGCGAATGTTTAGGTTGAATTGGATGAAACTTGATTTATCGAATTCGAAGCGTTTACTTAATATACACACTATTTCGTATTAATTTTTAGTACTTGCATGATTCGGTATGAGTACTCCATACGAAATTGTATGGACACGAGACAAAATGAAATTGAGAAAAGCTGCAGAACTAATCGAATCAGATTCCTAGTCCGCACAGATGTCCGATTCGATCATCGATCCAAGGTTCTTAAAGAATAACTAGATTGGTTTAACTAGATTGAGGCCTTCAGCACAAAACGAGTACAATAGTTACTGACAGTGCGTATTGGAGTCTAATACTATCATTCTTCAAGACAAATGAAGCAAATGGATGCAAATCGAGCTAACGCATGGCGAAGCGAAATGCATAAATCGACCAAAACTCGTGCGCAATGAAACCCCTAAATATTTGGGCGAAACCCTAAATTTGGTGGAATCGCCATCCACGCATGTAAAACCCCTAATCCGAATCAGAAAATCGGTAAAAATGTGCTACAATCCATCACATACACCCACGAAATCCAACGCCTCAGACGCATAACGGTCAAATGTCCCAGATCTGCAAGATACGACAAAGAAGCATCGCTCGTCGGCAAGAACGGGGGGGGGATGAAGCGGCACAGGTCGCCGCCATGACCAAAAGGACGGCAAAACGTATGGCATACCTTGAGCTTGATTCGTCGGATCCGCCGGACTCAAACCACCGTTCGGCAATCGAAGATCCGAACGCTCCCTGCCTGGGAGCCGAATCCAGCTGCTCCGGTGCCCCGCCCTTCGCACCTCGTCGCGTTGCCCCTCCGCAAGGTGGTCGCCGAGCTCTCCGCAGCGCTCCGCTCCGTCGATTCGCTCGGGCGCGCGAGGGACAACTTCGTTGGTGTCGTCTGACGCCGCCGCCACAAGAGCCGCCTCCAACCCTCCAAAGATAGAGGCAACCGCATCAACGTGCTTTGCTAATCTCATTTTGAAGTGTCTGATGTACAGCCAGTTGGCCTCCATTTTACTGTTTATATGGGGTGAACAGTGCTTTGGAGTTCCTGATGTGGGTGCTCTTAGAAGATGCATCTGGCCTGCGGGATCATGACCTTTCTGTCATTCGGAAGCTTCGGCATCTGAGATACTTGTCTCTACGAGGATGCGATGGGATTTTTCATTTCCCTAGTTCCCTTGGTAACCTGTCAAACCTTGAGACGCTGGATGTCAGAGGCACATATGTAGTGAAGCTTCCTGCAGCCATCTTGAGCATCCACAGCAGGTCCCTTAAACCACTGTAGCGATGCAATAACAGCGGATGGGGGCAGCGTTTACACGGAGTGCAGCACCCAGCAGGCTCCGCATCGAGCGATTAGAGGATACGGAACGGCCGGCCAATCCCCAAATATGGCGAGCGCAGCGACGTGCCCTATCGCTGCCAGCGCACACCTCGCATCTCTCCCGCGCGCAGGGTGAAACCTCACACCCTTCCCGCGCGCAGGGTGAAACGACGACTCGGCCATGACGAGGCGGAGCGCGGGAGACGAGCCGTCGTCCCCGGTGCCGGCTTGAGCAGAGCTTGGGGTCCCCGGCGCCCGCCCCCTGCTTCGCATACGCGTACGCCGCCGCCGCCAGCACAACCGCCTGCGCCGCCGCCTGCTGCACGAACTCCAGGTACCTCAGCCTCTCGTCCTCCTCCTCCTCCGCCGTCCTCTCCACCCTCACCTCCTCCTCCTGCCGTTGCCTCTGCCAATTTGCCCGGAGCCAGTTGCTTGAGCTCCCGCCGTCCCCCCATAGTCGCCGCCGCCGCCACTAGCTACACCACGCGCCCCGCACGGGAAACCGCTGCCTTGAGCTCCCCGACGACACAACCAACCTCCACCGCCCCCTTGCCTTACCTCCCGTGCCGCCGGTGGGCTCGTCCACGGAGCTCCGCCGCCGCTGCACCGTCGCTGGAGCCACCGCCGTTCTGTGCGCCCCTCCCCTTCCCCTGTTTTGGCCGGCAAGGACGAGGAAAAAGCGGTTCAACAATTTACCCAAGAACATATATATCAGCCGGCTCCTCCATATCCAACCATTCTTGAATTTCTAAGTCATCATGTGGAAGTCTGCCTGCGACATTCCATGTTCCTACGCAAACCCTGCATATTGAACAAACACTTTCGGTAAAATAACAGTAAGAGAACTGAGTAGTTTTTAATGTTCTTAGATTTCTAGTTCTGATGCAAGTGGCTTATATTAATTTTAGCCCTGCTGCTATTAGGTTTCATACAAAGGGTACATGCCATCCGAAATTAGTGAAAGAGAGTACTAGTATCTCTTAGTTTGTCAACAGTTATACTTAATTCACACCAAGTGCATAGAGAAACAAAAACCGAAAGTTAGTGCCCAAACAAAACTAAGTCTGCAACCTTGATTAACATTTATGTGACAGGGAGTACTTTCCATGTGCTAATTAGTATCGCTGTGGCTAACTAGCATGGTTCTTCTGCCATGCCTTAATGCCATATATTGGATATTTATCTGAGGAAGAGCCTTGAAGCTTGATCATAACTTAATGGGTTACAGAGTTGTTGTTTCTGAGCTAAAACAGAAAATTTAGACCAATTTTGATCTACACTATATCATTAATTTTTGTTGTTTTACATAATTTCGAACCGGTGATTGTCATATATAATTAAACATCCATTCTTAAGTTCAAACAATGACATAAATCTGAGAGTAACATGAATTTTGATCATCTATTCATCTACCATCTTGTATGTCATAATTTCAAACCGGTGATTGTTTTACAGAGTTGTTGTTTCTGAGCTCAAACAGAAAATTTAGACCAATTTTGATCTACACTATATCATGAATTTTTGTATGTCTTTGATGCAAATGCAGTTTGTATATCGTTGATACAAGTTTCATTGTGCATGGGTGAAATGGATAATCACTATGCTGACTTCCTCGTTGGACGGACGACCTCACTGCCGAACATCCAAGGTGATTTCTCTGATGAAGAACCAAATCAGAGCAGCCGAAAGGGGAGAAGTGAGAATTTTAATGCAAAAGAGGATTTTCTTTTAGCTTCAGCATGGTTAAATGTGAGCCTTGATCCTATAGTAGGAATTGATCAAACGAAGGACTCATACTGGAAGAGAATTTTGACATACTATGACAAAAACAAGACATTTACATCTGAAAGGAGTAAGAAATCCCTAATGCATAGGTGGGCTAATATAAGCAAAGACGTTAGCAAGATGTCCGGATGTTATGATCGAATGAGAAACCGACATGAAAGTGGCAAGTCGGACAAAGACATTGTAAGCAATAGAGTATTTGCTTGTAATACTTGCTTGTTCAGCAGCATGTTAACAAGTTTTATCATATTTGCAGTTCATTGATGCACTTGCCCTTTACAAAGCTGAGGAGAGGAAGGATTTTCACATGATCGATGTTTGGAACCTCCTACACAACGAAGCTAAGTGGATCAATTACGCAGCATCTCAAAGCATGAAGAAGCAGAAGTGCAGTGCAACTTCAACACCACGTTCTTCTTCTGTCCCTATTGGGTCCAATGTGGTAGTAGATGTCGAGGATGAGCCACCCATGGAGAGGCCGATTGGAAGGAAGAGAGCAAAGGCACGTAGTCGTAGCCAAGCAGAGTCAGAATCTGAGCTGAACAAATATGGTGAGATAGTTACAAGCTTGAAAGCTGAAGTAGAAACTGAAAGGGCACAAAGAGCTACTTTCTTTGCTTCTTTAATGCAGACCGAGGAGCAGAGTTTACTGCTAAAACAAAAAGAGCTTGACATCCTACAACGAAAAGAAGATAGGAAGCAAAGAGAGGAGGAGGAGAGGATCATGGGACTAGATTTGTCATCCATGTCTGAGCGTACCCGTAGCTACTACATACGTCTTCAAGATGAAATTCTTGCAAAGCGAATGAATAGACCAGATCCATCTTCAGAGCTGTGATAATTTCAGTTATTGAATGCAATCAAAACTCTGAAGTTCCATCTTTTGTATTGCATTTTGTAACATTTTGTATTGCATCAGACAATGACACTGTTAATTCGGTGCTTTGCCCCTTTGATGCATGATGATGATGACATTTACGTAGTGGTAAAGGAGTGTGCTAGTTGTTAATGTGTCTTTTGCTTGGAAGAAAATTGTTCTCTGTTCACCACCCACCGAAAATCTCTACCAGTCATGCTTCGTGGTTTTCTGAATGGAGAAATGTGATTGTGTACAGTGAAATAAACTTAAGCTGTAATCTTTGTAGTGTTTACTCTCCACTCCAGTGTACAATAGTGGCTTCGATATGCATCCATTGCTTACTTAACTTGAACAAACAACATTGTCACAAACCGACAACTATTTTTGTATGGATAAATTTGAATTTCATTGCTTTTTCAAATTTTGTATGGATAAAACGACAACTATTTTTGTATGGATAAATTTTGTATGGATTTAAAAGTTTATAGATAAAATTTTAAAACACTGACTTAGGAGATGTCTAAAACGACAACTATTTCAGGATGGAGGGAGTAATATCTAGCAAACATAAATATGCCAATATTTACATTTTACTCCACCAAATTTATTTTACGATTCATCATGTATGCTACTCGTACATATACTTACCATATAAATACATATACCGTTCGTGTACAAGGCGGTTATAGTAGTTTATGGCAAAAGGAATTAAATATATGAGTGAGAATATAGAGAACGATGTTTAGAGATCCTGCCGGATGTGTTCACAGTTATAGAGAAAGAATCATTTTAGGGAAGGTAGTATTTAGTGATATAGGGGCTACAAAATAGAGAACCTGCTGTGGATGCTCAAGCTCCAAAAGCTGAAGTACCTACGAGCAGGAATCATACCATATGATGAGAATAAAATCTCCATTAACAAGACATATATATTGGAACAGTTGAATGTATTTTGCTCGCAACACTGTGCGTGCAAAGGATTTCATGATAAAGAAGATGTGGAGAATTCCTTGGCAAGTTTCTGCCTTATAGTTGACATTTGGTTGGGGGGCTTTGACCCGTATGGTGTTAAAGCGCCACGAGGGGTTGGAAAATTGGAGGCCCTTCACACACTGGGTGTAGTCAATGTAGCACGGGGAAAGCACATACTGAAGGATCTGAAGAAGCTTACTCATCTGCGCAAACTGGGTGTAACTGGCATCAACAAGGAAAATGACAAGGAGCTGTGTTATACCATTGCTGGTTACCGTCACCTGCAATCTTTATCCATGCGTGCTGAGGGCGCTGATGGACAAGTTCTAGCTAAATGTTTTGATGGAAAACATCCACCTCCACAGGGCCTTAAGAGCCTCAAGCTGTTTGTGAAACTGGTTAATTTACCAGAATGGATCAAGACCCTTGAGAATCTAACCAAGTTGACTCTACGGAGCACCCAATTGAAGTGTGATGCACTACAAGTCCTCGGAGATGAATTACCCTTTCTGTCCACTTTACGTATTTGGAAAGGGGCATTTGAGGAGGGAAAGAATTTGCTTTTTAAAGGCAAAACTTATAAGAATCTGGTGTCGCTAGAGCTTTGTTGCCTAGACAACCTTCCATCAGTCGAGTTTGAGAGGGAAGCTCTGCCTGGCCTCTCAACGTTGCAGGTTGAGGACTGTTGGCCTAAGTTTTCTGGGATAGAAAATCTATCAAAGCTGAAGGAAGTTTCGATCAAGGGCTGCACATTTCAGGTGTACTGGAAGGAGTTCCATAGCACGGAGAAATCAGCAATGGAAGACTTGGAGGAACTCAATAAATTCAAGGACAACTTGGTCCAACAAATTAACGGACTCTCAAGGAGAGTTATTCTGAAGATACATTGAACATCTTGCTGTTGAATACCTGTTCCAGGTTTTATCCTAGTTAGCTTATACCACAAAATGCGATGCTATTTAGAGCTTGTACCTTTTTTATTTCTATTCCAGAAGTTTTTTTTTTCATTTTTTGTGTTTGATGGATGCTACGGGGTATGGTGCCCTTGCATAAGGCAAAAAATGGTAGGGGTGTTGCCTACCCATCAAAGAGGGAGTGAAAACTATTTACAGGTACCCTTGTTTCGTCATTGTTTTGTCGCAATACTGTCCTCGAATTCAAATTTTGCTTTGTGATTCATTTGTTTTCCTTCAAAAGAATTTGTGTTGATTTTATATATTTTAGTTGTGTGGTCATAGTCATAAGAAATATCTATATATGTTTTATGCAAGGAGGCGGATGAAGCAAGCAATGGAGCGCCTCCTAAGATTCAGCTTCAGACGCAAATTCGTTTGGTGTTTGCTGCTGATTTCTATCTGAATGGGGTTTGAACAATATCAGCATGTACACCAGAGATGCTAAATTCGGACCTCATCCCTCATCCCTCCAGATACTATTGACCTCAAACTCTTCACTCTCTAGTTTCTAGTACCTACACTAGCGCCTTTGGCCATGTTTGATTTGTGGTTTTGATTCAGTTTGCAAAATTTATCATTTTTATAGAATAAGCCATTTACTGTAACATTTTGTAATAATTTTTTATACTTTGCAGAAGTTTTTTTAAAAGATTTTAAAAATATTTTACATGATTTTTTAGTCTTTTTAGATCTTTTTTTGAAGACCCTCTACTCTTCCAACTACAATCAATACCAAACCATGATCTTGAATCAAAGAGTGCCTTGGTCACCTCTAAAAGATTTATTCATCTGTCAAGAGACTCAAATTCGATAGTAAGCGTAGCGGTAAACCACAGGTGTTTCAAAGAGAAGGTTAGAACTTAGCGTTAGAGATATATTTGGGCTGTGAATATGAGCCTGGCCCGTCCTTTTACTGTATTAGGGTTTTCTAGTCTTTTTTCTTTTTGCCCTTGTACTCTATATATACCGGTCCTTTGGCCCCATATAAATATAGGCACTATTGCCAACATAGTATCAGAGCACCGATAAGCAAGGGTGGATTCGAGCCGATCCTGAGCGAGCTTAGGCTGTCAAAGCTCGAGATCGGTTAGGCTCGAGCTCGGCTCGGGCTCGGCTCGAATTACATCGAGCTTAGGGTTAGGCTCGAGATCGAGCTCGATAAAAGCTCGGTTAGGCTCGAGATCGGCTTAGTTGAGCTCGAATGAAGGGATTTGTGCTGTTTTAAGGGGACGATAAGACCATATGAGCTCAGTTGGGCTCGATTTCAAGCTCAAGCTCGGCTCGAATTGGTTGAAAATTTAGATTTAAAGTGAGAAATATGCTATGCAATGATAATTATTCAGGCTCGGTTGGGCTCGGTTAAGGCTCGAGATCGAGCTCGAGCTCGGCTCGAATAGACTCGAGCTCGGGACCAGACTCGAGATCGGCTCGTTTAGCATCCGAGCTCGAACCGAACTCGATCCGAGCTCGAGTAGCTCGTCGAGCCCGATCTTTTGGTCCAGCCCTACCGATAAGTATAGTTCAGGGTTACCTCTGGCCGCCGTCTTTTGCAGACTCTTATCGTGCCGCTCGGCTTTGTTGCAGAAGCCATCGATCAGTCGCTGTCGTAGCTGGTCGGCCTCTCATCGATCCGCCGCCGGAGTTGCCTTTTTTGCCCACCACCGCCGCCGTCATTGGAGTCGCCAGATCTCGTCGATTTGCCGACCGTCGGAGCTGCGGAGCCGTTCTTCTCGCCGCATGCTCGTCAATCTGCGGACGTGCTCATCGATCCGCTGCGCGCCTCCGCCGTCGGGGCCGCGCTTGCCGTGACCTGTTGCGGGCTTGCGCTCACCGCGAGGCTGCATGTTGCTGCTCGCTGCTCGGCTTCAGGCTGCTGCTGCCCCCATACTACTACTCCTGTACTACTGCTCCTTGGCCCAATAGTAGTACAACGAAGACACTACTTGTATTGACAATATTGCTGCTACTTCTACTGCATTACTAGCAGTAGTGTTTTTTTTCAAAAAAAGAAAGAAAAAAGAGGGAGAGAGAGAAATGTCGTCGGACATCGTTTCTGTTCCTCGGTGTCCCGTGATTTTCAATGGTCTCAATTATTAGGACTGGGCGCTTCATATGCGGGTTCATATGCGTGGTCAGCGTCTTTGGGAGTTTCTCGCAGGTGAGCTTTCTTGCCCGCCACGTCCTCCTTCTCCCCCTTCGCTGCCTGTGGAGAAGTCTGATGATACTGCTGATGACAAAAAGAAGGCTGTTGATGATCACGCAGAGGCCCTAGAGTCCTATCAGTCTCAGCTTGTGGCTTATAAGTTTTGGTGTGACGAGGATGCTTGGGCTTCTGCCATTCTCGTTGCCAGCATGGAGGTTCATCTTACTAGAGATGTGGTTTCTCTTGCTACCTCGCACCTTATGTGGTCTCATCTTCGTGACCGCTACAAGCCCACTAGACATTCTCAGTGGCTTGCAGTTGTCAATCATGAGAGGTCACTTCATCAGGGTGATTCTACGGTGGATGAGACCTATGCTCATTTTGCTTCCACATGGCGTCAGCTTGACTTGCTTAATGACTTGGATACAGAGGATATCGAGAAGGGCCATGACAGTCGCACTTGTTCGTGTTGTCGCCGCACTCGGCGACGATTGGAGTTTCGTCGCTTGTACGACTTCCTCACGTGTCTTCGTACAGAGTTTGAGCAGATTTGTACTCAGCTTCTTGCTCGACACCCACGTGTATCTACGTTGGAGGCTCTTGCTGCTCTGCGTACTGAAGAGACTCGTCTACGTGGTGCGGGCTTGCTAACTTCTCCTCCTGTCCTCGCTCTTCGTTAAATGCCTTGACACTGCTTTGGTTCTTGGTTGCTCTTCGTGCATTTAAATGCGTCCCTTTGGAGGGATGACGAAGGCTAGTCTTCATTGCACTTACTGTGACAATGTTGGTCATGTGGAGCAGTTCTGCTACAAGAAGAAGCGGGAGCAGGCTCGTCGCCGTCAGCCTAAGGTTATTGGTGTTGCTACATCAGCTCTAGTGGATTCGGATACTTCGTCCCAGCGTAGCCAGGACACTTCTGCTGAGATTCTTATGCTATTGCGTCACATGGCTGCCTCTTCACCCTTGGATTCTGTTGCTTCTACTTCGTAGTCTTCTACTGAGACACTAGGTACATCACTATGGATTCTTGACTCAAGTGCTTCCTTTCATACGACACCTGATTCCACCTGTCTTACTTCTGCTCATCCTTTAACCACACTATTGACTGTTCAGACGGCAGACGGTAGATATCTCTCTTCCTATCACAGGATGAGACTCTTTTGTCATTTTCTTTTCATGTACCATCTGTTTCTCATGTTCCTAGACTAAACATGCAGCTTATTTCTGTCGGCCAGCTTACTGATATAGCTTGTCGTGTGATTTTCAATACTGACTCATATTGTGTTCAGGATCGTCGCACTGGTCTCTTGGTTGGTATTGGCCCCCGGCGCCGTGACTCGCAGTGTTTCTGTGAGCTTGACTGGCTTCGTCCTTCTTCCGCTGCTCCTACCAGTCTCTCCGTCTCTGCTGCTTCCTACACGACTTTTTTTGCTCAATGACATCATTGTTTAGGACATCTTTGTAGTTCTCATTTATCTTTTTGGTTCGTTGTGATCTTTTAGGGTCCGTGTCTGGTCCTGTACATCTCGATTGTGCTAGTTACAACCTTGGCAAATAGGTGCAACTCTCTTATCCTTCTAGTGAGTTTGTGTCAGCTCGTCCGTTTGATCTTGTTCTTTCTGATGTCTGGGGTCCATCCCCTTTTATATCAAAAGGTGGTCATAAATATTACATCATTTTATAGATGATTTTTCTCACCACGCTTGGATATATTTATATCTTCTCGTAGTAAGGTTTTGTTTATCTATAAACAATTTACCACCATGATTCATACTCAGTTTGACTATCCTATTCATGTTTTTCAAGTTGATTCTGCAGATGAGTATCTTTCTAGGCATCTTCGTAGTTTTCTTACTGAGCAGGGCACTCTGTCTAAGTTCTCTTGTCCTAGTGCCCATGCTTAAAATGGTATGGCTGAGCGTAAACATCGTCATCTTCTTGAACCCGCACATGCTCTCATGATTGCTTCTTCTGTTCCACCTCACTTCTAGGCTAAGACTGTCTTTTTTGCTTGTCAGTGTATATGGACCTAACCCGTCCCTTTACTTTATTAGAGTTTTTTAGTCTTTTTTCTTTTTTCCCTTGTACTCTATATATATACTGACCCTTTGGTCCCCATATGAATACTTGCACTATTCCCAACACTTAGAAGTCGTTGTGATTGGAGAGAACAGCCAAACATCGAACATTCATAAGTTTTTTCGCATGCTCGTCAGAGAAGATGCCAACCATATCACTAATCCCTAAGAAAATGGTAAGACGAAATTTTTAGAATGATTTGCACAAAAATTGTCATCTATACGATATATATAGCGATTCTAAACAATTAATCGGACAAAACCACCCTTGGCATGTGCGGCCGCATCTAACGTTTACACTGCCATTTGCTGTTCTGCTCCGAGCTCTCTCCGGTTCGTGTAAAGGGCATTGGCAGGAGTGCAGTTTCCTGGAGGTTCTTGCAGCTTATGAATTATGAGTTCTTGATCGAGGTCTGGCCACCATTGCCGGCACGGGGGTTCTGCAGTCCAGCCTCTTCATCCCCTTCCTTAGTTCCTTGCTCTGCTCATCACTAGCCCCGGCGACCTGCGCCATCTCCTCAGCCTCCTTGGAGCTCCTGCGTGCATTCAGAGCTCTCAGAGGCACACTATTATGCAGTGCAGAATCATGTAGGGATGTCAGAATAATGCAGCAGCAGCAGCAGCGATAGCAGATGAAATGGCTTTTTTGCTCGTCATGATGAGATGGAACCAGAGGCGGATATAGTTAAAAATAGGCAAAATTTGTTCTATACCATCGAAAGATGCTAAGTTTTGGTTTATACCACCGAAAGGTTGAGGTTCACTTTAATACCACCGAATGATCCCACTTCTCCCTTTTTTGCCATTCCGTTGCCCTCCATCCATCTCCCGTTAATCTCCTGTCAAGCCGCTTCGGGTGGCTTGCCCGTGGGGAGATGGAAGAAGAAGCCCGACTGCGGGAGCGTGCGGCGGTGGTCGGGGTGGGTGATGAGGCCGCACCAACGCCGGGAGACGCACTTGAAGCGGCAGAGCGATCTGGCTGGCAGCCATCGGAGGATCTCGACGAGGAGGTCGTCGGGGAGGTCGGCGGCAGGCTTCAACGCCGCCATCCCGAGGAGGCAGGACTCGCGACCGCGAAGAGCTCGCGAGATGCGAAACTTGGGAAATGGAAGATCGTTGGAAGCGTAATTACCGTATCACCGCCGCGAGTGGTCCGTGTCGCTGATGGGCGGCGGCGAGCTCGAGGGGAGCTCAGGGCGTCGCGGCGGCCGATGATCCCCGATGAGGTTTACGATGGGGGAACGACGGCGACCCGAGCTCTCGAGCACTCCTGAAAAATGAGAGCTTAGCTGAGAGCCCAAGCCCCAAGGACAAGGAGTGAACTCATCTATTTCGGATTCGCAGTTGCTAGCTGGCAGGCGCCCGTGCGCCGAATGACATGGGCAGGAGATTAACGGGAGATGGATGGAGGGCAACGGAATGGCAAAAAGGAAGAAGTGGGATCATTCGGTGGTATTAAAGTGAACCCCAACCTTTCGGTGGTATAAACCAAAACTAGGCATCTTTCGATGCTATAGAACCAATTTTGCCTTAAAAATAACCGAAGGTGCTGACAATAAAGGGTCATTTCAAATTACTTTGTTCCCTTCTATTTTTACACTAAAAATTATAGATGGGTCTAATTGTCTACAACAAGGTTTCCTAAAACACCCTCTATCCTAAAATAGGGGATAGATTCTTCCCCTATTTGTTTTAACAGCTTTCCTCGTTTCGTTCCCTTAGGCCTTGCACATTTCAGCTTAGCGTAGCGTAGCGTTTCAGTAAAATTTAAGAGTATTTAAAAAAGGTTTAAATAAAATAGAAAATAATAATTTAAAAATATAGGATCTTTAAGAGGACTACTAAAAACCTGAGAAAAATCAATACATATTATTACACCAAATAGGCTATATAAAAAAAATAAATTTTGTTGAAACGCTACACTAAGCTGAGATGTACAAGGCCTAAGATAGAGAATTTCTCTTCATTCCCTTAAATGTAGGGATTCCTTTTCCTTGCTCTATACAATTCTTCATTTAAGGAACACTATTGGAGATATGAAAAATATGGAGAGACATAATCTTTTTAAAGGAAGCCTGTATATGAGGCTATAGGGACCGAATTTAGAAATTACTGTTGAAGACAGCCTTATGGGCTCACCTATCATAAACAGTGTAGAGGGCTCTCCTCCGTGCTGGACCCGCCCCTAGATGTAGAGCTGGCCAAACGGGCCGGGCCAAACAGGACTAACCAGTAAGCCAAGACTGCATTCACCGAGAATCGAACCGAACCGAACTCAGGTCGAGGTCTCGCCCGTCAGCCGACCGACCAGATAGTGATGGGCCAGCCCGGTTCGGTTTGGCCCGGTTCGGTTCGTCACTGTAGCATATTTATTTAATTAAATATATTCATTTATATATATTTTTAATGATATATAGTGTATTTATGTAATTTATAGTGTATATTTGTAAAATATAGTGGTTTTTTCTTAATTTATTTAGATTTTTTTAATTAAAATAAACCGAACCGGATAAAACCGGGCCGGCCCGGTTCGGTCGGTTATTGTGTGAACCGAACCTGGGCCGAGACCCAGGCCCAGTGGCCCGGTTGGCCCGGTTCGCACAGTAAATGAACCGAACGGGCCCAAACCGGGCCGACCCGTTGGCCACCTCTACCTAGATGGAATAACATTAGACTCTGGTATTTTACTCACAAGATCAGCCACCGTGTAGGCAAAGGCAACGAAGTAGATCCAGTCCTCCTAGCCATGAGTAAACAAATCGATGACTACATTTGTGTTACAAGTATCCATGGAAAATTCGGAATGTATGCGGAGTACAATGGATAGACCTTCTCATGGTAAGAGCAACTTCAACTCTCTCTCTATATCTCTCCTCTAAAACACTATTAGCGTCTACTCTATCCATCCCTCTAAAATTCCTTCACAACTTACACTAACATCTAAAAATCTCCTTCCCCACAGCAACCCCTCTATTTATATCTGTTACAATATTATAGTGGGGCACCTGAAATTGCTCTAATTAAATATGCGGATAGAACAGCCCACATGTCTGAAATCAGGAGTGAGAAGTTCAGCATGGTTGCCCCACCGCCACATATCTGCATCAAGCAAGGCAACATGCATTCCAATTTTTCAAACAACTCTGAAAATAGCCAGGATCATCGATCAAGCTCAGGGATCATATATTACCTTCAGCACCGTAGGTACAGTTGAGTAGAAGAGGAACATCGCTGAGCATCCACTCCAGGCACTCTATCCTCACACTATATTTTATTATTAGCTACTTACTCTATTCTTTTCTCTAAATTTTCTTCACATTTTACACTATAGTTTAAAAGATTTCTTTTCTGAACCAGACAATCTATTCAAAACTACAGTACTTTGGAGTGACTGCTACGGATGCTCCGCAGATTCAAAAAAGGGAGCAACTGAAACAGTAGAAGAGACCATGTCATTTAAAAGTAATGGTTTTCAATTGCTAGGCGATCCGAAAGAAAGTTCTCGCAGTGTTGGGTTTTGACCGGTTGGCTAACAGATAACCAGACCGGATCAAGGTAGTTAATTTCTCCTAATCTCACGCCCGTCCTAATCATGGTCATTAACACCCTTAATCACGGTTATTTATGCCCCCTAATCACGTGCCCTGATCGGGGGCGCACAACCAACTCCTGGTTGCGGCCCCCTAATGTGCAGTGCTATATATATAATGGGAAGAGGATCAATTCTAAATAGGTGATGTTGCTCATGCCTCTCTCCCAGCACTGTAGCGGTAGGAAGGTCGTGTGCCACTACTGCAGCTATGAGGACACCTCTGTCGTCTTCTTCACTATCAATTCTCAGGAGAGGATAAATCGGGCATATCACAGTTGCCTCAACATCTTTCTGCACCGAGTCTTCCCTAATGCCTAAGGTTTGTGGTTCGGTATTAGGCTAATCATGTTCTTTACTCTTCCGCATCAGTCATTATTAGATCTAACACACAGTTTTTTATGATCATGAGTAGGAAATTGCAGCAAGCATGTCTTAGGTGATTCATGGACTCTAGAATGATTACATGTAACTCAACATTTTAGTGTAGTCCTTGTTTCTATTGGAAAGTGTGCATTTGCACTGGAACAGATAAAAATGGCTTACCGCCCCAGGAGCATTCCATTTAATAGAACGAAGTTCTTCTCGCTCAAGAATACTTCGGTAACAATGTCACCGAAAATAATATAAAATATTACATGGCGGTTCTGAAAACCCCAAAATGCAATATTTGAGCAATCCATCAGAAATGATCGGATAAAAAATTGAGCAAATGATAAATATAAATTAGGAGTGCTGTAAATCAATTCTTGACAATTATCAAAGAAACTTGAAGGATATAATTGTATACCACTCGTCGGCGGCACCGGCAGGTTCAGGCTCGCGCGAGGCTCTGCTCAAGCTCATCGGCGAGACGTCACCGGTGATCGCCGTCTCCGAGGTCGACTTCTTCGTGCTCATCTACGGCGGCCACGAGATTTAACAATACATCTAATCTAACCGCGGGGGTTTATCTTGATAAGTTACTGTCGCTGAGTAGGCATGATTCTTAGAGCATCTCCAACGGATCCTAGTCAGCTAGCTATAAGCTTTTCACGTAGGAAACTTTGCTGAGATGGAAGAGAGAGGATGTATTTTGGCATAGCGCTAGCGACAGACAAAGCGCCGGGCGATAGCATCGATTCCCAGGAGCTCGCCCAACCAGCGCTGCAACGCTGCATGCAGTAATAACTGATGTCTGTGACAACCAATCAGATCGCTGCCGCAGCTAAGTTGTTTCATTTAAATAATATGTGAGGTCCATGAATTGATTTTCTTTTGCTGAGGTGGATGTCCATGTGAGCACTATAGCTAGTAACTGGCTACAACCATTGGAGATGCTCTTATATTTGAAACAAACATCTTTATTTAATACGAACTCCTATTATAATATCATATTTAATGTACTGTTGGCGTAGAAACTACCCCGAAGATGTGCATCCTTTGAGCACAGAATACAATAGTACAAGACTGTCATTGTGGTACAGCAAATGCATCTTTTGTAGAGGAAAAGACCACAATCTTCTCACCAAGATGTAACAATGTGCTAACGCCAGTAAAAAATGATGTTAAAATAAAAAAAGAAAAACAAATGAGCACAAGTTGCATGCCGGCCATGTCAGATTTATATGATCTTATTAGCCCATATGCGGTAAGTAACGTCCTTATTATTCTGTGAGTTTGTACTATCTGTCTCCTAATTTAGCCTCATATCTCAACAAAATTGCCTTAAATTTTCAGTCGTTCCTTACTTTCTATACAAATGACAATATTTGATCAGAATTAGACTACTCGCGCTTCACCTGCACTGCTGCTTCCTGAAGTTCTTTGCAGAGAGCATCTTGTTGAGCAAGGCCTTGAGCCTCCTCGACCCAGCTCCGGCCTTGAGCGCCCCCGTCCTGCTGGGCTCCAGGGGGTTGGAGCACAGCCTCACCTCCCCCTCGGAGCACCACCCGCCGTAGCTGAACTGCGCGGCGGCGGCGGCGGGGGGGTCGTCGTCGTCGGCGGCGGTGTGGGGGTGGGGGTGGGGGCGGCGGCGCAGGATCTCCCGGTCGATGCGGTCCAGGACGGGGTCGCCCTCGCGGAACTTGCGGGCGAAGGCGGCGCTGCTGAGCAGCATGCGGCGGAAGTCGCGGGGGCCGAGGTAGAGCGGGTGCTGCTTGGGCGGGGTGTCCCAGCGGATGAAGTGCAGGTCGTGGTTCACCGTGGTGTTGCGGAACCGCGGCGAGTTGCAGGCCGCCGTCTGGAAGTAGAACTCCGGCGAGGAGACGAAGTTGGTGTAGTAGAGCAGCAGCGTCCGCGGCAGGTTGTCCCACCCCACCACGCAGTGCTCCGCGAACGCCCTCGACAGCACCGTCCACGCCGACCCTGTCGCCACCACAAACCAACTCCATCACAAATTGTAGAAGCTATAAAACTGAGCGTGTAGGGCGCAGCTCCAGCCCAGTCGACTGGGCCACGCGGGCGCCTGGCTTGGGTCCAGCCGTAGGCGAGCGCGCGGCGCGACCCAGACGATTGGGTTTGAGCAAAACTGATAAATAAAATGTCTGTTAAGAAATTGTTTTTGCATAGCGCAATGTAAAGTGAGAAAGAATTTTAGAAAGATGAATGAAGTGAACGACAAATAATGTTATATAAAATGTGTATTTAAAGTTGTTGGTGGAAATGCTTATACAAAAATGACAAAATTTTTATTTTATTTAATTTAATCTGAAACAAACAAGGCCATAGTCACATCTCTCAGCCTATCAGCTTAAATTGTAGCCATGGCCGATTGCAAATGCCAAAAACTTCGACTTAATTGAGACGGTTTTGAAATTCCGCTGTTATGTACCGTGGGTCATTTCACTTAATTTACCCACTCGCATTTGTTGAAACAAAACCGTCTTATCTCTTGCATAGGTGTACACCAAAGAAGACACAATGCAGTCGCTGGCAAGCAACAACACACGCTCCACTGGGTACATGGGCAACACTCAGCTTATTTTTGCCCTATCCAATCCGAACCTATTTTATCCACAATTCAACGCTTGCCCTATCTTAGACTTTATTTCACATCTCTTTTTTACTCCTTTACTCGTGCCCCTATTTTTACTATTCACATCTCTATTTTTAGTAATGGGATAGAAATGAGACTAAAATAGAGCCACCGTTAAACATGCTCTTGGAGTATCCGTAGTGGAATTCGAATTTTCTCATGGCAAATCACGGGCACATTAGTTAAAAAATATCAAACCGCTAATTAAAGCTCTAGGAAACAAAAACATGTCGATCATGCGGTGGCCAAGTTGAATAAAAATAAGTTGACTGAGCCAAAATAAGTAAAATGGTAAATTAGACTTTGGGATGTTCTTAAATGTGTTTACCGAGGGCCTCTTTGATACCTTGTTCTACTTTAGTTTTTGTTGAGATTACAACTTTTGTTATTTTTATATACACCATTTACTTTATTTTTTGAAAATAATTTTTTTATAACTTTGTAGGGTTTTTCTCAAAGATCTCAAAAATAATTTTTAAATGATTTATTTAGCCTTTTCATACCACTTTCAAAGGTGGTCAAATTTTACCAACAAAAACTAAACTAAAACTAAACAAGCTATCAAAGAGGGCCCGAATCTGGTCCACTTTGTTTACGTTATTTTATCACGGAGGAAAAGTAAAATGATAAATTTATTTTGTAACTAAATAAGTATATTTTCTAGAACCAAATAAGTAGATTTCCGGGATTTTATTTGTGGCAACGTATGAAGTTCCGAAAGTTACTACACTTGGGAGTGGGAACAGAATTGCTATGAATCCGACGAAAAAAACAGTGCCTTGAAATTGTGCGGTGATTCCGGCAGGAGGGCAGCCGTTTCCAGGAGCTTATTTGAAGCAGCCCAACCCAATGTAGCTTTTGCTTTGCCAATGCAACAGCACGTCACATTGGGTTGGTCTGCCTGCCTCCATCTGCTAATGCTAATTCCATCCATAAACTAACGCCAGAATGTTCACGCCCACTGGTTCTTCAGATCAGGCTAATCGATTAACTAATCAGATGCTCGTTTCAGATAAGATTCTTTTAATCCATCCCTTGTTAAATCCATCTCCGTATCAGTGCTGTCACCGATGACGTCTCCTATTACTTCAATGACAAACCAGGCATCGAGATCAACCACCAGTCCACCAGCCTTCGAAATTCGCACCGGCGACGGCGGCCACAAATCACGGCGGCTCGCCGGAGTCGAAGGTGAGCCCAGCCAGTTGAGTAAAGAAGCAATGAATGAGAGAGAGAGAGAGAGAGAGAGAGAGAGAGAGGAGGAGGAGGAGGAGGAGGAGGAAGTTCACCTGTGAAGAGCTTGAAGGCCGTGGGCAGGCTCCGGCGGTTGGTGGTGAGGTTCGCCGGCCGGAGGAGCTCCGACCGGTCAGCCTCGTACAGCGCCGTGTCGAGGATCACCGGCCGCGCCCGCTTCTTTCTGCAGAGCTACCGTCGGTGATTAGTGCGCTAATATCAACCTCGATTAATTACTTGGGCGGTTAAGCACTAGTGTTGATTGATGATTAGTAGAGGGTTTGGGGGCTCTTACATCTTCCAGCCCAGATGGCTGGTGTGCTGAATGAAGTTGAGATCCCTCGGCAGCGTGGAGAACGCCTCCATCAAGTCTGCAGATAATTAGCGAGGGAATTAAGCATTTAAGCAGGCGGTGAATGCTAGTAATCGTGGGGGATTAGGGAGTTAATTAATTGATTGATTGATCAATTACCGTCCTGGGTGACGAGGGGGTAGTCGGAGGCGCTGAGGTTGACGAACCAGTCCCAGCGGCGGCGGAGGCGGAGGAGGACGGCCACCGCGTGCAGCGTGGTGGACAGCATGGTGGGGCCGCGGTAGGTGACGAGGTTGGGCCTCCCGACGATCCAGACGTTGCCGGCGCGGCCGTACACCGGCTGGCCGGACACCAGCTCCGCCAGCCGCCGGTGCTCCTCCGCCGGCGCCTCCCGGTCCAGGTGCAGCAGGTAGCTGTTCGCCGGGTGGTACAGCGCCGCCAGCAGCCTCGCCGCGCGCTCCGCGTCCCCCGTCGACGCCGAGATCAGGTACGCGAACGCCACGGGGTACGCCCCGCCGCCGCCGCCGCCTCCGGCCTTCGCCGCCGCCAAGAAGGGCCAGTCCGTGGAGGACGGGCGGCCGGGGTAGAGCCGGCCGCTGGTGAGGAGCAGCGACGGGAGGGCGAGGATGGAGACGACTAGCAGCCCCGTGAAGACGGCCGACACCGCCACCTCCCTGCCGCCGGCGCTCCCCGCCACCATCCCCCGTAACCTCATCGCCACGCACGCATCTAGCAATCAGTCGATCCGTGGCTCGATTCTTTCCCCTGGCGCGACGCTCGCGAGATCTACTGGCCGCGCGGTGAATGGCGGCGCTGGAGCCTGGACCCTGGAGCTCGAGCCCTGAGCCGGAGGAGAGAGAAAGAGAGAGAGGGAGGGAGAGGCAGCTAGTAGCAGCTCAGCTCAGCTGCGCCTGGGAGGGGGCGGTGAATGTGATTGGTGGAGATATAGCAAGAGTGGGGGACTGGGAGGGAGGTCGTTGTCGTGGGTGAGTGACGGGTGGGGCCAGGAGTAACGGTGGACGTGGCAAACGAGAAAGCTCGAATTCTCCGTACAATGGCCGGGCCTGCGTCAGTGAAGACGCGTGCTCTCGTGTCAGAGACTCTGAACTCTTTGGAGTGAGTTTTGTTTTCTCCGGTACCGCACCGCGCCTCGTGAGGTCCGGGGTTTGTTTGGCTGTTTGGTCGCAAGGGGCATCTCCAGCTTCTTGCTCCTGCAAAAATGTGGAATGCTCACCACGATTGTGGTGAAATTTGAGCCGAAGCTATACAGTGATGGAGAGCAATTACAGAAAGAAAAATATAAATAAGATGATATATAGTGATAGATAAACAAAGATGTGTGTGTAGGGGGGATGGGGCGACATACGAAGATGCCCTGTTCATGATTCGTCCAACCTACAAACTTGGCATTATCTTGTTTCGGCCCCTACAAACTGAAATCGGTAAATTTTATCTTTTAAATTTATCACATCAAGTGTAAATGGTTTGTTGATCATTCAAAGAGCATGACCTTGGATGCTTTTCACTTTGGTGGTAGTTTGTACAACAGTTTTGACTCATACGGTGAATCGGAAGTTCACACGTGCAAACTATGTGCTTATTTGTTTTTCAGTCGTAGGTTGTCATGTGAAATGGATCCAGAGGGACCCCCTAGACATAATGGTTTGTGTATATATTTTACAGAAGCGTGAAATGAAAGTTGGGGATAAAGTAGCCTGAAGACTCGGGAATAAGGGGTATAACACCTGGCATGGATACCCAGTCCTGAGTGAAAAAGATACCGTGAGCATGATCTTTTTCAATGAAATCATCACGCAATAAGTCAACAAAATTTGCATTGTCATGAAGGTGTGCCTTCTCAGGATGTTCGATTTCGACGCCCTGTGATGGCCAATGTTGCACATACAAATTGCAATGGCGTGGAAAATTTTACCACAACACGCTATTGAAGACTATAATCCAAACGTTGGTTGAATATGGAGCGCCAAAATTTGGCAACGGAAGTGACGAGTGCAAACGAAACACGCCCTATGTATCTGCCACAAGAGCAAAAATTGTCCAAAACTAGACTCTCACTTATCAATAGACCATTTGCATCGGATCTTGAAAATCAAACAACCGAGTTTAGCCAACTCGGAGACTAAAAAGGGATAAAAAAAAAAGTTTAGGAACCAGCAACGAATCTATCTGTTAGTATATTAGAGTAGAGTTAAACGGACCCACCATGTTAATCAGAGAAATTTTCACACAAATACGAGAAAAGTAAAGATCTTCACCGTCTATTATAATAGGACCAATTAATAATGTTCAATTGAAAGAAAGAGGCCAAATCAATTATAATAAAAATAAAATAAATAAATTTAGAATAAAAAATAGAAAAAAATAATACCAACTACAAAACTAAAAAGTGAATTCATGCCAACCACAATAAAAAACAAATATAAAATAAAAACATAAAAATATCTATGTCAATTACAAAATTAACGTGTCAAAACCCGTAAGACAGCATGATCGTTGTTTTCTTAAATTTGTTGGTTTGCAACAAAAAAAAAAGCATATGCGGGGAAGTTTCATACTCTCAAATAATCTAATTACCTGATAAATTAAACTCTGACCGCGCCGACACGCGTTTTTGAAAAATCCAAAATGAATATGAGAATTTTTATCTCACGGTTTAAGATTGCGGAGGAAAAAAACCAGCTTTAAAAAATAATAAATAATTTAAGAGACGATGCAGAACGAATTCACCGCGAGAGACGTCGTTATCCCGTGAGCCGTGACGCGAGCACTTTTTTGTGGAATCTTGTGGTGGGATCCGACGGGCCTTCACTTTTTACGAGTGCTGCGGTCACGTGCTGATACGATGACGTGTCGCATTACCTCCGCTCGCTTTCTCATCCATCCAGGGGGCGATGGTGGAGCCGCCGTGTGGCCGGTCGACGGCCTGACGCTTCGCACCAGATGCTGTCTCCAAATATAGCATATATCTTAATTATTTCATGATCAAACGGTTATCTTTTGTACCGTGCTCAAATATATAAAATGATACACAGATGAACAACAATGAAGCAGTATAGTTTTTTTTAATCTTAAATGAAATATGAACTTCTGTCGGTGGGGTCTCCACAATTCTTCATGTTTCAGCTTGCTATCAATTTTAGCTTTCTTGATTATTTATATGTCATCCTACATATTTCGACAACTTATTTTCAGCATTGTACCGAGGTAAACATCTCAGTAAATAATTAAATACGCTATGTTTCTCGCCCTCAAAATCGATGGTCTAGATTTGTGAGGCGATATATGAACAGGTAAAGCACATGGTTATTACACATAAATGTTTAAATAAGAAGAGCACGCTACCCATGGAGTCCGTGCTTCGTACCTAGCTTAGAAATAATTAATTGTGTATTTATTGCATTCACACATTTGAATGGTAAATGACAATGTTGTTTTGCATGTATTTACTTTGTGTGCAGGAATCTTGATGAAATCCAACGGCAACAAATAATGGAGCACTGACTCTATAGAGTCCCATTTCGTTTTCTCCTTATGAAAGCGACTAAATCCATTAGGACGAACCAGACCAGCTCGCATTGTTAATCAAACCGGATTGAACCGAGTTGACCCAATTCAGTTTGCATAGTGACAGGTTGGCCCGATTCGGCCCACTACTGTATACCAATTTCATATATATTTTGTCTAGAGTCTAAAGTTCTCAAAATAAAATTTTTATCCATCTAAAATTCTAGTCTACCTCTCCATTTTTTATTTTTTTATAACTTATTCAATTTTAGATGCTTTTGAATGTTTATTTACAAATTTATTGTTTTAATTTTCAAATTTTTATTTGCAATTTTTTTCGTTATCTTATTTGGGTTCCAACCAAATGATAGTCATTTGTACCCTATCAAAAATTGGCTTCAATCCAAATACAATAAACTTGCCTTGTATGGTTGTATCCTAGGTTGATCATGATAAAATGCCATGAACCAAGCATACCCTAGATATTTTTGCATTGTAGTCATCGGATCTTAAGATAGTAAATAAACTAACCATATCATACATTCTAAAATTAATATGGACCCAATACTAGTCGCATGCATTTTGAAATATGTTATAAACCGATTTAATCTTTATCTTTCCCTTTCTCTTATATCCTCTATAGTGCTTATGTCTATTTCTTATCAGCGGCTGAATTTGCATCGCGGGAGATGCCATAAGCCTAGCTTCCATGTGGTACTAAGAACATTCGCTATAGTTAGAGACAACTAATAATACCTGTAAGGTGGGACCTAAGCCTAGCTTCCATGACTAAGAATTTATTTTGCAATAGTTAGAGGCAATATTATTTCTAAGCTTAGTGTTGTTCTCATCAGATTATTTTATTTGACTTATTTTCCTATTTTACTTTCTTTAAAATACTGAAATTCTTTTGAGACAAAATCAAAAGCTGGGTGTATTTATTCGACTTGTTTTCAGAGCTCTTAGAAATGTCTTTTGGGATAGAAAAAAGGCAGATTCAAAAAACAAAATTATTTATAAAGTAAACAAAGAAAAGTAAAAAGAAAAATAAGTCAAAAAATCAAATAAACTGATAAGAACGGACCCAAACTATTGGACTCATATGGCAGAGCCATTAATTTAATGTCCATATGATTAGTGGTTGTATGTAGCTTCGATGCTGCATAAAATTTAGAGGTTGACTTAATTTAAACATGAGAGAATGTGCTTAAAGGTTTTCTTAGAGCATCTACAATGTGCTTAAAGGTTTTCTTAGAGCATCTACAATGGTTCAGATAATAGCTGTCTTTAACTACTGTCATGTTACCTTGAGACAACGCTATAGATATCATATACAATGGTAGAGATGGCTGCTCATCATTATAGGTAGATTTCTCTCACACAAAGTTTCTTAATTATCGTATAGAGTTGGCTCTTATACTAGAGATGGCTCAAATATTTATGCATGCTCTTTCCTCCACATCATCACGTGCTATACATGGCAAATGTTGGGTTTAGTCTCACACCAAATATTGGTGATGAGGGAGCACAACTTAAAAGGTGAAAGCGCCCTTCACCCATCAGACTAGTCTTTCAGGTTGAGTTAGACCAATACCTTGGTTGTGGTTTCAGTTGGACTAATGTATGCAGGATATTTGGCCTAAGACCAGGTATTGGTCTTGGGGGGAGCCGAATAGCTACTAGGCCATGAGATAGAAGCATAACAGCGGACTCTAACAACAAATCTTAAAGACGGTTTAGAAACTAGTGACATGTATCATACATGCTCTTGTGGATGCTCAATTATTTACTCCTATATATTTGTCCTCTCAGAAAAATTCCTGCATGGCAACCTACGTTAATTCCTTTTTGTCGAACACATTGTTGCAAATTAATGCGCAAATTTCTTCTGCCTTTTTTGTTCAAATTGCACAAAGAATCATATTTGTTCACACGGGTTTCTAGGAATCTAATTATACTTTTTTCCGACTTCATTAAAATGCCACAATGCAGAAGCTTTATTAATGATCGTTTTTTGCAAGCATCCACACCGGCATAATCACATTTTCTTTTTTGTCCCAATCCCTAAAGCAAAGTCATGTACGGTTCATAGCAACCACCCATGGTGACTAGGGAAGGTGCCTTGCACGTAGCCCAGTTGGGCCATGGGCAAGCTCGTATATGTAATATGTAAGTCTCAATTTCCTGGGAGAGGAAGCAAAGCAAGCAGCCACATCTGCTGAAACGGACACTCTACTGGGCGGTGGTTATTCATCGTTGCGTCGTGCTTGCGCGACTGATCGCACGCGGAAACCCGGCCTAATCCGATTCGAAAAAAAAAGGACGTGTTTGGTTGCTGCGCTGGGCGCAGCTTGACTCGCGCGAGCCAGGCCCGCGGGAAACGACTGAATCCGGCATTTCCGCACGTGCAGACGCGCAGCACAGCGCAGAGACGTTTTTGCCGTGGCTGCATCACGCGAGCTAGCCCCGGCATCGCGCGTGCAGGCAACCAAACACGCGCTCGCGCGTGGTCAACTGCATCGCGCGAGCCAGGCTGCGCTCGCGCAAGCAACCAAACACGCCCAAAGCGAAGCGGACGTGTCAGCTCACCACAGTCATCCCGCCTGGGCCAACCAAGATTTGCAGAGCTGGACATTGCGAATTCTCATATATGCAGAATGCTTAATTATTTGTTGGTTGGCTGGGATGCACCGCAGCACCGGTCTCTTGAATATATAGCTGGGTACATATAGCTGCAAGCTGGCTAAGAGTCTATTCTTTATGGCTTAACATATTAACGGCTTAACAGATTAATGGTTTATCTTCATGTAAAAAGAGCATACGTTTTAGTCTTTGGGTCTGTTTTTTCACTGTTTCGAAAGGATATCGTAACACTTTAAAAAACAAGTTAAACGAGATGATCCGGAATTTCGGATCTCAAGTCTATCTCGAGAAGCTCTCAAAATTTAATTATTTTAGCCTTTCATATCAGCCCAAAAGAACAAGCCCTAAATTAATTTCTCCCTCCCCCCCCCCCCCCCCAACAATACAAGCTTGCTGAAGTATCTAGTAATTTTAGATTAATGTGATGATTGGAAACTTAAATCACGTTTGTTCAATGGGCGAGATTTAAATCCACCTTACTAACAGGGTGGATTTGCCCTACGCACATAAAACTCGTCGGATCAAAGATTGGGTTTTATATCTGATTCAATGGAGTGGCAAAGGGTGTTTAGTATATTTTATTTTTAAATAATATAAGATATAAAAATTTCAGTCCGCGGTGCTTGTCAAATGTTAACACATAACAAATTCTCCTCCTGTTATTGTGCGAGGCGGCGTGGGGGCTGGGGGCGTCGGGGTGAGTGGCCCGTGGTCGATTTACCGAGGGGGAGGGGTGGGGTCTTGCTATTGGGCCACGCTCCGGGCCACGGCCCAGGCGGCCCTGGCCCTGATGGAAGTTATAGTGCCGGTGACACGCCTTCTTTGTCGAATTCTACACCACTTACTTCACAATGTGCACTGAGCACATAGCGCAATCTTCTAGCAGACCCAAGCACAAGGACCTCCAGCTGATGTGGCGAACCAGCTAGAGCATACCACACTACTTAATGAATTTATTGACCAAGGAGTCCCAGTTGAATCCGACTCTACTACCAAGCTAGTACCGTTCTCATGAAACCTCTTCGTCGAGCTGCTTATGCGTTGCTGCTCATGCTGGATGCGAATATGATGTTCATTCGTCCCAATGCTTTCAGGAAGTAGGTTATTCTCCACGATTTCCTTAATAGAGGTGGTCATTTCCTCGACCATGTCAAGCGACGAGTCCAACACTGTTAAGTTTTATGTCGAATATGTGTACAAGTAGGTTACATGGACTCTGTGTTGTAATAGGCATGGTTGGTTTAGAGTTAGAGCCGGACTCTAGCCAGGCCTCCACTATATGAAGGAAGGCATGTAATACTCCGGCCCGATGTGTTATGAGGCTCATGTGTCCCATATGGATGTGATGGTGGGATTAGTCCCATATTGCTAGTTGAGAAAAAGTTGTAGTAGCATATATTGCCTGTTGGAGCCAAACATAACACTCCAGGTTAACCCTTTTGGACGAAGCGAGGTCGAAAAATCTAAGTGGATGCTATGCATGTGTGGGCCAGCCCTGTAGGTGGGCTAGGCTCTAAGCGATTTTGGATCAGGGTGTTACAGATGGTATCAGAGCATCAACCCTTGTTGTGCGGCAGATCGTGTGGACTTGGTTGCGTGAGCATATTGCGCATGGCTTGTGTGGGCCCAGAGTGGTCACACGGCATGACATATGTGTCAGCACTAGACACACAACCGTATACCGAGGGGGATACTGGGCATTTGCCGCTTCGACGGTGTGCTGACGAGGGCGTCAACCTATTAAGGGTGGGTGAGTGTGATACTCCGGCCCGATGTGTTGTGAGGCCCATGTGGATGTGATGGTAGGTGTTGGCGATTCTTATACTCAAAGAAATTAATCCGCAAGCGGACGGATATCGCTTGTAGTTTTCACCAGGAGTATTCCTAGAGTTATCGAATCCACAGAGAACGAGGGTTTAAAGAGATAACATCTATATCTTAATTATTTAAAATACCAGCCAGTCTAGGTAACGGGGATTATGATAAATAAAAAGACCGGGACACACACACACACAATAAATGTTCACACGAAGAGAAAGCTACTGTAGCTAGATAGACAGTTAGGAGGACAACGAGACAAGTTTACTAAGTTCACAAATTAGTGTGATTCAGTTTAATTGAGCGAGCTTAAAATAGTTAACTAGTGGTCCACTTGATATTAAATCGTCGAACTCGGACACTCACCGCCACCCGCTATCACGAATTGGAATCCCGAATGATTATGATCGTTCGATTTGGCTCTCTTGGTCCAAAGCCGGACGTGTGGGTTCTGAGCGAGATACTAAGTATCTCTGAGATGGATAGGGTGTCACCACCTACCACCTATCACATATCGTGGGCAGGGTGTAAACAGAGTTAGTCCTAGTCTTAGACACCACGTCTCACGACTATTCCTAATCAATCTTCCTTAGTACTAAAAGAAGTCGATCTAGGTTCAATACCTGGCTCTATCAGTATATGAGTGAGAACCTAAATTGGTTCCAGATGAATATAAGTTACCAGTAAAGCTAATCCACACAACTCATTTATGCAGATATACTCAGCTCAAATAAAGTTCAACACTATAGCAATGAATGAAGTAGTCTTACTAATTGAAACAATTAGGAAAGGATACAAGAGCAGTTACCCGAATTCCCGAAGACTCTTCCGGAACTCCGAGTGAAGCTCGACTTGACTCTAACTCCCAACTTCTACTAACTAAGAGCTACTCTACAAAGTGGAATAAAGAGGTGAAAGTGTTGTGTGTTGTGTTACAAGTGAGGAGAGGGGCTATTTATAGTGTTCTTGTGATCAGCAGGGGTGCTCACGTGTAGGGACACGTGTCATCCAGCCCTCCTCCGAAGGGAGCCCAGGCGGCTCAATCTTTGGGTCGGCCGGCCTAGGTGGGTCGGTGACCCACCTCCTTAAATCTCCCGGTAGTAGATTTTGCATGAGATGTTCCATTGGCGGTGTAGATCTTCTCCCAGTCGGTTAGGCGGTTGGAGACCGGTAGCATTGGGTTTCTTTGGAATCCTATGCTTAACTTGAGGCTTACTCCTCTTCTGGATGAAATCGATGAAATCAACGGCTTGGATGTACTCTAGAATCTCTTGTGGATGTCTCGGTGTAGTCTGGCTTTGTTGGAGTGAAAAAGAGCTGGGTCGGCAGGTTGGGGTGGGTCGTGAGACCCACTCTTTTGCCCGACTTGGTCCCATTTTAAGCTCGATAAGATCCTGCATGCAAAATACTACCACAACTCGTGGAACTTTATTAGAATAATTAAAATACTAGTATAAATATTGATTTCCCCTCGAAAAGCCGGAATTCCGGAATATGTTGACGTATAAAATTGGCGTTTATTTGACGTCAACAGTGGGATTAGTCCCATATTTGTCGGTATCTGGGAATCGCGCTCCTGAAGAGCAGCGGGTCCACGGACCGGCAGACGAATTTGTAGTTGGTGTGAGGCCCAACGACCACCTTTCTCAGCAGCCCATGGCGGCGGCCGAGCCAATGGGGGCTCGGGCTACGCGGTCTTCCCGGACGAGGGCCTGGTGCGATTTGGCGATCCGGGTAAGGATCCTTCGTACGATGAGGAAGAGGGAGAGAGAAGAGAGAAGACAGTACAAACCGTGAAGACACCAGCGATTTACCCTGGTTCGAGCCCCACTGCTGGGTAATAGCTCTACTCCAGTCTTGTTGATTATATGGTGGAAAATAGTACAAGGGTGCCGAGACCGGGCTTGAAGGCACCGATCCCGAGCTTACAGAGGTGGCTAAGGACTACGGCTACTGCTAAGGAAGCTTCGGATGCGTGTTGCTTGGGTGGCTTGTTAACACCTGAATCGCTTGGCCTCGACTGGTTCGGGGCCTTTCCTTTTATAGGCGCAGCGGGTTGCCCGGGTCGCCCGGAGCTGATCCGATGGGTCCTGCGCCTGTCCCTGCTTTAGTGGCGGTGATCTTGTCTCATTTCGGGGCTCTGTCTGGTCCGGAGCCTGCAGGGGAAGCTGTTTTGGTTAATCTGAGACCGTGTTTGTCTCAATATGCCGTCTGAGGATGAATCGTGCTTTAGGTAAAGCACTTTCCTTTATCCCCAATATAGCATTTATCGGTCGAAGCGACCTCGCGCCGCCTTGGTTAGAGCGTCGCGAAGCGAATAACCGCCGCCCTTTGCCAAATGAGGCAAACGACAAACCGGCTACAGGCGCTTCTCCCGGCTGCGGGTTCCGGGAATCTGATTCCTCGGTCAAGGCCGGAGAAAGTGTGGTGGGGCGCAACAGTTGTCACCACCTACCTACGAATAGACGGACTGTCCGTGGGGCCTTCTCCCGGGCTAAGGATAGCCCGGAAGGCGCGCCACGCCCCTGGCAGGGACCCAGGGAGACGCGGTTGACCTGGTCAAGCCTGGGAAAGACCCTGGCTGGCTAGACGCTTCATTTAGTACGGCTAGGGGCGGCCTTTTGGACCTCTTGTTTGTGCGGTGGGCCGGCACGGAATCAGCCCAAGGCCCGTCTCGGGATGGGCCGCTTATTAATCACCAACAGCCAGCCCCCGAGCAGGTCGCGTAGCGAGCCGGTCTGAGATTTAGAGAAAATCCCCATCACGCGCCGCGCGGGAAGGCTCGGCTCGGGAGTCGAAGTTTAAGCATTGAACCTGATTTGACGAAAAGATGGGGCAGTTACGCCCCCTTAGGCACGAGTCCCACGATCTCCGCTTCGACCGTTGTCTTCCTTCATAAGGCAATGCTTTTCAGGGGGAACTCTTACTGTAGAACCATCCCCTTTGCCTCTGTCTTTGTCTCCCCAACTCGCCTCCTGCCTTCTCGCTTCCCGCCGCCATGGTGTTCATCGGAGATAGCGTTGTTTCGACGGAGAGGATGGCGGAGCTCGAGAGGGACAGCTTTCTGAAGCGGGGCTCGTGGAGGCTCCCAGGCGTAGAGCGGGAGCCAAGGCCTGAGCCTGACGAGATGGTATGCTTTGAGAGTTCGGCCATCTGCGGGTTCCGTGCGCTGGAATCGTAGTTCATGGCAGATTTCTTCGCCTTCACGGAGCTGCGACCATGGAATCTATCCCCACAGTCCTTCGTTCATCTGTCGATCTTTGCGCACCTGTGCGAGGCGCACTGCGGAGTGCGGCCCATGGTGAGCTTCCTCCAGCACTTCTTTGAGTTGAAGCCTGTCGGCCACCGTGTGGGCAACGGCGGAGTCTTCTACTTGACCGCCCGCCGAGCCCAGGGGAACCAATAGTACCTGGAGTACGAGGTGAGGACGAAGGTCGACGGTGGGGCCCGGCGGTGGTTCTACCTGAACCGCGGGGCCTCAACCTTGGAATATTCTTCGGCCGCGCTGGATACTCCGATCTTCCAGCGCCGCGAGACCCTGCCGGAGGATCAGGTCACGGCATACGAGATCGAGAAGCTCGCCAAGAAAGGCAGCAGACTACGATGTAAATCATCGGTTTCATCGACACGGATCAGCCATTGAGGGCACCGCGAGCGGTGCGTCAGCGACATGGGCGGTTGGGAAGACCCGGACTGGGATTTCCATGAAGGTAGGCGCAAGCCGCACCGTTATGTTCGATTTCAGGTCGGGGCACATCGTGACCGTTTGTGACATCACGCAGGACTCTCGACCCGTGAGGTTGCGCGGATCGCAGGGATGCTGCTACCTATGGACAAGAATCTTCATCCCATACGATTCGTGAAGGATAAACTGTCCGCGGTAAGTGCCTGTAAGATGTTCGATTAAATTCCTGGCTGCGCGCGCCTTTGGGGTCTTTGACGGATGGCGTCGATTGTTTTCAGCGGACATGGAAGGTGGCCGGAAAAACCACGCAAGCCACGGGCTCTGCTGGGGGTCCTTTGGCCGCGCAACCACTGGCGGCGCACTTGCCGCAAGGGAGATCGCCGGCGGCGTCCGACGGGGTGTCAGCCCTATCGCTGATGTCGGGCGAAGGAAGCCCGGCGCCGGCGCCGACCGCGGTGAGCTTGGCACGGGCATGCACGGAGGCGCAAGCGAGGAAACGAACGGCGCCAGCGCGGGTAAGCCCTTTTCCTCCGGGGCGGGTCGAGTGTTGGGCTGTCGACGACCCCTAAGCTCTGTTCCGTGCGCGTCCAGGGCGTGGTGCCTTCAAAGAAGAGGAGGATGTATCGGCCCGTCCCGGGTAGTGACGACGACGAGGTTGTGCTGGTGTCGGGCCCGTCACTGGTGACAGAGCCGCGGCGGGGGCCCACGAGGAAAGTTCCCGCAGGCCGGAGGAAAGCGGTCGTGCCCACCACCAGCCGCGCCGGCGGGCTAGAGACGGAGCTCTTTCTACGCCCTACGCTCGGGGCGCACGAGGGCACAGAGCTGGAACCAGCGCGTAAGTGTTCTTGCATTGCCTGCTGTTATTATGTCTCTGTATCTAATTGCTGATGCGCATCTTTGATTGTAGTGAGTAGTGCCAAGGTGGCGGCCAAGCGCGCCGCTCGCCCAAGTTAGGGCGGCTAGAGGCGGCAGCGCCTGAGCCGAGCCCAAAGGAGGATTCTGGCGCGGTCATTGGAGGTTGCCAGGGCCGAGGCCGGCGAGATCTGTGGGACAAGGATAGGCCCCTACTCCGTGGGGGTCATCACTCTGCCTGCTGGTGGCGGTGTTAGACGCATCCGACGAGGTTGCGGAGACCGTGAAGGTGGAGACCACTAAGGCCGCGTTGTGGGTTACGCCCCTGCGCGTCGAAGGGCGCATATCGCACGCGTGGTGGCCAATCGATCGCCGGGGGATGGCTGACCTCTTCAAAACCCCGATCGGGGAAGTGCCCCCGGCGCCTGACCGGCGCATGCTGCTGTTTGGCTGGGACTGGCAGGTGCGTGTGCTCACGCCGTCGGGTTGGACGAGCATTTCGTTGTCCAGTGTGGCCCCTCTGGCGTCTGAGGACTGGATCTCTGCCAGCCCGAAGTGGGTGGAGTAACAAGTGGGTACCAAGACGCGACGCTTTACCGAGGGAGGCCCACCGAAGGTGCAAATCTATCCAACCCCTGGCCTGACAAGGGACCTCATGCGGCGCCTGGACGCTGTTCCGGTAGGCGAAGTGAATATCGCTCGCCAGCGTATGGAAAAAGCGGAGGCCGTGGAGGAGCGGTGGCAGTTGGAGGCAGCAGGTGCGGTGGTGCCTCCTCGACCACATCCGGTTTTGGTGGTGGGCGCCACGCCTACGTTCCTGCCTCCCGCGGAAGGCGAGAGCGCTTGAGAAGCGAACTCCGGCGGCGAAGGGCACGGCTCTAGCGAGAGCGGTGACCAGGCTTAAAGCGCGGCTTCAGAGGCGCGATATGCCGCCGAGGGCTGCAGGCGGGTGAGCCGACGATGGAAAGGCGGAAACTTGCGCAAGAGGTTGCTCAACTCCTCGGCGAGCTCGGCGATCCTGGGCGTCATGAGCAAGCGGTTGAGCGAGGAAAACCTCGAGAATCCTGGCGGTTGCTAAAGCGGCGAAGGCCCGAGACGATGGAGATGAGGTCCGTGCTCTTCCAGTGGCGGTTGATAGGAGCGGGGCTGAGCTTACGGCCGCCAGGCAGAGGGCGAGTGAACTGGGGGCCCTGCTGGCATCAGCCCAGGCCGAACTTCCCGAGGCCAATCTAGCGGTGGCGCAGGCGAGGGAGACGGAAGCCGAGCTTGCGGCCAAGGTGGAGGATGCTGAGAGGCGAGCGGCCGCAGTCGGAACGACACCCCTGCTCTCGGCAGCACCACCATCGTCGTCACATTCTGCATCGTCGGACGAGAGCAGCCAGGACTCGGTGAGCTGCCTGCCTTTGTCGTATCATGAGGCGCATGTTCGCGGGTTCGATCGAACCGTGCGTGGCGCCGTCTGAGAGAGATTGAAGAAAATGCTCACTTTCAACAAGAAGGTAACATCCCTGAGCCTGCCCAGTACGCTTAGGCACTTAACTTTTCGTGACTTGATTCGTTTTCCTTGTTTTAGTTCTACGCCCTCATTACCGGCACATCCTCCCTGATGGGAGCAGCGAACGAGCGGTCGGATGATGACGCAGCGAAGGTTGAGAGCCTCTCTGCTGAGCTCATGCAAGCCCGGGCTGAGATAGAGCGCGTGAACGGGCTGGCCGCCGAGAATGAGGCTCGCGGAACGGCCCGCGTCGCCGAGCTAGAAGCTGTGCACCAATCAGCGCAGGAGAGGGAGCAGGAAAACGCGGTGAGGCTCACCCAGGCCCAAGAGACGGAGAAAGCGGTGGTAAGTCGAGCCCAAGCAGCCCGTGAAGAGGCAGACGGGGCCCGTGCTGCTTTCGATGAAGATCGCAAGCACAAAGAGGCGGCCTTCAATGAGCTGGCGGTTACTCAGTCTGAGCGTAACTCCATTGTGCGCGGGCTTAAGGAAGCCCGCAACAAGCTCGCGGCAGACAATGCTGCACTTCGAGAGGCTGGGATGAAGTCCGAGGCAGAGTCGGAAGCCCTGAAGAAGCGGGAGGAAGAGGTCGTCGAAGCCCGGGCTAAGCTACGCCAGCAACAGAACGACATGGCCTTGCAAGCCATAGAGCTGCTTCAGGCGCAAAAACAAGTCCGGAACTTAGAAACCGAGCTAGAAAGGCTCAAATTGCAGCGCAGATCGTAGCTTGACCCGGGCTTCCTCGTCCCGAACTTTTTGCCATGAATATTTGTATACATTTTATTTTAAACGCTTGCTTAATGAATAAGCATCGCGTAATATGTGGTGGCTGAAGGACTTAGCCATTTTTCCCTTAGTTTATCGCATTAAATAAATGCGCCTTGTGGGCTCTGCAAGCATGGCACGATGTTCGCCGACGGAAGAACACGTTGCTAGGCCTGAATATTGGCGAAACAAACCGCGCCGGTTCATGCATCCGGCCTAAGCCACGCGTCAGGCCGCGGAGGCGCCGCTGGGCCCTGTTCGTAGAGGTGGGCCAGGTCTTCGCAGCGGGTTTCGATGCATAATGATTTCTCCTTCGCCACTGGCAGCGGGACCGGGGCACGTGTTGCGCAGCGATCGGTGCGATTGGTGTTCAGCGAGACGGCGCGTGAGCGCGCGTCTCTTCAGCTCGGGTAGTGGGTTTTAATTGCTCGTCTCTTCGCGCGCAGCGACGCTTCGGGTAGCCCGCTGCATGACATGACGTTGCACAGCCGCCGGCCTATATAAAGCGAGGCGCAGTGCGCTGCGCTGCCTCCATCTTAGTTTTCTCCATTTTCTTCAAACTTGGAGCAGGGAGCAGAGCCCGCGACCAAAGAGAGAGAAAACAGAGGAACCAATCAAGAGGAAAGAGAGAGAGCTTGAGACCATGTCTTCCGATTCCGGCGCCGACTCTGATTCTCTGTACGCCTGGTTGGTGGCGGCGACGGAGGATTTGCCGCTGCTGCCTCCTCTGCCACCAATCCAGCCCGGAGCGGAGGAGGTGGACCCGTTATTGCTCAGCGGCGGCGAGTGGCGGCGTCGCCCAACTCAAGCCGACGAAAAGCGGCTGGCGCTTCGCCGCCGTCTTTTGCGGCGGAGGACGAGGAGGAGGACGGCGGCGGCGACGCAGACGCCGCCGACGCGGTATGCCACAGCGCTTGCGGCGGAGGAGGAAGCAGCGGCGTGGCGTGGCGGAGGAGGCTGCGTTGATGGCCGTGGCGGAGGTGGCTGAGGTGGCGCGAGGCTTCGAGGAGGCGCCGTGGGTGCTCATGGGCGACAACATCCGTGGTCGGCGGAGGCGCCACCCAGCCCGGGACCGTCGGTGCTCGCGCCGAACCCCGATATCGTCGTCGTCGCCGTCGGCGGAGTCTGCGGCTCCGCCGGCCCGTCGCCAGCGCCGTTGGTAGGCGCAACGAGGTAGTTGTAGGACTTGGGCGCCGCCGTAGCTGTAGTAGCGCGGCGCCCCTTTTGCGGTAGTCCAGGATGGAGAGGCCTTCTTTTGGTTGTAAAATCTTGTTCTTGTAAGATCTTCTATGTGAAATGCAGCTTCCTTTAATGGATCTCCTTGTTAAGCCCGTTTGTTCCCCTTTTCCTGTGCCAATCTAAAATGCAAAAAACAGGGGAACTAGATGAACAGTAACAAAGCTCTGAGGCTAACTTAGAAAATTTGGGCAAACAGGTTGCTTTAAAATGTTGTTTTTGGTGCGCCTAATCATCCAGCCCCCGGGCCGTGGTCAAGTCCAAGTGCGATCTTAGAGTTGGGCGCAGTCTAGAGACTAGAGTGACTTAGAAAAATTCGCGTGAACTCCCCAGCCCCCGAGCTTCGTTAGGCCGCGCGGCGATGCGTGCTTGGCGAAGTTAAGGACTTAGGAAAATTCTGGACGCAAAATCTCTCAGCCCCCGAGCGCTGCGAGGCCCAGTTAGCCATTCAAACAAACCTGATGTGGGTTTATTGTACCTTAGACCGCGGGAATTCCACACTGCGCGGAGACTCACTAGGGTGCGAGATGTCAGCTTACTCCGTTGTGGAAGTGCTCCGGAGTGCTTTATCCTTAGTCGTAGGATTTTGGCCACGGGCTTGTTTGAGATAGTCAAGACTGAAACCAGCGTGACTCGTGGTTGGGGGAAGGTTTTTTTTGAATCGAACTGAACTAAAATAAAGGAAACTTACGACCTGATTAAGCGTAGAAGCGTCGTAGAAGGGAGATGTTCCATGAGCTAGGGAGCTTGTTCCCGTCCTTGTCGACAAGACGTCATCGAGTCCGTCTTGGCGCTACTGACTACTTCTGATCCCTCCACTTTGAAATTTGAGCTTGTTGGAGCCCGCGAGGTTCTGAATTCGTCGTAGAATCAGGTCTCCTACTTGCAGGGTCCATGTATGTACGTTTCGTGCTACGTAGCGACGTAGGGTTTGCTGGTAGGCCGCAGCTCGGAGTAGGGATTGCTCGCGGCGCGCCTCAAGTAGATCGAGGTCAAGCTGCCGCTCCTCGTCGTTGACCACGAAGCTAGCGAAGTCAACGCGATCGGATCCTAGTCTCATTTCTGTTGGGAGGACGGCCTCCGAGCCATAGACGAGTCGGAAAGGAGTTTCTCCTATAGCCCGACTGGCCGTTGTCCGAACTGTCCAGAGGACTGATGTTGACACCCAAATTTGGCAGGAAAATCGGATATGATGAAACGAATAAATATATCGGAATTGTTGGGCCGAATCAGAAAATGGGCTTCATCGGCAAAGAGAAGTATACCGATAATTAGAAGACTCCGGAAGAAATACGTTTTGATTAGAAGATATATTTTGCGACGCGGTAAAATAGGTCGTATCGGTATCTAATTTGTAATAGTATAAATAGGACCTTAGGTCTCAGGAAAAAACACATCATACTCAAAACACAAACTACTTTCTCGAATCCGATCGACCTCGTCGAAAGACTTCAACTCGCAGGTAGAGCTATCTCGATGGGATAATCGATTCTCTTCTTGTAACCCGTATGCATGGCTGTATCATCTTGATCTCATGTATACAAAGCATGTTAAACTGTCTCGGGATTTACCGATCTTTAATGTGTTCTCACATATTGCACTGTCTTGATTCAATCGATCTGTAATATGTGTTTATCCTGCAATGCCGGCTGTCAAGTATTTCATATGTCTTTCCTAAATCCGATATATGCAACTGTCTCGTTTAAGCGATCTTGTGTATGCCTTGTTCAGTATCTTGCATGTGTAAACGTTTGCCGATCAGTGTTGCATCTATCTTTATTAGCCTTAGACCTTTAAATCGGTTTATTAGTTTTCATCCAAACTTAGATTTGAATACTGTCTTGGCCTAACCAATCTATTCAATCTATTTCTTGGTTTAATCTAATATATATTGATGCAAAGGTTTATTACTAATATTATATGAAAATATCAAAAACAAATTAGAAGATTTGTAATTGAATGCCTATTTACATTTAATTGCTCTATCAGGCAGTAAGCCGATAGATTTGGTAATCAGGTTATTTAAAACCGATTACATCTAACCTGATCTGGCTAGTTTCCAAAGCCGATTAGGGCTAGTCACTGACAATTCTCTCCTTGTCAATTTACAGGTCAAATTGACTGGCATGCTTGGTCCTTGGTTGCGACGCAACCCCAGAGTTAACGCTTCCGCACGTGTGTTCACGAAAAACTCATTTTTTTTGTCAACAACTGACGGTAGCTCATCGACCCAACCTTGGTGTTTAGCCTTGAGGGCAACGTAGACCCACTTTTTGATGCCTTGGACTAGTTGTCCGTTAGCTCGTTCAGCCGCTCCGTTGCTCTGTGGGTAGGCCACAGAGGCAAGGGCTAGCTTTATTCTGATTTCTTCACAGTAATCGTTGAACTCCCGGCTCGTGAGCTGGGTATCATTATCAGCGATGATTCTGCTGGGCACACCAAATCTTGCGACGATGCTTCGGAAGAAACGTACCGCGGCGATTGCAGTGATGTTAGAGACCGGCTCGGCCTCGATCCACTTGGTGAAGGTGCCGATGGCCACGAACAAGTACGTTTTGCCAACGAGCCCTTTGGGGAACGGTCCTAAGAGGTCCATGCCCCATACCACGAACGGCCACGCTAGTGGAATGGTTTGCAGCTCATACGCGGGCTGATGCGTCATCCGTGCATGATACTGGCAAGCTTCGCAGCGCTTTACCAAGGCTTCTGCGTCGCTCATCGCAGTGGGCCAATAAAAGCCCATGCGGAATGCTTTGCCGATGAGGGTTCTGTGTGAGGCGTGCGCGCCGCAGATGCCCTCTTGAATGTCGGCTAGAAGGTACTTACTTTCTTTTTGGGTGACGCACTTACAAAGCACGTCATTAGCACCCCTTCGGTACAGCGAGCCCCGTGCAGACGGTAAGCTCGGGCTCGCCTTTTTAGCTGGGAACGCTCAGCAGCGTCCTCGGGCAATGTCCCCTGCTCCAAGAACTGGATGAATGGCGTCGTCTAGGAGGTGTTTTGCTCGAGGAATGAAACAGTATCGGATGTCTCGATTTGGGGGTAGAAGACGTCCCGTGGCCTCCTCTCCGGAGGGAATGGAGGGCTTTAAAAGGGGCTGCACTAGCACCCCCGGCGGGGCCGGTTCTTGTGAGGATCCGAGCTTGGCGAGCTTATCAGCTTCTCCGTTCTCTTCCCTGGGAATGTAGCTGATTTCGAAGTTCGCGAAACGCTTCTCCAGTTTCCTCACTTCCGCCAGGTACCGCGTCATCGAGTCATCAGTTGCCTAAAACTCCTCCCTGACCTGGCGGACGACGAGCTGCGAATCCCCTTTCGCTGCCAGCCGTTTGATGTCGAGCGCAGCGCTTGCTCTTAGGCCAGCAATTAGGGCTTCATACTCTACGGCGTTGTTGGTAGCCGCAAAGTGTATTTGTATGACGTGCTGGAGTCGCTCTCCGTTGGGGGAGATGAGAACGAGACCACATCCTGATCGCCCGGACTGGTGTGAACCGTCGAAGAACAGAGTCCACCAACCTTCCCCCTTGTCTTGACCTGGAAAGCTTATCGTTTGCTCATCCGGCCTGGTCAATTCTGCAACGAAATCAGCCAGGGCCTGGGCCTTGATCGCGGTACGGGATACGAACTGGATGTCGAATTCACTCAGCTCGACTCCCCACTTCGTGACCCGGCCAGTGGCCTCCGGGTTTCGGAGAATGTCCTTGATCGGGTAAGTAGTCGGGACAATGACTTGGTGGACTTGAAAATAGTGACTCAAGTTGCGCGAGGCCATCAGCAAGGCATAGCACAGCTTCTGAAGGTCGGGATGGCGCTCCTTTGGTCCGGTGAGCACTTCGCTCACATAGTAGACGGGCTGTTGCTTCCCATTTCGTTCTATTGCCAGCACCGCGCTTGCGGAGTTTGGTGTTACCGAGAGGTATAGCAGGAGCGCTTGGGAGTGGCGAGGACAGGTGGCGAGGCGATGTACTGCTTGAGCTGCAGAAACGCGGCCTCAGCCTCCTCAGTCCACTCAAAACTATCGTGCCAGCGAAGCAACTTGTAAAAAGACATGCCTCGGTCTCCAAGGTGGGCGATGAAACGGCTTAAGGCCGCCATTCTGCCTGTGAGGGACTGGATGTCCTTTACACAGGTCGACGACTCATCTTTTCGATGGCCTCGATCTTCTCGGGGTTCGCACTGATGCTCGCCCGCTCGATTACGTAGCCTAGGAGCATGCCGGACATGACGCCAAAGACGCGTTTCTCGGGGTTTAGCTTGACCCGGTGCTGTCTCAGGCTGTCAAAGGTTTCCCGTAGGTTGGACACATGGTCACGGGCGTCCTTACTTTTGACTACGATATCGTTCACGTAGACTTCTACGTTGCGCCCTATTTGATCAGGGACGGTTTTTTGCATGAGACGCTGGAACGTGGCGCCAGCATTTCTTAGACCGAAGGACATGGTCGTATAGCAAAATGTGCCGAAAGGCGTTACAAAGGCTGTTTTTTCCTCGTCCTCTTTACACAACGCGATCTGATGGTAACCGGAATAAGCATCCAGGAAACTCATCAAAGCTGAATTTGCCGTAGCATCAACAAGCTGATCTATCGCGTGGAAGGAGAAGTTATCCTTGGGGCAGGCAGAATTAAGGTCACGATGGTCGACACACATGCGCCACTTGCCTCCTTTCTTCTGGACGACTGGGTTCGCAAGCCAATCGGAGTACTGTACCTCGCGAATGAAACCCGCACGAAGCAGCTTGCCGAGCTGGTCTTGGATGATCTTGGTCTTCCAGTCGGGAACACGTCTCTGACACTGCCTTACCGGTTTCTTGTCAGGCCGGACAGCTAGCCTGTGCTCGATCACCTCCCTTGGGACACCGGGCATATCGGACGGTTCCCATGCAAATGCGTCCTTGTTAGCCCGGAGAAAGGTAATGAGCTCGAGTTCCTATTGAGGCTCGAGGGTTGTGCCCACGTGGACCACCTTGGAGGGGTCTGTCTCCGTGAGGACGATGGTTTTGGTGGCCTCCTGCGGCTGCTGCAATGCCACCCTAGGACGCGCTGTGGAGCGCTCCTTGCCGCTGGGACCACGGGTAGGGAGCTGGCCTACCATGGCCAGCGCGGTCTCGTCGCAGTCGAGGGCCGTCTTGTGGTTCCCTCGGACGGTGATGACTCCCTTGGGCGCCGGCATCTTCAGGTAATGGTAGGCGTGGTGGAAGACCGCCATGATCTTGGAGAGCGCTGGGCGGCCCAAGATGGCGTTGTAGGGGAGCTCGGTTTCCACCACCTCGAAGGTGATGTACTCTGTCCGAAAGTTGGCGGAGGAGCCAAACGTGACGGGCAGCCCGACCTGCCCGACGGGGCGGAGGGACGACCATGGGACGATCCGTGGAAGGAGATGGTGATGTCCTTGATCTTGGAGCACGGGACCTGCATGAGGCCCAGAACGCGTGCCGTAATGATGTCCAGCGAGCTCTCGCTGTCCACGAGGACGCGGTCAACTCGGGTGTTGCTGATAGTAGGGCACAGTACCAGCGGGAGGCGCTGCGGCTTGGAGAGCCCAACCGGGCAATCCGTCACCGAAAAGGTGATGGCCTGGTTGGACCAAGGCAGGGACTCCGCCGCGGGAGATGTGGTGGACCACGTGGGATGCGGCCTTTAGCTCGCGGCGGGAGATGTAGGCCGACGTGCCGCCAAAGATGACGACAACGTGACCACGGGCCTCAGGGAAACCCTGGTCCTAGCCGCCCTGGGAGGAGGCACTGCGGCCGTGCCCTCGGCGGCTTCGGGCACGCGCGCATGCTGCCAGCGAGAAATCCTCAACTGGCGAGCCCAAGTCGCGGCGATTCTTGCAGTCGTGGCGGGCGTGATGGAGTCGGCAAAAAAGACTAGGGTCATGGAACGGGTCCTCACATCTATTCTGCTGCTGTGGACGGGGAGGCCGGCCCTGAGGTGGGCCCAGTCGCCGCTGCTCGCCTCCGACTGGGGAGGTCATTGCGGCCGCATCTACGGCCGGTGTCTTTTGCGGCGGGGCGCCGGCAGAGGGCGCTGTGGTGGAGGGCACTCGGGCTGGTCGGGCTCGACGGCGACGATGAACTTTGTGGGTCACTCCGACCACTTCTTCTTCTTCTTCTTGTCCGCCTCGGTCTTGCCCGGGCCGTCACCGACCTTGGCTTTTTTCTTGGCGCGGCCCCTCATGCGCTCAACCGCCTCGGAGGCATTGACGTAGAGAGCCGCGGTGCGGAAGAGCTCACTCGCAGTGTTGACCGGGTGGAGCTCGAGGTCCTCGGTGTAGCGCCGGTCTCTCACGCCGTCCTTGAAGGCCTCGATGATGGCCTCGTCTAAGATCCAGGTAATTGTGTTGCGGGCTCTGACGAACCGGCACACAATGTCCTGGAGACTCTCGTCGTCTCGCTGCACAACAAGCTTGAGGTCCTGGGGGCACCTAGAGCGGGCGTAACACCCCTGGATGCTCGTGCGGAGGGCATCCTGCAGCTGGGCCCAACTGCGGATGGAACCAGACCGTTGATTGAACAACCAAGTTCGGGCCATACCCTCGAGCACTGTAGGGAAGTAGTTGACTATGACGGCCTCGTCTCCTTCCATAGCTCGGACAGCGGTGGTGTAGATAGAGAGGAACTCCTCAGGATTCTTGCTCCCGTCGAACTTCTCAATTGGCCCGGACTTGAACCTCGGCGGCCATGGCGCTTCACAGAGAGCACGGGAGAAGGTGGGGCATCCCGGTGCGGCCTTCGGGGGAAAGGCATCCCGGCGTGGACCTAGGCCGGGAAACACTCCGTCCGGGGCACGTGACGAGCCTCCAGCAGAGAAGGCTGTCTGGGTTTGGCGCGAGCGACTGCGGTGGCGGCGGGAACGTCCCTGAGCGCCGTCCTAGCCAGAGCGGTTTTGAGTGCCGCGGTGGTCAGACTGGTTCCCGCGCCAGATGTCCAGGCGGCCGCCGCCGTTTTGCGTCTCGTGCTGGTCCATGCCGCAGGTGATGACGCCGATGCCCTCGGCAATGGCCGGACACAGGTTCGCCATGGTGAAGCCACAGGGGTCCTTCTCCAGGTCATGGACGACCGTGGTGATGGCGCGTGCCCTCTGCTGGCTGCGCAGGAGCGGATTTATCATCGTCTCCACAAGGGAGTCGACCGGTTTGCGGTCCGCCCGGTGCACTGGCGACGGTCCTCCTCGCAGATCCCATCCATGACGCGACGGGCGACATCGTTGAAGAAAGCTTGGGCAGCAGCGCGGCGGCACAGCTGCTCCTGGGCCTCCTAGTTCTTGGCACCATCATCGGCCGCAGCTGCGAAGACGCAGCGGGACGTGCGGGAGGCCGGGCGAAACGTCCCGGTATCGCCAGCGGAGGCAGCGGAGTCACCGACCAGCTCGAACTCCATGGGAGTCTCGCTGACGTGTGTGACAGAAGGGTCCAGCTCAGGGAGCAACTCCTCGGGGCGAAGATCTGCCCCTGGGGCGAGAGAGGTGTCAACCTCCATCTCGTCAGTCCCGGCTTCGGCGAGATACTCCTCCCGCCAGCCGTCGTACGATGGGACCAAGTCGTCCAGATCATCGCACTCATCGAACTCGAGGTCCAGGACCTCGTCGCTGCTCGGAATCTCAGGCATGTCCGAGGGAACGGAGTGCTGAGGGCTGCTCATGGGCCCCACGGTGGGCGCCAGCTGTCGGTGTCTGGGAATCACGCTCCTGAAGAGCAGCGGGTCCACGGACCGGCAGACGAATTTGTAGTTGGTGTGAGGCCCAACGACCACCCTTCTCAGCAGCCCGTGGCGGCGGCCGAGCCAATGGGGGCTCGGGCCACGCGGTCTTCCCGGACGAGGGTATGGTGCGATTTGGCGATCCGGGTAAGGATCCTTAGTACGATGAAGAAGAGGGAGAGAGAAGACAGTACGTGAAGACACCAGCGATTTACCCTAGTTCGAGCCCCCACTGCCGGGTAATAGCTCCACTCCAGTCTTGTTGATTATATGGTGGAAAATAGTACAAGGGTGCCGAGACTAGGTTTGAAGGCACCGATCCCGAGCTTATAGAGGTGGCTAAGGACAACGGCTACTGCTAAGGAAGCTTCGGACGCGTGTTGCTTGGGTGGCTTGTTAACACTCAATAAACAGCCTCGGCGGTTCGGGCCTTTCCTTTTATAGGCGCGGCGGGTTGCCTGGGTTGCCCGGAGCTGATCCGGCCGGTCCTGCGCCTGTCCCTGCTTTAGTGGCGGTGATCTTGTCTCATTCCAGGGCTCTGTCTGGTCCGGAGCCTGCAGGGGAAGCTGTTTTGGTTAGTACAGGACACGTGTTTGTCTCATTATGCCGACACGGGGAGGAATCATGCTTTAGGGAGAAAGCACTTTTCCTTTATCCCCAATATAGCATTTGACTGGACCAAGCCAGCCTCGTGCCGTCCGTTGGGGGCGTCGCGTAGCGTAACAACCGTCGCCGCCTGCGAAAGGAGGCAAACGACAAACCGGGCTGCCCGCGCGCTTCTCCCTGGGCTGCGGGTTCCCGGGGAGATACAATTCCTTCCGGTCAAGGCCGGGGAAAGTGTGTGGGGCGCGACAGTTGTCGCCACCTGCCTATGAACAGACGGACTGTCCGCGGGGCCTTTTCCCGGGCTAAGGATAGCCCGGGAGGCGCGCCACGCCCCTGGTAGGGACCCAGGGAGACGCGGTTGACCTGCTCAAGCCCGAAAAAGACCCTGGCGGGCTAGACGCTTCCTTTAGTACGGTCAGGGGCGGCCTTTTGGACCTCCTGTTTGTGCGGTGGGCCGGCACGGAATCAGCCCAAGGCCCTTCTCGGGATGGGCCGCTTATTAATCACCAACAATATTGCTAGTTGAGAAAGAGTTGTAGTAGCATATAATGCCTATTGGAGCCAAACATAGCACCCCGGGTTAACCCTTTTGGATGAAGCGAGGCCGAAAAAGTCTAAGTGGGTGCTATGCATTCGTGGGTCAGCCCTGTAGGTGGGCTAGGCTCTAAGCAATTTTGAGTCAGGGTGTTACAAGGCATCCCTGATGTAATCAAGACAACGACTTCGTAATAGTAGCATAAGCAAGAGGAGGTGAGCTGCCGGCATGTGGCCGTGACCTGTGCAGCCGATACTGCGGTATTATGGTTTGGGGAGTAGCTCCCATAATCAGAGCCCCGCAGATGTAGGCGAAAGCCGAACTGCGTTAACAAACATCGTGTCTCTTGGTATCGTTCGTGATCTTGCACCAGCGCAAATTCCTAACAAATGGTATCAGAGCTTGATTGGCGAAGTTGGCTATACGGAAGATCTAGGGGGAGACACAAGGTGTATGCATACACGGGCGCCGCAGAAAACACCACATCGATCGGTGGTGTCGGACACTTCGGGCAGGAGGCTCGAACCGTTCGATGGGTTATCGTTGGCAGGGATTAACCAGACGTGGTGATAGGATTGACAAAGTAGCCGGCGAGGTCGGCAGACGAAGGCGACGACCTCGGCGTTCGCGATCAGACCGGCAAGCGCGGATGGATGCCAGATAGATCGGAACGGCGGAAGCAGTGATGCGACCGGATGTTACACAGGAGGCGCTGCATCACAACACTAGAACATTAAGGCGTCGGCGCGCCCGAGCGGGGAGGGGCGTGGCGGCGGGCCCAAGCGGGAGTATGGCGGTGGCCCAGCGCGGTCACCCCAAAGTGAACGGGCTAAAATAGTGTCGGATTCCGTTTTTTGAGTCCGAATTTCGCAAAAAAATCAAGGAGGTGGAGGTGGAGCCCGGATTTGAAGTGGATTAGAAGTTTAAAAAAAATTAGAATTCACTTGTAAGGGGGTTCTCTCACCACTATAAAAGGGGATCCAGGGGGAGCCAAACCTAACAATCCAAAACAATCAACAGTGGTTTTGAGCGCGGATTTCAAAGAAGTTTTTGAGGCGTGAGGTTTCGAACAAAGGAGGCGTTCTTGGAGGGCTGTTGGTGATCTGTTCAGGATAGCGAACGGGTCGGCTGGCGATACATCCATCGACAAGCAATTGGCGCTGATAGAATCACATGTCGGCAGGATGAAGCCGACACATACAAAAATCTGTATGGTGTGGTTCGAAGGTACGGGAAACTTCAGTATATGGCAGGCGAGGGTCCGGAATCTCCTGATGCAGTAGGGGATTGTGGTGTCTCTTAAAACGAATAAACCGGAGAAGGTGGAGGTCCGTGATTGCGAGTGGCGGCTGCAGGTAGCAGCAACCATACGCCTTTGTCTCACAGATCAGGTCATGTACCATGTCATTAAAATGTCATCACCAAAGGAAATTTGGGACAAGCTGGCTAGTCAGTTTATGTCCGCAACTCTGACCAGCAAGCTGTATCTAAAACAGAAGTTATATGGGTTAAAGATGCAGAAATGATCGGATCTGCAAGCACACATTGATGTTTTCAACAGGTATGTCACGGATCTATCACATCTAGAGATGATAATCGTTGATGAAGACAAGACAATTATTCTTCTTTGTTTGTTGACTCCGTCCTTTGAGCATTTGATGGCAACATTGACGTATATATTGCAAGGATAGCATCACGACTGTGGATATTATTGTGGCGCTTATGTTTAATCAATTAAGAAAGAATAACAATACAGTTGAAGAACCTCGCTCTGTTGCTTTGCTAGTCTCAGGTGATCAAGGCGGTCATGGGACTGGAAAGAAGAACAAGAAAAAATAGCAGGGCGATGTGTTGCTTCAGAAGCAATGAGTGGGGCACATAAAGAGCGATTGTTCATGTCCACCAAAGGGAGTAGGCGCTAATGTGGCAATAGGCTCATGTGACTCAAGAAGCTACAGTGCTGAGGTTCTCCTATTAGAACGGGCTACTGTTGCAGGTGGAGCTACTAAACGTGTTTTTTTGTAGAATCGGTGTCATCTGTTTCAAAAGGCGGCGAGTTCGAGGAGGACTCGTTGGGCAGCCTGCTGTAGGCTGTAAAAGAAGGAAGCAAACAGAGTCCGGGTACAAGTGTTCACGCAGGACGCTGAAACGACTTTAAAGTGGAGAAGACCATATTTTCAAGTTGGAGTTTGTTAGGTTTTGTGTCGAATATGTGTACAAGTAAATTACATGGACTCTGTGTTGTAATAGGCATGGTTAGTTTAGAGTTAGAGTCGGACTCTAACCAGGCCTACACTATATAAAGTGAGTCAGCTTTGGTGTAAACATGACAACGACTTCATAATAGTAGCATATGCAAGTGGAGATCAGCGACCGGCATGTGGCCGTGACCTGTGCAAGCGGCATACTGCGGTATTATGATTTGGGGAGGAGCGTCTATAATCAGAGCCCCGCATATGTAGGCGAAAGCCGAACTGCGTTAACAAACATCATGTCTTCTGGTGTCGTTTGTGATCTTGCTTCGGCGCAAATTCCTAACAAACACTTTCATCAATTTGCTTAAGTTGTCGTCATCCACCTGTAAGCATATGCATAATAGCAATTCCCACTTAATCTATTGATCCTACAACACATCACTGCTAGGTACGGCAAAAGAACAACAATGTCTAGTGGCGGCAGCAGCAAAACCCATAATTCATGGCAATATAGCAAATCCCAAATGCCCTATTGATCCTACAACACAGGAGTGGTAATTACGGCAATAGAATAGAGCAATGTCTAGTGGCGGTTGTAAAGCATACCAAATAATTATACAGCAGGGCCACCATTGATCTTAAGAAGACATCAGAACGGAGAGCCTATGAAGAAGGGATCGCTCGCAAGTTCACAAGGCATGTAACAAGGAAGCAAAATTGTGTTGGTCAACATGGTTTTTCAGAGCAATCGACTGTTCTTGATTGTACCAAGCCTTCTCCCTTTCTTCACCCATTCCCATGGTGGAAAAAAAATTTGGTGAAGCCAGGATCTAGGATACCTGGATACTTCAGAAATCTTGCGTACCCGTATCTGGACACTTATCGGATACGAATATGTATCCGATACGTCCGGATACGTATCCGAGGTGTATCTGCCAATTTCGCGATTTTTAGATAATTAAAAAATGGGGGATACGGGGGGATACCAGAGGACACGGGTGGGATACTTCTCAGCCGTTTTCTTGCCCCCCGACAGCCTGTGCTCCCATCTCACTTCACCCCGCGCCATTCTCCTTTTACCCTAGCCGCCGGCCCTCGCCGCCCCCCGCCGCCGCCGCCCCAACCCGCAGAACAAAGCACGAGGCCCGTTGCCCCAACCCGCAGCAGACAAAGGCCGCCGCCCGTCGCCGTCGCCGCCGCCCCAACCCGTAGCAAAGCCCGGCGCCCCCAACCCGCAGCAGCGTCGCCCGTCGCCGTCGCCCGTCGAGGTGGCCGTCTCCCTCTCAGGTGGCCGTCGCCCGTCACTTGATGTTCCTGAATTGGAGGCAATTCTGGACGATATGGCTGAACTAGATCTTGACCCTAGTAGTGCAGGACCTTCGGTGCCAGATGAAAGCTACAACTAATTGTCTTTATGCATTTAATTTTATGTTGTGGACTTGTGCTGTTTGTGACTTTATGTGGCCTATGAGACTGAGAGATGAGACATTACCTATTTACCTCTCTCTTTGTTATGTAATGTTTGTGAACTTAAATTATTATTTGTCCGTGTCTTTGTGAATTGTTAATTTGTTATTATTGATTTGATGTCCAAATATATATAATATGAAATGTCTAGGCTCTAGAGACTCTTAAACTATCTCATTTTATTACTAATATGTTAGTTTGTAATATGTACATATTTGTTCATGGACATGGAGATTGGAGAGTGGATCTTTGCACTGACACGGTGCATGAGTGCAATGATCAATTCTTCATACCATGGTTTAGGACACAACTTTCAACATTTATCAGGTAACAAAACTCACATTATATCCCTTTGTAAATACCTCTTTTATTTTCTGCATTTTATATATTTACATATATAAAATATAAAATTATATATATATATATATATATATATATATATATATATATATATATATATATATATATATATATATATATATATAGGTAGCACTAAAATACTCTAAGGAGTATTTTAACTAAAATACTCCTATGTTTATTAGGCGACACGTGTCCCTTCCTCCTCATCCCGTGCGCCTCCTCCTCTCTCTCACTTGAAGCCAGTTGGTGTCGCCGCCGCCTCCCCGAGCGGGCCTCGCCCGCCCGTGCCGTGCGCCGCCTCGCCGTCCCGCGCGCCTCCCGAGCACGCCCGGCGCCGCCTGCTGCCCGCCCAGCAGCCTCGCCGCCCTGCGCGCGCCTCTCCGTCCCAGCCCGGCGCCGCCTCCCCGAGCAGGCGCGCCGCCGCGCCGACCAGCGCCGTGGCAGCCTCGCCGACCCGCGCCAGCGCCGCCTCCCAACCCGCCCTCGTCACCGCCTCCCAAAGCCCGCGCTGGCATGGCCTCGCCTCCACACGCCCGGCGCCCCCATCAATGAGTGAGGAAAGGAGATGGGCGATGCGTCGACCGTGGAAGAGCCCCGCATCGATCTAGCCACGCCCCGAGCCATATTTACTATAAATCTATAAAAACTTTGCTTTACTATAAATCTAACAGTACTTTACTATTTCTTGCAAAAGACTTTACTATACGTGTTACGTAAACAGTACTATACACGCGAAACATGTTACTGTACACGCGAAACACTGTACACAGAGAAGTAGTAAAGTATATACAAAATATAGTAAAGCTTGTTCATGATTATAGTAAAGTAAAGTTTTAAAAAGTGAGACCGGTCTAGTTTTGTTCGAAAAAATACAACGAATACAAAAGTGGAAACGGTTTATCAATCGGATCTTTCAATTAAAAACCATAGCGAAAAAACTAGATTAAATTGCTCGCGTCATCCCCCACCAAATGGGCTGCGGATACTAAATTCGGTCCATCTTTACTATTTGCTCTGAGTAGTTTTACTACAATCGATACGCGCATTTACTATAATGTGTCTGCCGAAGTCTGTGCGCGTGGGAAAGGTGGAGAAGGTGGTGGAGGACACGTGGCGGGCTATAAACGTGGGAGTATTTTAGTTAAAATACTCCTAGGAGTATTCTAGTGTTTATATATAAACGTATCCCCGTATCCTAGTTTTGGCGAAATTGTCATATCGCGGTATCGCCGTATCGCGTATCCGTATCCGTATCAATGCAACATAGGCCAGAATGCAAGCGCGCGGCTATGCATACCCGGTCCCGATTTGTACCGCGTGGTCGCTGCGCCCATCCAACGAATGCCCACTCTCAACTCGGCTCCTAGGCGATTTCAGGCGCCGGGCGACGGCTCGGCTCGGCTCAAGATAATCTCGTCGCCCTGTCGTTCGCGCTCCCTCTCTCTGCTGTTGCTGCCGATCTCCACCCCCAAGCGCTCCTCTCCCTCCCTGAAACGTATGATCCCTCGCACAGCCGCACCGTAAGCAAATCCCTCCCTTTCCGATTTCCGCGCGGCATCTCCAGTGGATTATCCTTCGGCATGCTCCAGATTTTCTTCTCTTTCTGTTTGTTCTTGGTGAATGAGGATGAATGTTGATCAGCAGTCCGCTAGATGATTCACAGTGCTACTTGCTCGGGTTCTGATGCTAGTGTATCAAGAAATCAATTTGTGGTGTTTGGAGTTTTAGTGGCCTCTATATTTTACTGATTGTGTAGGAAAAGTTGCCCAGCATGGCCGTTGATGAGGGTGTGCGAGGTGGGCACCTGCACAGGGCCCTCGATTAAGGTGGGCCCCAAATTCAGTAATTCACCTGGCCTGCTGCAATGCCTACCTCCATGACTCCGTTCCGATGATCCCAGTTCCCAGAAGTCTCGTCGCTTGCCCTGACCCTTTGTCAGTTTAATCACCTGATCTGATCGCCTCATCGCCTCGTCGGTTGAGCCCCCTTTATCAGTTCGTGATTGGTGATCACTTGCTCTGTCATGATTGACTGCACGCCCAACTCTCACGCCGCCACGCCCTCATCGATGCAACCCGATCGGTGATTTGCAGGCGGCGTTGATGTTTGCGAAGGCCAAAGACACGGACTCTCAATCTCTTTGCACTGCACACCGTGATCGGCGTGAGGCCGTGACCCATGGCTCCTGATTTCCTGATGGCTAAATGAAGGCTTCAGCCGATCATCAATTCAGCATCACACATGCCATCAGCCCATCGCTAATTCAAGAAATACTAGATGGATGATGCTTTTTAGTAGAACATGAGCTCAGTCTTTTAGCATTAATATTTGATTTATTTCTAAATATTGTACAAAATAACACATTCGAAGTTATATAATTCAGTGAAAGTTTGACTTAGTTATATTAGACATATAATTTTTTTAAAATTTAAGACCTCATTATGCATTTCGTCTAGGGGCCTCAGATTCCTGCAGACGGCCCTGTTGCCCAGATCAGATGATCCAAGAGTTCGTTGGATGCATGACATGCACGGTATAAATAAGGACTAGTCCGCGCACTAGCTACAATCAGGAGGTATTTATTGTGAAATTTCAGCATAGAGCAAATCTTGCATGGACTGGTAGCTCACACTGTCAGACCGCTTATGGTTGTGTCTTGCCTGTTGTCTGTTGATCTTCGAGTTAGTAATCTTGTACGAATCCACGATCATATCTGCAGCTGCAAGTAAGATTAGCGGCACAGTGGTTCTACAAGAGGCAATAAGCAAATGTTAATTTTGCTTAGCTCGGAAGGTGGCATTGTGTGCAGGAGCAAACTAATGAAAACTACATATAACAGCGTGTCTGTTTATTTTTGTTCGCTACGAGTCTCCCTTGTGTTTTGGGAGTGTCATATCAGCATGTGGCTGATTCATGGTCATAATGTTACTGTTGTGTTATTGCCAAAAATTTGGTGGTACTCCGTAGAGAAACGTTAACTTATAAGCATTTCATTTTCAATTTGCCGTGTAATTTTAGGCTGAGGGGGTATCAACTGTTGGAAATATTAGAAATTTTCTCAAGCTCTTAATCCACAAAATTAGGTAAATCATAATTAACCAATTGAATATTTCAAGTTCATAACCAAAGGTACTAGATAATAACGAATTATCTATCTCATACACAAAGGCTAATGAACAAGAAACAAGCCAAATAAAGGCACGGTATAAACAAATATACCCTTGAGCCGGTGCCACCACTGGCACAGGCGTATACGGAACAATGACTTGTTCATTGTTGTTCGCCATGACGGTCGGTGTAGACGATCACAAGTTGGTGCAGAGATGCCGTTGATGCAGTGGAGAGGTCGGTGCAGTCGAACGTCGATGCTGTGTAGATGAAGCTGAACCAGCAGGAAAACTTGAGCAGTCGCGTGGTCGCTCCCCAAAAACCTTATCGGCCTTCTATCCCGGCGGGATCTCGAGAAGGACGAGGCTCGGAGGCCTGCTCCTCGGCTCCTTGTGCGCGCAAGGAAACAGAGGCGGAACGCAAAAAGGCGGCCTTCTGAGATAGAAGAATGGAATGTGCGGAAGAGAGAGCTCTTGAGTGCGAGAGTCTTTTTCACAGGGCGAGGAGCTCATGCTTTTATAGGCGCCAGGAAGAGAAGTTCGTCGAACCTGGACACCATCAAGCACTAAGTAACGGACGTCATTACATCGGCCATTAAGTCGTCCGTTACGTGAATAGACGTCATTACACCAGCCATTAAGTCGTCGGTTACGGGGAGAGGTCGCCCGTGCTCAGGGTGAGGTCGCTCGTGCTCGAGGAGAGATCGCCCGTGCTCGAGGAGAGCTCGCCCGGCTCGGAGAGAGCTCGCCCGTGCCCGAGGAGAGATCGCCCATGCCCGGGGAGAGCTCGCCCGGCTCAGGGAGAGGTCGCCCGTGCCCGAGGAGAGCTCGCCCGGCTCGGGGAGAGCTCGCCCGTGCTCGACACGTCACGCTCACGCCCACACCTTTCTCTTTTCTCTCTTTTCTTAATTGGGAGAACCACAATCCAACTATTTAAGTTGAGATATTCTCCTCCCAATTTCCCGAACGGTTTAGTATTAAATGGGCCTCTTGGAATTTCTATTAAAATAATTAAATGGGCCAACCCCATAATTATTCTAACATCAACATTGTTCTGAACCAACTAGCGATGCCGACGTGCCCGTGATGCTTGGCATTAATTTTGTAAGGCAAAAGTGCATTCTGGTACTTTTTAGTTCTTTGTTTTTTGACTCTTTTATTATTTTCTGAATTTTTCTATTATTTCTTAATTTACTTTATAGAAGTCAACATCTCTAAAGCTAAAATATATTTATGAGCCCTCACCATGTTTTTTGTTACATTTATGTACCGTTATCATATTTAATTTTTCAAAAACTTTTAATTTATATGATTTTTGTGTGACCCACCATATATAAAACCGAAAAACGGAAAGTCAATAGCAAATATGCCTTTTATTACAAAGAGCAAACTATTTATAAATTTGAATTTCAAAAAATTTTGAACATTAAAATTTTGTGACATCAATTTTTTTTACTGATGTTCTTTGTGAAGGCATGGTTTATTGAGAACTTTCAATTTCACATGATTTTTTTGCGACCTGAAAAAAATCCTTAGTTCGAATCTAGCATTGTGAAAACATTTGATCTTTGAAAAAAAATTAATTTTAGATGTTCTTTTGAAGACATGTTTCTGAAACTTTAAAATTTACGATTTTTTGTGACGTACCATGAGTAAAATTGAGAAGTGAAAAATCTAAAAAACAATATGCACTTAATAAGAAAGGGCAAACTATCTTTAAATCTGGACTTCAAAAATTTCTGAATAACATCAAACTTGTTATAGATGTTCTTTGTGAAATTTTAAAATTTATGAATTTTTTTGACCTACCATAAGTAAAATTGAAAAGTGGAAAATTGAGAAGAAATATGCCCTTAATAAGAAAGAACAATCATCTGTAAATTTGGAATTTGGATTTCAAAAAATTCTGAATAACATCAAACTTTTTATGGATGTTCTTTGTGCATACATGGTTTAATTTGTGAAAACTTTCAATATTTATTAATATTTTGTGACTTGACCAAAATAAAATCCTTAGTCCAAATCTTGCATTATGAAAGCCTTGAATCTTTTGGGGAAAAAATTTGAATGTTCTTTTGCAGACATGGCTCTGAAACTTCTAACCAGTGTTCGCCTACAAGGTCTACACGGCCGTGTACACAGCCGTGCACACGGTACACGATGGGTTACTATGCTGTTAGCACATAAACGGTGTATTACACGCTACACGGAATTACACGGCCTAGTCGGCCTACACGACACGGCAAAAAAACGGCGTACACGTCTTTTTTCAGCGTGTAGCGTGGCGTCTAGGCTATAGGAGATGCGACATACAGCTTGAGGATACATTTGTTGCATACTTGCACTACTTGGAATCATTTTTTTATATGTGAACTACAAATCTACAATGCACGTGTAATCTTGGAAATATATTATTCATCTATGCTACTTATCAGTATAGTTTTCTAGGCATATACATGCTTTTTTATTTGTATTTTAATTAAAAAGTATAAAAACGTGTAATCCGTGTAATCCCGTGTACACGGTCTACACGCTACACGAGACTCTGCCGACCGTGTACCGTGTAGCGTTTAGGCTAACACTGCTTCTAACTTTTTTTTGTGACGTACCGAAGGTAAAATTGAAAAGTAGAAAATCGAGAAGAAATATGCCCTTAATAAGAAAGAGCAAACTATTTGTAAACTTGGATTGCAAAATTTTAAATAACATCAAATTCTTTACAGATGTTCTTTGTGCGGCCATGATTTAATTTTCAAAAGCTTTCAATTTTTTCGGTTTCTTTTGCGAGCTAAGAAAAAATAAAGAGAAGAGGAAAAAGATGAGTGCCAGGCTGCCAGCGCAGCTAAGAAAAAAGAAACAGGTCTCTGACTCTCTGTGCATAGCCGTGCGTGCCAGCATTTATTCCAATTAATAATAGATGAGGCGGAGGCTGTCGTTGAACGCTCGCCTGCGGCCTGAAACCAAGCGCAGCTAGCCAAGAGGGCAAGCCGCCCGCTTTGTTGTCCGATGAGCAAAACATTTCGTTTTAATTGTTTATTTAGCATGGACGGTCGGATTTGATTCCACGAAAAGATCCAACAGTCGCCGTTTCTCAGACGACGTCTTTCACGCGGGTGACTAGGCGACGTGGCGCTTCATGGAGGCGGTGACGTGGCCTAACCAGAAACCAGCTGGTTAGGCCCTTTGTTATATAGAATTGATGAGGGCCTAGAGTTCGGTGGTATTATAATTTTCGCAATGTGTCTAGATTTGAGTTCCGGAATGAAATGCCCTTTTTATTTTAGTTCTGGAAATTCATTTCAGTTCTGGAAGTTATTGAGTTCCCTATGGATCCTTTGCTGTCAACAAAGAGATTCCTTTGAGTTCTGTAAGTTTTTGAGTTCCATGTGGAAATTCATTTCAGTTCTTATAAATTTCAATTCTTTGGTCCTTTGCTGTCAACGAGAAGATCAAAGGAGCATCCTGACAAAGTTTATCTCATATAGATTTTGCTATTTACATTGAATCTTATACAACCTTTTCAGGAAAACAATTATGAAAGTCAAAGATTTCATACAAAGTTACACTCTTTTGGAAAACAGGCTAGGGGATTAGATGTACTACCAACCACCATATCAAGATTCCGAACTGGTGGAGATGAACTGTAACACCCCAACCTAACCAGGCTCAATGCTATGAACACAACCTACAAAACAATACCTCATAGAAAAATTTCGACAGCATAACCCCTGCAAATTGGTCACTTTTACACAGAAGATTCATAGTTCCACAATATTAAGCCATCACACCAATTTAAAACAAAACTAACTTGAAACCTTTAAGCCCAATCGAGGTACCATCCAGGCAATAAATTCAATCAACACCAACAATAACGATCCAAATTAATATTTAACCAACGAATGAAAACTAATGTTTCCCAAGCTCTAATATCAAGCAACTAAGTTTATTTGAATCACTAAGGGTTGAATGTGTAGTTTAACGTGCGTATAGCAACAGTGAACTACGCCCATCCCATGCATGCTTCAATGGTCACCTAAAAAAACATAAAAGTAAGAGTGAGTATAAAACTCAGCAAGTACATAAAACAAGATAGATTATATCTTTAACTAAATTAGCAAAAGGCAACAGATCATATCTTTTTCATAATTCCATATGTAAGCATGCAATGCATATGCTCATGCTCATATCTCATATGCGTGTACCGGTACCGCTGAGTGTACACACGTCGGTGTCACACCCTACACTCCATCCCGTGGAGGTTGACCGTCGAAGCAAGTTTACCCCGTCATCCCGTGGGGGGTGCCTACCGAGGTAGGTCTTTCATGCTATCATCATGCTCATAAACGCAAATGCATGATTAATCATTATGAAATACTTACCATCAAACCAGCTCCTGCCATTAATACATCATTAGCACAAAGATATAGGTAAGTATTCAAAACATACGGTGTACCCAGAAGAGTCACCAACACTGAAATATGCACTTGCCTCTTCTTCCAACCGATGCCGAGTGAGCGGCGGGTGTAACCGATCCCGAGGCGGCGATTCCTACAATAAAACTCCCCAAATCAACACCCGAGCAATCGAGGAGATAGCTACTAACTAGCACCAACTCATGGCCATCTAGAACTAGCTAATCTCTCTTAGCAACGGTTTCTAAAACTCGGAACTCCTTTAAATTACAATCTGGACAGCAGCTTAAAATGACCATAACGACCAAACCGTAAGTCCAAAATTCACGTTCTTGGGCTCTACGGAAAGATAACTTCGGTACCTACAACTTCCATAATAAGGCCGAAGTCTAATTCCCAACAGATTTAAACCGATTTAAGGAATAAGCGTACTGCTGTAGAAATCGATCTAATAAACCCTCACCTACCAGGATTCACTCATATTAATCACGAAAATTAGCATCTATTTGGGTGAAGATCATGGGAAAATAATCAACTTCATCATCCTTAAACAAATCATCAAGGATAGAGCCATAATCTCAAACCCTAACTCATCTATCTTACCTTCCTCTTTCCCTCCCTTCTCCTTCCTCTCCTTCCCCTCCTCTACTCCTTCACTTCCTTGCTCCTGGCCGAAGACAGCGGCGACGGCGGCTTGAGGCGACGGCGCTGGCTGGAAGGAGGCGAGTAGGCGACAGAGGCAGCTATGGGGGACGGCGTCGGCTTCCAGGCGGCTTCAGCAGGAGGGAAAAAGAGGAATACGGGACTCCCTCTCTCTCTAGGTTTCTTAAGGCCAAGGGTGGGCCGGGCCAAGAGAGATGGGCCAAAGGCCGAAACATTACATGAACAAATGGCAAAACTACTACAAGATGTTATTTATCCTGAAGAGATTACACATTGTGCGGTTGGTTTTGGTTCAGGTACTTGTGCCTCCAGTCGTGAGTGATGGTAAGACCCCTCAAACAGTGGAAGATGGATTGACATTCAAGCTGATACAAGGTATTAGCGGCCATGATAAGACGGTCAAACAGGTTGAGGATTCACTGGCAAATGCAAACTAGGCGACAATGGGCACAATAGTGAAGCAATTGTCATCAAGACCTTCCACAGAGTGGCAAAGACAATATTTTCCGTGGGCCTTCGAAACCTCCATTCAACGCTGAGGCAAGGAAAGTCGCTGGCTTCGAACCTAAGTGGTAATATGTCCGACGAGTTTCAGATGTCGTTGCCGCTGGTGCCGACGAGGGAGACCCACTTCCTGCACTACTGCAAGCCAGACCTGGATGGCAGCTGGGCCGTCGTCGACGTATCCCTCGACGGCCTCCACGGCGGCGGCGCCCCTTGGGCTGCCTAATCCAGGAGATGACGAATGGGTACTCGAAGGTGACGTGGGTGGAGCACGTAGAGGCAGACAAGCAGATGGTGCACCACTTGTACCAACCGGTAGGAAAAAAAGGTCGACGCGACGCCGCCAGGTGGAGGCGTGGGGGCGACGCAGGTGAAGGTGACCGGGGCGGCGTGATTGGAGAAATTGGGGAAAGTGAATAAGAGAGAGAGAGAGAGAGAGAGAGAGAGAGAGAGAGGGCGAAGAGATTATCTTGAGCCGAGCCGAGCCGTCGCTCGGCGCGTGGGATGGTAGGATCGCCCGGGAGCCGAATCGGGAGTGGGCGTTCGTTGGATGGGCGTGGCTGCCACGCGACAGGAATCGGGGCCGGGTATGCATAGCCACGCGCTTGCATCCTAGCTCCACCAAATTTTTCCCCCATGGAGTTAGATGCCGAATTGCCGATTAGGAGTCCCCAGTTAGTCCTTCACCAAGTTGGCAAGGGCGATTTGGCGCAAATGTAATTCATGAAAAAAGAAACTGCAATAGCCCAACCATTTAATTGACACCACGATGCAATCGACCTAATAAACCCTAGAAAATTTCCCCATTTCTACACTGGCCCCATTATTGTTACCTACAACGCAAATTGGACATACCTTAGATTTAAAAATGTTAGATCTCAGTGATGTCCCTCACGTCGGTGAAGACACGGCAGTGACCACAACGGTTGAGCCTTGTGCGGCCTCCATGTGGCCACGTCGATGACGACTTCAATGTCGACTACGACGTTTTAGGATCTTTAAGAGGACTACTAAAAACCTGAGAAAAACCATTACAAATTATTACATCAAATAGACTATATAAAAAAGATAAATTTTACTGAAACGCTACGGTACGCTACACTAAGTTGAAATGTAAGGCCTTAGTTTCCTCCAGCCCCCGCCGCCTATCTTCTAAAATAACTCCGCAGCGGAACTCTCACAACAACGCCACGTGTCTCCACCATTTCTTTCAGAGCTAGGTTTCAGAGAGATGGTTGGCTTCGAAACGGGTTGAAGAGAGGGGGTTCATGTGGAGGTGTCACCGGGTCTGTGCGGGACCGAGGGTTTGCTTCTGGTTAACAAAAACACAATTAATCGATTCAAAACGAGCTATCGAAGAGAGCCGGAGAGAGCACGCACATCCGAGACAGGTGGTGGTTAAAGGCAGTTACTCCTAATTGCCAACAGCCAAAAGAAAACAATTTTTTTTCAGATCTGATGCTGTTCATCGGAGACGTTGTATAAATGATCATATTATGTCATAATAAATAGATGAGGACAGTGGGCACGGTCCAAGCGTTACCATCTTCACATGGACACAACTACACAAGAAATTCAGCAGCTGGCCACTCTCAAAGGATGTCTAACGGTACAACAGTTAAAATATTAGTATCATCTTGTTGTTACGAGGCAAAAGATCTTTTATTGATTGCTTTAATATGATAATTGTTTATCATTTCACATTTTCACTTTACTGATTAGCTTTTCAATAAATATTTGCCATGGTCGTATGCATCATTAGTTAGTGCAGAAACTTCCATTATAAAAAAGAAACCAAAGCTATCGCAGTGTCTATCCTGCTTCAGTAGCACACATGTAGAACTTGGAAGACAACGATTTCAGGACCTTCTCTCGGAGTCCAATTTAAATCAGCCAAATGAATGCAAAAGTTTCTCTAAAAAAATGGATGCCAACAGTGCCAACAAATAGTCACGTAAAGAAATCTGCAAACATGTTGTAAACTGTACGAGTGTTCTAATAACCTAAACTTTGTGAGAAGACTGTTCGAAGTGTCTGGCCCGCTTCACCGACTTGTACTAGAGACAGGGGAGATGGAGAGAAGAGGGGAGAGAGGATGACAGACAAGTCCCAGTTTTTTTGTTTTATTTTCAATATGTTTTTTAGTAGACCGCCACTTCACCGGCCACGTTAGTAAACCACTCCGAAACCGCTATCAGAGGATTATTTGCGTTGGTTTTATGGTTTTAGTTGGTGAAATATCTGGTTTCGTAGTCAAGGAATATGTAGACGAAGGGTAATAGTTACGATGTAATATAGATTTTTTCTTTTACAAAATTAATCACGTAAATACGTTATTTACGCGGGACACCATGCTCTCGTTTAAAAATTTGTTACGGACAGGGCCAAACGACACAGATGTCTTTCAGGCCGACCTACGTGACGTCGTTAAATATAAACATAAAAAAACCGTCAAAACAAAGATCCACCCCTGTACAAAACATCTCGCAATCCCCCCCACGGGCTCGATCGAGCTCACGGGCTTCGGCGGCATCACCCCATGCCGTCGCTGGAGCCCACCGACACTGGCGGCGCCTCCTTGTCGCTGCAGCTCGCCGACGTCGACCACATCTCCTCGCCCTCGCCGTGCTGGTTGAACTCGGCAGGCTGGCAATTGGTACCGGGATGCGCCGCTGCAGAGCTCGGTGCCAGAAGGGTCAGTTCTTGTGAAGGGAAGAACGTTGAGTAGGTGGGAAAGGCTACGAAATGACGAAAATGGCAAAAGATGACATCGTCCACGTTTCATGTTTTCGTTGAATTTGATAGATGGAACTATGGAAGTGTTTATATAGGGGTAAACATGTAGTGCTAATACTTGTGCTGGGAGGAAATAAATTCAAGAACAAAGAAAAAATTATAGCTTCTGCTAGTATGCCAAATATAAGCAGGTGTAACCAGTTCAAATAATTTACATTTTACAATAAATATATTCTATACGTTCATTCTGTTTAATATCATGAAACACCTTTTGTTGCCTATATTTATCTTTGTAACAAGCAATAAGAGTAATCTCGTCAGTTTTCTAGATTTACTTTAATTCATGAGATATCTCAGCATACATGTTATCAAACAAACTAGCACTAAGCAAACAAAAAGGATTTCAAGCAGCTTACCAGCATACAGTACTTCCGAAAGATTAATAAGTGCTTCCAGAAGGCATTTTTCTTGATCCTAATTCAAGGAAATATAAAAAGGCTATAAAATGTCACTGAAGCACAAAATGTCTCAGATAAGAGCAGACGAAAGCAAGTCTATTGCTGTCAATCTGAGTCATATAACAGTTCTAGGGGTTCTTACTTTAAGCATTGACTTTGCTGTCTCTAAATTAGCTGGATCTGGCTTCTCTCGAAAAAGTTTCTCAACCTGCATACAGAAGATGTGAAGATCTTATTACAATACAAGAGCTCCTAATGTGAACATCACCGGTTAAACAAAGTGCAGGGAAAATGGTATAAACAAAATCAAGGTAAAAAATGAAGCAAAGCATGGAATAGACGGACACCTTGACCAGTAACCACATAGTTTGATATAATAAACAGAAACTAGCACACCAGTGCAAAGAGGGAGGTAATATAATACATAACAAAAAGCGGTATAATGTGCAAATACAATATCTTAACCTTAAACATCACAGTACATCAAAATGTTCAAAAAAGTTGGTAAGCAAGGGAAGATTAGAATTCAGGGGAAATTAACCATTTGCAGCCAATTTTCATGTTGACACTAGGATGATACATGTACCTTGTTTAGAAGGCTAGAAGTTACACGAAGCTTAATTATGTCAGAACCATGATTTACATTTCCAGCACTGGAAATAAGGACGCGCCGGTTACTCATCGGAGGCACTTCAGTTTCCTTATTCCTTGATGATTGATCAACACTCAATAGAACATGAACACCGCTCACTTCACTGAGTGATGTCCGTCTATCAACTTGAACATCTATGGAACTTTTCTGCCAACAATTACAATTAACACTAAGGGCCAGCATATTAACAGTGAACTTTCAACAGCTTCCTTTCTTAAAAAATGGATGGAAATGAACAGCTCTAACTTATTTGTTAAAAACATTCAACTTATTTTTATAAGTTTAATGATAAAAGCATTCGAACTTAACGGCAAAACTGTTTGCTAAACTACACAAGCACATTATAGTACATCATTAAAGTACCACGCAGCCTATAAAGGGGGCCACATTATTGCTAAATGATGATATCTTCCTTCAGAGTGGTTTGGTTATCTTTTGCTTAAAAAAAGAGTGGTTTGGTTATCCTTTCTCATGAATCTTATCATTCAAAATGAAAATCCATGGAGATTATAATTGCCAGGAGAGCAGGCACCGAAATAGACTATTATCATCCATAATTTCAGAGTAGGTGCAAACGGTACCAAAAAAATAAAGAAGCATTACATACCACCAGAAAATCAGAAATTGTCGCTGGCAATTGTTCAGCATAAGGTGAGCATTTTAAGTATGCTAATGCATGTCCATTTCCAGATTTCAACCTTTTAGCAGGCAGAGCTGCATGGAGATCTAAATATGGACCCTTTTTTGTGCTATTTGAGGTGCTTAATGTGCTCATGCTCCTGTTCCATAAGTAGACATTGGTTAGTGAAACTGATGAAAATCGAACTGTTAGTTGGTTTCAGCGGGACAAATAACATGTTAAAAGCAAACAAAACAAACAGTATAACCTTGAAGATGGCATTGCATATGCTGGTATTGGTGATATTTGAGCCAAATTGTGGCAGTTCAAGGATGAGTCAGAGGCCTGTCCAATTTTGACAGTCTTATTAGGAACCACCGCATGTGCATCAAAAGCAGGAATCGTCTTCTCTTGACCAAAATAATTTGCCAAAGTAAATTTCCTGCTCAACACGAAGAAAGATTAGAAATCAGAAACTGTAGGGCAGCAAATATTTGAAGAAGTGTACATGTTGTATCCTCAGGAAATGACTAGACATCATGACCTCAAAGACTTGATATAATCATTTGAACTGACACTCACAAGAACTTCTCCATGCTCAATGTCTGATATTCTAAGTTCATTTCTGAGTTTAGCAAGAAGCATGGCCTGTAATTGGAATAAGTCAGAGGAAGTGGCGACAAACATATATATGCAAATCAAGCAATGCATGATACCTAAAGTAGTTCATCAGAAGAACATAGTCACAAGAAGAAAAAAAGAGAGCCGGTATGGCAAGACAAAGGAATATGACTAATTAAATCTTTTAGCACAAAAAAAAAGAAAAAAGGGAGAGTTCAACCATATATGAAAACATACACCGCGTCTTGGCTGAAAGTCAAAACTAAGCATTAAACACAAAGGTTTAAATAACATAAGCATCAATGGATCCAGCAATCCCTATTCTTTATGATTCATATAGCAATATTCCGCAATCAACCTTGCAGGGATAATAAATAAGCAAGACTGACAGATATACCCTTGAGAGGAGGTCTGACTGAGAGTAGAAAGCTCTTAAAACAGAAGCATACGCTGATCGCTCCAAGCAGTGAATCTGAAATGTAGCATCTGGTATCACACATGCAAGATCTAGAGAATCCTCCGTAACTTCAGTATTACAAATGTTTTCTTTGCACAAACCGGCTCTGCAACAAGACATGCAGCACCATCAATTGATTTGCTCTGTGAATTTTTGTCAAGATTTGCGAAAAAATCATAGGGAAGGAGGCATAAAACAAGAAAATTCATATCAAGATCACTACGTAAACATGAAATTAGTACTAGATATTAGCGTAGAACATCAATTAAAGATAGGAACTGAATCTGTAGAACAGATAAGTTCATAAGTTTTTCGATCAGCACACATTTTGTACTGAGAACCAGTACTACACATTCTCACCTCAAAGACTTCATGTGCTCATTTGAACCGACTTTCAAAAGATATTCTCTATGCTCAGTGTCTGATATTTTAAGTTCATTTCTCAGTTCAGTAAGATGATCTTCACTGGCCTGTAATAAGAAAGGTGACAAGCGTGCTAATTATGCTATAAAATATAATCGGAACAATGTGCAGTCAGTAAGGTATTCATAACGAAAGAGGACTGATAAGGATAGATGCCGGAACAACAAATAGTAAGAGCCTAAAAGGTGATGCCTCAATCACCTTTTCCAAAATTTATATGCAGAAGTAAGAAAAACAACACCTCGGCAAAACTCAACACGGAGTACAAAGTTATATGACAAAAAGTTGCAGGCAATTCCTAAATTCCTAGTGCGTATGATTTGCTTTGCCTGATATTTCGCAAATGAACACGTAGGGTTAAAATGGAGTATCTGCAAGAGAATTACCCGTGAGAGAAAGTCTGACTTAGCATGGACCGCTCTCAACACAGCAGCATATGCTGATCTTTCCAGGCAATGAATCCGGATTGCAGCGTCTGCAGCATCTTGCATCGCACATATAAGATCTAGATAAACTCCCATGACTTCAGTACTGCAATTTTTCTTTTGTTCAAACCAGCACTGCCAGAAGACGGGCGCCATTCCATAACTTCGGTATGCTGTATAAAGAGTAACTGGTAGTTTTGCATAGGTAACGAGGGAGGAACAGATCTGGAGAAATTTCTAAAACAATGCAATAGTCAAATTAAATTATTCTAATTCTGCAAAAATGACGCTTGTATACAAAAGTTCATTGGGATTAAAATTCATGGTAGGAAAAATAAAGCTTCAGAGATGCCCATACATACCCGAACTGCTAAATATCACTGGTTTCGGCTGTTCTCAGGCATAACTTCAAACCGCAATTCCACTAAAATAAAAGGTTCCAGCTACAACTCAGCCTTATCGCCAGTTCTATGTACCGATGAAACTCGCTATCACCGAGTACACCATATGCTTTTGTTGGTCACGTCTAGCCATTTCTACGAGTTCATATCAACTAGTGCACATCCCATGCACCGGAATCATTGTTCACGAGCACAGAAGTTCCAGTGCCGTGGTTCCTGCACTGCACACAACACATCCCATCCCCTTTGTTCCCACCTCAGAACCCACCATCCCTGTCATCTCATCCTGCGCCATTAGGATGAAGCTGCCGCATCAACCATCCAAAAATTTTCGAACCGAAGGGGAATCCCAATCGTGGTGCACCAACACGACGCGATCGTCCCCGCCTAGTGGCTGATCGGCGCCGTTAGCCATTCGCCGCCGCGCGAATCGCGATCGAAGCTACCGCGGATGGGGACGCGTGGGGGAGAGGAGAAGGGTGCTCGTACCGGAAGGGGAAGCGGCGACGTGGCAGGGGTGGAGCCTGGAGCGGATTCCGGGCACGCGCGCGGCGGTGAGGGAGGGGCGCTCCGGCGCGGCGAGGGAAACTGGACTAGAAGCGGTTGAGCCCGCGAGCCGAGGGCGATTTCAAAATTTTAGAATGGGTACCTTTATTTCTGAGAAGACGGAAGCGCGTTTTCGGAAAGACGTCTTCAATTTAGGGTTATGCAATTTTTTTTTAGTAGTAAATTTCACAAAGCACCAGGCTTTGGTGACAAACTAACATAAAACACAAGGTTTAAGGGTTTAGACTCACTTAACACCATGTGTTGAGCCTATTTAACACAAAACACCAGGTTTAGAGATTGGATGACCCATGGCAGACCTAGGCCCACATGTCATAAACGAATTTCACAGGGCAGCGCGCGGGAGAAGGCCTTCATCGCTCGTGTCGCCGCCGCCGATCAGGGGCGCGCGCGTCCGCCTCCAGCGCCCTCCGCCCTCCGCCGCCAGAGCTCGCTGGCGTCCTCCGGTGGCCTCGCCGTCCTCCTCGCAGGCACATCGTCGCCCTCCGCCTCCCGCGCCCCCGCGCCCTCCGCCTCCCGCCGGTTCTCCTCGCCAGCAGCGTCGTCGCCGTCTCTTCGTCCTCCTCCTGGCAGCGTCCTCGCAGTCTCTTCGTCCTCCTCCTTGCCATCTCTTCGTCCTCCTCCCAGCCTCCTCCTCGTCTTCCTCCGGCTGGCTGACGAAGACCTCCCCGCCGGCCTCACGAAGTCCTCATGGCACCGGCAACTGGAGGTGCGGCTCGGCGTGCTGTTTCAGATGCGAGCGTGTCCAGCGCTTCCATTGTGCAGGTAGGTAAAATTTAGGGGCAATTTGTATTTCTAGGGTTTTGGGGATTCTGTGATTTTGGTGAATGTGAGAACGAAATTAGCCTCATCTTTGTAATTTTTGTGAATTTGGTGAATGTGAAAACGAATTGATGGTGTTGTCTAGTCTTCATGGTTTACTATCATTGTAAACCATTATTAGATCGTTAAAAACCTTTCAATTCCAGTGGAGGGCATGCATGAACAGATTTATGCACAGGTTTCTTCCCCTTTATTGGGCTTGATTGACTCGATTTCCTCATGCTCTACGGCAGGTCTGCATTAGTGAGAGAAGGCCGGCTGCCTGGCTAGCCTCCCGTACTGAATGCAATGCTGCATGGTAGTAGTAGCTAGCGTCCAGTCCAGTGGCCATATAATGCAGAGTCATCTAGGGATTACCTCACTGATTTGCACCAACACATATGGCCGTACATGCATTGGAAATTTTATGGGTGCGAATTGAAATGTTGCTCAAACTTTATAGGGATAATGTAAAGCACAATAAAGTCTGATTACGTAAACTGAAATCACTATGATGTATGTGTTTTAGGAATTGGACAATGGGCTCGAAGCAATTCCACCAATGTATGTCGAGGATTCAGAGTACAATGGCGTGGAGATTAGCACAACATTCGCTTGCTACCATGGATTACAGCCGGCGAGATGGGTGGCCTGGGATGGTGTGCATGCTGGGAGACGGTTCCTAGGGTGCCCATATGAGGTATGCTGCAAAGTGAGCTTCATCCCTAGTGGTTTGTGTTATTGTTATTTTTTACTTAGCAATTAAATATGGTTTGCAGGACGAGGATGAATGCAACTTTGTCGCATGGGTTGATGGGCAGTGGCCTCATCGAGTCCGTAGGACAATTGAGCGTCTATGGCGCACTGTCGACCGCGCTACAGAGCGATCTCAAGCTCAAGTGAGTCGGTGGTATGAGCTGCACAAGGAGAAACTACTCGCCGAGGAAGAAAAGAACAAGGCCATTTCCATGGTGCTGGCTTTGGAGAGGAAAAGGAAGACTCAAGTTGAAAGGATGGAGTTGTCACTTCGGAGAAAGCGGCGGTTGCTGCTATTGTCAAATGTTATGATAGTTTTGCTTTTGATCATACTATCTTATGTCATTGCTGTGAAGGATTAGTGGAGTTGCTTTGGCTAGGTCAGATGGTCAGATGGAATTGTTATATGTAATGAAACTTTTGCTATTTTGGCTAGGTCAGATGGTATGGTTATATGTGATGAAGCTTTTGTTATTTTGGTTAGGTCAGATGGAATAAACTAAAGTTATATGTAATGGCTAAGTCAGATGGTAAGATGTATGGTTATATGTAATGATGTAATCTTATATATAATTATATATGGAATTAGTGACTCACATGGTCTGAAGTATGGCAGAAATATTCTGAAATGTTGTGACTGAAAATGTATGGTATGATTAATGAGAGTATATACCAGTCTAAAATGGTACATACAAATGTATAATTAATGTTGTGACTGAAATTCTTATATAGCATTCTGAAATGGTATGATGAATGTTGTGACTGAAATGCTAATTACAAATATATGGTATGATTAATGAGTGACATGGTCTGTTGTATGGCATGAGCAAATGTAAGGCAGCATCGAGAGTATGTTAGCATAAAATGCACCAAGTAAACATGGGCAGGATCTTATCATGTTTGCATGCCTTGATGATATCAAATAGCAATGGCAATAATATTTACCATTCATGGATACATCCTAATAGTTAATTACAAAAGCATCCATATTGTCCTTCCTCCATCTGAAGCCTATAGTTAATTACAAAAGCATCCATATTGTCCTGATACTATCTGAAGCCTATAGTTAATTACAAAAGCATCCATATTGTCCTTCCTCCACCTGAAGCCTATAGTTAATTACAAAAGCATCCATATTGTCCTGATACTATCTGAAGCCTATAGTTAATTACAAAAGCATAGTCTGTTGTCCTGGTGTTTCTAGCCATTTTTCTCCATTTCTCCCAACCAAAAGCCTGCTCTTCCTGATCCTCTTGCCTTTCCTCCTCGTCTTGCCCTTCCTTCTCTTGCCCTTCCTCCTCTTCCTATTTCTCTAGCCCTTCCTCCACCTCTTGCCGTGCTTGGAACAAATGTTTGTTCTTCAAGCTGACTTGAATCAGTAGGTATATACCTATTGCTCTACAATTAAAAACATAAAATTTTCAACCAGGCATGCTGACTTTAGTATGAGTATGCAAGATAAGTGGTTATTTGACCATGCTGACTTCTTACTTAAAAAATACAAAACACCTAAAATAATTTACCATGTGCTTCCCCTTTCGTATTTTAAGATCTGGCCTCAATGGTATAGGACAGCTTGTATATTTGTGGCCACCTCTTAAACAATTCGAACAAGTGATAGTGGTCATTCTAGATCTCCCACTATGCTGTGTTGCTTCATCCGCTGTTTTCCTTCTATTTTTCTTAGGCCTACCAGGGTGTTTGGTAAACTTTGGAGGATTGATGTCAGGAGTATCTGTTCTCACCCAATCATGTTGCCCTGGCACTGGATAAACAAGTGCTTGGTATGCTCTCTCATAAGCTTGTTTCTTCAAAAAATCACTAACAAAATCCTCTGCATGTAGCCTACACTTGTATATAGCAGAGATAGCATTCCTTGCAGGGGACACCAGTTAGATCCCATTTAAAGCAACCACAAGTTCTTTTCTCTAGATTTACTGCATAAGTCTTCTCCCCACAACTCACTTGCCAAATACCCATTCCGGCACACGCCGGCCTACAATATCGGGAGTCCCTCTTCTCTAACTCCAACCTCTCAGCATAGTGTAGAGTTATGTCCCATTGTGCTACTGCTACCCCCTCCCTCTTTTGGTTGCACTTCTCCATCAGCTTTGTCCTAATTTGGTCAAGCATGGTGACAATTGGCTTATCCCTGTAATTAATGATGTAATTGTTGAATACTTCGCTGAGATTATTCACAACCAAGTCAGTGACACACCTAGTGTTAAATGCATGCCTAGCCTAGTGTTTCTTCGGTATGTCATTTAACCACTTCCATGCAGCCTCATTCTCCATTTTCAAGGATTCCATTGTATTGTTAAAATCTGACTCCGAATATGCATATGCTGCTTGATCCATTAAACATTTAAGATCTCCACCTTTGAAACCTGCAGTTATGAAGTTCTGATACAAGTGCCTTTTGCAAAATCTCTGGTAACATGCAGAAAACACGGTCTTCATAGCTGCAAGCAGACCCTACATAGAGAACATCATAGTATTAGTATAACCACACTGCAAAGGGTGATGAGAATTGATTCTTTAGTGAGAAAGAAAAAACCTTTTGCCTATCTAACATTATAGTCCAACAACCATCATCGCCACCTAAAGCATACTTAAGCTGGGTCAAGAACCAAGTCCAATTTTGAGCATCCTCTTTTCCAACCACTGCAAATGCTAATGGGTACAAGTTGTTATTGCCATCTCTTGCCGTTGCAGCAAGCACTTGGGCTCCGTTGGTAAGCTTCACAAAGCACCCATCAACACCTATTGTAATTATAATTCAGATTTGAATAAATATTTTCATAGAATCAAGTTCTCATAACAAAATGAATTACAATACTTACCAATAAATGGTCTACAACCCTCCTTGAAACCTACAATTTGGGCATGTAAGCACATGAAAAGGCCCCAAAACTTTGGGTTTGCTGCAGGATTTGCATTTTGCACTGTTGTAACAATGCATCTGCTGCCTGGATTTGTGGCAATCACAGTTTGTAGGTAATCTCTAATTCTTTTATATTGCTCCTTGTGGTTTCCAAGTACTCTATCAGATGCTTTGCTCCTTGCCCTATAAGCCATCATTTTGCTAACATCAACCCCATACTGCCTCATGGCTGCATCCATCAAAGCAGTGACTTTCCAATCCGGATCACTTCTGATGTTATCCTCGTAAACTGAACTAAGCCAACTACTGTTAACTCTTGTTGTTTCCCTAGTTGTACCATATTTATGAGGTCCAATCATCTTTCTTATTTGGACCGTATGCTCTCCAGCTATCTCTGACGCTAACATCAAGAAAGGGCATCTTGCATCCTTGCAAGCAACCTTCACCCGGTCTCGATTATTCTTCAAATATTTGAAACCTCTACTTTGCACAATGTGATAGCTACGTAACGCCTTCCTGAACTGCTTCTGTAAGATCAAGTTTTGGTATTGATGACAACAGGGACTTCAAGATTAAAGCTTTAGTGTTTCACAGTTTCTCTTATACTCTTTGTGTGAGTCTTCGTTCCTGCTCAAGCCTGCTACATCTACGTCAAGCATCAAGCGACAAGATCAAGACAAAACAAGACATGACAAGACAAGAGACAAGACAAGACAAGACAAGACAAGACATGACAAGACAAGACAAGACAAAAGACAAGACAAGATAAGACAAGACAACACAAGACAAGACAAGACAAGACAAGAGACAAGACAAGACAAGACAAGACGAGACGAGACGAGACAAGATCAAGACAAGACAAGATAAGGCAAGAGACAAGACAAGACAAGACAAGACAAGAGACAAGACAAGATAAGACAAGACAAGATCAAGACAAGACAAGACAAGACAAGGTAAGCTACAAGATCAAGACAAGACAAGAACATAGATGCACCCTGTCATGACCAAGCGTCAAAGGACCTAGAAGAACCCGGATGCACAGTCACTGTCGGACGGAGTCCGATAGTTACCAAACGGCCTCCGATGGACTAAAACTTGCACAACCAAACATTCTTAGCGGCTAAGTCCCTTGCGAGTCCAAAACTCAACCTCACTGTCGGACGCATCCGACCAGGTCATCGGACGCATCCGATGCCGGCTACGCCCGTGAGCAAACACATGGCGTGCACTTTTTGTGCGCGCACCAGCACTTCATCGGACGCGTCCGATGAACCTATCGGACGGTGTCCGATGAACCGTTTCAGCTCGACTCGGATTACTGTCAGCCGTCTGATCTTGTTCCAAGTAAATCTCATCCGTCCATTGTCCCAGCCTGAACCCTAGCACTATAAATAGGTGGGATTTCGTGGGAGAGACTTGAGAGAGCTCATTTGTTCATCCCTTAGCTTTGAGAGAGTAAGAGCTCCTTCCTAGTTCATCCTCCACCTCCCTAAATCCAACATGAGAGATTGAGATTGAGAGTGGGAGAAGAAGAGAGGTAGAAGAAGGAGTGGATCTACACATCCTCATCCATCCATCCCCAAGGTTTTGCTCTCCCATGGTTTGTCCTTGCACCTAAGGTTTCCATGTCATTTGAGAGGAATTGAGAGGGAGAGGGAGAGAGGAGGAAGAAGAAGCCATACCCAGCCTCCTTCGGTCATCCCCGAAGTTCTTGTGCCTCCCCCATGAGTTCTTGGCCTAGCTCGATGGTGGGAGAGGTGGTGGTCTAGTTGTGCTTTCGGTATTATGCTCTTGGACTTCTTGTCACCGGGATTCAACTCCACCACAAGGTTCATCGACACGTGAACCGCAAGCAAACCCACCAACGTGGTGGTCATCGGCTAGGCGTAACCGGTGCATCGTCTTCTCCAGTGCGTCGGAGATGTGCTAAACCCTCGGTGTGCTCGAGGTCGACTTCGTCTGTGAGGTCGGGTGTTTCGGGGTCCTTCATGTGTGAAGGCTGCCGATTCTTGTACGAGTTGGAGTTCCTTTCCGATGTGTTCGGGAACGAACCACTTCTAGTGGATTGAGGACTAGGGACGAAAGGGTCCCGGGCTTTCCTGTGTGGCGAGCTTCCTCAACGAGAGTAGGTGCTTGCACCGAACTCGGTAAAAAGATCGGTTTGCCCTCTTGTCTCCTTATTATTTGCACTTGTACTTGCTTCCGCTACTAGACTTTCTTAGGGCTCATTCGCTAGTTGGGTGATTAACTTGACTAATTGACCAAGTTCAATGAGCGAATAAAATTAAAAATAGTCCGATTCACCCCCCTCTCGGCCTTAGATCCCTTCAATTGGTATCAGAGCAAGGTTCTCTAGAATTTGCTTAACCGCTTAGAGATGGTCGAAGGGGATAGCATTGCTGCTAATAGGGTTCCATTGTTTAGTGGGTCACACTTTGCATTTTGGAAAATTCGTATGACCACATATCTTCAGTCTATGGGTCTGGACATTTGGGACGCCGTTGAGAATGGCATTGTTATCACACGCACTGAAGGTGTACCTCTCACACCTGAACAAAAGAAACTTTCTGCTAATGACGCTAAGGCCAAAAATGCTCTGTTCACTGGCTTGAGCATGGAGGTGTTTGAGAGGGTTAGTAATCTTGCATCTGCACATGACATCTGGACCACACTTATAGAAATTCATGAGGGAACCGCTTCTGTCAAGGAGGGTAGATTAGTGGTGGTTAAGGAGAAATTTGATCGCTTTGAGATGCTTTCAAATGAAAATGCTAATGATATGTATACTCGACTTAACCCCATAATCAATGAGCTCAAGGGGCTCGGACTCTTTATGCCAGATATTGATGTGTGCAGGAAGATGATGCGGATACTGTCAAGACAAGAGTACCGCGACATCATCACCTACATGTCCAACAGTGGTGATGTGGACAAGATGACCCCCACTGCCTTCTTGAGCAAGCTGAGGGCTCATGAGATGCTCATCATCGAGCCCACAGCTACTCCTGTCCCTGAGAAGAACAAGGTCATAGCACTCAAGGCAACTAGACACAAGCCAAGTGACAAGTCTTCCTCATCCAAGACTCATGAAGGAACAAGCTTCTTTCCAAGTGAAGCAGCTGAGGAAATTGTGGCCATGATTGGGAGACGCTACAGCTTGAGGAAGCCAGGCAAGAACCCACACTCTAGCTACCGGTGCTTTGAGTGTCATGAGAAGGGTCACATTGCTTCCATGTGCCCTCGAAAGGACAAACTCAAATATGAGAGGGCCAAGCAAGACAGTGATGACAAGGTGAGGAAGCAAAAGGACAAGGATAGTAAGAGAAGCTGGAAGAAGACCGAGTTCAAGGGCACCACCAAGCAAGGAAAGAAGCTGGCATTCTTTGGAGAGTGGGCCACAGATGAGAGCTCCAGTGACACACCTGCCTCCGAGGATGAGGAGAATGGTCAAGGACTTGCCACCATGGCAATTGCTGAAATGACACCGCCGCCTCCATCCCTTCCTCCAAGATGCTTGGTGGTCATCCCAGAACCACAAGAGCAAGTGTGGTATTCTGATGGGGATGAGTCTGCTTCCTCCACCACCTCTACACCAAAGGCTTCATCACCACCAGCTATCTCACCAAAGTGCTTGATGGCACGACCCTCCACTGAGATACCAAACTTTGACTCTGACTCTGATATTGACTGGGATGATGAGACAACTAGAGCATGTGCTCAAATTGGTTGACATTGCGCAGCAAGAAACCTTGAGAGTTAAAACTCTTCAAGAGTCTTTGAATTCTTTGATTGCTAAGCATAACTCTCTTGAGACTGAGTATGACATCTTGCATGGTGACAATGTTAGCATGACTAGGAAGCTAAATGTTCTAGATGAAGAGCGTAGGGCAAAGAATGAAAATGAAAAGGACTTGTTAGCAACCATTTATGCTTAGGGCTAAAAATGAATCGCTTGTTGTTAAGACTGTTTCTTTTGATGTCTTGCCTATTGCATTTTCTTCTAGTGATTTGATTGTTGCTCCTATTGTTGTAACATGTGCTAAATGTTCCATGATTGCACCTAGCTCTAGTGGTTCCTCAAGTGTAGCTGTTGAGTGTATTCCTGAAACATGTAAATTTGCACTAGCTGCTAGAGAACTTGCTATTGAAAATGCTGAACTCAAGGCCAAGCTTGAGAAATTTGATAAGGGTTTTGGCAAGTGCTATGAGGGTAGTGTTACTTTGATCAAGATGCTTGAGAAACAAAGGAAACCGACCCACAAGGGCGGCTTGGGTTTCACCCCTGAGCCTAAGAAAAAGAAAGGTTCTCAAGCACCTTCAAAAAAGCAAAACTCCTCTCATGCCCAAATCAAGAGTAACAACATTGGGTCTAAAAATGTGAACACTAGAAACAATGCTCCTAGGAAGCACAATGAGCACAACACATGTGTCGGGGATTAAATTACGGCCCATTGCTATGGCCCACTCCCTGACGGCCCAATCAAACAGCCTACCAGGGCCCAGCTCCCTGAAAGGTTCTATCTGGCCCATATGCATCTTGCCGAACAGTTTCTTGGCTGGCGTGATGTGTAACGGCCAAGGAATCGTGTTTGAGTCCATCTCGAACAGGAGTTGTGCACGGCTACGTGAAGACCCGGACGTTGGTTTCCCGGATTGGATTAGGAGTCGTGATCTCCAAGATTAGGAGATTACCTTGTCTACCGTAGGTCATATTTGGCATGTATGAGTTCGTTACGATCTCGTAGTTAGCCCGGCCCGATATTTCTCGGTAGGGCGGTTTGCTCAGATTATATAAACAGGCCCCTACGCCGCTTAGGGGACCCCGCCAATAGATTTTCAGATACTACTCGCCGAGACCTGCCGATCTCGCCGAGTTCCACCTTGTAATCCTCTTTGATATAAAGAAAGGTCGGACGAGGGCTATTATCTCTCCGAGAGGCTCGAACCAAGATAAAACCCCCGCCTCTCTGTTCGTTCTTTGTTCGTGGTTGTTCGGCGTGTCTCCTATCTCCTCCTTGAAGAACCTTGGTTGACTTGGGTCAATATCCCAACCGTCGACAACATGGTAAGGACCTCCTAGGCACTATAACTCCACATGGAAATTTAGAAATCAATATGCTTGGCAATATGCTCCTAGGTACAACAATTGGAATGGTCCTCCCATGCATTACAACAACTGGCAAGCTCCCATGTTTCCCACCTGGTCAGCTCATCCAAATGTCGCCGTCCATGGGGACACGCAGATCGAGCATGTCGAACTCAATCAGTGATACAGAGATACTTCCTGAGGGCTACGACTCAGAAGGACAGGATGTTTCATCCCCTGTCAGTTCAGATCGATCTGTGCGGTCTCGAACACTTTTCGTATCTGGGACGGAGGTCTCTGCCTATATGGCAGAGATAGCCGCAGATCGCACTCCCGTCATTGACGATGACTACGGAACCGATGATCTTTACGACGGTTTAGATCTTTCGGATTTCAAGGCTATGTCGGTAGATTCTACCTGTGGAGACACAGCGATGACACCGTCTAGCATACCTTCGCATGGCCCCCGCAGCATTAACATGGCGATGTAGGAACCTCGAGAATCGTGACGGCCGTGGCGGCTGGTGAGGCCGGGCAGTTAACTCGCTTTCGGCATCAAGACGAGGTCATACCGGTCGCCATCGCGAGCAAGAAGTCATTCGCCGCAACCTCGACGATTCCATCAATCATACCGTGGCGCGGTTCCGCGATCGGTGCAAGCGACCGCGTCGCGACCCACCTCGCGTGCCCTCGCCAAGTCTCCCGGCAGAAGTTTCTCCGTCGGGTTAGTTCCTCCCAGTAACGGACTCGGCGGGCGTAACGCGGATGCCTCGGGGGTCCCAGAACCCCAAGAGCAGAGTCGGGAACGACTCGCGGCCATGGCTTCGGTGATTAGATCCACCAACCAGGCCGACCTCGTCCATATGGGCGATGCCGTTGCGTCTAACCTAGAGCGATTGGCTGAAGGCCTAAAGTCTCTAGGAGAAGTCAACAACTCCTCGCAAGCATGACCAAACCGCCGGAATGATTGGACAGCTCGATCGATCGCGTGACCTCGCCGCCATCGAAGGATCATCGTCCATGAGGAGGCTACGTGGTCGCCGCCGCCGCCGAGTCCTCGTAGTCATCGCGACAACAGGGGCAGCGCGACGCGACGACCACGGACGGTCCCTCGTGAGGAGCGCTCGTCGCGACCACGAGGAAGGAGCGTGGTGGGTTGTCTCGAGAGAGTTTCTCCAGGCGAATCATCCTGTTCAGCAGAGTTCCTCCGCGCAGCAGACCAACGCCTTCTCAAGACTAGGTTCTCACTGGGAAGGTGGCGGTCATATGCTTTGGGCTGCAGGGCTTTCTCGACGAGCCGGCCGTCGATGGCCCTCAAAGTTCAAGCCCGGTCACATGGAGAGGTACAATGGGACTCGTAACCCAGAGGAATTCCTTTCCATCTATGCTACGGCCATCATGGCGGCCGGGGGTGACGAGCTCGTTATGGCTAATTACCTCCCGATCGTCCTTGAGGTATTTGCTCGGACATGGTCGTTCAATCGGCAGGAGGGTTCCATCACTCATGGAACCAGCTTTGTGACGCCTCGATCGCTAATTTTCAGAGCTGTTATGTGCGTCTGGGCAAGGAGGATGATCTGCACCAGATGATCCAGATGAACGGGGAGACCCTCCGCAACTTCGTGAAGCGTTTCATTAAGATCCGCAACACGATCTCGAACATCTCGGACGAATCTGTTGTCCGCACCTTCAAAAACGGAGTCCGCGACGAGCGGCTCACCCAGGATCTTGAGATCAATGAGACCTGGACCGCCAACGACCTGTTCAAGGCGGCTGATCGCTATGCCAACGCGGCAGAGCGTGTTCAATCTAAAAAGCGTTCGACAAGGGCGATGCCGCCTTGACTGGTGTGGATGAGAAGAAGAAGAGCAGCAGCAACCCTGGTGACAAGAAGTCTAGAAGAAAAAGAATAAAGGTGATGCGAACAATACCGTCGCTGGTATAGATCGCGCACCTCCTCCCAAGGATGGGCAGAAGAAGCCCAACAATAACTACAAGGGCAAAAAGCCTGCTCAGGGAGGCGGACAAGACAAGAAAGGTCCAAGCGACCGATTTTGCAAGTTCCACCAGCACTACGGGCACGATATACGCCATTACAGAACTTGGGCCGCAAAGCTCGAAAACTTCTACAACGGCAAGGGCCCAATGCCCACCCTGCCCGAACAAGGTGATGCCGGTAAGGCCAAGCGCCAAACCGACGACGGTGATCGGGAAGAGGATGATGAATATCAAGAGCCCGTGAACCATATCGCCGTCATCTTCGGCGGCTCCTCGGCTTACACCTCTCGACGTAGCCTCAAGGAAGCTGCTCGGGAGGTCCACAACATTGAAAAGGCAAAACCTCAGCCTGAATCGATGAAGTGGACCGAGGTCCCCATCTCCTTCTCTCAGGAGGATTGCCCCACTGGGATGACCAAGCCTCAGCGGCTCCCACTGGTGGTCGCCCCGACCATCAGCAACGCAAGAGTTGGCCGTGTTTTAGTAGACGGCGGGAGCGCTTTGGACTTGCTTTCTGCTAAGGTCTTGGACGAGATGCAGATTCCTCGTTCCAAGCTGAAGGAAGTCGCAATGCCCTTCTACGGAATTGTTCCGAGAGAAGCTGTCAAGCCGTTGGGGCAGGTTGTCCTGCCAGTTACCTTCGGCAACCCAAGCAACTTCCGGACAGAGTTGATCACTTTCGACGTGGTCGACTTCCCATCCGCGTATAACGCGATCTTGGGTAGGCCATCTCTTGGTAAGTTCATGGCCGTAACCCACCACGCTTACCATTGCGTGAAGATATCGGGCCCTAACGGTGTAATCACGGTCAAGGGCAATTACAAAGTCGCTCGGATTGCGACGAGCGATCCTCGCCTGGTCGACCAGCTTCCGCAGCTGTCTCAAGTTCCGCAGACCAAGTGCACGACGCCTCTAGGGTCTCCTTCACCAGGGGAGAAACCAAGGAAGTTCCGCTGTCCCTTGATGATACTTCCAAGACAGTTCACTTGGGGGCCAATCTGGACCCCAAATAGGAAAGCGAGCTCATTGCCTTCCTCCGAGCTAATGCAGATGTGTTTGCCTGGGAGCCATCTGACATGCCTAGAGTCCCAAGGGAGGTCATCGAGCACAAACTGACTGTCCGGTCAGACAAAAAGCCTGTTCGCCAGAAGCTTCGTCGCTTTTCTGAATTCAAACAGGGGATCATCAAAGATCAACTTGGCAAACCTTGCTCGCTGCTGGGTTCATCCGCAAGGTTGATCACACCGAGTGGTTAGCCAACCTGTAATTGTAAAGAAGAAAGGCGGCAAGTGGAGGATGTGTCGATCACACAGATCTCAACGCCGCTTGTCCTAAGGACAATTTCCCGCCTCAGATTGACCGGTTGGTCGATGCGATCATGGACGCCAACTCTTGAGCTTTTTAGATGCTTACTCGGTTATCACCAAATAAGCATCTCCCGAGGATGAAGAGAAGATCGCCTTCATCACCCCTTCGCACTTTCGCTATCGACCATGTCTTTTGGTCTGCGCAATGCTGGTGCCACGTTCCATCGCTTAATGGAGAAGACGTTCCCAGAACAGCGCGGAAAAAACCTGGAGGTCTATGTCGATGACATAGTTGTAAAGAGCAAGTTTGCTCCAGATCATGTAAAAGACCTGGCCGAGACTTTTCGTAATCTCACCAGGCATCGAATAAAATTAAATCCAGAGAAGTGTACCTTTGGTGTTCGATCTGGAATGTTGCTCGGTTATGTTATTGGTTCGCAAGGTATTTCTGCCAACCCTGAAAAAATCGAGGCCATTGAAAATATGCAGGCTCCAACTACCGTAAAGGAGGTACAGAGTCTCACGGGGCGGATGGCTGCTCTAAGCAGATTTATTTCCCGTCAAGGCGAACGCGGGCTGCCCTTCTTTAAGGCCCTGCGCAAGCACAATGGTTTCGAGTGGACAGAAGAAGCCGATAGATCCTTCCAAGATCTGAAGCGATACCTGTCCAATCCTCCCGTCTTGACTACCCCGCGGCATGGCGAGCAGCTCCTGTTGTACCTAGGTTGCACGCCACAAGCGGTGAGCTTGATCCGGGCGGTCGAAAGGGAAGGCATACAGCGACTAATCTATTACGTGAGCGAGGTACTTCACGGATCAAAGGAGCGTTACCCTGAGGCCCAGAAGCTGCTCTACGCCTTGCTCATGTCCTCCAAGAAGCTTCGCCACTATTTCCAGGCACATCAAATACTGGTCCCGACCACGTTCCCTCCGGGAGAAATCCTACTGAAACAAGGAATCCAATGGACGATAGCTAAGTGGGCAATGGAACTAGCGTAGTTTGATCATCTTTTCACGCCCGAACTGCTATTAAGTCACAAGTCTTAGCTGACTTTGTCGCTGAATGGACTTGCCCGCCCAAATCCCAGGAAGCTCCTGAGCAACCTGATGAGCCTCCTTGGACCATGTTTTTTGATGGCTCGCGCACTGGACACTCGGGGGCTGGTTTTGTTCTCATCTCCCCTAATGGAGAGCAACTCCAGTATTCTATACAACTACACTTCGCGGCGACTAACAACGCTGCGGAGTACGAGGCCCTCCTCGCGGGACTAAGAGCGTGCAAGTCGCTCGGTGTCCAACGATCGATCGTGAAGGAGATTCACGGTGGTCATCAACCGATGAACAAGGAGTATCGTCTGCGATGACTCAATGGCGCGATACCGGTTGAAGTGAGGAAGTTGGAGCGGCACTTTCGATTTTTCGAGGTGCTCTTCGTGCCGTGAAGGACAACTTCCGGCCGACCAACTATCCAAGTATGGATCCTCACGAATCTGCTTCCGCAGGGTGCTCGTCGAGCACCTTCACAAGCCCTCAATCACGTTTCCGGACGAGGCAACAGAGACAGGTGGTGCTGTCTCCGTTATCGAGCAGGCTGCGAACTGGACAACGCCATTTGTCCGGTACCTCGCAGATGGGACCATGCCCGACGACGAAGCCGAGCGTTTTCGGCTTATAAGGCGTGCTGCTCCATACAAGCTTGTGGACGGCATCCTTTACCGTCGAGGTGCTCTGGGAGTTCTCTCCAAGTGCATCTCGCAGCAGGAGGGTGTGTTCCTTCTTAGGGACATACACGGGGTGCCTGTGGCAACCACGCCTCCTTTAGAACTCTGGTCGGCAAAGCGTTTCGCATGGGCTATTATTGGCCCACTGCGTTACAAGATGCTCGTGATATCGTGACTAAGTGCAAGGCTTGCCAATTTCACGTCCGGAAGGCACACAAGCCCGCCCAAGAGCTACAAACAATCCCCCCATCTTGGCCTTTTTCCACATAGGGTCTGGATCTGCTCGGCCCATTCCCTAAAGGGTACAAGGGCTATACACACCTGCTCGTCGCCATAGACACTTTTACAAAGTGGATTGAGGCAGAGCCTGTGTCGTCTCTTCATGCCAAAACGGCTGTTCGCTTTTTCAAAAGCAACATGGTCACGCGCTTTGGGATTCCCCACAAGTTGATCACGGATAACGGTACCCGGTTGAGCGAGCTATTCGTGAATCTGCGAGCATTTGGGCACCAAGGTTCTGTTCGCCTCGTGGCACATCCACGAGCAATGGAGCGATCGGCGAGCTAACGGACAGATAGTCCAGGTATTAAACGGCGGTATTTGCTGCTCTCAGCGAGCACAACAAGGCCTGGGTTGACGAAGTTCCTTCCGTCCTCTGGGCAGTTCGCACTACGGCCAGCCGGGCGACCGGGGAAAATCCTTTCCAAATGGTCTATGGTGCAGAAGCCATCCTGCTCGCCGAAGTTGTACTCGGTTCGCCTCGCACGAGCTTAGTCAACTTAGTTGACGATGAGCAAGAGCGCCTCCTCGATCTCAATCTCCTCGAAGGCACACGCGACCGGGCACAAGTCAGAATGGCGCGCTACCAGCAAGATCTTCGCCAACACGCCAAGTCGATTCGACCAAGGGTTTTGAAGGCGGAGACCTCGTTCGCGCCGTGTCGAACTTGTCCAATGCCAACAAGTTAACTCCTCGTTGGGAGGGCCCGCTCACGGTTGTTTCTCTTGCCGCCCGGGGCTGTTTCGCTGGCAATAGAGGACGGAGAGAGCCGACCAAAGACTTAGAACATCGACCACCGTAAGTTCTTTGTGTAGGTCTTCGTTTGTTTGCTTAGCCTCGCGTTTTTTGTCAAACTTCGCGCCTTAGTTCGTCCAAGTCTCTCGGGCACCATGTAAAGTTCAATCCAATTCTTAAGTGAATTCTCGCGGCCCCTGCGCCTTTTTCACTTCTTGTCTTTTAAAGACTACCTCTTTCTCTCTGGTAACACTTAATGGCTGCCTGATCTTGCGAACTCTTGGCCCCGCAATCTTAAGGATTGTTCCCTACCCGTATCTAGTTTCGATAAGTTCCTAAACTCAGGGTTGCGTAACACGGCCTTTCCACCTTGCGGCTAAGTCTGCTCTCGTAAACCCTCCACGGCAGAGGCACTTACTTCTTGGCGCGACCATTGGCAAAGCCTGCTCTCGTAAGCCCCCTGCGGCAGAGGCACTTTCCTTGTTCGGTTACTCTCGGAACTGCCTAACTTACGTCAACGAGTAGACTATGGAATACATCGAGCAAGGTACGGGTGTCGCTCTTTCTCTCTACGCACGTGCTCGAGTTCGCAAGCTTAGGTTCTCGAGTATCGTCCGTACCGGGGGCTAGGGCGTCGCTCTTTCTCTTGTGCACCTGTTCGGGTTCGCAAACTTAGGTTCTCGGCACCGCACAACGGGTGGGAGTTAGGCAAAGCGCTCTACCGGTTTTCTTAAACTTCCTAGCGCTGTTCGCTTTTCTCTTAGTTTCTGTTCGTTCTTGTCTTTTTGCTGCTCTTTTTTGCAGTAAAAAAGGTAAGTACTTTATTGCGTTAATCATAAGTGTCAGGTTCAAGGCCCCTTCGAGTTACAGCCGCGGTGCTACTTAGGAGCATGCTGCTCCTTCAGCTCCTCAACTTCTAACTTGAGGCGCACGACTTCACCCTGAGCCTTGATCCCTTCCCCGGCTTCAGCTCGGAGGCGTTCGATCTCCTCCTTGCTTCGCTTGGCTTGTGCCGCAGCCTTTGCCCGGATGGCCTCGACCTCTTCGGTCTTGGCGCGCAGCTGGTCGGTCAGAGCCTCGCTCTGGCCAACTCGCTGCTCGGTAGTCTTGAGTTGTTCTTCCAGCTCCTTGACTCTTCTCTCCGCGGCGATCGGCCGCACCGTTATCCCGCGCATCTTCTCGATCTCTTCCTGTGAAGCCCACAGGGCCGAGATTTTTGCTTGGAGATCCGCGGAAGTTTACTCTTCCTTGGCGAGCTGGGCCTTAAGCTTCTTGGCTTCCGCCGCGAGCCAGTCCCGCCAGTGGGACACATCGGCGAGCTGCTCTTCGAGCCACTTCGTGCGGCCCGGCTTCTCCTCCGCGGTGCTCGCCTTGATGGCTTGCGCGCGAAGCTCCTCGGCCTCCCCTAGGAGAGCCTCGCAGGAACGCCTCTCTTCGGTCAACTGGCCTTCGAGCTTCTTCACCTCTTCCTCCAGCTGGCTCCGGCTTTGGGCTGGTGCGGAGGGTTCCGCCTGGGCCCCCTTCGCCTGAAGATGCTCCCGCAGGGACTCCAATCTGGCGCCCGCTCGATGGTAACCCCATCTTGAGCTCGCCATGGTGTCCTTGAAGACCGAGGAGAAGATCATGTTAACGCTTCGCGATAACATTGCTCGGTGAACCAGGTTTGGTCTTGGAGTTTACCTTGCCAAGCCGACGCTTGATCCATGGGCGCAGCGGTCCTCGAGGCCATGCGTCCACGAAGCCCGCTTCGGCGGGATGAGACAGTGCGTTGTTCCCGTCGCCGCCTTGTTCGCTCCTTCTTCTTGCGGGAGCGCGTCTGCCCGGGAGCAGGGGCAACGGGCGAAGCGCATTCGTCTCCACGCTCCCTCTCCTCTTCCTCTTTCTCTTCCGCCCGAACGTCTTCGGGCGAGGCCGGAGCCACTCCGCTGGGTGGCGCCGTTGTTTCCACGGGCAAGACGACTTGCGCCATCTGCTCGGGGGCTTCTTCTTGCTCCCTGGCGGCTGGGACTTCACCCTGCTCGCCAGAGAATCCCGTCGCCTCAGGGGTGAGTTGCCCCTGCGACGAGGTGCCTGGTAGGACCGGCTGCTCGGTCTCGCCCTGGGCAGCTTCCGGAGCCATCATCTTGGCCCCGCTGTCCGTGGCGCCGCGCGCTGCCCCTTCTGCCTCCAGCCGCTCCACCGCGCTCTTGAGCACGTCGAGCTGCTCGCCGGAGCCTGGCGAGAGCAGGCTCCATGCCGCCAGCTTGTCCTTGAGGCTTGCCAGCCTCACTGCCCGCGATGCACCGTGTAGGTGCTCGGGCAGCAGCGACCGCTCGAGCGCCTCCTCGACGTCGTCTGTGGCGATCTCCTCTTGGGTGGCTGATGAAAAAGAGATGATCGTTAAGTCTAACGCGGTCAGAAGGTTGAAAGATCAAAAGATCGATTCCTACATACCTGCCGTGGAAGACTTGATCCTGATCTTCTTCGCTGGAATTTTCCGCCTCTTCCTCGGGGGCTCCTTGGCGGCTTCTCCGCTTTGGCCCTTGGGTGTTCTCGGCGATGCGCTCAGCTCCCTAGTGAGCTGAGCACTCATCTCGCGCAGCGCAAGAAGTTTCTCCTTGCGCGTGACCTCCTCTTCGAACCTCCTCTGCTCGGCGACCTGTTGTAGCCGCGCCAAATGGCCCAGGTGAGCCTGCGAATAACGCCTAAGCCAGAGGGTCATGTTCTTTACCTCTTCGTCACTTTGCTCGGCGAGGAGGGAGGAGCTTGGTCTCTTCCCGCTGGGCTGACCGTGAGTCCGCTTGGTTTGTTCGGCGCCCTCCGTCGCCGTGGACGGTCTCTTTGATGTCTGGCGGCCGCCGTGTCGCGGGGAGCTCCGCGTAGGCTCGGCCGCCACCTTGGGCTTTGTGGCCGCCTTGGCCTTGCCCTTCTTTGCCTTCTCCTTCTCAGACCCGGAGAGTTCCTCTACGATCCCCCCAAGGATCAGCTGGTCCTCCTGCGTGTTTTGGGAAGCGAGCATTAGCACAAAACAACATTGCAAGTTTAGCAACATAGGCTGGGAGTAAGTGATTTACCTCGTCTGTTCGGACAAGCACGTTGCGCGGGCAGGTGTACGCCACCACGCCGGTGACCTCCCCGTCCTTCTTTGCCGCCAAGATGGCGTCGACCGCTCGGTCACCCATGCGTCGGTTGGCCTCTCCGCCCGGCGAAGGGATTATTAGTTTCGTCGGAGGAAATAATCAACGAAGGTTGAGTCTTAAAGGCGCTTACCGTGTTCTCCTGGAAATGTCTTCCCATCCTCTATCTTATAGAAGGATAGGGCCTCCTCCTTGAGCGGACAAATCCTGTTTGGTGTGAAGTTCGAATGATCTTCGCCTGCGTGAGCCCGAGGCTCACGAGGAGGCGATCTTCCTTGTCAGTGCCAATCCTCGGCGGACATCTCCGGCGAGGCATTGGGGTTCCTTTGCCGGCGCCTTCCGGTGAAGACGAAGTCTCATTGTCGCCGCCCGCTTGTTGTAGAACCACTCACCACCACGCGCCCATCGAGTCGAAAGCGGTGGGCGAGGGTACTGCGTCGTCGGCGGTGGCCGGAGCTTGAGGTAGTAGCACCCAGCGTTGAAGCGGCGGAGCTGCTCCTCGTCCTTTGTGTAATAGTGGAGGAACAGCCCACCGGTGGATCGATGCTCAGATAGCCCTCGCACGGTGTGCGAAGACGCCATCTGGAGGATGGAGTTCGGATTGAGGTTCGCCACCTCCAATCCGCCGATGTTCAAGAAGGCCTCGGCGAAGTCGCTCTGGAGACCTCAACCCGAGCAAAGGCGAACTGCTCAAGTCGACGAACTCTCCTCGAGCGGCTCGAGTATCCTCTCTCCGGCGACCTCCACTACCGGTGTCGATGTGGCCCTCTTCCTCCCAGACCTTGTGTCCTCCTCGGTCGAGCTAGTGCCAGTGAACTTGGCCATGGCGGTTCCTGTATGGGACAGCGGGGTTGGTGGTGGAGTTTGGGTGCTTGATCTTTGGCGTGGTTGGAACTAGGGCTTAGAGAGGAAAGGCGTGAGAGCGTAGTGGTGGCAGCGGACAGCTTGGGTACTTTTATAGTCTCGTATGGGCAGCTCAAGAAAGCTGTTTTGTCACAAACGGCTAGTTTTTACCACAGCGGCTAGGTAAAACGGTCGCCGCTTTCATCAAGCAATGATAGGAAGTTACCGTTGGAATCGCATAACGGCTATTTTTCCGATGTCCGCTACCAAGGCCGAGTGCTCGCTTTCGGACAGATGTCGTTCGGTTCGACGCAATGAGTAGCTCGGATCTTGGTGGTTCATTCGGTCCCGAACAAGTCTTGTTCGGCTAAACCATGACCTGTTCGGTCGCTTGTTACACGTCTTTGTGGCAGGAAAAATACCCTCTTCGTGACTTAGAGTCTCAAGAGGAAGACCCCACTCTAGTGAGTCCTTCCACTTGAGTCTCGGGGGCTAGCTGTCAGGGATTAAATTACGGCCCATTGCCATGGCCCACTCCCTGACGGCCCAATCAAACAGCCTATCAGGGCCCAGCTCCCTGGAAGGTTCTATCTGGCCCATATGCATCTTGCCGAACAGCTTCCTAGCTGGCGTGATGTGTAACGGCCAAGGAATCGTGTTTGAGTCCATCTCGAACAGGAGTTGTGCACGGCTACGTGAAGACCCGGACGTTGGTTTCCCGGATTGGATTAGGAGTCGTGATCTCCAATATTAGGAGATTACCTTGTTCACCGTAGGTCATATTTGGCATGTATGAGTTCGTTATTTATCTCGTAGTTAGCCCGCCCGATATTTCTCGGTAGGGCGGTTTTCTCCAGACTATATAAGCAGGGGCCCCTACGCCGTTTAGGGGACCTCGCCAATAGATTTTTCAGATACTACTCGCCGAGACCTGCTTGATCTCGCCGAGTTCCACCTTGTAATCCTCTTTGATATAAAGAAAGAATTTGGACGAGGGCTATTATCTCTCTGAGAGGCTGAACCGGGATAAAACCCCCATCTCTGCTCGTTGTCGCTCGTGGTTGTTCGGCGTGTCTCCTATCTCCTCCTTGAAGAACCTTGGTTGACTTGGGTCAATATCCCAACCGTCGACAACATGGCAAGGACCTCCTAGGCACTATAACTCCACATGGAAATCTAGAAATCAATATGCTTGGCAATATGCTCCTAGGTACAACAATTGGAATGGTCCTCCCATGCATTACAACAACTGGCAAGCTCCCATGTTTCCCACCTGGTCAGCTCATCCACAAATGTTCTGGAATGGTCCTCCTAGACAAAACTTTGCTAGACAAGCTCCATCTAGGAACCTAGCTAGGAACACTCCCAAGCACACCCAACCCAAGTTTCCAAGAGCTCATGCTGAGTTATATAACCACTACTTGCTTAGGATGAATGACAAGGGTAAGGTGGTTGCTAGATATGCTGGCTTCAGGGCTAAGAATGAGCATAAGGCACATGTTTGGGTGCCTAAATCTTTGATTGATCGATTTGCTCCTGTTGCTTCTGGTTTGAAGGCTAACCCTCGAGGACCTCTTGTGTGGGTCCCTGAGTCACAAAAGTGATATTTTTTCATGACAGGTGAACTACCGGAATGGTGAGTGCCATTGGATCATCGACAGTGGGTGCACTCAACACATGACCGACAACCTCCGGTTGTTCACCTCAATAGGGGAGGAAGGCAACAACATCCCCCAAAGGTCACTTTTGGAGATGGAAGCAAGAGCAAGGTGCTTGGCACAGGGAAGGTAGCAATCTCTTCAAATCATTCAATTGATAATGTGCTACTTGTTAAGACTTTGAATTATAATATTCTCTCTGTTGCCCAAGTATGCGACTTGGGGTTTCATTGCAACTTCTCATCTGAGGGAATGATGGTTTTGGATAAAAATAGAAAAACTATGTTCAAAGGTTTTCGTTTTGAAAACTTGTTTCTTGTGAACTTTAATGAGCCTGCCGCATCCATCTCGACTTGCCTTGTTGCCAAAGTCTTTCTTGGTTGGCTTTGGCATAGGTGTCTTGGGCATGTGGGCATGGCTAATTTGAAGAAACTTTTCAAAAACGAGTTGGTTCTTGGGGTGCAAGATGTGACATTTGAGAAAGACAAGCTTTGCAGCGTCTGTCAGGCCGGCAAGCAAGTGGCAAGCTCACATCCTGCCAAGAATGTCATGTCTACATCTCGACCTCTCGAGCTTTTACACATGGATTTTTTGGGCCAACAAAATATGTGAGTATCGGGGAAAATCTCTATTGCTTGGTCATTGTTGATGACTTCTTCCGATACACTTGAATTTTCTTTCTACCTGACAAAACCCCAACTGGGGACACATTTAAAAAGTTTGTAAAGAAAGCCTAAAATACCTTTGATTGTACCCTCAAAAAGGTGAGAAGTGACAGTGGAACTGAATTCACTAACACCTCTGTTGAGTTGTTTTGTGATGAGCTAAGGGTTGATCATCAGTTCTCAGCCATATACACACCTGAGCAGAATGGTGTGGTTGAGAGGAAAAACAGGACACTCATCGAGATGGCAAGAACAATGCTCAATGATTTTGGAACCTCTGAAGTGTTCTGGGCTGAGGCAATCAGCACAGCCTGTCATTGCATCAACAGGCTGTACATTCACAAGCTTCTCAAGAAGACCTCTTATGAGCTGCTTGTGGGAAGACGACAAAATGTCTCCTACTTCAGGGTATTTGGATGCAAGGCTTATATCAAGAAGAAGAGGGAGCACTTGGGCAAATTCCAAAGCAGGGTGGACACATGGATTCTCCTAGGATACTCCTCCAGAGGGACTTCCTACAGGGTATTCAATGAAGGAAGTGGATAGATTGAGGAAACTTGTGATGTGAAGTTTGATGAATCAAATGGAAGCCAAGGTCGGCATAACAATCTGGATGATGTTGATGGAGATCAATTGGCAAGAGCAATGGGAGAAATGCAACCTGAAGATGTGAGGCCAATGGAAGCTCCTAGGGTGAGTGAGACAGTTACACCACCGCTCACACCTGACCTTGTGCCAGACTCAGGGGGAGTTGTGCCTCAAGACAGCTCAAGTGAGGAACCATCTTCAATGACAGAGACAGCTGATGAGCAAGATGGAGAGTCAGTGGAGCAGTCAAGTGAACAACCTTCTCAGTTGATTATAACCCATCATTCAATTGCTCGTGATCACCCATCTGATCAAGTGATTGGGGACCTGACTCAAGGTGTCCAAACAAGGTCAAAAACAGCTGGGTTCAGAGAGGTCAGTGGCATGGCTAACTTCTGTGAGCACCATGCTTTTGTGTCTGACTTGGAGCCAAAGAAGGTAGAAGAGGCATTGGCTGATCCTGATTGGATAAATGCCATGCATGAGGAACTGAACAATTTTGAAAGGAATCAAGTTTGGACACTTGTGGAGCGACCCAAGGATTGCAATGTGATTGGTACAAAATGCGCCTTCAAGAACAAGACAGATGAGTTTGGAGTGATTGTCAGGAACAAGGCAAGACTTGTGGCTTAAGGCTTCACACAGATTGAGGGTGTGGACTGTGGAGATACTTATGCTCCTGTGGCCAGGCATGATGCAATTAGGCTGCTTCTGGCATTCTCTACATGTCACAACATCACACTTAAACAGATGGACGTAAAGAGTGCTTTCTTGAATGGCTACATCGAGGAGCTGGTGTATGTTGAGCAACCTCTAAGGTTTGAGGATCCAAAGCACTCCAACCATGTGTTCAAGCTATCAAAGGCTTTGTATGGGCTCAAACAAACTCCCAGGGCTTGGTATGAAAGACTTAGAGACTTCCTTATCTCCAAGGGTTTTAGTGTTGGACGAGTAGACTCTACTCTCTTCACTAAGGTGGATGATGGACACTTATTCTTGTATCAAGTCTACGTCGACGACATCATATTTGGGAGCTCAAGTAGCAAGATGGTGCAAGACTTCAGTGAGATGATGGCAGCTGAGTTTAAAATATCAATGATGGGTGAGTTGAACTTCTTCTTCGGCTTTCAAATCAAGCAACTCAAGACTGGGATCTTTATAAGTCAAGAGAAGTACACTTGGGATCTCCTGAAGCGCTTCGACATGGACAGATGCAAGCCAATCTGGACTCCAATGGGTACAAGCGGCCACCTCGATCTCGACATAGAAGGTAACCCTGTGGATCCCAAACTCTATCGTTCCATGATCGGTGCATTGTTTTACTTGACAGCATCTAAGCCAGATATCATGTTTAGTGTGTGCATGTGGCTAGATTCCAGGCCTCCCCTAGAAAAATGCATTTGAAAGCTGTCAAAAGGATTTTCAGATATCTAAAATTCACTCCTAGCATAGGTCTCTGGTTCCCTAAGGGTGCGCAGTTTGAGCTCCTTGGCTATTCTGACTCAGATTATGCCGGATGCAAAATTGATCGCAAGAACACTTCAGGGGCCTGTCACCTACTTGGTAGATGTCTTGTGTCGTGGGTATCAAAGAAACAGAACTCCGTGGCACTATCTACTGCTAAGGCTGAGTATATAGCGGCAGGGAGTAGCTGTGCGCAAATTCTATTCCTGACACAATCCTTACTTGACTTTGGCGTAAAACTTGACCACGTGCCTCTTTTGTGTGATAATGAGAGTGCTGTGAAGATAGGTAGCAACCCGGTTCAACACTCGCGCACCAAACACATTGACATCCGACATCACTTCCTTCAGGATCATGTGATGAAGGGCGACATTGTGGTTGGATCTGTGCGTACGGAGGACCAGCTTGCTGATATCTTCACCAAGCCACTAGATGAGACACATTTTTGTAAGTTAAGAAATGAACTGAACATATTAGATAGGTCAAATGTCGCCTGAGTTGGCCGTGGAGCTGTTGCGTGTGAACCTAGCACAATCATATGAACCGGAGACAATCTTGGAGCTTTGCAAATTCTACTTGATTCATATTTGTTCAATGCTTCTCCATTTGCACTTGATAGCTAAATCTCAAATTGACTGTCATCGTACTTAATAGGTGCTCTAAATTAACACATGGTAATAATTCTTCACATGGAGCGAGTGTTAGATGTGTTAAAGCTATGGGTATCTTTTATAGCTCATCTCTATGAGAATGACCTAGTGCTTCTAGTTCTGGTCTTGCTATTCATTGTGTATCTTGTTTAATACCTTGACTAGATATGAGCACCTTTGTTATGAAAATGTTGAGCAATCTAAAAATATGCAAAATACAAAAGTAAGGCCAAAAGGCCATCCTTGTTTTCACCAATGTCTTCCCAGCTGAGACAGCTTGCCATTGCACTAGGCATGAACTTAGGAGGAGATTTGGATGACTAAGACACTGAATCCTTCAGTGTAATGCTGGGCAGTGCCGCCTACGATTTTGAGACATGGAACTTAAAAGAAAATCTTTTAGATTCAACTCTTTGACTTGCTGTAGCACTTGTGCATATTTGAACATGTTTGTACTAGGTGCTAGTTTGCATCAATGGACCTCTCCTAGTGCATGAGCTTACTAGATACTCATTGGTTTTGATTCCTCTACATCCGGCTCTAGATCTTAATTATACTTACACATCACTCAAACATGAGCCTCTATTGTGTATTGTGATATTTGATCTAGCAATAGTCTCGAATTTGCAATGTGGTGGATAACTTGGCATGATTATAACTTGTATAATCTACAAAGCTCTTGAGTATTGTCTCCTTTTCATGTGCTTGTTGATTGCCCTTTGTGGTTATTGATGACAAAGGGGGAGAAAAATGAATGAGTGGCAAGCAATGGGGAGAAAAGTGAGTAGAACAGTGAAAAATATGACAAATGTGTGTTGCTCACTTGATAGGCAATGATCTCGGGGGAGCTAGGTGTTAGTCTTGCATTACATTGCACTTCAATTGATCTTATGCCTAGTTGTTATTTCAAGTGAAATAATCTCAATTGGTATCACCCTTGTTGGAACTAACTCACTGCACGAGACACACATTTGTTTGTTAAAGTTAGCTATGCAGGAGACTTACAGGTGTTGTCATCAATTACCAAAAAGGGGGAGATTGTAAGATCAAGTTTTGGTATTGATGACAACAGGGACTTCAAGATTAAAGCTCTTGTGTTTCACAGTTTCTCTTATACTCTTTGTGTGAGTCTTCGTTCCTACTCAAGCCTGCTACATCTACGTCAAGCATCAAGCGACAAGATCAAGACAAGACAAAACATGACATGACAAGACAAGAGACAAGACAAGACAAGACAAGATAAAGACAAGATAAGACAAGACAAGACAAGAGACAAGACAAGACATGATAAGACAAGAGACAAGACAAGACAAGACAAGAGACAAGACAAGACAAGACAAGACGAGACGAGACGAGACAAGATAAGATCAAGACAAAACAAGACAAGACATAAGACAAGACAAGACAAGATCAAGACAAGACAAGACAAGATCAAGACAAGATAAGACAAGATAAGCTACAAGATCAAGACAAGACAAGAACCTAGGTGCACCCTGTCATGACCAAGCGTCAAAGGACCTAGAAGAACCCGAATGCACAGCCACTGTCGGATGGAATCCGATAGTTACCAAACGGCGTCCGATGGACTAAAACTTGCACAGCCAAACATTCTCAGCGGTTAAGTCCCTTGCGAGTCCAAAACTCAACCTCACTGTCGGACGCGTCCGACCAGGTCATCGGACGCATCCGATGCCGGCTACGCCCGCGAGCAAACACATGGCGTGCACTTTTTGTGCGCGCACCAGCACTTCATCGGACGGCGTCCGATGAACCGTTTCAGCTCGAGTCGGATTACTGCCAGCCGTCTAATCTTGTTCCAAGTAAATCTCATCCGTCCATTGTCCCAGCCTGAACCCTAGCACTATAAATAGGTGGGATTTCGTGGGAGTGACTTGAGAGAGCTCATTTGTTCATCCCTTAGCTTTGAGAGAGTGAGAGCTCCTCCCTAGTTCATCCTCCACCTCCCTAAATCCAACATGAGAGATTGAGATTGAGAGTGGGAGAAGAAGAGGAAGAAGAAGCGAGGTAGAAGGAGTGGATCTACACATCCTCATCCATCCATCCCCAAGGTTTTGCTCTCCCATGGTTTGTCCTTGCACCTAAGGTTTCCATGTCATTTGAGAGGGATTGAGAGGAAGAGGGAGAGAGGAGGAAGAAGAAGCCATACCCAGCCTCCTCCGGTCATCCCCGAAGTTCTTGTGCCTCCCCCATGAGTTCTTGGCCTAGCTCGATGGTGGGAGAGGTGGTGGTCTAGTTGTGCTTTCGGTATTATGCTCTTGGACTTCTTGTCACCGGGATTCAACTCCACCACAAGGTTCATCGACACGTGAACCGTAAGCAAACCCACCAACGTGGTGGTCATCGGTTAGGCGTAACCGGTGCATCGTCTTCTCCAGTGCGTCGGAGATGTGCTAAACCCTCGGTGTGCTCGAGGTCGACTTCGTCTGTGAGGTTGGGTGTTTCGGGGTCCTTCATGTGTCAAGGCTGCCGATTCTTGTACGAGTTGGAGTTCCTTTCCGTTGTGTTCGGGAACGAACCTCTTCTAGTGGATTGAGGACTAGGGACGAAAGGGTCCCGGGCTTTCCTATGTGGCGAGCTTCCTCAACGAGAGTAGGTGCTTGCACCGAACTCGGTAAAAAGATCGGTTTGCCCTCTTGTCTCCTTATTATTTGCACTTGTACTTACTTCCGCTACTAGACTTGCTTAGGGTTCATTCGCTAGTTGGGTGATTAACTTGACTAATTGACCAAGTTCAACGAGCGAATAAAATAAAAAATAGTCCGATTCACCCCCCTCTCGGCCTTAGATCCCTTCAGGTTCACATCTTGAAAATACATCCCTTCACATATATGGTTATAATCCAGCATCTTGGTCTCGTCAAACCAATTTCATGGGGCTGACATCCTCGTAGGCCTCTTCCTCTTCCTTGTCACAATCGGCACCTCCGCACCATCATCGTCTTCAGAGCACAGATCATCATCATCACCCATATGAATGTCGCATTTTTCATTAATATCACCAATGTCACACTTACCTTGGGTTGGTACAACCAATGCTTCAGTTCTGCTTGCCTCCACATAACTTGGCTGCACAAAAATATCTTCGACATTTGTGTCTCCTTCACAATGCTCCATGGGGTCTTCTATTTTTCTCTCCATTTCCTTTATCAGCTCTTGTGTACATAGCTCATCTTCCTCTAAGTCATATTCAGATACCTCATCATCTTCCTCATTGCACGAATTATCTTCTATTAGACCCTCCTCGTCAATCTCAACTATGCTCTTACCCTTGTCGAGTTCCGTACTGCAGATAGGCTCGACAATCTCAGCTATGCTATCACGGTTTCTCTTCATAACATACAAATTGACAACCTTCACGCTTTGGTACTCCTCTATCATTGCATTCACTTCAACATCGCCCTCCACTGCAACCATGCTACCCAATCCTCTACCATCCTTCTTGGTGTAATGTAGGTAATCCGTTGTGGAATACCCAATGCTACCTGTCATATCAATTAAGTTGAAGTAGCACAATAAGTCTCGGTCTATCTTTCTTTGCACAAAACTTCGCCCGTCCACAGCACCATCACAGATCATGTTAATCGTCCATTCTTCCTCTGCCATCCTACATTATTTTGAGTAGCATTAAGGTACTAAATCGCATAAAGCATTAATCAGAACTACAAACCTCACGCAGAATCAAGCATTGATCAGAACTACAAACCTATGCGAATCAAACAAAATCTCCTGAAAATAAGGTATTTATGCACACATTTAACTAGTACATTGAGTTAATCTGTAACCACCCTGCTCTAAACCCTACAAACCCTAAAATTGTCCAGATTTCACAACAAACCTACCTAATCACACTGAAGCTACAATGTGTGAGCAATATCGATACCAACCTGCACGTGAGAGGAGTACGGTGAACGACCTGGGAGGAGGATGATGATGATCTGCCGGAGGAGGTCTTCGTCAGCCGGGCGGAGGACGGCGAGGACGCTGCCAGGAGGAGGACGAAGAGACGGCGAGGACGCTTCCAGCGAGGAGAACCGGCGGGAGGCGAAGGGCGCGGGGGCGCGGGAGGCGGAGGGCGACGAGGCGCCCTGCGAGGAGGACGGCGACGGCCACCGGAGGATGCCATGAGCTCAAGGGAGGCGGAGGCGCGGGGCGGGAGGCGGACACGCGCGCCCCTGATCGGCGGCGGCGACACGAGCGATGAAGGCCAACTTCTCCCGCACGCTGCCCTGTGAAATTCATTTCTAACATGTGGGCCTAGGTCTGCCCATGGGTCATCCAATCTCTAAACCTGGTGTTTTGTGTTAAATAGGCTCAACACATGGTGTTAAGTGAGTCTAAACCCTTAAACCTGGTGTTTTATGTTAGTTTGTCACCAAAGCCTGGTGCTTTGTGAAATTTACGCTTTTTTAGAACAATTTAGGTTCAACTTGAAATTTTTTTCTTGGATGAAATTTCAAATTAGTAGCATTTTTTCTTGATAAAAAGTTGTCGGTGTAATAAATACCAGGGTAGGAAGAGTACTCAGGAAGCCAAGAGGGCCCCACGCGTCAAAGAGGCGAGCAAGGCCCAGTGGCGTGGGCGAGCCCCTCGAAGGCCAAGAGGGCCCCACGCGTCAAGCAGGCGAGCAAGGCCCAGTGGCGTGGCGAGCCCCTCGGAAGGCCAAGAGGCCCCACGCCACGGGCGGGTGCGTGGGCGAGCCCCTCTCAAGGAGAGGCGAGGCCCCCCGCGGCCGGGCGGGTGCGTGGGTGAGCCCCCCTCTGAAGGAGAGGCGAGGTCCCACGCGCCAGTGGGGCCAGCGGGGAGGAGCGCTGCGATGAGTCTTGGGATGAAGGCTCCCCTGCTGCGAAGGACTAAACGCATTTAATGAGACATCACGCGGATAGACAATGAAGACATGATTACGCTTCTGATGACCTTTGCGGTCTCGGCGGTACACCGTGGGTACGTAAGAATTGACCGCAGAGAGAAGGTTTGCTTGAGGAGGCCGTCCGCGTCGGGAGGAGGTGGAGGCCCCACCCGCAGACTCACCGGCAGGATGTGGCGGGTCGAGGCCACTTGCGGCACGCGAGCGGCGCCGCGCAGCGTGGGCAGGCAGCGTTGCTGCCTCTTCTGTCGAGTCGTGTCGATTGTAATCGAGAATATTGTCTCGCCTACCCCCTCGGCTCTCCCATGACCAAAAGCTTGTATAAAGGGGAGGAGAGAGAGAAGAATGCGTATGCACTAGCATTCGTGCATTCGAAACGCTCTGTAAACACATCCCCATTCAACCACAATCGGAAAAGAGTTAAGGCTCAGCAGGAGTAGGACTATTACCCGCGAGGGGGTCCGAATCTGGGTAAATCGGCGAGTCGCTCCTCGTTGTGCCCGACGCTCAAATCGAACCGAGCTTGATCGAGTTGGCTAGCAGACTAAAAATCTGACCAGGGGTGTGATCCGCAGTGGTTGAGCGGAGAACACGCCGTCAAAAGTATTAGCATTATTAATCCTTAGAGCATCCCAACAGCGCCTCCCAACAGCGCCGACATCACGCGGGCGCGCGGGTGGCAAAAAAATTTAAGCGCGCGCAGAACGGGCGGGTGCGCACGCGAGAGCATCCGACACTAATGCGGCTACTAACCTAGGCGCCTGATGTGCATGCTCTTACTACAGCCCCTTGACCCATGAACTAGATGTGATTAAGTTAATCTAGTCAACACTATTTAACCTCCCTAGCCCAGAATTAGCTAACCAACCACATGGGTAGGATTAACATTAATCTCTCTCCTAGTCACAATGCAGATTAACTAGATTATTTGCAAACACAGAATTTAGATTAAGTTGCTTTAAAGTAAACCTAGCTGGTTTAAAATAGCTAGCCCCATTTAATCTAATCCTGAACCAGTTGTAGTCCAAACGATATACGACCAAATTCTTGAGTTTGGGCTACAGTAATGGACTTCAATGGTGGGGTTTGGTCCTTGACTTGGACTTGACAAGCAAGCGAGCTAGAGGCGAGCTTTTAATTAGAGTTGCTAGCTAGACCAGACCACCCACATGTAAATTAGAGGCCATTATCGAGACGTAGCATATGTCTTAATAGGCGCACAAGCTGGAGGCAAGTTTTTTGGTTAGAATTAGGCCACCATATCTGATTATCTGCTAAAATGCTGAAATAAGCGAATTTCAAAAGTATGTTACAACACAAGAACAATCTCAACCCTTTGGCCTTGTTCTCGAGATATGCAAATACTGATGGTTTTCTGAGGTTCAAGTGGACATAGATGGTGGTGCAGGCATGAGGTATGTGTAGGAGTGATGTTGGGTGGTTGGTCGGAGCGCGGTGCATCAATGATGAGCGACATTTGTGACGTTTATTAAAACTAGTGGCTAAATTTTTATATGTCACCATAGAGTGTTCTGATCTCACTGTAGCATCTATTATAAGTACAAGTCCGGACACCCCCCCCCCCACCTCGCCACGTCACCCGAATTTCTCCCCGCTGCGGCCACGTCATCCAAATTTTTCCGGCCGTCCGATCTCCATCCAACGGTCTGAGGGAGTCGGCGGCTCCCGTGGCCTCTGTTTGCCCACGTCGGCCTTCCCCAATCCCCCGTCTTCTCCTCAGTTTGCCCGCCTCCCCTCCCATGCCTCCTCCCGCCCCTCTCGCCGCCGGCCACCGCCGCCCCTCCCCCCGTGGCTCCTTCCGCCTCTCCCATCGCCGCCCACCGCCTCTCCTCCTGGGGCAAGCCACCGCCTCCCCTCCCGCCAAAGCCACCCTCAGACGGACCGGATCCATGCCCGCCATCGGCCTCCCGTTCCAGCGCCGCCTCTCCTCCTCCTCGGCCCGGCTCTGCCGCCAGTCGACGCTGCTGCTTCTCCCCATCAACGGTGCTGGACAACCCACCCCCCTCTTTGTGTCCAGCCGGCTCATGCTGCCACCCTATGCGGTCGGCAGATCCGGTCTCGGCGGGGCCTGGGCGGGCCGGCTCCGGCAAAGCCGCCGTCAGGCAGACCGGATCGTGCCGCCGCCTCCCGCTCCAGCATCGCCTCTCCTCTCCGCTTTCGGCCCGGCCCGGCCGATCGACGCCTTGAGTTAACCCGCCTCCCTATCCCTCTTCTTGCTTTATGTTGCTTATTGTTTGTTTGGCGCGACAAATGCGTTTGCGCTCGGTGAATTCAGCAAATGTTGCGCTGTGGCAATTTGGATTGGTTTGCACTTCGTCGAATTTGGAAATCAGTAGTTTGTAGGCAAGATGCTTTTAGATTTTCCCAGCATGCAATCAATCAATTCCATTAGTAACTCATACTCTTCTCTAGAATGGCAAGATGCTTATAAGTTATTTTTCTAGCTCTATTAGTACGAATGGATAATTAAGCATGTCATTAGAATGGCCACAAACTAATTCTAAAGATTTACCTTACCTAAATTCTGTTCAGCCAGGCAGGGGTTACAGCTGTGCTCTTCGTTTTCCTAACAGTATGCGAGGTTTCATTTAGTTCTTATATGACACAATAATACTTGATCCATTACTATTTTTAGCTAGGAGGAGGATATTACAGTGTGCCTTCTCCGTACCTCCAGTATGAAAGAGTTGTTGCACACTGTATATATATCCTGTGCTTCCTTTATTAGCTTCTAAATACTATAACCACATTTGTAGATTTTACTATTTATCTTGCTTATTTCTTTTTATGATGTATTAGTTGGACCATCTTTCATAGATTGTAATTGTCTGAAAAGCTCTATGATGTACTCTAGCGTTCATGCCTCTCCCTTATTTAGATCATCCTTGGGTTGACGTGCAAATTTTTCTGATGTCCTATATGGTTTCATATCTAAAGTTTTTTTCATTACCAACTTCTTACTCTTGGTGATAAGTATTGCCCCGTACGCGTCCAAAATTTTTTTAGACTAATATCCTCTTTGAGTTTACCAGGATGAGGCAGGTTGTCATTATGCCGCTATGTTTGCTGTCTATGATTGATGTTACAAGAAGGTTCAGGTAGAAGGTATAGGAACAATTATCTGCAAACTATGGTAATTCCTAACACCTCGATTGTTGTGTCTCTGAAACATTGTCTTTTCTCAGGGACTAAGGCAGAACAACCTTACCTCAGTTTGATATGCGGCGATCAGATTTCTATTTATGTTATCTCATATTACAGACCCGATGCCTAAGGGAGAGCGCTCCTCATGTTGTTATTGCTGGGCCTGTAATTCTAAGGCACCATGGCTCCATTAATGCATGTATAATTATCTTTGTTCATCCGTGTTCACGCTTCATAGTATATATTATGCAATCTGTGTTCAGCTTCATAGTAATATGCATCAAATAGTATTATGCATAATACTTTTTTATAGATGCAATGTTTTTCATTAATTGAAGAATGTTTTTTTGTTAAAAATAGAGATATAAGATCATGCTACACATGGTTACTTCTGCATAATTAATAGTTATGATATTGATGTTGCAGATAATAACAGTCTATATTTTTGACTTGGGGGCTTTAAAAATTTATTATAGGAACTACTCATGGCTACTTTTGTGTCCTGCCTGAACTGTGTTGGCTAGGCTCAAGAGAATTCTAGATGCTCTGTATTATCCAAACCGGCTTTCTTATTCTTTATAAGTTGATGCTCATCGCCTAGAATTTTTCTTCTGAATGCTATATCGCAATACATGTAATAATCTTGGGCAGAGCTAAAATTCCCACATGCTATTGTTGTGTGATTTTTGCTAGCTACGATAGTTATTCCAATTTATGTGGTAAAACAAAATTTAGTCGATTCGTTTATTAATAGAAAATTTGAAAGCTCACTAAATCATTTTGCTTATGTCAGAAGGCTGATAAAAATTCTTGAAAATTCTTGAACATAGATCATTTGAGGCCTTGATCTTTGCTATCTTGCAAGTATATGCTTTTTTTTTGCGTAACTTAAGCCATGTTCTTTTCAGATGTTTAGATTAGTAATCCTTGCAGTTTGGCAAAAGTAACTCAGTGCAATGCAAACTCGGCAGGCCATGGGCCCGCCTACTCCACTAGTCACATACATACTGTGTCACCACGTTCGCATCTTAATATATTCTGTGTCATTATTGGCCAGTCAAACTATTACAAAGTTAGATAAAGACATTTATATATTGCTCGAAGTTTAAAAGAAGTGACATATAGCCGTACAAACATGAACGAGCCGATACCCTAGGTCTGAATGGCTTAATCGAATGCATACCCTGACGGTACTAGCAAGCAGCATGGAGAGCCGGTTCCAGTGGTGGCCTAGCCTTGACAATGTCAACCCTCAATTTTATACTTACCTTAAAGAGTCGGAATCCCTTCCACTAGTCTCTAGATCCGTATACTAGTGCGAAAGATCACAAGCATACATATATTAAAGCGTGAATCCCTGAATATTACATAATCATGTTGCGCCCACGGCGATTACAGTAAGGCGGTTAACATTAGCCTTTATATAAAATAGAATCAGAGTAATGCAATAATACCCAAAATATAAACCCAAAAGAATATCTCCCCGTCTTTGTAACTTTGCAAGCTGCTGGAATGACCCTAAGCCTCGTCGTGGCCACCGTATTCATGGTCTTCATCTTCATGACACTCATAGGGGTCCACATACCATCGTCTAAAAGATTATAAGTACGCGAGGTCAACACCATCGAAACGCTGGCTAGTTAACACTTTTCCTAATGCACTTAGTGATAGAAATAGCTTTGGGTGGAGGGAAGGGTTTATTTGTTTGCGAAAAGCCGATTTTTAAATAATTGTTTAAATAACCCTATCTAGCTCATTGTTTGAAGTTATTATTAAATAAATCAGAGTAATTATCATAACCATCACTAACATCACCTCGATTGATCAATCATATACCCAGCCCTAAACCGACCTACCAAACTCATCTTTGACCTCGACCAATCCAATCTTAACATTGCCCATCTCATTTTCAACTCTCACCATTCTTTCAGGATTTGACAATCCCATTGTGGACCACATTTGTCATAAAATGCCCGTTACGACACACGAGGTTGCCAGCCCACACTAGCCTAACGTCATCCTGTGGAAGTGTGGCCTTTAATACCAGGACGACCAATGTCGGTCCCTTCCGAGGGTGGTCACAGGGGTGCCTCCATGTGATGGTCAGGCATTGTGTTGGAACCATCCCTCAGATGGCGGCGCCCTCCCGCTACGCCTGTTCTTCCGCGCTCCTTCTGGGTAAGCCCAGGCTAAATCCAGCACAAGGCATCTCATGCCTTGATCAACCATAATCAGGGTATCATCCCCAGGGCAACTCTATCCACCAGCTTATCCCCTACTCAACAATCCATGAAATTACCACACACGAGCTATCCCGACCAACTGACCATACCGGATCGGACCGACAAGCCACACATCCATACCAATAAACAGCATCCAGCCCAACACTCGTCTATCAACCATAACTGTCATATGTCATATCTTTTAAATGAATGGATAAATGACCGGTGAATATCGGTTCACCGTTCCGTGGCTAGCCACCAGAAGGTTTATTTGAACCTAAGCAAGTCTAAGCATGTTTTACCCATTAGGTAGGGTTAAAGTTGTTAACAGACTATTATTAGGCTAAACAAGGATAATGACAATCAAAACAGTCATATAAGGCTAAAATGTTTCAAGGAACATACATGTATATTTATAACATGATTAACAAGTGGGCAAGTTAATTAAGCATGATAAGCATGGACATGATTATAGAAATGTTAGTCCGCACTAGGGAAAGTCGCAATCTCCACCAAATATGGGTAAACATCTATAAGAGAAGGTGTTAACTTGCCTTGCTCTGGTGGAAACTCTTCTTCGGCATTGCCGAACCTCCCCTCGGGGTCGCCTACGTCTAATCACAGATATAATCCAAATAAATATCCAGCGGTGCAATTGAAAGCATGATGCATGTACGTGACCTAAGTCTTACTTAACCGACACTATGCTAATTTAGGTCGCATAATAAGTACGGCCTATAGATGATATGTGATGCATGCAATAAGGTAATATTTATTCTTAACATCATTATTTAATAACCTAGATAGTAACCCAAAATATATTAATATACGCTAACTTAGTAATCGTGTACTTAGCATTATACGAAACGACATGCGATAATGGTAATTCATAAAATTATCCTTCAAAAAATTATTTGTACTAGTAACGGCATTAACTCAGTTTTCGCTAATTACAAATTATATCCTAGGCCTTATGGTAATTTATTATAATTTTCTAGGGTCAGCACCTATTTTTATCAAATAAGATTTCATTTAACCTTTTATTGTGATTTGCCTAATTATCCTCTTAATAAATTTACTTGGTGTAGTATTAGCCCCTTTATAATTTCCTCTAATTATTAGAGTACATATCTAACTTGTGGCATTTTATCATATTTTTCTAAGGTCAGATCCTATATTTCATAATAAAAGTTCACCTAAATCTATTTTTGGCATTTTCTAAATAGGAGAGTTTCATATCCCTAAATTAAACGGTGACTAAAAATAATTGCAACATGTGATCATGTATTTTTATAAATTCCAGAACAACCGCATCTATTTATCCTATTTTTTCTAAAACTTTTGGTAGCCTCTAAGTATTTTTAATAATTCAAAAGCATTTTGTGGGATTATATCGTTAAATCTGCTGAAAACTCTACGCACAGTATTGGGCCTAGCCAGCGAACGAGCTTGGCCCAGAGCCGTTCTGGCCCATAGCCTTCGCGCAGAATACGCCGAAGGTGTATTTCGCAGGGGCGCCTTCGCGCGGCGCTGGCGCTGCTCCGCGGTACACACCACTTAAAATGACCGGTGGGCCAATGGCCCACTGTCAGTGGCCATTAGGCCTTTGGTCCGTTGCACGCGCGAAGCAGTACACTGGCAAGTGGGACCCGTATGTCATCGACTTATCGCCCACAGGTCGGCACGAATCTTGGCGCACATCCTACAGTTCACCGTCATTGTCTTCCTTCTGCTGGATGACGTGGCCGGCGGTGACTGCTCACGCCGTGGTGGCGTTTCCGCCCATTTCTGGCCATGTGCGTGCACGCGCTAGCTCCTACGGGTTCGCGCGAGCCTAGAGGTCCCTGCGCCAAGGTCTGAGACGGCTGGACGTGGCGGCGCAACGAGCGGCGGCGATGCCGTTGGTGCACCAGAGATGCTACACCTTGCTACAGGCCTACAAGCTAGGAAAACAAATGGGGAGCGAGTGGGGGAGAGGGGGCCACGGGAATGCTCACCGAGCTCACAACCAGGCGTGAAGAGGAAAGGGGGAGGCTAGCGACGGTTAGCGTGGCGGCGACGGAAACCGGGGGGCGCGGACACGACTTCACCGAGCACCTTCTTCGCAATTGGCGGAGGTGAAAAATTAGGGGTGAGAGGAGGAAGCTTCGAGCGAGGGGAATTGCTATAGGGCTCACCCGAACGGCGGACTCACTCTCGGCGGCGCTTCGGGAGAATTTGGGGAAAAGGAGGAAGGGCGGAGCCAGAGGGGCCTCGGGCTCGGTTTAAGGCATGGCTGAGCGACGAGGTGGGTCCAGGAGCAAGTACGGGCGCCGCGGGGCGGTAATGGCGCCGTGACGGTTTAGGCTTTTGACTTGTGGCGCTAGGTGATGACGACGAGGAGCAGAAGCAAATCGCAAAAGGGATTCGGTGGCCACTATCCAGCGGTCCGTGGCGATGGTCCGGCGGTTCGAGTCCATTGACCGATCGCCAATGAGGCATACGGCGGCAGCTCCGATGCCCACCAACCAAGGGCTCGACGCGGCGGCACACAGGGCACTAGGAATTGGGCTTGGACGCAACGGGAGCGCGGGGACGCTCTCACGGATGTTGCACGGCACGTGGCGGGAGCAGAGGCGAAGCAGGGCATTCAACTATTCAAGGGCGCGCCAGAGCGAGGGAGAGAGAAATATATATAGAGAGAGAGTGTGGGATTTTAAATTAAATCGTAATTTAAATTTGGTCTAAATTTGAGATGTTACAGAAAAGGCATCCATCACAGAACCCACCTAGAACACTGATGCTGCTACTAGAACTCAGTGGCCAATTTGCTCGCGACTCGAATCCATGGCGAAAAAAGGGGAAAGCGAATGAAAAGATGGATGAATCTTGGATCGAGCTGCTCTGCTTTGAATGCTCAAGCACTGGATGTTGACGGATTAGACGAAGAAAGAACAAAGATTTGGCAAGGATTTTTTTTGCCAATTGAACAGCACGGATTGGTGCAACACCGCCCAAGGCAAAGATTCATTGTAACCAAATATGTACAAACAAGGAACGAAACATACAAAATAGAAGGATTAAAATCAATTCAGATTTGCTAAATGGCAGTCGCTTGGGGTGGCAGGTCACCCGCTTAGGCGACTTCCCCTTCTCCTCTAGCGCAAATGATTCCCCCCTTTCCCATTTCTTGCCTGTGGATCGCGCCATCGTCTTCTTCGTTTCCGATGACCGTAGTGCCGTCTTCTTCTTTCTCTGGCGACCACCGCCGCCGCAGCTACCATAAGTTTTGGGTTAGGATTTGGGGTTGGGGTGGGGATCTCTATGCCCCCGAGCTTAGAGGGATGGCCGAGGGGAGGAGGCGACCTAGCGGTTGGTTGGGGATGGAGTGAGGGCCGATGGAGATAAAAGCGCTGGCCGGGTTATGGTGGGCGGGGCAACGACGACAGGGGTGGAGGAGGGGTGCACACGTGGGGAAGAGAGAAGAAATCTCGGGAGAGAGTGAGGGGAAAGAAAAGAGAGAGGAGGAGAGATCTGGGCCGTTTAATCTTAATCCAACGGCTCAGAAAATCGGCTGGGCAGCATAATGGCCAAACAACGTCTCAAAAAGAGAACAAGATTCGGCTCCTTTTCAAGACAACATTGCAATGAAAGCGTTGGAGCAGGGCATGGTCGGCGTTGGGGAGAAGGCGGAGGGCTACGGCGCGGAAAGCGACGCGATGAGACCGTCGCTTGGGAAGAAGATGCCGGTGGAGGGTGGCGAGATATGCGCTGACCGGCAAAGAGAGGGGCCAACTGAAGAGAGATGGAGCCGGAGGAGTGTGTGTAGTGATGTGAGCCGTTGATTTTTCAATGAACGGTTAGATAAGAATAAAAGCAGATAAGGCAAAGAACTATAAAGGCAGAGATACGCATCCGACCTAAGAGACAAAGTAACTAAAACATGAATGTGATCTTCACTCAGCTAGCTTACTACCTCCGGTTACAAAAAGAAGTCGCTGTTGACTTTTGAACACGCCTTCGACCATTCGTTTTATTCAAATATTTAGTTCAAATATGTAAAAATATAAGTCATACTTAAAATATATTTAATAATAAACCAAATCATAACAAAATAAATAATATTTATATAACTTTTTTGAATAAGACGAATGGTTAAAAATGTGTACAAAAGTCAACGGCGACTTTTTTTTTTTTTTTGTGACCGGAGAGAGTATTTTTTATTGTAAGGAAGGCAAGAAATTCTGCACAAGAAAATCTCTGACAGATGAAGTTTATTGATGAACACCGTTTAGCACACTTATTGTTCAGATGGACAACAAACAATATAAATGTCAAAACTCGAAACAATGTACCAAGAAACCTCACCTTATGACTACTCTGACAAACAATTCTAACAGGAAGCCGTGCACATATAGGACAGGAACATGCGTGTGTATCTCAAGAAAAACAATGGCGAAATCAATGGCCCATCGGTCGTGTGGCGTTGACTGCACAGAGAGGATGATGGCGATGACAACGATGATGGTGTGTGCGCTTGCTCAGTCAGGCATGGGCAAGCTTCTTGACAATGGAGGCCATGTACTTGCCCTGGTGCTCGGCAAAGGCAAGATCCGTCTCGCTGGGCTGCCTGCTGCCATCACCGGCAAAGACACCGGCGCCGTATGGGCTGCCCCCTCTGATGTCGTCCATCTTGAACATGCCCGCACCAAAGGTGTAGCCGATTGGGACAAAGAGCATGCCGTGGTGCACTAGTTGGGTGATTGCCGTCCAACTGCGATGAACAGCAACCGAATCATGGTCAGTAACAGCCCAGATGGGCAAAAGGCAAAGAAAGAAACCAGATTAATCAGGAAGCAGAATAAGAGTGCAGAGGCAATTGTTCGCAGAATGTAAGCCTAGTAGCCTGATTTAAAAAGATAACTGAAGTGCATGGACACAAACTGAAATAAGGAACTTTTGACTGACAACATAAGATAGCTCTACAATGATGTTCAAGAAACATATCAGTTAAACTGCACGCTCAGCACACGTTTCCAGCAGGTTACCAAATCCACCACTGAAAATCCTGCTGAGTTCAAAATGAAAATTTGAATTTCCCATAGGAATTATGAAATATGCTGCTATATGTGTTTGTCATGACCAACTGATTTTGATTTTGATAGCACTTTGGGGTTTAAGTAATCAGATCTTGCCCATCTAGAACCCTAGAAGTAGTCCGTACTGTGACATTAAGTAAAGAATCCCTTCTGTACAAATCATATCCAGTGTCCACCCTATCTTAAATGCATCCGTGGCCACCCTATCTTTGCTCTTAATAGTTTCACAGTACAGAGCCATGATAATTAATTATTAAGAAAAATAGTGCCTCAACATCTTGAACAGCTACAAGCATGGTACTCCCTCCGTATCAAAATATTTGTCACTTTTGACTTTTAAACAAACGTTTGGCCATTCATCTTATTCAAAAAGTTTGCACAAATATGTAAAAAAATAGGTCATACTTAAAATATATTTAGTGATAAAACAAGCCACAATAAAATAAATGACATCTATATATTTTTTTTGAATGAGACGAATGGTCAAACGTTCATTCAAAAGTCAAAAGTGACAAACATTTTGATACGGAGGGAGTACTTTATTTCTATAATATGTAACTACTAGAACATTGTTAGCATCACCTGACATGGACATATTAATTTAAGATACTGATGCCCCTGAGGGAGAATTTAGGGGGAAATTTGTCAATATATCACAGTGCAATTCAGCTGAAATATGCATTGGAGCGCTTTCAGTCCACAAGTTCGTCACCTATATGTGACTTATTAACCTCTCTTAGAAGTAAAAACACTGAACTAACCAGATGGATGTACAGAGTGCAAGAGCAAATAATCTAGATCTAACCTTACGTTTACATCATGTTGAAAATTGGGGTGACTGAAAAATTAAAAACATCAAACCTTTGGGAACAAAATAGAGGGGAGGATATGATGTTTAACGTTAAATAAAAAACTAACACATTCCTAAATTACTGCAAACATTTTTTACGGAGCTTATGCTGATATCCCCATTTCGCAGCCAGTGGGACAGCGAGAAACACCCCAAAATCAAAAGTTTCAAAGAGTGCACAGATGAGGAGTATGTTTGTGTTTTAAATCTGACTAAAGAACACTAGAACAGTAACGTTCAAGGTTCAGTTCAACGCCTATAAATGCCTATGCAACACTTAGTTATCTCAAGAGTTAGATGGTTCCATGAATGGAATAGGGAGTGCTTCAATCTTGTCCAGTTCAAAGAATCAATACCCTCTTCGAGTGCATCATAACAAGCAGTATCATATCTAAATTGGAAATGATTGATTCATTTGAAGATGAGATGCTTACGCAGTGGTTTCTTGGCCTCCTCCCTGGGTACCGGTGCTGACGAAGAAGCCGGCGGGCTTCCCGGCAAGCTTCTGCTCCTCCCAGAGAGAGCCCGTGGAGTCGAAGAACGCCTTCATCTGGGCGGCCATGGCGCCGTACCTTGTCGGGAACCCGAACAGCACCCCGTCGGCCTCCTCCAGGTCCGCCGGCGCCGTGATGACCGGGATGGCGGGATCCTTGGCCGGCGCCTGCATCTTCTCCAGCGTGTCCGGCGGGAGAGTCTCCGGCACCCGCCGCAGGACCGCCTCCACCCCCTCCACCGCGCCCACCCCCGCCGCCGCCTGCCGCGCCAGCGCCTCCACGTGCCCGTACATCGAGTAGAACACGATATACAGCCGCACCTTCCGCCCCGCCGCACTCGCCGCCGCCGCGGATGCCAACGCCTCCTCGGGCGCGTCGCGCGGCACCGCGGTGGCAGACGACGACGAGGGCGCCGCGGCGACGTTGGTGGCCGGCGGCTGGCGCTTCTTGCTGGGGACGCAGCCGCCGCCCTTGCCCATTTCCGGCGGCCGCGCTTACCAAGTCAACCACCGACTCTTCCCCGCGATCCAAATTCAGCTCCGGCCGCGCCCAAGAAACCTGCATCGAACCAAAGAACGGGCAATTCAGCAACAGCTCCCGCAAATCTTGGCCCCCTCCCAGCGAATCGCGGATCTGAGCGAAGAACACGCACGCCGATTGTGAATTCGGGAATGCGATCTTGGGGACGGCGTGATGGAGAAGACGAGACCTCGGAATTCGGCGAGAGCAATCCCTCCCTCGTGCTCGTGGCGAGGTAGAGTGCGAGGCGGAGAAGAGTGGAGGAGTGGAGAGGAGATGCCAAATGCCACGCCAGCTCAGGGGGGAGGGAGCAGGAGGGCGTTGGAAAAAATTGCTTAGGTCTTGTTTTTTTCAGCGTATCGTTTCGTTTGCGTATTAATGTAGTAAATTTAAGAACCCTCAAAATGAGGTCTAAAGATTATACAAAAATAATTAAAAAATAGTTTTAGAATCTTTGGAACGACTACCAAAAGTCACGAAAAAATCGTCGCAAAATATAACAACATATAGGCTATATAAAAATAACAAAATTTGCTACAGTAATACACAACGGTACGATACGCTGAAAAGAACAAGACCTTAGTTTAAGGAAGATGGTTCACCCGCGGTTGGATGGGCTAGGTTCATGCAAAAGGGTGATAGAGAGGTTAGCACCATGATCACTGTCTACCATTTTACACTCAGTTAATTTACTCACTACGATTTTAGGTTAAAAACCATGAATACTTTACATGGTTTATTCGCGAGAGGTTAAAAAATTGAATACCTTATATGATTTTTATATGGTTTGTTACACAAAGTATAGCTGGTGTCTTATATTATATATTGTTCTGATTAATGGTTTACATAAGAAGCAACGCGAGTGACAACAATAAGCATCAAATGTGATGTCATAAGAGGATATGAGGGAATAAACTAAAGTAGCCGTATAAAGAGTTGTAAAGATATCTACGGGAATAATTATTTTGTAGAGAGGTAAAATGATTAGAACTTGGATATATGGTTGATAAACCTGTCAAGGATTGAATACATTCCATGACGGACTAAATCATAGATAGAAATTCTTGTCCAAGGAGTAGCCCAAAGGGGCATAGACCCATGAGCTCAAGCTTACATGGTAGTGCCCAAGCATATGTGATTGACTATGGACGTGACACTAACATGACAACCATACAAAGGGATGAGCAGGCTCGGATACTCATGCTCGTGCGTACCAACCAAACTATAAAACGCGCCAACGATGTTCATTGTTGCTCATGATGCAGAGGTGGAAATACCATTAAAATGTTTTAGGACGCAGTCACACCTATATCTAATGTTAGCCGACGTTAATAAAATCTATTTTTTTAGCTTGTTAAAGTTGTCGGTTTATCCTTATACCTATAAATACCCTCTCGTTTCCTCACTAGGGGGAGGCTGATTAGACAAGACAAAAGATTACATTATTGTAACCAAATTACATATTTTGCAATCAGTAGAAGAGAGCTATTATCTCCATCACGTGAAACCCGAATTGAACAATTTTTTGTCTTATTCATCTATATTTTTTGCTAGTTCGAGACATTCCAAACGTCGACCTTACCTAGGGGGTCCATTCCTCATTTGAGAACAGAACTCAGCCAGGAAGCCATTTTTTAAAAAATAAAATAATTTAAATGTTGAACTTAATAATTACTTCTTAGATCGACAAACAGCAACATGATTATTTTTTGAAAAAAAAACTAGCTGGAATGCTTTGCATCACCCCCAGATACCCTTCTCAAACGCTTTCTTTTAACCTTAGACCACAACATTTTTAAAAAGAGGTTGCATCATAGCAAAAAAAAAAAAAGGCACAACCCACAAAATGCTCCATTCCACGACTTTATTTATTTCTTTTGGAGGCACACTATGGGATGTTGGTTGGTGCGCGCGCCTTCTAGAAGCTCTGACGATCGAGCAGGCTGCCGCCGTCCTCTTGTGCTGTTTTTGTTTCTGTCTGCAGCCGTTGTCCAAGCTTGTCTAGTAGGCACTAGGTTCAGCGCCTTCTTTGTCACCACCCACCCATGTTCAGCTGAACACATCTTTGCATCCTGCCTAATGCCTGGCATTTGATGATCTTTCGCAATTCACGAGCATACGTCTCGATCATTTATCAACCGGCTGAAAGCGTATTATTTATTTTGTTGTGATTTGTTTTATTATTAAACATATTTTAAGCATGAATTATATTTTTGCATGTTTACATTAATTTTTGAATAAGACGAATGGTCAAAAGACGTGTCCAAAAATCAACAGTGAACTATAATTTAGAACGGAGGGAGTACAATCGAACGATATTACCTGTTTGTAAATTTTTCTATACATATAATCGGTAGCGTTGTTTTATAGTTGATAATATGGTTGATATCTCATAATACTTTCTCCACTTTTTTATATAAGGCATATACCATATAGCATAGATGATCTTGTTTAGGACTATAAACGTGCAAGCAAATCCATCGATCTTCTTTTTGTCTATCCTTATTTATTGTACATTCATTTATAACATGGGTAGCATGATGTATTGGTGCTCTCTCTTATGTTAGAAATTATCATTGTGATATGTTGTCTTCCCTCATACTTCCAAGGCATTTACAACATGAGTAGCACGATCATTTTCTCTAGTTTATTCTTAATGACAACTTTCTTGATTTATGTGCTAATTAAAAATACACCTTATATAAGGGGAGATTGGGTATTTCCACTCCAAATATCACACTTTGTGAATTTGTCACTCAAAAGAGTTGACTTGTGTAAATGTCACTCTAAGCATGTGTATCTCTACAATTTGTGACTCTATAGGTATTTCTCCCCTTCCCATTTTCTTTTCAACAAAAAACACATAGTGAATTGAAAAATATTATCCTTCCCTCGACATGCCTTCTTCCCAGGCCGTGGAGCATTTGTCGTGCAGGATGTGGCATCAACGGGGATCCCATGGAGGCATGGGAGGAGCAGAGAGGGGTTTGGTGAGGTGGCCGTATTGAAGGGCACCCTAAGAGCATCCCCAATAGCTACTCTATACCTCCCTCAATGAATAGTGTCTTAGAGGGAAGTATAGAGTGGCTATTGGGTATGCTTTGAAGAAGTAAACCGGTAGTAGCGACCGTGGAGTTCGACGCCGAGCTTGAGGGGTTAATTTCACTCGAGAGACAAGAATGCTTATGCCTCTTCGATACATGCATCTATGGTCTTTTGTGCTTATGGTACCATTTTCTAATCACAATTCGATGCGACCTTGTGATGGGGCCCTGGAAAGAACTATCTATCTTGTATAATTCCATTGCATTGTGTTACGTTCCTTACCATCTCAGTGTCCCTCTTAATATACCCAGGGCCGTATGGTCAATTTACATTTGTATATTGGTGAAAAGAAGAAGGAAAAAGGGAGAAATACCCGGAGACTGGCAAAGTGTATAGATATACTCAAGTTTGGATGGTATTTTCATAATTTGAGTGGCAAATTGACAAAGTCTAATGTTTGGAGTGGCAAATACCCAATTTTTATAGAGTACTATTATATTGTGCTTGTCCTCGAACCTCTCCATAGTCAAATCTATGTTCAGTTCAAAATATTTATTTTGTCTAAAGTTTTCATAGAGCAATCAGGCAGAGAACAACAACATCAGCAACTCTTCAAATTTGAAATTGCATGCCCATCATCTTCTTGCTTGGCTTTTCTCCTTGCTGTAGTGTAGAAGAGCACGACAACGTAGGAGACAACCGCTAGTCTACAAACCTGGCCAGACTCCTCACCTCCGTCATCGTAATGGACGTTGGAGGGGTAGAGGGGCTGGCCAAAGGTCCTCTTCCCGTTGTAGATTACTAGTAGATCTAGGTAGGTTTGGGTCTTCTCGTCGGTTACGTTTGGCCGATGAGATTTTGAGCTTCTGCAGTTTCTCCGTCGACCTCTCTTGATCTGGCATCTTTGTTGGGGCGGTTTCATCACATATCTAGTGGAGGCCGGTTGCGTCGAGGGGAATCCTGTCTTTGTTGATGTTTTTGTTTCCTTGGTGGGGCATACGAGGCAGTGACGTCAGCATCGCTATGCTCGAGCTGCCACTGGAGGTAATGAAGGTTCCTTGTCGGTGTCTCTTTGGGATCTGATGGAGGTGGTGCTCCTTGGGATTCTTAATGTGCGGTAATGGTGGTGCGTCCTATATATGGAGTTGTTGGCCAAGGGGAGCTTAGTTTCCTCGGTAGTGTTCCTGATGAGTGTGTCGCGGGGTGTCACCCTGCACTACCCTCAGAAATCACTTGCCATGTGAGGATAGACAAACCCTGCATAGGCCTCCAAGTCAGTCGTCTAGTCCAACCGATATATTGAAGGATCTTTTCATATATCAAAGCATAAATTATTACATAATGGTGGTCCCTGGACCGCAATAGTGCAAATACAACTACACCTAAGTTTTATAATTGGGACGTCAAAGTTTAGTGGAATACTTAACACAAACATCAGAGTTTTTAGCGAAAGATGTTAAACCAAAATCAAACCAACAGCTATGTAACCTAAACAATTGGTCGAACGGCCTATCTCGCCTTGACTTCTGCTCTTGGTCTTGGTATCGAGGATCTCCATCCTCGTGGCACTCGTAGGCGTCGTATCTTTCATAGTCTCCCATATCTAAAAGAATGCATATAGACAAGGTTAACCTAATGCAACTAATGAAAGATAATTAAGGGACAAACAAGTCTAGGGATAATCGAGTGTCGTCTTCTCTCTTCTTGTGAGGGTGTGCGACAATGTTGAGGTCATCGTTATGCGATGAACATATTGATAATGGGTGTCATGATGAAAATGAATTTTGTAAGTTGGATTTGATATGTGTTTGAAATGTGCTTTTGGGCATGCGGTCGAAAGTCCACCGGACTAGGTCCAGTGGGGTTGCCCAAAGACTTGATCCCGTGGCGTATCCATTTGGATAGAAAAATGGGTTTCCAATCAATAAAAACCAGCTATGGATCTGAAACGATATTATTCCACCCGTTTTTACCCCCTATGATTGGATCAACATGAGGTCTAACCTGCTTTTAAATAAGGATTACAATTAATGAAACTTTTTCTCTCTTCTCCATCCTCTATGTACTAAGTTAGTGTTCAATGTTAGGATTCTTGCATTTTTTATGGTACAAATCAAATGCTGACATGTTTAAATAATTCATGCGAAATTTCAGTCATTCAGGATGTAGCATGTTTAAACATCCAATCCGAAGTTTTTCCTACTCCGACGCTTTTAATATATTGCGAAACGGCCCAAAAAAAAGTTTAGGTGAATAAAAAGCCGGCAAGATCAAGCGTAGGCGTCTATAAAAAAAAAAGATCAAGCGTAGGCCCAGCCCATAAGTACGATAAGGGCTGCTGCTTGAAATCACACTAGAATTGTTTACCATTAGGTAACCATAGTCAGGATGGCCGAGCGGTCTAAGGCGCTAGACTCAAGTTCTGGTCCTCTAACGAGGGCGTGGGTTCAAATCCCACTTCTTACGAGTTCCAGTTAGCTAATCCGGTCTTCAATTATTTTAGCTTAGTTAATTTTGGCCTTTTTGGCTAGATAACTTTAACATTAGATCTATCACAAAATCCTGCTAAAACAATTGGGTACATTTTAGTGGATCACGGTCAAAAATAAAGGAGGGCGTCTGTTCCAAATCCCACTTCTAAGAAGTTTTCTTAAAGTTTTTACCTAGTCTTTGTTAGTTTTGCAGTCTTTAATTATTTTAGCTTAGTTCCCTAAAAAAATAATTTTAGCTTAGTTAATTTTGGCTTTTTTTGTTGTAAGATCGATTAGATCTATTTCAAAATTGGCTAGATAACTTTATCACTAGATCTATCACAAAATCCTGCTAAAACAATTACATTTTAGTGTATCACGATCCAAAATAAAGGAGAGCTTGGGTTCCAAATCCCACTTCTGAGATGTTTTCTTAAATTTTTTACCTAGGCTTTGATAGTTTTTCCAGTCTTTAATTATTTCGGCTTAATTAATTTTGCCTTTTTCTTGTTGCAAGATCGGTTAGATCTATTTCAAAATTGGCTAGATAACTTTATCATTAGATCTATCCGAAAATCATGCTGAAACAATTAAATTTAATATGCCAATATTGGTAGATGCTCCAAATCAATCATGCTAGTAGTATGAGATCATGTCAGCACCTTTTATTTAAAGATTTTCTCATTTATTATAAAAATTAGTATAAATTCGCAATCTGTTAGCATTTTTGAAGTTTAGTATCATATTAACTTTATTCCATATTTGATATTTTCGTTAGCTCCATTAGATTTGACTATTAGAACTGACCAATATACCCTTTCATAAATTGTGGATTTAGAAACTCCTTCATTTTAACTCCAAATTGGGTGATTTGAATTTTTCTAGTTATGTAAAATCATGTTCTACTTGTCATTCAAATTTCATAATTTTATCAATTTTCTAGTTTTTATATCTTTTTTATGAGACATGGTAGGTACCATTATTTTTTTAATGGATCACAAGTATGACATGGTATTTTTTTAAAGTTTAGTATCATATGAACTTTATTCCATATTTGTCATTTTCGTTAGCCCCAATAGAATTGACTGTTATAAATGGCAAAAATACCCTTTTAGAATCTCGATTTAGAGCCTACTACACTATAACTCCAAATCGAGTAATTAAATTTTTATATTTATATAAAATCATGTTATACTTATCATTTAATTTTTTTAATTTTCTCCTTTTTTAATTTTTTCATGACACATGGTAGGTAACATTATTTTTTAAAAAAAATACATCCCAAAATTTTTTAAAACCAATTTTAATTTTGAGTACACATAATTTTTGAATCATATTGTCAAAACTTTGCAAATCTTCTACTATTTTCTATGAATTCCTTAATTTGTAACGTATAAAAAGGCAGAGGCAAAGAGGACTTTTTTCATGGCCGAATCTGACAAAATAAAAAGAAATGACAAATACTGAATAAAGGTCATTTGACAATTGTAAATATTGAACTTAGAAAAATTCGACAGATTTTAAATTAGACTAACTTTTGATGATAAATGTGAAATTCTCTATATTTTTTTTTGAAATGTCATACATACACACTTGAAATATATGATCCATTTGTGTTTGGACTTTATCATAAGTTTAACTATATTCTTGTAAAGAAGGTTAACGGGAAAATATTTATTTATCTCTAACCTATGCCCATTATATCAAATTGGTTGCTAAACCGAAATAACATGTTTTAATAGTCCTTGAATTATCAAAATCAAATATGTCCTTTAAATAACTAATACTTGCAAACCTTATGTCCACATGTCTGTTTTCGCTGATGTGGCACATTGCCGGCACACATGCCCTCCCTCTTCTCTCTCCTCTCTATGGCCCCACATGTCATCCTGCGTGTATAGAGAAAGTGAGAAATAAGGAGAAGAGATATATAATGACATGTGAATACCACATTATCTAAAGAGCCCATGTGAATGCCACATCAACAAAACTCCATTCAAAACCATTGTTTGATTGGTCAAAAGACCGTACAGATCCCATGTTGCTAGTTCAGGACTGGTTAACCCCAATATTTCGGTTTATGGATAAATTTAGGGACAAATGGATGTTGTTTTTAAGATTAAAATAGAAATATTTCTAGATGAGTCACGATGGAAAAAACTCATATATGCTGCATTTTATACTTTTGCACACCTATAATTTTGACATGTATATTACGCGGGTAGATTAATTGATTAATTGTTAAATACAAAATTTAAGTTAAACTAACCTAACCCGGTAAGAATGAACTAACTTGCTTTATATAGGAAAAAGTTTTAGATTAGTCCCTCAACAATGTATATAATAGCAAATTAGTCCCTAAACCTAAATATTGGGCTTGACCGATCACCCAACTATTAGAAATGTGCTTGATCGGTCCATTGACCAGTCAAGTGATAGTTTTGGGAATTTTTCATTGACTTTCCATGGTTTCGTCGACATGGCAGTTGCCATGTCAATGGAATTTTTCCAAAACTACCTAGTTAATTGGTGAAATAACCGGTCAAACCTAGTTTCAGTAGTTGAGGGACTAGTCAAACCCGATATTTGAGTTTAGAGATCAATTTAATACCACAGTCATTGGTATTCGTGGTTCTCGATCTTCTCATCTTCTCATATTCACGAAATATTGTATCGAAAAGCGTGCACTATACTGCAACCCTAGCCAAAGCCATTTGACCCAGTCCGGTTAAAACCTTGACTTGAAGTATAAATATTTGTCAAATATGGCTTCACGGTTTCCTCTATAATCGTAAACCTTTTTATAATTGATCCAATAGAAATTCTATTTTGCTTAAGCAAGAAAACATACCCAAACGGGTGAAAAACGGCAATCCGGCTCGATATCCGCCTCGACACACGATCGGGTGATGCTGCCTGCCCCGTTTGATGCCCCCTTCGGGTCGGACTCGAATACCCGAAGAGACCCGCACCGCCCAACACCGACCCAGTCCATACCGGGCGCGACCGACCCGGACTCCAAAAAATTTTATATTTTAACCCTTTAAAAAAAATAATTTTATTTTTAACCCCTCGGATTTTTTTTTCAAATCTAACCCTTTTGGCCGCGCCACAGCGTCTGGCGCGTCAGGCCAACTCTGACGCGCCAATGCATATGGCGCGTCAGAGGTGCCACGCTGGCGGCCCTGGTCAATGGCCGCCAGCGTGGACGGGCGTGGGTCCCACCTTGACGCGCCACCCCGCCTGGCGCGTCAAGGCTCTTCTGAGGCGCTGGGCGCCTCTCTTTTTCTTCGCCCGACACCGCCGCCGCCACCGCCCGTCCGGTGGGCCGCCGCCGCCGCCGCCGCTTGCCGCCCGTCTCCGGCCTTCTTGGTGTGGGGAAATCGTTCCCCGTCCTCCTGTTAAGGTTATCCTCCAACTTGTTTCTCCGATTTGGCTCTCGATTAACTGTATTTCGTAGGGTTTGAATAGTTAGGGTTCGAAGGAAAAACTTGATTTTTATTCCATATTGTCGTGTTTAGATCGATCTAAACACCGTGGTCACCGTGTTGCATCTACTGTCCGTGTTATTAACGTGTAGAATCAATTGCATGCACGGGTATGTCATTTAAATTTGGTATAAATGATGTTGTATATTAGGTCTAAACGATTTGTATTTGTTATCTTAAATTTTGTAGATGGATCGTTTAGTCCGTTTTTTTTATGGTGGTACCGTCAAAGTAAACGGAGAGTTTAAAAATATGAAGGAAGATGTGATATTGTTTGATAGGAGCCCTAGTTTTAATGATTTAGTTTCCCGTTGCCGGTCTTTCATGAGCCGTGGGGTTGGTGAGGACGAACTATTGTTACAAGGAAGATTTGATTTTGGGAAGGCTAGGGCACACTACGTGATGTTGAAGATTTCATCGGAGTCGGATTGGAATAGCTACAAGGAGGTTGTGAAAAATTCTAACGTCAGTTGTTGGGAGGTGGTGGTTGAGATCGCTCGTGGGAGTGGCTCATTAGCAAGACCCGTACAAGCTGTGCAAACTGTTGATGACGAAGATGAGGCTGTTGAGCACTTGACTCAGGAGTTGGGCACAGTTGGAGGAAGGCAGGTCAGATCTGAAGCACGTTTTGCGGAGGCGGTGGAAGAGCCGATTGATAACTTTGATAACGGCTTTTTCATGAATGACTTTGACGATGGACTTTTCGAGGAGGAAGAATGTGAAGTGGAAGACGACCAAATTTCTTTAGGATCCGAGAAGGAATCCTATGATGAGGAGATGGCAGAAGGAGAGGGGGTGCAAGGCGAAAAAGAAGAGGTGGGGAAAGGAGATGAGGTGGAGGAAGAAGATGATCTCGAAGAAGATGACGAGGTTGTATGTTTAGGCGTGGAAGATAGAGGGCAAGCAACGTACGCATTGTCGGCTGCGGATAGGAGACAGCTTACAACAGTTAATGTTGATGTGCCCACGGTGACCACCTTTGAGGACCTAAGTCGAACTCACATGGCAATATGTAAGAGCGGCTTGTTGTCAACCGATGTTCTGCCGGATTCTGAGAATCTAGAGATCCGAAAGGGCATGTCATTCGAGTCTTTGCAGCAATTGCAGTACTTCTTGATGGACTATGCGGTGAGACACCATAGGCCATATAATGTCACTCATTTGGACGTCAAAGTCAGGTACACGGTGAACTGCAAATAAGGATGCCATTGGGGTGTGTGGGCTCGGCTGGACAAATATACTGGTCGATGGAAGATTAGTCGTGTCAGGCAACCTCACACGTGTGGCCCGTCGAAGACAAAGAAGGTGCATGCTCAAAACACAGCCAAATATTTAGGGCGTCGTATCGCTGGCATTGTCGCGGCGGATAGCGACGTGTCAGTTGCCTCTTTGATTGAATCCATATTTGGATTCACTGGGTACTGTGTGAAGTACTCAAAGGCTTGGCGGGCAAAGCAACACGCCATGGAGTTGTTATATGGGAACTGGAAGGAGGCATACAATATGGTGCCAAGGATGTTGAATGCAATTAAACATTTCAACCCCGGTGCGAAGTATTTTACCTACACGAGTTGCAGTGGCTTGGTCGATGAGAACGGCAAAAACGCGGTATGTTCTTGAGCGTGTGTTTTGGTGCTTCAAGCAGTGCGCGGAGTCGTTCGAGCACTGTCGGCCGGTCGTACTCGTTGACGCAACCTTTCTAACCGGCAAATACAAGGGTGTTTTGATGATGGCCGTTGCGGTCGATCCGGATGATCAATTGATGCCTGTAGCATTTGCGTTGGCCGAGGGCGAGAACAACACGAGCTGGGCATGGTTCATGGCGCATCTAAGGCGGAAGGTTCTCGACACTAGCCGGACGGTTTGCATGATCTCCGACCGTCACCATGGCCTTCTAAATGCGGTTAAGGAACACATGGAAGGTTACCCTCCTATTGAGCATATATGGGGTCGACAGAAGAAAAAAAAAGTGGTGTCAAAACTAAAGGGGGTTTGCTGCGCCAGAGAAGAGAGAGATTTCCAGAAGAAGTTAGAAGAGCTAGATAAGATGCTAAACGATCGGGCTAGGGATTGGATTAAGGAGCATATGGTGAACAAGGACAAGTGGGCTCTTGCTTACGACGAGGGTGGCCGTCGTTACGGGATAATGACGACAAATGGCGCCGAGTCGTTGAACAATGTGTTCAAAGGCATCCGTGCCCTGCCGGTATCTGTAATTGTACAATACTTTTTTCAAAAGTACAACAAGTACTTCGTTGATCGTTGGGGTTTGGCGAAGAATGCCATTGATGCAGAGGCGGTGTGGGGAAGGGCCGGTGCGGCACATTTGTAGAGGGAGGAGAAGCTCGCTCTAAACCACATCTTCTTCCTGTGCTTCTCAAGCTCGCGCTCCTTCTCCATCTCTCTCTGGTGCCTCGCCACCTCTCTTGGATCAACTCCAGGTGGGTACCTTTCCCTACGCCTCCTCCAATATTCCAATGTTTCTGAAGCGGTGAAGTAGCCACGTAGCGACGCGCCAAGCTCCCTCCTCATGTCATCCAATACCTTCTTTTTGTCCTTGGTGGATGGCATGAGCACACCATACTCATGCCTTATCTTCTCCTTCCTCTTGTCCACTTTATTCTCTCGTTCAGGTTCGCACAAATTAAGAATCTCTGCTTCGAAAGCTTGTTGCCCCTGATATTTCTCCTAATCACACGTCCTTCCCTCCTACAAGATTTACTGTAAGAGTTATCAAACGAAACATACAATGAAATATACGAACAAATAAAAAAGAGCTCTGCAAATATAACGTACCAAAAAATCACCATAAGAGTTGTCACAATAATATCCTTACCCGAGCTCCGATGGGACAGCACCTGTACGGGCCAGTATCCTGCACTTATAAGTAGTGCGTGGATATTCCTCACATGGCCATTTCTTATCCCCGGAGTGGAATGCCTCCACTTCCGCACTAGAAGGCCAACAGGACTTGGAACCATAAATATACTCCTGGAATTCACACAAAGGCCATCCATCCTACGGAAAATTCATTTTGTTATCGAATTTACTACAAAATGACACTAATTAAAATAGAAAATGGCATGGGTACACTTACTGAATCATTGCACGGGCAACGGAAGAATGGGGTAAAGTCCACCCCTGGGTTAGGCCTTACTAAGATGGACCGTTCATCGCAATGACATATGGAGGGTATACTGCTCTCCCCGCACTTCCGATCGTCTTCTCCTCATTTGTCATTTCCGGTGTGTTTGCACGAGGAGGTATCCAACGCCTAAAATCCTTTACTGGTTAGTGTCTATGGAGCGCCAGGGAAAGAGCCGGATACTCGGATCGTACATTTCTGGGCCATCAATCCACTCGAAAAAAGAACACGGCCTCCAAGAACACTGCATATTGTTATTGGGCTTCAGACCACAAGTGTAGAAGGCTCTACCGTCAGTATCAGGGTCCCTAGACTGTTGAACCTCCGCAGGAAGACCGTGCTCACAAACTGGAACCGGAAACGGGGAGGAGCGAACTGGAGCATCCTTACCCCTAGGGTAATCCTCATATTTGAGTCTTGCTTTCCCCTTCACTTTGTCGACATTGTTTCCTACATTAAATTAAAAATGTATAATCTCAATATAATTCAACATACTTTCTACCACCATTAAATTACACGTACATACTACGGATTCATATTACAATAATCAATACTACAATAATACCCGCAAAACACAATCTAACCCTAACCCTAACCCTAAACCAATAAAAAATGTGTCAAACATGGCTCAATAAAACGTTAATCAAAAGGAGATCATCTGCCATGGTGGAGGAAAGTTTTTCTCCACAACAAATCATGCCGGATGGAGATCAAGTTCTTCCAATGGACTAGGTGATTGGTTAGGGAAGAGCAGGAGAGCAGGAAAATGAGGAGGGAAGGGAGAGGCAAGGAAAGAGGAGCCCTGCGCAGCCCTCTGTATATGGCATTGACGCGCCAGGCGGGGTGGCGCGTCAAGGTGGGACCCACGTCAGTCCGCACTGGCGGCCATTGATCGGGGCCGCCAGCGTGGCACCTCTGACGCGCCACATGCACTGGCTCGTCAGTGTTGATACGCCGCGCCAGGCGCTGTGGCGCCGCCAAAAGGGTTAGATTTGAAAAAAAAAATTCCAAGGGGTTAAAAATAAAATTATTTTTTTAAAAGAGTTAAAATATAATTTTTTTTGCCCGGACTCGAGCCGACCCGAGCCCTTCCTATCCGCCTATAAATACCCGACCCCCGCCCGCCTCCCCCTCGCCGTATAAAATCTTCCCGTCTCTTCCCTCGCGACCACCCAAACAACCAACCAACCAAACCCGCGCTCCTACCCACCGCCGCCACTCTCCCGCCGCCGCCCAGTCGGCAGTCGCCCACCCCCGCCGCCGCCTCCTCCGTATATATAAAGCACGGCCGTTCGAAAACCTCGCCTCCAGATCCTCGCCGCCGGCTGGATCACATGGCTGCAGCGAAGGTGCTTGGGCTGGGAGTGGCGCCGCGCGGGGGCGCGGAGGCCGGGGCCCGTGCTGGGAGAGTGGGGAGCGCCGCTGCGGAGACGGCCGGAGGCACTGCGCCGAGGGCAGATCTCGGCAAGCACCCCTCCGGCATCATCCCAACCATCCAGTGAGTGCCCGTCTCTGCCGCCGACATGCATGATCCAGCCGCTTGCGCCGTGAATATTGGAACCTAATTAGTAATTAATGTGGCGCATGGATTGGGTAGATGCATGGGACGGGGTCTGTTAATCTGCAAGGTCGCGGCCTCGCGGGGTTTATCCCAATCTAGGAACCGGCTCGACGCCGGTGCTAGTTGATCTGGGTAGGGTCGCCATTTGCGTACTTGACAAGGATTAGTTTAGTTAACGCTGATCTCGTTTTCATAGCTCCGCGTAATCTGAACCAGCCGATTACTGTTGCTCGATGATCTGAACCTGATGCATGAACGTAATGATAAAACTTAGTGAAAACACTGTCGAACCAAACTAAAAGTATGGGATATGTGCATATATATATATATATATGTGTGTGTGTGTTTGGAAGAAAGATGAATTCGCAGTGACTTTTTCCCTAGAAATTCACAAACAATATGCATGATCAAGAGGTTATATCTTGTTAGTTTTATCAAAAGAAGATTTGAGGTACCCGGCTGCTAAAACCAAGTATTGTCTCATAATATCTTTACCTTGAAAAGATGATTGGTGTTTGCCTTTGCCTACCCCAACGTAGGCATGAGCTCTAATTAATCAGTTGTTCGATGTCTTAGGAACATCGTCTCCACAGTTAATCTGGACTGCAAGTTGGATCTGAAAGAAATTGCTCAGCGGGCGCGCAATTCAGAGTACAACCCGAAGGTATATATAATCTCACTATTTTCACTTGCAGACGCTTTCTTCATGTCCTGTAAGCTAAATCATGGAACAATTACGTAATCTGGCTGTGCCATATGTGTTCTTTGACAGCGTTTCGCTGCGGTCATCATGAGGATCAGGGAGCCGAAGACTACAGCGCTGATCTTTGCTTCGGGAAAGATGGTTTGCACCGGAGCCAAGAGCGAAGCACACGCGAAGCTTGCTGCAAGGAAGGTAATATCCATTGACTCTATTGTTTCATCACCGCATATGCTTAGGAGTGCTGGGTGTTTCGATCATGCAGGAAGAACTGTTCATTGGTCCTGTTTTTTCAGCTCTTGCTGAACTGATCTGTGACATTTTATCTGATTATTTGCTAGCGCAGCACGCGCGAATTGTCCAAAAGCTCGGTTTCAATGCTAAATTCAAGGTGCTGCCTCATGCCACTCACATTTGTTCAGAAAACTGTTCGCGATTTCCTCATCTTGACTCACCCGATTAATTTTGGTCGCAAACAGGATTTCAAGATCCAGAACATTGTTGCCTCATCTGATGTCGACTTCCTTATTCGCCTCGAGACCCTTCATTACGCCCACGGTGTCTTCTCCACGGTAGGTTTTTTTCCTGTCTAACCAAATACCTCAAGCGAATCCTATTAACATTGAATTAATTCAATACAAAACTAATTGGATGCCAAAGTTGCCCCCCTTTAAAAAAAAGATCGGTTTAAGACGATACATTTCTCTGTCTACATAAGCCTTTGATAAATTTCGTCTCAAACAATTCAAGCTGTTGTGCCACGCAGCTTCTATTACCATTAGCCATTTAGCCGCCATGTCATGATTTTGTTTACCTTAGGCTGTGTCGAATGCATTCACATGATAAACAATTTGTTAACCGGCGCTGCCTGCTTAATTATTCACAGTATGAGCCGGAGATCTTCCCTGGGCTGATTTACCGTATGAAGCAGCCAAAGATTGTGCTCCTTGTGTTTGTCTCCGGCAAGGTCGTCCTCACCGGAGCCAAGCTGAGAGAAGAGCTATACACTGCCTTCGAGAACATCTACCCAGTGCTGTCTGAGTTCAGGAAACGATGGTAAACCTGCCATACCGTCACTTCTTTGTCACGCACTGCATTTCTTTTTTTCGCTAGTTTCATTGATTCCAGCCTTCTCCCTCTGCCTTCTCAACAGCTAGGTGGGGTCATCTTTCAGATGGGAGATTGATGCTGCCGCTCTGCACTGGCAAATAGATGAGGACACTGACAGAATTTGGCCGCTGCATCTGTTTCTTTTGTGTAGCCTGTGTAGGGATAGGATACATAGGAGGGCACCTGAGCAAAAGGGAAAAAAAAAAAGTATGAAGAATATGAGGATGAATTCTGAGTGCTGATGAAATGCATCTTTTGACTTGGGATCATGTTCATATTGTACATACGTGACTAACTCTAATGTACTGTTCGGTCATGAGACCATCCTGGGACCAGAAAGGATCAGAAAATACTCTGCATTTTAACATGAATTTGCATGTCGGTATCACACACTGCTTTTACATGATAATTGAAGACTTCAATATGAAGTAGACAAGGAAAAACTGACTTTATTCACACCTTTCTACAACATTTGGCGCAACGCTTTAAAATCAGCGTTTGCTCGATGCAATACAAGATTTTTGCAAAAGCAAAAGGCATAAAACTAAGAGTGACTCTAGACAACTGTCTCCCTCCTCTCCCACCCAGTTGATTTTCGGCAATTGGATTTCGATCCAATGGCTTAGAAGTTACATCTCTCCACTCCTCTCCTCTTCCCTTTTCCCCGGCTCCGACTCGCTTGAGCCCGACTGGCCTCCTCCTACCCCCTTTTTCCCTACCCTGACTTTGAGTCCGACTCGCCTCCTCCTACGTACCCCATCGCTGCCTACGGTCGGCTGCATGAGTGCCGCCCCACCTCTCGTCGCCAGATCTACCTTGTCCACCCTAACGGACATGTGGTGGCGCCCGATCCGCCCACCAACCACCTTCGCCCCCTCCCCTCACCGCTGGTCCTTTGGCCGCCACCGGCCCATCGGCCTCCCTCTAAGCCTAGGGACACACCCCGAACCCTAACCCGAAGCTCACACAACGGCGGTGGCCACTAGAGTCTGGGATCTCAATTGGTAAATTGACTAATTCTGCCCCCCCACCCCCACCCCCCAATAGCAAAACTGTAAAACTAATCAGCCATAATAGAAAGTGAGATCAATTCTTTCTGTGGCACTAGTGCGGAATGGAATTGACCGTCAAGGTTGTAGAACGTATTACAGGTTTTAATGGTTTATAAACAATTTAGGGTTAGCATATGCCACTAATATTATCGTTTCAGTATCACAAACTGGTGGGGCGCCTGTCATGTTAAAGGCTCCCAGCTGAGATCACCTCAAAATTTGAGGTTTGGAACTGTATGCAAGTCTCCCAGCCCTAAAACTGACGAAATCAAATGTAATTTTATGAAGATAATACAAAATTAATCAGGCATATATGAATGAAAATATGAACTTTAACAAGTCAAGGGACAAGCTGGTTGCCTGACTACATGGGCTCATGGCCAGAGAATCTATGGTTATAAGGATTGTACCTGATACAGCGGGTTCGCTTCTGCTGATTCAAATATGAGATGCAGATGGTCTAGATTGTAGCAAATAGTCTCTCTCTTTTTAATACTCCCCATGTGATGTTTTCATCATTTGTACACCAATAACTTTTAGAGATTCAGAGGCACAAAGAGCAAAAAAATATATTTCTGTATTTGCAAATCAACTTTGAAATGAGCTTGAGAAAACAACCATTTATATTGTATGGGATCCTTTAGTAGTTTGAAATAATACAATGATTTAGAAACGTAAATCTGCAAAGGATATTGAATGGAGAATGCAGGGCTGCAGGCACAGCACTAACATAAGAAAACGTTTTGATAACAGCATGGAACTATGGAAGTATAGTCAATAAGATGCTGGAGAGGATGAAATGAGATGACCAGCATATAAGAGAGCGCAGTGGCGGACCCAGGACTAAAATGTAGGTGGGGCAAGCCTAAAATTAGTTTTGTCTACCGTTATTTTAATATGCCGCATACTGGTTAAACTATATAAACACAACAATAATAAGCACACTATTTAATGATAGCATCCATTGGATATTAAAATTACTAACAAAAAGACAAGAAAACTTAAATATAGTTCGAATACATAGAAGTTAAGTAATAATACCAATTTGCCAAAATGATGTAGAAAACACCATGCCATGAAATCACCCATAGAATTCAATCTATAGTTAGAAAAATTGTATATTAGAGGCACATCAATTATATAAAATGAACAATAATTAGTAAATAGAAAGAAAGCGAGCATACCATTAGGATGACAATCTTGGCGGTGGAGGCAATTGCATTCTTCTAGTTTTGAGGCGCTGAAATAAATCGACTAATGGTCTCATCATCAAGTGACTTGAAGATTTCTCTCTCCGTATAGCAAACCATTAAGTCATTCATCCAATCATTAGCAATCTTGTTGCGTAATTCAGTCTTGATGATATTCATTGCCGAAAATGCTCTCTCAACAGTTGCCGTTGACACGGGCAATAATAATGCCAACTCTATTAGCTTGTAGACTAAAGGAAAAACAATATGCTTTCCGGTTTCAACCATTTTTATAGATAGAGATGCAATATCTTGACAAGCAACAAAAGAAGCATGCCCTCTCACATGGACAATGTATGTCTCAAGTTGATCTCGTAACATTGCACGGTCAGCAATAGAGAAATCTCCATCATACAAATGACCAAGTCGAACAAGCTTCTCTAAATCAAACTTAGAAAATGAGTTCTTTGGATCAAGGCAAGAAAAAAAAACTAGCAACTCATTAGAAACTTCATTGAAGCGATGGCATAACTCTGCATTGATTTTATCAAGAACAACAAAGAATATCTCAGTACGGTAATAGTGAAGGTTGGTGACTGTGAAACCATCACGCCTTGAGCGACCCCGGATTGGTACTTCTTCATCCATATCTACCACGGGTATACACTTTTGAGCACAAAAAGTTTTCACAGTTTCAAAGAAAGTTGTCCAACCACTATCTGTCCTCATCATTGTCATTCGGGCTTTCACATCATCAAGTAACTCCATAGCGAGAACAATATTAACATCTTTCCTTTGTAACACAAGAGAAAGCTCATTTGTGACCGCAAACATTTTCAACATCAATTTTAGGATGAAAACAAATTTAAAACTCTCCATTTTTTCCATCAATCCTGCTGCTTGTGTTGGTACACGACCATCTTCATGGACAATTCTAAGAACATGCAACACCGAGTCCCACATTGTCTCCAAACGGACTAAGGTTACATAATGTGAACCCCATCTAGTGTCACCTGGTCTGGCAAGGTTACTTTCTTAATGCAAACCTTTTCCGGAAAAAATTTCACCGCTTTCTAATTTTTCCAAAATTTCATGATGATGTTTTTCTTTTAGTGCATCCCTTCTCTTGTAAGATGAACTAGTGGTGGTCACAATTAAGGTTATGTATTCAAAGAAGTCATGAATTGATTGGCAACAACTACTACTAGCAACAGAAACCACCACAAGTTGCAATTGGTGTGCAAAACAATGAACATAAAAGGCATATGGATTTTCATCTAAGATTTTTCTTTGCAAGCCATTATATTCACCTCGCATGTTTGAAGCGCCATCATATCCTTGGCCTCTAAGTTTGGAGATAGATAATCCATGGTGATCAAAAAGGCTAAAAAGAGCTTCCTTTAAGGCATCCGATGTTGTCTCCGTGACATGTTTGAGAGCAAGAAATCGTTCCACAACTTGGCCTTTTTTGTTAACATACCTACATTACAAAAGATAGTTAGAAAAGTCAATATGGAATGACAATATAAAATTTAGAGAAAATAGAAGTGATCACCTCAATATCACCGCCATTTGCTCTTTAACAGATATATCGCGTGATTCATCAATGAGAATTGAGAATTGTCTATCTTCAATTTCTCCTATGATAGTCTCCGTGATCTCTTGAGCACAACATTTTGCAAGATCCTTTTGAATTCGTGGAGAAGTCATAATGCAAGTTTTTGGAGCACGAACATAAGCATTCATCACTTCTTTCTTTTTATCTTTGTACCAATCGACCATCTCTAGGAAATTTCCCTTATTTAAAGAACTAGATGACTCATCATGGCCACGAAAAGCTAAGCCTTGCATTAGAAGATATTTTGCACATTCCAAAGAGGAAGTCAAACGAATTTTGTATAGTTCTTTGGCCTCACGACTAGCATTAGATATGACAGTAGAGATGCTTTGTCTTTGGTTATTAAAATCATCATAATGCAGCCGAGCATTGTTGTGGAAACTATTAATACCTCCAACATGAGCGGTCAACCTTTCATATGCATTTTTCCAATTATCATACCCAACCTTGGTGAAAGCCTCGTGTCCAAATTTATCGGCCCTTCCTGATTGTTTAAAGAGAAAGCAATAGAAACAAAATACGGCATCTTTGGACTCACTATACTCCAACCAATCAAATTTTTTGTACCATTCTACTTGAAAGCTTCTCGAACTTTGGCCATATTGCTTATGAGGATAATTCAAACCAATTGGTTGGTTTGGACCTTTCAAAATATATGCCCTTCTCACTTGGTCTCGAATATTTGCTTGATACTCTTCAATTTGTCTTCTTAATGCGGATCCGCAACTATCTCATCCGGATTAAATTCTCTTCCAATATTTGGTTGTTCTACTCCTCATTAGTGTTACTACCTTGGCGGAACCGGAATTGGTTGAAATTGGAACTAAAAATCTCCTCATATTATCTCAGATAAATAGTACCACTAGCAGTCTAGCACATCTGCAAATTAAATCAAATAAGACTAATCACTGAACTAGTGGGTGCAGGCGGGCAATCTACCCGATGGGCGGCGCAGCGCCAGCAGGCGCACCGGCGATCCGGCACCGATGCTTCTGGTGGGCGTCGGCGGCGGCCTTGATGCCCGATGGCGTGTGGCCGCAGCCCATAAGCCTGTGGCGCACCGGCGCGAGCCACGGCGGCACGGCGCCACGCGCTGAGGCAGCGGGGGGGCAGCAAGCTTGCCTTGGCTGGCGTCAGCAGGCACTGCTGGCGGCCGGGCGTCGGCGGCGGGCGGCCCGTCGCCGGTGGGCGTCGGGCGGCGGGCGCAGCAGCTGCTGTCGAAGCGTGGGCGCAGCTGGGTGCCGGGCGCCGAGGCGTCGAAGCGTCGGCGTGAGCTGCGTCGAAGCAGCCATGAAGGCGTCGGGCGCACCAATGGGCAAGCAGGAGGAGCCGAGGCCCGAGGGGAACCGCAGCGTCGGGGCTAGGGTTAGGCGTTCGGTTGGCCACTTGGCTGGCGGTGGGCTCTTTGGGGCTGCCACTGGCGCCTGGGGATTGGGGGGGGCGCATTGGGCGAGTCTTGGAGGCCGAGGCGGATTCTGCCCACCTAGGACCTAATTTCCCAGATATTTGCTCTCTACTCCAACATAGGTATAAGTAGGGTCAAAAATTTTAGGTGGGGCCGCGGCCCCACCAGCCCCCATGGTGGGTCCGCCCCTGAGAGAGCGGACACTAGAAACCCAGAGCAACACCACAAAGTTAAGTCATTTTCTTTCATGCAGTTATGAAGACGCATGGACAGCCAGGACAGGAAAGAAATCAAGATCACATATGATTCTGTTGGGTAAGTTTTTTTCCATGGTAGAACAATTTGATCTAGTATAAAATTAGGTTGCGTCAATAATGAATGAATCCCAATTGCCTTCAAGGCAGCATTATGGCCTCTGTCCTCATCTAGTGAGCTGTTATTCTGGTCGCTAGGTTTTTGACTAAAAACTGTCACTAGGTTATTGACTTAAAATCTTTTAACATCAAGTACACTGTACAACTACACTGTGCTAGATGGCAGACATACATTTTTCACAAAAAAAAGTTAACCTGCTTTCCTTCATGCACTCATCCTATCTATTGTCTCCAACTCTCCTAGGCACCTAATTATCCACAAAAGAAAGAGCAAGCTGCCATCTCATCAAAGCAGAAGTCTATAAAACTATTTAGAGCATCAACAGCAGGTTCTCTATATTTCGTTCTCTATATCCCTTCTCTAAATCACTATTCGTTCCATATATTTCCATCATCTCCAGCAGATTCTCTATCCTTAAAAAGATATAGAGATTCTCTAGAGAGTCTCTAAATATAGAGACTCTGGAGAGAGTCTCTAAATTTAGAGGCTGAGATAGAGACCCTGCTGGAACGTGATAGAGACTGCAGTTGTCCGCAATAGTGTTTTAGGGAATCCTTTAGAGACCCTGCTAGCCATGCTCTTAGTATACATTATATGATTTACGGAAAGCTAACACCCAACTTTCAGTGTTTCAAGTCAATAACTGAAGGATAAGGGGGAAAGACAACTTTGGGAATTACAGATATCACATGTGATAAAAAATGCCTGGTGACTACCACTAATGCCATTAGACCTACAAAACCTAATTTGATCAAAAGATAAACCTAATGCTTCTAATGTTGTTAGTAAAAATAATGATGATTGCAAAACATTTTACTGTATGACTGGACTCCATAAGAGCACGTACAATGATACATGTCAACTGTCTCTAAACTATTTATAAGGTTACTAATTACTGCTATTCAATAATGACATGTTAATAGAAGGTTACTAAGGCCCGGTTCTTTTCGACTTAACGGCTTAACGACTTATCTATGTTTTGAAAAGACATATGGTTTGAGTTCTTTGGGTCCGTTTTTTCACAGTTTTCAAGGTGGGTCCTAATGCTTTAAAAAGCAAGTCAAACGAAATGGATCCGAATCTCGAGACTACCTCGAGAATCTCTCAAAGTTCAGTCATTTCAGCCGTTCAGCCATTCAGATCAGCTCAAAAGAACAGGGCCTAAGTTTTTTGAGCGCAACATGTCATTAAGTTGAGAAAATGGAAATTAGCCTATATGTATACTTTCAATAGAGGAAGAAAGATGATATGTTGGATAGCATTTATGCAAACATATGATTGAGCACATTTCATTGTGCAATAATACAAACATCTGGACTCCAGAAGGGAAATCTTAAACACCAAAGTGGAATGTGAACTAAGATTTATAATATACATGTAAGGCGGACATAAAATGTCCACTGCCTCGTGTTTGAACTTATTTCTTGCATTTCACTAAAAACAAACATACCTGAACACTTGACAAGTCATTAGTGTTTTTGAAGATGTTTTGCTGAACAGGCAATGTATTTTACTTTGTTTGTGTTACTGTTGAACATACAATGTATTAGATTACTCTCTCTCTCTCTCTTCTTTCTCTGAAAATGTTGGCACCCAATACGTACTTGTTTTAATCAAACAGCATGGCAGGCTCTCATATGATCATATCATATATGCTATCAAAGGCACAGAAGTAGATATAATTAAATAGGGGTGCCAAAAACCTGCCTTTAAAAATGGATGTAAAGGAGAAGAGAGAGTGAGAAATCAACATGAGATTGAGAATAGAGTTTTGCACTTTTAGACCTAAAACTCTTTAGAAGTCCATTCTACACTTCAAAGTAGCTTTCTGAAGAGGCAGATCATAATATAGCCAAGGGAATGAGACACGTCAAGGAATGTCATGTGGTGGGCGTCGGAGATACACAAAGTCCCAACAAAAGTATGTAACCATTGTTAAGGATATGTACAACAATGTTGTGAAATGTGTGCGGACAAGTGACGGTGACACCGATGACTTCCCTATCAATATAGAACTAGAACAAGGGTCAGCCCTTATTTATTTACTTTGGTGATGGATGAGGTTACCAGGGACTTACATGGGGACATCCCTTGGTGTATGCTCTTTGCTGATGATGCGGTATTAGTTGATGAGGGGAGAATACGATGTATGACACCCAATTCAAAGGCCTTGTGCATTTTGACATTAAATTCGTTGGCCTGGAGCGAGGTGACACCGGGCACGCGAATTTCTTACGCAGGTGACATTCAGGCATTTTTTAATCTGTTTTCCCTCATTTTCCTCATTTTTCCATCCAATTTCTTGTTTTCTCCCTCCTCCTAAACACCGGGACCCACTTGTCAGCCTCTCTACATCTTCCTCTTCCTTCCTATCTTCTTCCTCCTTGCTCCCTGTCTCCACCGCGCGCCGCCCACCTCCACCGCCTGCCTCACACCGCCCGCCGGGATAACCACGCTCGCTGCCGCCTCGCCGCACCGCCGTGCCTCGCCTCGCCGTCTCGCCGCGCCGTGCTATCTCGCCCGATTGCCGCACTCGCTGCCTCCTCCTACGCGATGCGCGCTCGCCAGCGCCGTCTTATCTCGCCGCGCCGCCCGCCGCGCCTCGCCGTCCGTCGAAGCCGCCCGCCCGCGCAGCGCCCAGCGCCTCGTCGTCTCGCCGCGCCGCTTCCGAAGCCTCGTCGTCCGTCGTCTTTGGCTTGCCGCCGACGAGCCCGCCGCCAGCGCCTCGTCATCTCGCCGCGCGCGCCCGCGCCTCGCCCGTACCGTCGTCTTTGGCTGGCGCGCGGCCCGCGCCGCGCGCCTCGTCATCTCGCCGACCACGCCCCGCGCCTCGCCCGTCCGTCGTCTTTGGCTTGCGCCAGCCGCCCGCCGCGGCTCGTCATCTCACGCGCCGCGCGCTGGGAAAGCCACCACACGCCTCACCATCTCGCCTCCACGCCGTCTCCATTGGCGAAGCTTGCCGGACGGTTGCGGTTGGGATGGAGGAGGAAGAAGGAAAGAGGATGACGAGTGGGTCCCAATGTAAGGAGAGAGAGAAAATGATTGGAAAAGGGAGAAAAAGGAGGAAAAAGGAGAGAAAAAGCCCAGAATGTCATATGTGTAAAAAATTCGCGTGCCCAGTGTCACCTCGCTCCAGGCCAACGAATTTAATGTCAAAATGCACAAGGCCTTTGAATTGGGTGTCATACATCGTATTCTCCCGTTGATGAGAGTAGGAGTGGGATTAGTAGAAAAATAGAGTTGTGGAGACAAACTCTAAAATCGAAGGACTTTAAACTTAGTAGGACAAAAATTGAATATATGAGATCTTACCCTAGAAGGACAAGCAGTACCCGATAAGGATACCTTTCGTTATTTGGGGTGGATGCTACTGAAAAATGGTGATATTAATGAAGATATTATCTATATGATCAAAGCATGGTGGATGAAATGGCGATTGGCATCTGGCATTCTTTGCGATAAAAAAGTGCCACACAAACTAAAAGGTAAGTTCTATAGGGCGACGATTAGGCCGACAATGTTGTATGTTGCAGAATGTTGGCCTACCAAAAGACTTCATATCCAACAGTTACGTATAGTAGAGATGCGTATATTACGATGGATTTGTGGCTATACAAGAATGGACCGAATTTGTAATGAAGTTATACGTTTGGCACCCTCACGAATTGAAGGGAAAGCTTGTTCAACATCAGTTGAGATGGTTCAGACATATTCAACGAAGGCCTTCCTCGGTGCAAAGTGGAATCTTTAGGCGTAGTGATAATGTAAGGAGGGATAGAGGCCGACCTAACCTGACATGGGAGGATGCAATAGGAAGAGACTTCAAATATTGGAACATACCTAGTGACTTAGCCTTAGATAAGGGCACTCGGATATTAGCAATCCACGTACCTGGAATTCTGCTAATCCAAAATTGCATGTGCAATCAGAAAAGGTCAGTTATTAGGCCTTGATTGCAGTGAATTCTGGTCGGCCTAATAACCAAGGGAACCGAATTATGTGCAAGTGATACTTAAACACACTCCAGCGAGTTAAAAAAAGAAAAGCCAATAAGAGACCAGAACAATTAGAATAATTTATACAAAAGCTAACTGGATAATTTTTCTAGTCTCAAGAAATATGCTAAACAAAAACTACTTTCCAAGCAGGCAAGGACATAGTTGGTGAATTCAGGTGGTTATCCCTTTCTCTCTCTTTTTGTGAATGGCATTGAGAAAAAAACAGGTTATATTTAGTGAATACCAGAATTGCATAATAAAAGTCTGGCAATCTCATCTGGTGATGATTGGTCACAAGTGTGACAAGTGGTATCTCCATCAAACAAAAAATATATATATTTCAGGTTTTGGAATCTTTTAGTTGTTGGAAGTCCTTATCCTATATTCCTAAACAATGGACTTAAGAATATCATACGATATGCTATCTCCACAATTGGCATGAGAATGATAGTAGTCCTTTGAGAATTTGTCTAGCATGTGACCCCATTAAAGGCAAAATGCTAACCTACTCCATGGCATCTCCAAAACATCGTACTGCAGTGAGAACGTCCCGATCAATATAATAATTTTCCTCATCATCCAAGGACAACGTTGCCAGAAAACATGCAGGAGCCATACAAAAATCCAAACACAAGCTGATTCTCTCTAGCAAGGTGATCGACAAGAATACTTCATGGGAAAACATGAGTATGGACAATTGGAGAGGGCAAATAGCTCCCTTGGAATCATCATCTCTTGTAGCATGGCATTTACAAGGCACAACATGCAGAAGTCAGAACCTCAAGTCCCACAGGATCTCAATCAAACATGTGGTGAGCAGTGGGCACATCAAACAACACGGTCCACTTCCCTAGGCCAGTAAAATTTGTACACACAAATTAAATATCTCACACTTTTGCCAATGGAGTTCTAATCAGTCAATTCAATTCCAACGACCAAACATACACATCATTAACCCATCATAATCGCCCCAATCACCACCTAACTATCTTCAAAGCAAATGAAACAGGCCTCCATTCAGCAAAAGATGCATTTTTCACTTTACTTCGTTTCACCAAATCTGGGTGGGACATGAACACCAACCACCTCCCCTAGCCCCATAACCTTCTAAGCACAAGAATCCTGGGTCCAACAGAGTCCAAGGATCAGAAAATCCATTGAGCCCTAGAACTGAAAAAATAATCTAATGAGGTCTATGAAGCTGGCCCTTACACACAACGAGTACATATCCTGTGCACATGAAGCCACCGTGCACATATGCACATTTTGAATCCCGACCGTTCATCTCGCATCCAACCGTCGCACCCCAATTTTGCATTTAACCCCCCGCCGGCTCACCCGCCCCCCACTCACCCGCCCCGAATTGGGGGGCGTCTCCCCTAACCCTAGCACGAGCTCCAGCCGCCGTCCTCCCCGCCTCGTCCTCCGCCGCCGCCGCCAACCCTAGCGCCGCCTCTCAGCCGTCGCCCGAGGTCGCCGTCATAAATCCGCCGCCCGCCCGACGCCGCGCTGCTCCGACGCTGCCCCGCCCTTCGTGGGCCGCCTCCGATGCTGCCCCGCCCATCGTGGGCCGCCTCCGACGCCGCCCTCAGCTGCCCTCCGACGCCGCCCTCAGAATCCATTTTGCTCTTTATCTTGCCATTCAGAATATCCTCAAGAAGATCTTTTGCATCTTCAAAAATTCTATGTTTTATGTATGATTTCAGCATGATGTTACAGGTCACATTATTAGGAGAACAATAGCTGCACATTTCGTTGAATATGTACTTAGCATTTTTCATGCTACCATTGTCTATGCATGTTTGGATAAGTCCAGTGTAGGTAACAACTAGTGGTTTTTTAGCAACCTTGCATATCTTCTCAACCTGCAAAATGGTATCAAATAAAAGTGGAGGTAAGAAGCAACCAGTGTGACTGTAAGAATGTGAGGGCACAAGATTGATAAAGCGTAGAAAGGTTACAGGATTAATAGATAAAGAAGTTTTGACTCTATTTTAGTAATAACCCAAAAATTGTTCTTTACCAACTCTTCTCTTTTTGTGGCCATAATTCAATCATTATCCTCACCTAAGTTGCCTCCACTTGTTTGGTAATGAGTATTAGTTAGCTGGGCTAGAAAATCTCTACTCAAAAGCTCTGAAATGAAAATTACAGGGTTGGAACCTAATTCCAGCCTTATGCCCTTACATAATTCTCTTAAAAATATACAGTAACAAGTCCCAACACAATGCCTAGTTCAAGTGTTCAATTAAGATCTGCAATCTTGCTTATGAGTATCTTACTATGGTCTTGCCAAGTGTGGGCACAAAGACTCTGAAATCCTATATGTTCCGTCAGGTGTGCAATCGAGATTACTGCTTATCGATGTCCTTGACAGCAAATAGTGTATAAAAAATATCACGACAAATGTTTCAAAAAAATAAAATATGACTCATATTGATTATAAAACTTAATGAACAGTTAAATTACTCACAATCAGTAAAATTACCCTCCATACATTTATCTTTCAACTGGATTAGCAGTAGTGAGGAAAATTCCACGACTCTCCATGTCCTTCACAGCCATCACTGCTTCGTCAATCTTTCCTTCACTCCAAAGTGCATTTACGAGAACTGCAACCTGAGTTCTGAGGCATGAACTTTACCTTGTACTGCATTTAAGTTTTAGTTGTTACCTTTATAATTCAAAGCACCAGGGATCGACAATTTCTCCACCTTATTGAAGAACTCGTACACCAAATTGTACTTGTCACAAACAAGCATTACCTGCAGTACCCAAAACAATCATTTCTACAAACTCCATATTTACATTTCCATATGAAGACTCACCGACTAGCTAATTTTTGAATTCTCTCTTCCATTTCCATTTGAAGAACCCGTGGTCTATTTCTGATATCGGTGAATATCTCAAAGGTCTTGAAAGCAGCTCTATATATTCCAAAATTTTGACTTCATACATTCCAAAATATCTCAATATAACATTCCAGAATTTACAAACTGATTTACTGCTGAGTTTACAAACATTCATACATTCCAAAATTCAGAATTGAATGTACATTCAGAATTGAATGTACAAACATTCAAACATTCAATATAACATTCAGAATTTTGTCAATTCCAAAATTTTGACTTCATACATTCCAAACTGAATTTACAAACATTCTAGAATTCTGTACATTCTCCAAACCGAATTTACAAACATTCCAGAATTCTGTACATTCAATTCAGAGAATCTGCAATGCGCAATCTCTACATCTCTTCCTCACCTGCAGGTCCAGAGACAGAGGAACGGCGGTTTCCTCCATCTTGGCAGCCAGGGACAGGCACGCCACTACTAGCAGCTGCGTCATGCGCTGTACCGCCGCCGCCGCCGCCTGTGCAGCCGCCTGGCCCCCTCGAGGGCGGCGTCGGAGGGAAATGTTCAGACCATGTTTAGTTGGTGTAATAAATGACACGTTAACAAAAAAAATTTAATCAATGACTTCGGCTATAAAAAGAAGGGTCGCACTCAATCCACTGCACTGCATTATGACTGCCTCAGGTGCTCACTACGGTTCTCGCTGCCTCTGGTGCTGACTACGGTTATCGCTGCCTCTGGTTAGTTAATTAGTTTATTATGTTGCATGCATTAGCATGTAAGACAATAAATGTTCAAAGACAATGTTTAGAATTTTAGGCGCTAGCTAAATTAAATGGTAAATGACCAGACAAGTAGAATTTCTATGGAATAATGACTAACTACATACTAATTTAGAGTAGAGATAAGACAGTGTTAAGGCGAAAGGTTCACATGCGATATCAAATGGTAACATAAATATTTGTTACGTTTAATGCGTACGTAATTAAAAAAGTTAGTCGATTAATTTGTTGTCATGAAAAATTGTTATTTAATTATTTAGTTCATTATAGTTAGTTAGTAAATAACGGTACTTATGACATTTCGGAAATAAACATTATTTTAGTTCTTTAGGCGATTTTTTAGCGTATGATTATAAAAAAATGATATATTGAATGAAAACTCCTAAAAACTATAGAAAGTCCGAGCTTACATTATAAAAAAATGATATATTGAATGAAAACTCCTAAAAATTATAGAAAGTCCTAAAATGATATATGGCTTTTGTGTGAAAATATTAAAATTTATAGTAGTGAATACGAGCTTACATATATATAGACGAGTGATAAATTTTTTTAATGACACATGGACAGATCTTTATGACAACAACGTTACATATTTTCTATGGGGATGCTCCAACACAAGTGCAGGGTGCTTTTGTTAGCATGCGATTGCATCACACACAAGCATAATTGATCTTCCTATAGGACCTAAAGACTTAATAGGGGTGGTTGCCAAAACACTTGGCATAGATCGATGGAACTTCAAAGTGCGCCTCTGAGTGATTCGGCCCGTTCGTCCGAACACTTAGCATGTAGTATGCAACCTGTGGGAGCTTCGAAACCGAGGTTCCTAGGACTTGTATGTTACAAAGTCTGTTGAGGAAGCGTTCGAGATTGGTGTGTACGCTGAAGTGGTACCACGAGAGGAGGGAGGCACAAGTGAATCATCAATGGCTGTAGAGTCTGCTATATGTGTTCCCGGTAACACGGTAGAGATTGGGGACTCATCGCGAGGTCGAATCGCGGAAGTAGAGGAGAGGGTTGGAGGACATGATAGGGTTGTCGTAGCGGAGGAGATTGATGCGGCGGTCATAGAAGATGATGAGGTCGACGTGACGGGAGAAGGTGAGGATGATGGTGAGGATGATGCAGGGACTGCAGTCGTATACTTTCGCGAAATATAAGCAGCGAACTGCGTTATGCCTGATTTCTCCCAGATATCTAGCTGGGGATATCAGCATAGCGATATACAAGTAGGACAAAGTTTTGAGAGTAAGCAGGAGGCGCAATACTTCATTTCCAATTTCGCCATCACCACACGTCGTGAGCACAAAGTGCTACTGTCTGGGCCAGACGTCTATGTGGTTGGATGTAAAAAAGAGGGGAGTGCTCGTACCGTGTATGGGCCCATAGACCAAAGAATGATGAATACTTCGTTATCTCACGGTACGAACCACACACTTGTAACGCGGAGGGTGTCTTAAATATGAGCAAGGTCATGGATGCCAGGTATATAGCCCAGACACTCCTTAGCATAGTCGAGTCAGACATCAAACTAGCACCAAACACCATAATTACGGAAATGCAGAGCCGAACAGGGATGGTAATCCCATACCACCTTGCTTGGCGGGCAAAACAAAAGGCGCTAACGATGATATTTGGGGGATTCAAAGACTCGTATAACTGGGCTCCCCGTCTGTTGCGCCAGATAGCATTGACCAACCCAGGCACTGAATGGGGAATTGACCAGCGGCCCGTGCAGCTGGCAAATGGCTCCTATTCTGAAGGTCACATGTACCTGTTGAGACTTTGTTGGGCATTTGGTCCATGCATAGAAGCATTTAGACATTGCCGACCAGTGATTTGCGTGGACGGTACATTCCTAAAGGGGAGGTATCGCGGGATGCTTTTGAACGCGTTAGCTGCCGATGGGAACAATCAGATATTACCTGTTGCCTTTGTCATTGTCGAGAGTGAGAACAATGATAGCTGGCTTTGGTTCCTGCGGTTCGTGAAGACTGCGGTGGTCAGGGATAGAACCGGTGTTTGTGTTGTATCGGACCGTGGGTTGGGTATATTGCATGCACTGGATGTTCTGAAGGGAGGTCATGACCCAGTTTGTGCTTGGCCTGATGTTCAATCGAGATGGTGCATGCGACACCTTGGTGTAAATTTGTACACTGCATTCCGGAGCCGCACGATGGTCAAGAAGTTTAAGACAATGTGCTTGCAGAACTAATTGCGTAAGTTCCAAGCAATATATAGGGACCTGAACCAACGCACACAAAGGCTTGTGACCGATCAGGAGCAGGAAGCCATGCAGTTTGTTGGAGGTGAAGGAGCTGCTGTGCGTCGCAACACAACTTTCGCGCAGTGGATCGCCGGTAAACCGGCGGAGAAGTGGACACTAGCTCATGATACTGACGGCGCTCGGTAAGTAGTGCCACTTGACCACACCCTTTTATGTACGAATGTTATACTAATAAAGCGTACGTGTCATTTTCTAGGTATAAGATAATGATGACTAATATCGCGGAGTCGTACAACAACATGTTTCGAGGAGTTCGTGCTCTCCCGATATGTTCAATCATAGAGCTTACTTTCTATCGGACATGGAGTACTTTCGAGACCGTGGCTATGCAGCAGAGCAATCGGAGGGCATGTTTGCTCCACGCATCGAAGCGCTTATCGAGCAAAGACGGTTGAAGGCGCAATTCCATGTAACCCAACTATATGATAGGACAAACAACGAATTCAAAGTAAGCTGCCGAAGGAAGCACGTGTCGGGGTTTAGCGCGGACGACACCGTGCAAACTTGCTACATTGGGAGTTACGAAGCAGTTTGCTCGTGCAATAAGTCATGCTTGGAGCATATCTCATGCTCCCACGTGCTAACTGCCTGCCATGAGCTTGGTGGCAACAATGGCCTTCAATTTGTGTCCCCGTACTATACAATGCAAGCAATCCGCGACACATGGAGGCCGAAATTTCACAACTTCGGTGATCGAAGTTATAGAAATATGGACGCGCCCTGTACATGGCTACCGTTTTCAGCTACCAAGTGAGACACACCGGGAAGGCCACCCTCTGCACGATTAGTGGGTGACATGGATGCATCACAATCCAGGGGTGGTTCAAGGCTTTGTGCTAGATGCAGGCAGCCTAGACATGACCATCGCAGATGCCCAAACTAGACGGGCACTAGCTCATGTATTCCCCAAGTGAAAGTTGTGTATCTGTACACCCTTGTACTAATGTATTCTAATATGGTTACCGTTAATATATTGATGTTCTATTAAGTTCAATGTGGTTACAAGATGTATTTCTATTCCGTTAAGTTCACACAGGTTATAATATGGAACTTCCGGAGTTGTTCAAAGAGGCTGTCGGGGATAGAATTACGGCCCATTGCCATGGCCCACTCCCTGACGGCCCAGTTGAACAGCCTACCAGGGCCCAGCTCCCTGGAAGGTTCTATCAGGCCCATGTGCATCCTGCCGAACAGTTTCTTGGTCGGCACGGTGCGTAACGGCCTATGATTCATGTTTGAGTCCGACTCGAACAAGAGTTCTGCACGGCTGCGTGAAGACCCGGACGTGGTTTCCCGGATTGGATTAGGAGTCGTGATCCCCAAGATTAGGAGATTATCTTATCTACCGTAGGTTGTATTTGGCATGTATGAGTTCGTTACGATCTCGTAGTTAGCCCGGCCCGATATTTCTCGGTAGGTCGGTTTGCTCCGTACTATATAAACAGGGCCCCTACGGCGTTTAGAGGGACCCTGGCCAATAGATTTTCGCATACTACTCGCCGAGACCTGCTGATCTCGCCGAGTTCCACCTTGTAATCCTCTTTGATATAAAGAAATGTCCGGACGAGGGCTATTATCTCTCCGAGAGAAATTTGAACCAGGATAAAAACCCCTGTCTCCTGTTCGTTGCTGTTCGTGGTTGTTCGGCGTGTCTCCTATCTCCTCCTTGAAGAACCTTGGTTGATTTGGGTCAATATCCCAACCGTCGACAGCTGGCGCCGTCCGTGGGGACACGCGGATTGAGCATGTCGAACTCAGTCAGTGATACAGAGATACTTCATGAGGGCTACGACTCAGAAGGACAGGATGTTTCATCCCCTGTCAGTTCAGATCGATCTGTCCGGTCTCGAACACTTTCCGTATCTGGGACGGAGGTCTCGCCTATATGGCGCGAGATAGCCGCAGATCGCACTCCGTCATTGCGATGACTACGAAACCGATGATCTTTCTGACGGTTTAGATCTATCGGATTCCACGGCTATGTCGGTAGATTCTACTGTGGAACACAGCGATGACACCGTCTAGCATACCTTCGCATGGCCCCGCGGCATTAACATGGCGATGTAGGAACCCTCGAGAATCCCGCGACGGCCGTGGCATTGGCGAGGCGGCGGAGTTAACTACGCTCGGCATCAAGGCGAGGTCGCTGTTGGCCGCTCGCGAGCAAGAAGTCATTCGCCGCAACCTCGGCGATTCCATCAATCGATCATGGCACGGTTCGCGATCGGTGCAAGCGACCGCGTCGCGACCCACCTCGCGTGCCCTCGCCAAGTCTCCGGCGAAGTTTCTCTGTCGGGTTAGTTCCCGTGTAACCGGACTCGGTCGGGCGTACGCGGATGCCTCGGGGTCCCAGAACCCTAGAGCGTAGTCGGAAGCGACTCGCGGCCATAACCGGTGATTAGGTCCACCAACCAGCCGACCTTGCCCGTATGGGCGATGCTGTTGCTTCTAATCTAGAGCGATTGGCTGAAGGCCTAAAGTATCTAGGAGAAGTCAACAACTCCTCCAGGCAGCGCAGCCAAACTGCTCGGAATGATTCGGACAGCTCTGCTCGATTGCGTGACACTCGTCGCCATCGAAGGATCATTGTCCATGATCAGGCTGCCCGTGGTCGCCGTCGCTCGCCGAGTCCTCGTAGTCATCGCGACAAGAGGGGCAAGCGCGCACGCGATGACCACGGACGGTCCCCTCGTGAGGAGCGCGTCGTCGCGACCACGAGGAAAGGCGTGGTGGGTTGTCTCGGAGAGAGTTTCTCGAGCCGAATCATCCCGTTCAGCGGGGAGTTCCTCCGCGCCGCGGGACCAACGTCTTCTCAAGACTAGGTTCTGCCGGGAAGGTGGCGGTCATATGCTTTGGGCTGCGGGGCTTTCTCGACGAGCCGGGCCGTTGGTGGCCCACAAAGTTCAAGCCGGTCACATGGAGAGTACAATGGGACTCGGAACCCATAGGAATTCCTTTCCATCACGCCACGGCCATCATGGCGGCGGGGTGACGAGCTTCGTTATGGCTAATTACCTCCCGTGTCCTTGAGGGCGCCTGCTCGGGCGTGGTATTCAATCGGCAGGAGGGTTCCATCAGCTCATGGAACCAGACTTTGTGGCGCTCGATCGCTAATTTCCGAGAGCATTACGTGCGTCTGGGCAAGGAGGATGATCTGCACGGATGATCCGGATGAGCGGGAGACCCTCCACAACTACGTGAAGCGTTTCATTAAGATTCGCAACACGATCCCAAACATCTCGGACGAATCCGTTGTCCGCGCCTTTAAAAACGGAGTCCGCGACGAGCGGCTCTCCCAGGATCTCGAGATCAACGAGACCTGGACCGCCAACGACCTGTTCAAGGCGGCTGACCGCTATGCCAACGCGCAGAGAGCGTTCAAGATAAAAAGGCGTTCGACAAGGGCGAGTGCCGCTTGACTGGTGTGGATGAGAAGAAGAAGAGCAAGAACAACCACGGTGACAAGAAGTCCCGGAAGAAGAAGAACAAAGGTGATCACGAACAATACCGTCGCCGGTATAGATCGCGCACCTCCTCCCAAGGATGGGCGAAGAAGCCCTTGATAACTACAAGGGCAAAAAGCACGCTTTCAGGAGGCGGACAAGGCAAGAAAGGTCCAAGCGACCGATTTTGCAAGTTCCACCAGCACTAAGGGCACGATATACGCCATTGTAGAACTTGGGCCGCAAAGCTCGAAGACTTCTACAACGGTAAGGGCCCAATGCCCACCCTGCCCGAACAAGCTAGGTGATGCCGGTAAGGCCAAACGCCAAACCGACGATGGAGATCGGGAGGATGATGATGAATATCAAGAGCCCGTGAACCATATCGCCGTCATCTTCGGCGGCTCCTCGGCTTACACCTCTCGACGTAGCCTCAAGGAAGCTGCTCGGGATGTCCCTAGCGTTGAAAAGGCAAAACCTCGGCTGAATCGATGAAGTGGACCGAGGTCCCCATCTCCTTCTCTCGGGAGGATTGCCCTTTGGGATGACCAAGCCTCGGCGGCTCCCATCGGTGGTCGCCCGACCATCGAGAACGCAAGAGTTGGCCGTGTTTTAGTAGACGGCGGGAGCGCTTTGGACTTGCTTTCTGCTAAGGTCTTGGACGAGATGCAGATTCCTCGTTCTAAGCTGAAGGAGGTCGCAATGCCCTTCTACGGAATCGTTCTGGGAGAAGCTGTCAAGCCGTTGGGGCAGGTTGTCCTGCCAGTTACCTTCGGCAACCCAAGCAACTTTCGGACAGAATTGATCACTTTCGACGTGGTCGACTTCCCATCCGCGTATAACGCGATCTTGGGCAGGCCATCTCTTAGTAAGTTCATGGCCGTAACCCACCACGCTTACCATTGCGTGAAGATACCGGGCCCTAACGGTGTAATCACGGTCACGGGCAATTACAAAGCTGCTCTGGATTGCGACGAGCAGTCCCTCGCCCTGGTCGACCAGCTTCCGCCAGTGCCTGAAGTTCCGCAGACCAAGTCTGCACGCCCTAGGGTCTCCCTTCAGCCAGGGGGAGAAACCAAGGAAGTTCCGCTGTCCCTTGATGATACTTCCAAGACAGTTCACTTGGGGGCCAATCTGGACCCCAAATAGAAAAGCGAGCTCATTGCCTTCCTCCAAGCCAATGCAGATGTGTTTGCCTGGGAGCCATCTGACATGCCCGGAGTCCCAAGGGAGGTCATCGAGCACAAACTGGCTGTCCGGTCAGACAAAAAGCATGTTCGCCAGAAGCTTCGTCGCTTTTCTGAATTCAAACAGGGGATCATCAAAGATCGACTTGGCAAGCCCTTTCGTTGTCGGGTTCATCCATGAGGTTGATCATACCGAGTGGTTAGCCAACCCCTGTCATTGTAAAGAAGAAAGGCGGCAAGTGGAGGATGTGTGTCGATCACACAGATCTGAACATTGCTTGTCCTAAGGACAATTTCAGCGCCTCGTATTGACCGGTGGTCGATGCGATGCGGACGCCAACTCTTGAGCTTTTAGATGCTTACTCAGTTATCACCAAATAAGCATCTCCCGAGGATGAAGAGAAGGCGCCTTTATCACCCCTTCGCACTTTACGCTGCTCGACCATGTCTTTCGGTCTGCGCAATCTTTGGTGCCACGTTCGGTAACAATGGAGAAGACCTTCCTAGAACAATATGGAAAAACACGGAGGTCTATGTCGACGACATAGTTGTAAAAACAAGTTTGCTCCGGATCATGTAAAAGACACGCCAAGACTTTTCGTAATCTTACGGGCATCGAATAAAATTAAATCCAGAGAAGTGTCGTTTGGTGTTCGATCGGAATGTTGCTCGGTTATGTTATTGGTTCGCAAGGTATTTCGCCAACCCCGAAAAAATCGAGGCCATTGAAAATATCACGAGCTCAACTACCGTAAAGGAGGTACAGAGTCTCACAGGCGGATGGCTGTTCTAAGCAGATTTATTTCCGTCAAGGCGTAACGCTGGCTGCCCTTCTTTAAGGCCTGCGCAAGCACAATGGTTTCGAGTGGATGAGGAAGCCGATAGATCCTTCCAAGATCTCGGCGATACTGTCCAATCCTCCGTCTTGACTACCCAGCGGCATGGCGGCAGCTCTGCTGTACCTAGGTTGCACGCCACAAGCGGTGGCGTGGTCTTGACGGTCGAAAGGAAGGCATACGGCGACCAATCTATTACGTGGCGAAGTACTTCACGGATCAAAGGAACGCGTTACCACGAGGTCCGAAGCGCTCTCGCCTTGCTCATGTCCTCCGGAAGCTTCGCCACTATTTCCGTGCACATCAAATCTGGTCCCGACCACGTTCCCTCTCGGGAGAAATCGCCGGAACAAGGAATCCGGCGGACGTATAGCTAAGTGGGCAATGGAACTTGCGGAGTTTGATCATCTTTTCATTGCGAACTGCTATTAAGTCACAAGTTGTCGACGGTTGAGATATCGATCTCAAGTCGCTAAGGTTCTTTAAGATTGAGATAGGAGACACGCCGAACAACCACGAACAACGTGAGCGAGAGGCGAGTTTTTATCCCGTTCGGGCCTCTCGGAGAGATAATAGCCCTCGTCCGGCCTTTCTTATATATCGAGATGAATACAAGAGATGGCTCGACGAGGGCGTACAAGTCTCGGCGAGATTATGGTGTCTGAGGAAGCAATAATGCGAAGATCAAGTGCGAGAGCCCTCTACACGCCGTAGGGGCTTGGTTTATATAGTCTGAGCAAACCGATCTACGAGGGAATATCGGGCGGGCTAACTATGAGATCGCAAGCGAACTCATACATGCCAAATATATCCCGAGGCGGATAAGGCATACTCCTAGTCTTGAGGATCACGACTCTAATCCAATCCGGAAACCAACGTCCGGGTCTTCACGTAGCCGTCAGTAACTTCTTGTTCGAGTCGGACTCAAACACGATTCCTTGGCCACCACGCACCACGCCACCAGAAGCATTGGCGAGATGCATATGGGCCAGATAGAACCTTCCAGGGAGCTGGGCCCTGGTAAGCTGTTTGATCGGGCCGTCAGGGAGTGGGCCATGGCAATGGGCCGTGATTCAATCCCCGACAGCTAGCCCCCGAGACTCAAGTGAAAGGACTCACTAGAGTGGGGTCTTCCTCTTGAGACTCAAAGTCACGAAGAGGGTATTTTTCCTGCTACCAAGACGTGTAACAGGCGACCGAACAGGTTATGGTTCAACCGAACAAGACTTGTTCGGGACCGAACAAACCCGCCCAGTGCCGAGCAACTCTGTTGCGTCGAACAGAAAGCAACGTCTGTCCGAGCAGAGCACTCAGCCTTCGATGTAGAAATCGGAAATCTAGTCCCCAAGCGCAGAGCTCGTCGCGGGGACCAGACGCGCGCTCCGGGCGAAGAGCTGCCCGGTGCTTGGCGAATCATCTCCTTGAGGCTGAACGTCATCAAGGAGGGATTTGATTCTTGGTAGTGAAGAGCGTACCACCGCATCCGGTAAGATCAGATCTTCCGGGAGAATGAATATAGCAAGTCGCGAGACGGACTCGTGCTGCTGCATTCAGGTATGAAGATACCTAGAAAAGCATGAACGAAATCAAGGGAATCACCTCTCGGGCTAGAGCTTGTCCGAGGAAATAGAGATTGCGCTCTCGAGCAAACGTTATGCTCAAGAGCGAAGGTGATGTGCCTCGGGCGTAGATCGTGTGCTTGGGCGGACAATACATACGAATGGGAAAGGTGACCCGATCCAGGCGTAGAGCTTGTCGAAGGAACCAAGTAAGGAGATCCGATCCCGAGCACGGAGCTCGTTAAAGGAACGAAAGTGCGACCAGCGAAGACGTACCGGTAGGAGCCAGCGCTCCGGCGAAAAGCTGCCGGTGCGAGTGATCGACCTCCGAGCACGGAGCTCGTCGCGGGGACGGATCGCGCTCGGGCGAAGAACCGCCCGCGCGAGGTGAATCACAACCCGATCGCATCGAGCCGCAAGAGAAGCGTGTGAAATCAACGCTTTACCCATAGCGTATTCCTTGCGCAGGTAAGCGTTGTCTTGGCAAGTGCAGAACCGACACTTGGAGTGCCGTTCGCGATGAGAATCGACTACGATGGGCTTGCCCGTTCGCGATGAGAATCGACTACGGTGGGCGAGGACTCCGTTGGTGGCGCACTACCTTAACTTAGCCGAACTGAAGGTCGGTCGCGGGCAAAGCGAGAGATCATCTGGGCGAAGTGAATCGGTCTCCGGGCATGCGCGAACAAACCCGGAAGAGAGGATCACGGACATCGGTTTTGGTGGGAAAGTCTGGAACCTCACCGCGACCATCACCGGAGTCTGACGTTCCACGTTCCTGCATTTCCTGCAAAAGACAAACAAGAAACGAGCAGCCAGGGGAAAAAGAGAGCAAGAACAGGCTCTAAGAAGAGCAAAGCGAGTTTTGGAAAACACGCTAAAGACGACCTACCCGCACAAGACATAATTTTTTCCGGGCACGTCCCCGATAGCGCTAGTGTCACCTCGGTGAATCACGGAACCGGCGCTAGGAGTGCCCGTTGCGATGAGAATCGACTTACGGTGGGCAGGACTCCGTGGGTGGTGCATTGCTCGATTACCGTGCAAGGAAGGGCGTAGCATGGATAAAGAAGGCGTGTGCGGGCAAGTGCAGCCCAGCGTGGCTAAGACCGCTAACCGTGGAAGGCGAACGGGTCCTTAGCCGCGAGCAAAAGCGCGAGGCGAAATCTTATCCGGGCATGGACCCGTGCGGCGTTAGTGTCGCCTCGCGGTGCGGAACCAGCGCCAGAGTGCCGTTGCGATGAGAATCGACTACGGTGGGCATGCCCGTTCGCGATGAGAATCGACTACGGTGGGCGAACTCCATCGGTGGTGCACCGCCGTTAACCGGAGCCATATAGGTCGTCGCCGGATAAAAGACATGCTCAGACGCTGGGAGCGCCACGGGAGCGAAGACCAACGAGGTTTTGGAAAACTAACGCTAAGGAAAGGAACCGGAAAACTGAAACGCATCGGGTTGCGAAATTCAGCTCAAGTCCCAAGCGATCGAGGAGAGGTCCTCGAGGAGCTGGCCGAGCGACTTAAGACCGCCGAGCAGCGCTTGAATCGAGCGAGAGTCGACCGAGCAGCTTTTTCCGCAAAAAGAGCGAGAAAAGACAAGGACGAGCAGAAAACCAAGAGCAAGGCGAACAGCGCTAGAAAGTTTTAAGAAAAACCGGTAGAACGCTTAGCCTAACTCCGGCCCGTTGTGCAGTGCTCGAGGACTGAGTTTGCGAACTTCGAACAGTGCACAAGAGAAAAGCGACGCCCTAGCCCCGTGCAGACGATGCATGAAGACTGAGCTTGCGACTTCAAGCACGTCGCGTAGAGAGTTAAGCGACACCGTATCTGATCGACTTCGTTCGAGGCGCTCGTTAACGTAAGTTAGGCGATTCCGAAGGTAACCGAACAAGGAAAGTGCCTCTGCCGCGGAGGGCTTACGAGAGCAGGCTTGGCCAAGTGGTTGTGCCGTGAACGGTAAGTGCCTCTGCCGCGGAGGGCTTACGAGAGCAGGCTTAGCCGCGAGGTTGGATGCCGTGTTACGCAACTCTGAGTTTAGGAACTTGTTGAAGCTAGATACGGGCAGGGAAAACCCTTAAGATTGCGGAGCCAAGAGTTTCGCAAGACCGGGCAGCCATCAAGTGTTACCAGAGAGAAAGAGTAGTCTGAGAAGACAAGTGGTGAGGAGGACCGCAGGGGGCCGCGAGCATTCACCGCTCAATGGGTTGAACTTTACATGGCAGCCCGAGAGACTTGGACGAACTAAGGCGCGAAATTTGAGAAAAAGCGCGAAGCTAGGAAACGAAAAGACCTACGAGGAACTTACGAAGCTGGTCGATGTTCCAAGTGCTGGTCGGCTCTCTCCCGTCATCCACGGCCAGGCGAACAGCCCCGGGATCCGGAAGGAATTTTGATCCAGTCCCCAAGCACGGAGCTCGTCGCGGGGACCAGACGCGCGCCCCGGGCGAAGAGCTGCCCGGCGCGAAGAGATCCAGCCCCCGAGCACGGAGCTCGTCGCGAGGACGAGCAGCGCGCCGGACGAAGAGCTGCCCGCGCGAAGAGATCCGATCCCGGCGCGGAGCTCGTCGCGGGACCAGACGCGTCGCGGGCGAAGAGCTGCCCGGCGCGAAGTTGATCCAGCGCCGTGGGCGAAGAGCTGCCCGGCGCGAAGTTGGTCCAATCCCCGAGCACGGAGCTCGTCGCGGGGACCAGACGCGCGCTCCGGGCGAAGAGCTGCCCGGCGCGAGGTTGGTCCAATCCCCTAGCACGGAGCTGGGAACCAGATCTGGAAGGCGATCAAGATCGAAGGATCGATCCGTGGCGGCAGGGAAGAGACATCCCGCCTTCGAGTCGTAGTCCTCGGGACAAATCTCTGATCGCCGATAGAGTTCGACATGTTCGTCTGCGTATCCCCACGGACGGCGCCAAATTGCCGACGGTTGTGATATCGATCTCAAGTCGCTAAGGTTCTTTAAGATTGAGATAGGAGACACGCCGAACAACCACGAACAACAAATGAACAGGAGAGCAGAGTTTTTATCCTGGTTCGGGCCTCTCGAGAGATAATAGCCCTCGCCCGGCCTTTCTTATATATCGAGATGAATACAAGAGATGGCTCGACGAGACGTACAAGTCTCGGCGAGATTATGGTGTCTGAGGAAGCAATATACGAAGATCAAGTGCAGAGCCCCTCTACACGCCGTAGGGCTTGGTTTATATAGTCTGAGCAAACCGATCTATCGAGGGAATATCGGGCGGGCTAACTATGAGATCATAGCGAACTCATACATGCCAAATATATCCCGAGGCGATAAGGCATACTCCTAGTCTTGAGGATCACGACTCCTAATCCAATCCGGAAAACCAACGTCCGGGTCTTCACGTAGCCGTGCAGAACTTCTTGTTCGAGTCGGACTCAAACACGATTCCTTGGCCACTACGCACCACGCCAGCTAGGAAGCTGTTCGGCAGATGCATATGGGCCGATAGAACCTTCCAGGAGTGGGCCTGGTAAGCTGTTTGATCGGGCCGTCAGGGAGTGGGCCATGGCAATGGGCCGTGATTCAATCCCCGACACAAGTCTTAGCTGACTTTGTCGCAGAATGGACTTGCCCGCTCAGATCCCAGGAAGCTCCCGAGCAACCTGATGAGCCTCCTTGGACCATGTTTTTTGATGGCTCGCGCACTGGACACTCGGGGGCTGGTTTTGTTCTCATCTCCCCTAATGGAGAGCAACTCCAGTATTCTATCCAACTACACTTCGCGGCGACTAACAACGCTGCGGAGTATGAGGCCCTCCTCGTGGGACTAAGAGCGTGCAAGTCGCTCGGTGTCCAACGACTGACTGTGAAGGGAGATTCACAGCTGGTCATCAACCAGGTGAACAACGAGTATCAGTGCTGCGATGACTCAATGGCGCGATACCTGGTTGAAGTGAGGAAGTTGGAGCGGCACTTTCGATTTTTCGAGGTGCTCTTCGCACCGGAAGGACAACTTCGCCGACCAACTATCTAAGTATGGATCCTCACGAGAATGCTTCCGCAGGGTGCTCGTCGAGCACCTTCACAAGCCCTCAATCACGTCACCGGACGAGGCAACAGAGACAGGTGGTGCTGTCTCCGTTATCGAGCAGGCTGCGGACTGGACAACGCCATTTGTCCGGTACCTCGCAGATGGGACCCTGCCCGACGACGAAGCCGAGCGTTTCCGGCTTATAAGGCGTGCTGCTCCATACAAGCTTGTGGACGGCATCCTTTACCGTCGAGGTGCTCTGGGAGTTCTCTCCAAGTGCATCTCGCAGCAGGAGGGTGTGTTCCTTCTTAGGGACATACACGAGGGTGCCTGTGGCAACCACGCCTCCTTCGAACTCTCGGTCAAAGCGTTTCACATGGGCTATTATTGTCCAACAGCGTTACAAGATGCCCAGGATATCGTGACTAAGTGCAAGGCTTGCCAATTTCACGCCCGGAAGGCACACAAACCCGCCCAAGAGCTCCAAACAATCCCCCCATCTTGGCCTTTTTCCACATGGGGTCTGGATCTGCTCGGCCCATTCCCTAAGGGTACAAGGGCTATACACACCGCTGTCGCCATAGACACTTTTACAAAGTGGATTGAGGCAGAGCCTGTGTCGTCTCTTCACGCCAAAACGGTTGTTCGCTTCTTCAAAAGCAACGTGGTCACGCGCTTTGGGATTCCCCACAAGTTGATCACGGATAACGGTACCAGATTGAAGCGAGCTATTCGAGAATCTGCGAGCATTTGGGCACCAAGGTTCGCCTCGTGGCACATCCACGAGCAATGGAGCGATCGGCGAGCTAACGGACAGATAGTCCAGGGTATTAAACGGCGGGTATTTGCTGCTCTCAGCGAGCACAACAAGGCCTGGGTTGACGAAGTTCCTTCCGTCCCTCGGGCGATTCGACTTTCGACCGGTAAGGCGACCGGGAAACTCCTTTCCAATTGGTCTATGGTGCGAAACCATCCGCCCACCGGTTGTACTCGGTTCGCGCAAGACGAGCTCGGTCAACTTAGTTGACGATGAGCAAGAGCGCCTCCTCGATCTCGATCTCCTCAAAGGCACACGCGACCGGGCACAAGTCAAAATGGCGCGCTACCAGCAAGATCTTCGCCGACACGCCAAGTCGGTTCGACCAAGGGTTTTGAAGGCGGGCGACCTCGCTCGCGCTCGTCGAGAACTTGTCCAATGCCAACAAGTTAACTCCTCGTTGGGAGGGCCCGTTCACGGTCGTTTCTCTTTGCCGCCCGGGGCTGTTCGCCAGCTATGGAGGACGGAGAGAGCGACCAAAGACTTGGAACATCGACCGACCGTAAGTTCTTTGTGTAGGTCTTCGTTTGTTTGCTTAGCCTCGCTTTTTTGTCAAACTTGGCGCTTTAGTTCGCCCAAGTCTCTCGGGCACCATGTAAAGTTCAATCCAATACTTAAGTGAATTCTCGCGGCCTCTGCGCCTTTTTCACTTCTTGTCTTTTGAAGACTACTCTTTCTCTCTGGTAACACTTGATGGCTGCCCGGTCTTGCGAACTCTTGGCCCCGCAATCTCAAGGATCGTTCCCTACCCGTATCTAGTTTCGATAAGTTCCTAAACTCAGGGTTGCGTAACACGGCCTTTCCACCTTGCGGCTAAGTCTGCTCTCGTAAGCCCTCCACGGCAGAGGCACTTACTGCTTGGCGCGACCACTTGGCAAAGCCTTCTCTCGTAAGCCGCCATGCGCAGGCACTTTCCTTGTTCGGTTACTCTCGAATCGCCTAACTTACGTCAACGAGCAGACTATGGAATACATCGAGCAAGGTACGGGTGTCGCTCTTTCTCTCTACGCACGTGCTCGAGTTCGCAAGCTTAGGTTCTCGAGCATCGTCCGTACCGGGGGCTAGGGTGTCGCTCTTTCTCTTGTGCACCTGTTCGGGTTCGCAAAATTAGGTTCTCGAGCAGCTGCACAACGGGGGAGTTAGGCAAAGCGCTCTACCGGTTTTCTTAAACTTCCTAGCGCTGTTCGCTTTTCTCTTAGTTTCTGTTCGTTCTTATCTTTTTGCTGCTCTTTTTTGCAGGAAAAAAGGTAAGTACTTTATTGCGTTAATCATAAGTTTCAGGTACAAGGCCCCTTCGGGTTACAGCCGCGGTGCTACTTAGGAGCAAGCTGCTCCTTTAGCTCCTCAACTTCTAACTTGAGGCGCACAACTTCACCCTGAGCCTTGATTCCTTCCCGGGCTTCAGCTCGGAGGCGTTCGATCTCCTCCTTGCTCTGCTTGGCTTGTGCCGCAGCCTTCGCCCGGATGGCCTCGACCTCTTCGGTCTTGGCGCTTGCACTGGTCGGTCGAGTCTCGCTCGCCAACTCGGCCGCTTCAGTAGTCTTGAGCTGTTCTTCGGCTCCTTGACTCTTCTCTGGGCGATCGCCCAGACCGTCATCCCACGATCTCCTCGATCTCTTCTCGTGAAACCCATGTGGTCGAGATTTTGCTTGTAGATCCGCGGAAGTTTGCTCTTCCTTGGCGAGCTGGGCCTTAAGCTTCTTGGCCTCCGCCGCGAGCTGGTCCCGCCAGTGAGACGCGTCGGCGAGTTGCTCTTCGAGCCACTTCGTCCGGCCCGGCTTCTCTTCCGCGGCGCCAGCCTTCACGGCTTGCGCGCGAAGCTCCTCGGCTTCTTTTAAGAGGGCCTCGGAGGAAATCCTCTCTTTGGTCAGCTCAGCCTTGAGCTTCTTCGCTTTCGCCTTCAGCCGTCTCCGGCTTTGGGCCAGCGCAGAGGGCTCCGCCCCGGGATCCCTTGACTGGAGATGCTCCCGGAGAGATGCCAGTACGGCGGCCCGTTCGATGGTGATACCGTCCTCGAGTTCCGCCATGGTATCCCTAAAGACCTGAGGGAGAAGATCAAGTCGGTCACTCGGCAATGATGCAGCGAAGCTGAACAGGATTTGGTCTTGGAGTTTACATTGCCAAGTCGGCTCTTCACCCATGGGCGCAGCGGTCCTCGAGGCCATCGGCCACGGCCCGCGCCGGCGGGATGAGACAAGCGCGTTCTTCCGTCGCCGTCTTGTTCGCTCCTTCTTCTTGCGGGAGCGATCTCGCCGGAGCGGAGCGACGGGCGAAGTGCTTTCGCTCCACGCTCCTTCTCCTCGTCCTTTTCCTCCTCCGCCCGAACGTCTTCGAGCGAGACTGGAGCCACTCCGCTAAGTGGCGCCGGTACTTCCACGGGCAGGACGACTTGCGCGACCTGCTCGGGGGCTTCTTCTTGCTCCCTGGCGGTGGGGATTTCGCCCTGCTCGCCAGAGAATCCCGTCGCCTCAGGGGTGAGCTGCCCCTGCGACGAAGTTCTGGCAGACCGGCCTCGGTCCCGCTCGAGCAACTTCCGAGTTTTCGCTTTGGCCCCATCGTTCATGGCGCCGCCGCCGCTTCTTCCGCCTCCAGCCTGTTCCACGCGCTTCTTCAGCGGCCGAGCCTCATTTGAGTCTGGCGGGAGCAGCCCCCCTGCCGGCATTTTGTCCTTGAGGTCGGGCCAATCTCTCTTTCGCGACGCACCGCAGGTACTCGGCGGCGAGGATCGCCGGTTGCCGCGGCAATGTCGTCCGTGGCAATCTCCTCTTGGGCAGCTGACGAAAAGGAGATGATCGTTAAGTTTAACGCGGCTAGGAATTTGAAAGATCAAATATCGATCTCTACATACCTGCCGTGGGAGGCTTGATTCTGATCTTCTTCGCCGGAACTTTCCGCCTCTTCCTCGGGGGCTCTTTAGCGGCTTGCCCGCCTTGGCCCCTAGGTGTCCGTGGCGATGAGCTCAGCTCCCGGCTGAGCTGAGCACTCTTCTCGCGCAGCGCAAGAAGCTTTTCCTTGCGCGCGACTTCTTCCTCGAGCCTCCTCTGCTCGGCGACCTGTTGCAGCCGTCCCATGCGTCTGGGGTGAGCTTGCGTGTAACGCCTAAGCTAGAGGGCCATGGTCTTTACCTCTTCGTCGCTCTGCTCGGCGAGGAGGGAGGGGCTTGGTCTCTTCCCGCTGGGCTGACCGCGAGCCCGCTTGGTTTGTTCGGCGCTCTCCGTCGCCGTGGGTGGTCTCTTCAATGTCTGGCGGCCGCCGTGTCGCGGCGAGCTCCGTGTAGGCTCGGCCGCCATCTTGGGCTTTGTGGCCACCTTGGCCTTGCTCTTCTTCGCCTTCTCCTTCTCAGAACCAGAGAGTTCTTCCACGATCCCGCCGAGGATCAACTCATCTTCCTGTGTGTTTGAGAAGCAAAGGTTAGCGTGAATAAGCGATGCAAATCCTGCGACGCAGACGAGGGTTCGAGCAACTCACCTCGGCTGTGCGGACGAGCACGTTCCTCGGACAGGTATAGGCCACCTCGCCTGTGACCTCGCTGTCCTTCTTCGCCGCCTTCAGCATGGCGTTGACCTGCTCGGTCACCCATGCGTCGGTGGGTTTCTCTGCTCGAACAGAAGATATTGTCGGTTCCTGTCCGGATGGAAATTATCAAAGTAAAGGTTGAGTCTTAAAGGCACTTACCCGTGCTCTCCCTGGAGATGTCTTCCCATCCCTCTATCTTGTAGAAGGGATAGAGCCTTCTCCGCAGCGGACAGACTCTGTTCGCTGTGAAGTCCCGAATGATCTCCCTGCCCGTGAGCCCGAGGCTCACGAGGGAGGCGATCTTCCTTGTCAGGTACCAGTCCTCGGCGGACATCTCCGGCCGAGGCATTGGGGTTCCCTTCGCCGGCACCTTCCCGGTGAAGACGAGTTTGCTGTCGCCGCTCCGCTTGCTATAGAACCACCTCACCCACCACGCACCCATCGAGTCGAGCAGTGGTGGGCGAGGGTACGGCGCGTCGTCGGCGGTGGCCCGGAGCTTGAGGTAGTAGCACCCCAGCGCCGAAGCGGCGGAGCTGCTCCTCGTCACTGTGTAATAGTGGAGGAACAGCCCCACCGGTGGATCGATGCCCAGATAGCCCTCGCACAGGTGTGCGAAGACGACCATCTGGAGGATGGAGTTCGGATTGAGGTTCGCCACCTCCAATCCGCTGATGTTCAAGAAGGCCTCGACGAAGTCGCTCTCGGGAGACCTCAACCCGAACAAAGGCGAATCGTGGTCGACAAACTCTCCTCGAGCGGCCCGAGTATCCTCCTCCGGCAGCCTCCGGCCACGGTGTCGATGTGGCCCTCGTCCTCCAGACCTTCAGTCCTCCTCGGTCGAGCTAGTGCCGTGAACTTGGCCATAGCGGTTCCTGTATGGAGCGTGGTTGGTGGTGGAGTTTGGGTGCTTGATCCGAGCGCGGTTGGAACTAGGGCTTAGAGAGGAAAGACATGAGAGCGTAAGTGGGTGGCGCGGGCAGCTTGGCTACTTTATAGTCCCGTATGGGCAGCTCGCAACGGTTTTGTCACAAACGGCTAGTTTTTACCGCGAACGGCTAGGTAAAACGGTCGCTCGCTTTCTTCAAGCAATGATAGGAAGTTCTGTTGGAATCGCCAACGGCTATTTTTTCCAAAGGTCCGCCGAAGGTGAGTGCTCGCTTTCGGACAGATGTCGTTCCTCGCTCGACGCAACAGAGTTGCTTGGTAATCGGTCGGGTCATTCGGTCATGAACAAGTCTTCTTCGGCTGAACCATGACTGTTCGGTTTGCTTGTTACACGCCTTTGTAACAGCAAAATTTCCCTCTTCAGGACTTGGAGTCTCAAGAGGAAGACCCCACTCTAGTGAGTCCTTCCACTTGAGTCTCGGGGCTAGCTGTCGGGATAGAATTACGGCCCATTGCCATGGCCCACTCCCCGACGCCCGGCTTGAATGACCTACCAGGCCCGGCTCCTGGAAGGTTCTATCAGGCCCATGTGCATCCTGCCGAACAGTTTCTTGGTCGGCACGGTGCGTAACGGCCTATGATTCATGTTTGAGTCCGACTCGAACAAGAGTTACTGCAGACGTGCGTGAAGACCGGCGTGGTTTCCCGGATTGGATTAGGAGTCGTGATCCCCAAGATTAGAGATTATCTTATCTACCGTAGGTTGTATTTAGCATGTATGGGTTCGTTCACGATCTCGTAGTTAGCCCGCCCGATATTTCTCGGTAGGTCGGTTTGTTCAGATTATATAAACAGGGCCCTACTGCGCTTAGAGGGACCTTGGCCAATAGATTTCAGATACTACTCGCCGAGACCTCACCGATCTCGCCGAAGTTCCACCTTGTAATCCTCTTTGATATAAAGAAAGGCCGGACGAGGGCTATTATCTCTCCGAGAGGCTGAACCGGGATAAAACCCCATCTCTGCTCGTTGTTGTTCGTGGTTGTTGGCGTGTCTCCTATCTCCTCCTTGAAGAACCTTGGTTGACTTGGGTCAATATCCCAACCGTCGACAGCTGGCGCCATCCGTGGGGACACGCGGATCGAGCATGTCGAACTCAGTCAGTGATACAGAGATACTTCCTAAGGGCTACGACTCAGAAGGACAGGATGTTTCATCTCCTGTCAGTTCAGATCGATCTGTCCGGTCTCGAACACTTTCCATATCTGGGACGGAGGTCTCTGCCTATATGGCAGAGATAGCCGCAGATCGCACTCCCGTCATTGACGATGACTACGGAACCGATGATCTTTACGACGGTTTAGATCTATCGGATTCCAAGGCTATGTCGGGCGTAGCATTCACTGATTTGTTAAATACGACTACCACACCCCACCCACCTGTCCCGCAACCAGATCAGCCAGGCGGGTCGAGTTGGCACATGTATACACCGGCTCCACCCCACCCACCTGTCCCGCAACCAGATCAGCCAGGCGGGTCAAGTTGGCACATGCAGACACCGGCTCCACCCCACCCACCTGTCCCGCAACCAGATCAGTCAGGCGGATTGAGTTGGCACATGCAGACACCGGCTCCGCCACCGCAGGAGGATACATTTGCTAATTGGAATGTATATAGTGGGCAATCCTATCAATTTGGCACTACTCCTCAGGTGGCAGACCAGCCCATGCCGCATCTGCCGACACGGTTTGGACCGTCACAAGCTGCAGGGATGCGTGAAACACGACCTCCTTTTCATTGGACACCCGAAGACTTCATAAGAAGAAGGGGGCCGCAATAAAAAGTTACAAGCTGCGTCTGTTAACATTTTGTTTTCTTCGGTTTTTAAAAGTTTTGTATTCTTTCTCAACTAATTGTATAGAAGCCAACGTTTGTAATGGTGAAATATATTTATACACCCTCACCATATTTTTTTGTTCAATTTATGGAGCGTCAATTGTTATGCTATTTTTTCTGACCTATCTTAAATGAAAATGAAATTCGGCTATGACAATTACAGACATTGCATTATGTGACCATTCAAAATATAATTCTTGCGCTTTGAAATATAACATTGATTTATAACACATGTAAATTATGTGCCTTGAACACTCGTTTTCGAACACTGCCTTCTGAGGTAGCCGCTTCTTTTAATCCGTTTAATTGTGACCATATTTTACGATTTTATTATGTTCAACCTGCTTACATATCTGTTGTATGTGTTTTGTCGTCCTCTTTATGTGTAGTACATGGATAGCAGTGATTCCATTTCATCTTGTGCTATCATGTCCGGTTGTCACCGTCAAATTTTCTAGTTTTCGGAACCAGTGATTCCATAATGAAATGAGTACGGAAAATATTTTTTGTTGCATTTATGCATCGTCAATACTTATGCTTTTTTTGTGTGACCTACCTTAAATGAAAATGAAAAACGGGAAATCGGCAAAAAAAAGTATGCCTTTGTGTGTTCTCCAGGTCGGAGACTCGTGGATATGGCCAACCGAGCAAGCACTTCTAAAATATTTGACCATACAAGCTTTTACCATTATGAGAATTATGGACATTAATTGCATTTACCATCGTAGTACGATGGCCGAACAACGTTCCAGCAATGCATGGATTAGGCCAAGTTGGTGGGAATCGTCCGGTCCAGGAGGCCAGGCCCATTACCCATCGGAGGACCTTCCCATCAAAATGAAACAGGACTACCGCATGCAGTCAACCATGCTACGGCCCGGCCCTCAAATCCACCGGGACTGGCCGAAGTGTGCATGTGGAATTGATGCAGTGGTGCAGACATTCAATAGGCCAGTATCTGGTTGGACCGGACGAAGATTCTACCGATGTCCTCTATACGCAGTGAGTTTGCTTACATTCATAAATGATGAATTTATTTCAGTATGTAACCTGACCTTGTATCCTTTGCAAAACAGATAAATGATTGTCGTATGACATTATGGATGGATGATCCTTTTTCAATGGCAGCAGATGCATACATCACGGTTCTGCATGCAAGGATCGCAGATCTCGAACAACGTCTCCATATGACAAGGCGTACACTAGAGATGCAAGTCCGCATGGAACGCTTGTGCCCTGCATGTCGGAGGCGTCGTGTGTAAACCGCTGGCACCCACATGTTACGTACTTTTAAATTCCGCTAAATCATGCATGCCACTGTTTATGTATGTCATGCTATTGTTCGGTGTGTTTTTTCGTACTGGTAATGTAGACATGCAGAGCATCGGACTCTGTGTGTGTACCATTTGATATGTTGCCAGCAACACGTCTGCCAAAGTGCCCTATCGTCTGTGCGACTTGAACCCTCACTACCAAAGTGTCGTACAGTCTGCGTGACGGGACTCATCGCTGGTAAAGTGTCGTACTTTGTGCGCGACGTGACCGATCACTGTTAATCTCTGACTAGACTGTTGAAGTGATCTATCACTAAAAAGTTCTGCGGTGACACATCACCTCATGCAGAACTGTGTGGTCCAGCTGGCCCTATTGAAGTGATCTATCACTGCAAAGGTCTGCAATGACACATTAAATCATCTTGAACTGTGCAGTCCAGCGGTCCCTGTTGAAATGACCTATCACTGCAAAGTGCTGCCGTGACACATTAAATCATCTCGAACTATGCGTTGCGTATGTCTTATTCAATCCGACCACGTTGCGCAATATCACCTATTTAAACCCATGCGGTCTCACTACGAACATCACCACCAACAAGAGCATTCTAAACACTTTACTTCGCAAATCTCTCAGGATCAAGACAGTCATATGGAGTTCCCATAGCCACCAAGGGAGTCTCTCCACGAATCCGTCCCACAAGGTGTTCAGCCGCCCATGTGTCTATGCGGCAGTCTTTGCGTTTTGAGGCTGTCCCAAGACATGGGCTATACTTACGGGAGAAGGTATTGGAAGTGCGCAAACTATGCGTACGACCGAACTGCCGAGATGGAGAGGAGGGTAAAATACCCTGTAAGTCACTTCTTACTTACTACTTCCCTAACGAACATATACACGCACATGCTAACCTCAATCTTTTAGCCTCCATTATGCGAGTTTGTGCAATATTTGGACGCGGAGCAGACTCCCGAAATGAAGCGGCAGATGCAGCGAGAGGCGGCGGAGCGCAGGGCCAGGGCCGAGGAACGGTGGCAAGATGCCCTCAGGGAAGAAAGAAACAAGCGTGCAATAGAAGAGTTTCAGGCATAGCGCGAGGCTGACCGACAGCGCCAGTTCAATGAGCGTGAGGCAGACCGTGCCAGAAAGCGCGAGAGGGCTGCTAGAGCCAGGGATGCAGGACCTAGCGCGTTTGCGAATGGGAAATACCCCCGCTGCACCCAGTAGTATGGTTACCATGTATGACAACTACGTTTTTAAATCTCCTAAGGCATGTAGGTTTAGATATGATGCACTACTACGGTAGATTGTCACGAGCATCACGCGTGCCATTGTTTGTATCATGTAATCCGAATTTTTATTATTTAATCTCCGGTTCTCTAAAACCATAAACCGTTTACTTGCTCCGACATAACTAATCACCGTTTCTAATTTTAGCATTGCTTACTTATTTTTAGTTTTTCTACTTAATTCAACTGAGTTAACAAATAAGTCAAATAATAGCACATACTGAACACCAGAGTGGTCCGCAACTGGTACAAATTTTACAAAAAATTTTATCATTCTCTTTTAATCTAGTTTCTCTAATTCTTTCCCAATATTATATTTTTCCGCTAATAGTTAATGTAAATATAATATTTCTAACTATATTAGTGCAGCTATCTATTTATCATTTACATAAAATGATGTATTACCAACTTAAGCAACTATACCAAGCTTTTTAAATAAATTGGGCGGGAATTTAATTAAGCCGGTGCGCCTCGGAGTGAGGGCGATCCATGGCGCAGCGCCGACGCGCGCGCAAGGCACGGCCGATGCCACATGGCAGCTGGAGATGTCTTCCGCCACCCCAGATGGCCGAAACCACGGATTTAGCCGTCTGGGATGGCGGAAGCCGTCTGGGATGGCGGAAGCAGCTTCTAGCCGTCCCGGGTGGGGGAAGCCGTGCGTATTTCAGCAATTCCACCTCACTGCCGCATATTTTTCCAATTTATATTTTAATATGTATTATTCAACCAATTTTTCCCACATCTTTGTACTGCGGTAAAGAAAATTAGATTCGCTAATCCTCCCGCGACCGAAATTTCCTTTCTATTGAGTCACTACTTTTAAACTGCACTCTAATAATACCTAAAATACACTGCTTAGCAAGGTGCAATTTTAATATCAAAACTGTTATTTATTAACTATCTATTTTATTAGTTTATTTTTATGTTTTATTATTCCGTAGATTTGCTAAATATACGTACTCACATATTTTCATGTTTGTTTCACTTAATCTAAAACTGCACACTTTGCTAAACTAAAATTGCACTTATTAATATTGAGCTGCTTTAGTATAGTTAGAGTGCAATCCTATCAAAAAGGGATTTTTTTCGCTCATGCCATTATAAAGTTCGATTTATTCCGAATTGCCATTACAAAGCGCATATTGTTTGTGATGCCATTATTTTTTCACATATGTATCAAGGATGCCAGTTTGGGGGTTTTGGAGCATTTTCGCCTCATACATGACCTAAATACACAACGAAATATGAAAATACGCCCCTGACAGGTAGGCCCCACATGTCATTCTCAAAGCAGCATCTTCTTCCTCCCCTCCTCCTCCTCTCTCTCCCATCTAGCTCCAACACCAGCTGGCGAGCTCCGGCGACCTACTACCTCCGGCGAGCTCCTAACAGCCTCCTCGTTCCCCCCAGAGGTCGCCCTTTCCCTCTTCCCTCCATAGCTCACCGGCGACGAGCTCTCCAACGGCCTCCTCCTCCGGTGAGCTCATAGGCATGGCACAGCAGCACTCCGGCAATCTTCTGCTCCGCTGAACAATGCTGGAGCATTCTCGGATCAATACAAAGCTGTTGACGGCGTTGGCTAGGCACGGGGAGTCCTAGGCCGTGCTGCCACCATGAGCCCTTGAGCTCTAAGACGGTGGCTCCAATGGCGACGGCAACTAGAGGGAGAATTCGTGTTCTAGTAACCTCATGGACACATCCTACTGAACAGATTCGATTCGTGTGTGCCCAATTTCATGAATTCGACAAGGAGTACGAAAATTGGGGAAATGTGAAACAAAGCTCACCGGTGCTGCTCCAGTGACAACATCTGCTCGGCGAGGTCCAAGGTTGCTGGGCGGAGCTTTTGGGCAGAAGAGAGTGAGAGAGAGAGAGATGGAGATTTAAGGTCGCGAGGCTTTCACCAGGAGTTGGCGGCACTGCCGCTTGCACTGGAGGCGAAGGTAGCCTCTAGAGACATGGCAAGAGGTGTCGACAGTGAGCTCCTCCTTCGCCTCCTCCCCCTGCAACACCGATGGGCGCCGCCTCCCGCAGTCTTTTCCTTCCTCCGCCGCCTTCGTATGTGTATGGAAAGAGAGAGGTAGAGAGATGGACGGAAGGAAGAATAAGGAGAGGTAGAAGAAGGCTTGAGTGTATGATGTGCAGGTCCTACTTGTTAGGTTGTATTTTTGCCCTATTTTGATTTGGTATATGTTGTAAATGCTCCAAAACCCCTAAAATGGCATCCTTGATACATATGTGCAAAAATAATGGCATAAAAACAATATTCATTTTGTAATAGTAATTCGGAATAAACCAAACTTCATAATGGCGTGGGCGAAAAAAATCCATCAAAAAGCGACCGACACCTATTTTATTTTGCAACTTACACTTAATTGATCCCAAAAAAATAAGTAGTTACCTCTTTTTTACAACATGTGAGCCCCAACAGTGTTTAATGAGATAATCACACTTATGCCAATATAATTTTAAAAAAAACTCCATGAGTGATTTCTTTGCGGAATGAAAACTTTATAATGATATGAATACAAGTCGTCCTTCCATAAGCAAGAGAGCTCAATTTCTCTATCTAGGAGTGGCAGATCCTAAATTCTCCCAAAGGGCATCACGGAAAGTAATAGAATAGACCAAACCAATCAAAACCCAAAACAAAAATCCATGAAATCTCCCTAACAGTCCTCTCACCTCTAACTCTCGCTCCTCTCTCCCAAACCACAACCCTAGCACTGCCATTGCCATTGGCCACCTCCCCTCTCTCCAACGAGTTTACCTTCGTTGAGAAAGAGGACCCGTCCTCCTCCACTTCCCCTCCATCCTCTTCCCTAAACCTCCCACTACTCATCAAATGGCCCAAGGTCTTAGATGTCCTTCTCAATGTTGAAGAATGGTTGGGCCAGTCAGTCGTCTTGGTGGAGCAGATGTGATAGCCAGCAGGAGCAACTTGCAAATAGAAGGCCTCGATCAAATCTCTTTGTCCGTTCGTCGGTGACCTTGCTGACAACAAGTAGGAGGGAGATCGGCTATCGGGGGTCCTAGTTGCAAAGGTGGATAGCGAACTTAGTTTGGTGGGGCTTTTCTAGGTCTAGGGTATATGTATGTAGGTGTAGCTTTTGGATCCCATGTGGATTTTCTGGATATTTTGGTCCTCTGCAAGGATTATTTGGTCAATAGCAATGTTGGTATCGAAAGTAGCTGCTGGAAGTTTGTCTTCCTCATCGTCGACTATGATGAGGGCCATGGATGGTGGATGTTTGCATAAGAGACATCTCCCCTACTTGTTGCGTTTGTTACTTTTGAATCTAGTAACGTTGGTGGCAAAGCTGTGCTCAAAGTTGTCGTTTCCATCTTCCTTGAGGGTGGATATGTTCACTAGCTCTTGCTTAGACTCGATGATAGGCCCCAAGCTACAATTCAGTTTTGTCAACCAGCCTAGTGTGGTCAGGTTGCATGGCTCATCGGTTTGCTAGCTATTCTCAAACCCATTATGGGTCAAGGCCAGAGGAAGCAGTTTAAGCACCAACCTTGGTTGGAACTTTAAATTCGATAGTTAAGCAGTTTAGGCACCAATTTTGGTTGGAACCGTAAATTCTATAATATGTATTGCCATCATTGTCTATATTCAGGGTGGCTAGCGATTAGTCGTCTCCCGTATTCCCCTCTAGACTGAGCATGCCATGCTAGCGATCATGGTAACACCAGTGAGAGACCACCACGTCGCATGGTATGACCTCGCCATGCCTAGTGTCGCGCCACTCCCACAGCTGCGATACCTCGTGTTGTCCATCACAATACCACTGACGACCCATCCCCCGTCGATGACCAATATGGCTCTCCTATGAGTCGTCACGGCAAACTAAGTTGTGCCTCCTTATGTCTAGGCACGCTGTTGTGGTAGTTGCTCGCCGGCGGTAGTGTATCGAAGGGGACCTGGTTAGGCACGGGCTAGAAGGGTGAGAGGATGAGAATGAAGGACGATTGCTTTGAAAACTTGAAGACTTTTTTTTTTGAAGGAGTAGCTGTAGTGTATGCAAGGGCAGCTGATTAATTGGGCTTAGGCAAGAGGGAAGAGAAGTTGAAAGGACAGATTGCTTTGAAAATCTAATTTTTTTAAAAAAATATAAGAGGTAGAGTTGCACGAATCATAAAGCAAGACCGATCCTGGTGAAGCTGGCGGGGTACTGCTGCGAGAGCGACCACCGGGTGCTGGTCTACGAGTACATGCCGCTCGGTAGCGTCAAGTCGCACCTCTTCTCGCGTACGTACCGACGTACGCCCTATCAGATATTGTTCGTGATATGTCATTGACGTAAATTCTAATACGTCCATGCACACACATGCGATACACCACCTCCGCTCATGCATGCACACATGCGATGCACCGCCTCCGCGTCACGGCGTCAGCCATATATATCTCGTTTCTCGCCGGAATCCATGCATGCATCGGTTGCTGGCTCGGTCGATCAGGCCGCGGGTGCTGACGCTGACGATCGAGGGCAATGTGTGTGAACTGGTTGTGTTTGGCATGCATATGCATGGCGCAGGGGTGATGGCGCCGCTGGCGTGGGCGACGCGGATGAAGATCGCGCTGGGCGTGGCGCGGGGGCTGGCCTTCCTGCACGAGGCGCCCGTCATCTACTGCGGAGAGGGAGTAGAGGCTGAGAGACGTCCGGAGGCGCTAGACGACAGAAAGGAGAGGGGAGAGATTGGTGATGGAAGGAGGGCGCGGGGGTGGGGGTGAGGCGGCAGCTAGAAGGTGAAAAAGAAGTGCACATGTGAGGTGCGGTGCAGCTGCCTCAAGTAAGGGATAGGGTGTTTTTGTGACTTTGGGTGCAGCATTTTAGTTTTTTTCAATGTATATTTTACTCTGGTGCTGCTTTTAAATTTAAAATTTGTACAGATATATTGTAGCCGGCTTTCATTTGGAACGGGCATATATAAGCCTTTTAACCTGTCCACTTAAGAATAGGCACATATATTTCTATGTATATTCATTTTATATGAACAGGTACTGATGTAACGTCTTCGGTTTTGATTGGTGCTTGTAACCTAATAGTCTCGTCTGTTGTCTCCATGTAGGAGTTCAACGCAAAGCTCTCGGACTTTGGGCTGGCGAAGAACGAGCCGATGGATGACTCGTCGCATGTCTCCACCCGCACCATGGGTATCTATAGTTACGTTGCGCCCGAGTACATCATGACAGATGTGTACATATCAACTCATGCATGATATGCTAGCAATCGGAATCCTCTGCCGTTAATTGCATCACCGCTCAACCCCACATGGCAACACTATATATATAGTGGCATAGCCGCATAGCTGGTATAACCGTAACGGTAGAGGATTCGTGTTTTTGACAATAAACTCTGGTGGTGCATGATAATATTTTACGGAGCTTGACATCAGACAATTGAGAGTTATTTAGTATCAGTCAATTTTCTATGCCGTAGATCGAACACCTTTGTAGGATATATAAAAAGATCCAACAAAAACACGGTCGGGACTTATCTAAGAATCAATGGTGTGATGATTAGCAAAAGCGTACGTAATACTGTCAATGCATTATTGGATGGAGCGTTGAGGCAGGTTAATTTGGGTATGTTAATTATTTGGGTGTGCGTGGCATGCAGGGCACCTGACGGCGATGAGCGACGTGTACAGCTACGGGGTGGTGCTGCTGGAGCTGCTGACGGGGCGCAAGTCGCTGGGCATGGCGCGGCCGGTGGGGGAGCAGATGCTGGCGGAGTGGGCGCTGCCGCTGCTGCCCAACAAGAAGAAGGCGCTGGCCATCGTCATGCTCGCCTTCCACTGCCTCAGCAGCAACCCCAAGGCGCGCCCCCTCATGCGCGACGTCGTCGCCTCCCTCGAGCCGCTGCAGCACCCGCCGCCGCCTGCTGAGTGCTGATCCATCCATGCTTCCTCATGCATCCAGCGTATGCTTCATGCATGCAAGTATGATGCAGCCCTCGCTCCCTCCCTCCTCATGTCAGCGAAATACAAAACAAAACAAGCTGTAAAATATGTGTGATTTATTAGTTATTGCTAGCTCAGCGCAGCGCATGCAGGTTTTTGGCTAGTGTTCTTGACTCTCGCAAGATGAACGCTACCTGATTAACTGCTCTAATTTATCGGTGAGAGAGGATATATGTCGTTAATTCTTCTGATCAAGAAAGCACTATATATACTTTGTTAAATACATCGATCATTTGGTACTAGGGATGGCAATCGGGTCTATAGCTCCGGATCCAACCGCCTCGAACACGAAGTCAGATGCATTAGTAGACTTTAATCTAACAAGAAAAAGGAAGAAGAGGGTGTACTATATATACGGTATGAAATGGAGCTCCTCCTCGTTTGGTATATCTTCTTTTTCAAAGGGACATGAAGCCCTATATTGCTTTACCGAAGACGGTTACGATAAAGCTAATAAACCCATCACATGGCCACCTCAACCAACAACACCGAGAAATTAATTCTTGGAATAAAATTTTTTTGAAAGCCTTTGGTGCAAATAGATGCAACTTTGAGAAGCTTTTGAAACAATATGAAGATGCTAGACAAAAGAGGACCATATAGACATCGTTGATCCCATCATCATCCGCTGATCATTAGGGCATGATTGGTTGCCTCTACGGAGACTCACTATAGGAATCAGCAGGAGAGTCAACTGCCAGTTACCGTCTCGACGGCCACCACAAAGCCGTCGATACACATCCGTTAGTCTCGACGGCCACTTAATAACCGTCGATACATATGGTCACTCTCGACGGCCGACCAATCAGCCGTCGACAGAGATTGGACTTCCTTGAGGGGCTTGACGGCGTCTACTTTGTGTCGACGGCCAGACGTTAAGCCGTCGATACAGGGAGCGCCAAGAAGACAATGTCGACGGCTATAATGTGGCCGTCGACACAACTATTATTGGAAACATTTTAATTCCTTTTTTTGAATTTTTTTATTTAAAGTTCATTTCAAATTCTTTGAGGTTTTTAAGATATGCAGTTAAATGATGCGAATGTCGTGACGATGAAATGTATATTGCTATGTTTTTTGTTATGTTACAATCGAATAATATACGTCGACGTAGCCAATGTTTGAATTTCAATATTTAATTTTTAAAAGCTAAAAGTTTAAATTTTAATCGGATGAGGTTATCAATTAGTATACTTAGCCGTACATAATTGTAACCTAATTAATTAAAATAAATTAAATTCAAACGCATGTTTATTGATCATGGAAACACATGGAATAGCAAACATTTACCTCAAATTCTCCGAAAAGCTTCCATTTACAAAGGAGTCACCGCACGGTAAGCTTTAAAAATTTTGATTTTTTTCTATACTTGTAATTTTATGTTGAAAACAGTATGGAGTGGTCTGATCATTTAAAATGTTTTCTTTAAAATTTTAAAAATTGAAATAGAGTCGTTTGACCGATTAAGCCCTTGGGGGGAGCTGCCCTCGAGACTAAAGGTTCTCTCGACGGCTTCCTATGAAGCCGTCGAGACAAAGTTGCTACATCGACGGTAGTCAACAGTTGCCCTCTGCAGAGATAGTCTCGACGGCTTTACACCTGGCCATCGATACAATCACCCCCGATGACAGTACCGACGGTTGGGCTTTATGCCGTTGAGACAGGTGGGGAGCATTAGTATCGACGGCCGACGCATGGCCGTCGAGACAGACACGTTGGATTCGCCCGTTACGGGCGTAGTATCGACGGCTTACATATGCCGTCGGTACTGAGCCGGGCCTGGGCTGTCTCGACGGCCATGCAGGTTGTCGAGAGAGATACGTTGGATTCGCCCGTTACGGGCATAGTCTCGACGGCTAATACTGGGCCGTCGAGACTGCAATGCTTTAGATCCCGCCTTAGGGCTTGGGACTTGGCATTGTTGCCAAGTCCCGAGCCCTCTCGCCTCCGTCGCGCCCGCGCGCGCTGACGCGCTGCCGCCTCAGCCCACCTCCGCGCCGCCTCCCCACCGCTGCCCGCCCTTCTCCGCCGCCTCCTTTGCCGCCGCCTCACTGTCCCACCCTCCACCGTGCCCGCGTCGCCGGAGCTGCCTCGTCCCGCCACCACCCCGTCGTCTTCTACAACGACATCAAGGTACTTTCCCGAGCTTTTTTTTAAAATGTTGGTAGTGTAGTGTCGACAGCCAATAATGTTTAGTCGAGACTAATTATAATATAGTCATGATTAACATTAATTAAATTATTTAAAATAGTAAAATTTTAAAAAATAGTATGAATATATTTAAAATTTAGAAAAATAGTAGAAAATGTGTTTTATAAAATATATTAATCTGTTTGCCGTGTGATTAGCTAGCGTCCGTGGATAAGTTTAGTGGATGTCACCTAGCCGTACGTCTCCCGTTCGGAAATGGCACATCTCGTATGGAATACGGAAGGTGATTCGTTGTGTTCTAATACGAGATGTGACACGCTTTTCCGAATTGTCCAGTGGAGCCCCTTATGGGCGTCCCAGTGGACAGCCTACGAATGACCGTTTGAGCACACGTCGCGTTGTGGTACCTGAGGCTTCGAGATGAGGTTTTCGACGGCATGACCCTAAGAGGCTCTCCTGTGCATAAAATAAGTGTTTCGGAGTTTTTATCGGCTCCCTGGCCATCGTTGCACTAGGAGAACCCCTAGGGTTATGCTGCTGAAATCTCATCTCGAACCCCCGGTACTGCAACGCAACATGTGCTCGAGTGGCCGTTCGTAGGTGGGTTAATTTAGAAGCCTTCCAAAGCGTAATATAAAACCTTCATATGCGACGATGGCTGGCAACTCAGATGGAAGAAGATAGGAGTTGGATGTACGAAGGATGGCAACGGAACAGACACCACTCGGATGAATGGTACGACAAGATCGAGATATTTCTGAATCATGCTTTTTAGGATGCTCCAAACGATAGCACCCGGGTAACTTGTCCATGTGTTGATTGCGGGAACTGTAAGAAAAGAACCCATGCTCAGATGGAGATAAACCTGTATACGCATGGCTACAAGGCCGAGTACCGTCGATGGGTCTATCACGGGGAGAGTCGGTGGGCGGAGCCACCACCACCGCCACCGCCACCCCAACTGATGAAGGTTTCGATGAGATTGATCGGGTGAATGATATGATGGATGACTTCGGTCATAATTTTTTGGACGTTGAGCCACACACAACGTTGTCTAACTTCATGGAGCTTCTCGAGTCTGCAAAACAACCTCTGCACGATAGCACAACGGTGGCCCTCTTGTCTGTTGTGGCTCGTATGTTAGCAATTAAGTCCAAATTCAATTTCTCAATCAACTGTTTCGACGAGCTCATATCGTTGTGGTCCGATGTTCTTCCTCAAGGTCACAAGATGCCTTCCAGTTGGTACGAGTGTAAGAAACTGATTGGTGGTCTCGGAATGCCATATGAGAAGATATACTATTGCCCGAACCATTATATGATGTACTACAAAAATGATGCGGGTAAACAGTCTTGTGATAAAACGTGGGGAGTCAAGATATGTCGAGGTAGAGGACGCTCAAGGAAACAAGAGGCAGACTAGTGTGGCGAGGAAAGTGCTCTGTTATTTTCCGCTGACGAAACGTTTAGAATGGTGTTTCATGACCGAATAGACGGCGGAACAGATGAGGTGGCATAAGGAGGGTAAAAGACCGAAGAGTGACTTGATGATACATCCGTCAGATGAGGACGCGTGGAAGAACTTCGATCAGAAACATCCGGACTTTGCAGCTGATCCGAGAAATGTGCGTCTGGCAATTACCACCGATGGGTTCACCCCTTTCAATATGATCGATGCGTCGTATTCCTGTTGGCCAGTGTTCACTATGCCTCTGAACCTTCCGCCGTCATATTTAATGAAAGAGGAATTCATGTTTCTATCCCTCATCGTGCCTGGCCCAAATAATCCTGAAAAGAATCTGGATTTTTTCCTAAGACCTTTGGTCGAAGAGCTGAAAGAGTTATGAGAGAATGGAGCAATCACGTACGATAGGAAGACGAATACCAATTTTCTCATGAGGGCTGCTTTTATGTGGTTTATTCATGATTTTTCGGCGTATGGAATGTTCTCAGGATGGAGCACGCACGGCAAGCTAGCATGTCCCGCTTACATGGATGATACAAACACGTTCTAGTTAACACACGGGGTAAGGCATGTTGGTTTGATTGCCACCATGCTTGAAGCCAGATCATCCCTTTAGAAAACAGAGGAGTGCATTTCGAAGAAACACCGTTGTGAAAGAACAAAAACGTCCGCGACTGACCATAGCTGCCATCAAAGCTTTGCAATCAAAGTTGGTGGAAGGGAGAAATGGAATCTATAAGGGTTACGGTGTGTCCCACCATTGGACGCACAAGTGCAGCTTATACTCGCTTCCTTATGCAGAGGATTTGTTATTGCCCCACAACTTCGATGTCATGCACTAAGGATGAATGTGGGACAAGCAATCTTTGGGACCAGTCTCGACATTTCTGACAAGAGCAAGGATAATGTGAAAGCATGTCTCGATTGCGCTGAAATATGCAGTCGACCATCAATGAACCTCATAGAAGGAAGGTCAAAAAAGCCCAAGTCTTTGTACTGCCTAACAGTCACTCAAATGAAAGAAGATCTCGAGTGGATCGAAGGACAGTTGAAGTTTTTCGATGGGTACGCATCAAATATTGGTCGTGGTGTGAACGTTGATCAAGAAAATATACACGGCATGAAAAGCCATGACTTTCATATATTTGTATGTGATCTCATTCCTGTCATGTTTCGTTGTTATGTACCTGAAGGCGTATGGAGAGCTTTTGCGGAATTGAGTTTTTTCTATAGAAAACTATGTGCTAAAAAGATAAAGCGATCCGAGTTGGTTAAGCTCGAAGAGAAGATTGTTGTGCTTGTGTGTAAGCCTGAGAAAATATATGTTTCTGAATTTTTTAACCCAATGGAGTATCTACTGATTCATTTGCCCGCCGAAGCCAGGTTGGGAGGTCCCGTTCAGTACAGGTGGATGTATCCTGTGGAGCGTCGCCTTAAAGGGGTTAGGGCAAATGTAAAAATAAGGCTCGCGTCGAAGGTTCGATAGCAGAATCATATTATATGCAGGAGATAACCTACTTTTGCAATAAATATTTGGCGAGAGAGCACAATGTCAATATTCAGATACCAAGATACAACACAGTTTGTAACAAACCTCAATCTGACCTAAAATTGTTTCTTGGGAAAGGCAATCCTGTGGGGGAAAAGTAAACGACGAGAGTTATCACGGAAAGAAAGGTTGATTGCACTATTATACATGTTCGATAATATGGAAGAAATGGAGACATGCAAAATCAGTTCATACAAAGAGAATGGACAGGAATGAATAAACCCTGTTCGGAAGAAAGAACAAAGTTGATGAAGGAGGGTGCTGGACCTGGACGTCCTAACTTCATAGTTTGGTTCTGAAAACATGTAAGTATATATGATTTCATAACCTTGTTAACATTTGAAGATTTTGTCGACATAATTTGTTAAATATCTTATTTTCTATCAAACAGTGCACGACTTATGCGAGCATATACAACGATCTCCGTATTCTGTCGCGTGGACCTAGAACTAACGTAAAAGTGCACGGAACTTATGATGTCAACGGGTTTCGCTTCAGATCGGTAATTCACAAAAGGTCGAAACCTAATTTAAAATCAATCAACGGTTATATACTATGCTACGGGAAAGATGGCATGGAGTACTACGATATAATAGAGGAGATAATTGAACTAGTATTCGAGGGAAGTAAGGAACTATCGGTTGTTCTCTTTCATTGTATTTGGTTCGATCCTATTAAAGGGGTTAGACGTCGAGCAGAGCTAGGTTTGGTGGAGGTTAACCACACGTCAAGGTTACAAGGGTACGATCCGTTCATCCTTTCTATCCAGGCTGAGCAAGTGTACTATCTGCCTTATCCATGTCATAAAGCAATGAAAGGTAGTACTAAATTTGGTCATGGTGGGTTGTGTACAAAATTCGAAGGCCTGGAAGATTGGCTACCCTGACGTCCGATGATTATCACCAACCAGTACAAGAGCAACTCATGAATGACAATGTGGTGATTGATATTGGGAATGAACTAGATAACCTCGTAGCCATAATAGAAATCCACCCAATCAGCAAGCTCAGCAAACACAACAAGCACAGCAAGCACAACAAGAAGGGGAGGATGACGAGCCTTTCGATAATCCTCTCGATGTAGACGATACATACTTCTAAGTTGATGGTATTCATAATGGTTAAATTATGTTTAATTTTATTATTTTAATTTTACTAATATGTGCACTGGCATTACTTCAAATTCATGATGCCACGCCGACAGTTCAGGAGGAGCGCCTCGCAGGACGAGCACGACGATGATGACTAGGAGGTCCAGGGGGCACTCCTGAGTCTGGCCAGGAGGGCACGCCAGACAAGGATGAGCTAGCACTGACACAGGATTCTGGGGCCGCTGGGGGCTCTAGCCAGGATGGAAGCTCCCAAGACAGTAAGAGGGGGCACAACAAGTTGCCCAAGGCGGCGAGATATCCTCACGAGCGGATTGTGATCGAGCCGGATGGCGACAGGTAATATCCTAATTCTCTAATTTATTGTCAATTAAATCTACTAACTTACTTTTATTCTCTGTAGCAACTTTTCCTGTGTCCCACCCCATCACAGCTGATACCCAGCCAGCTAACGCACTTGGCATCCTCGTGCGTTAGTACTATCCTAGCATGATCGGAGAGGAAGGGGCATAACATCCAGCTTACTCTTGGGATGATTACAATGTGGCACCTCACAGGGCAGCACCGCCACCGAGAAGATAAGGCGGGAATTCTGGGTGAGTTCGAACATTTTTTTTTTTACATATCATCGATGATTGGCAACTATTGGTCGTGGATAGGAACGCCAAGCAGAAGGTGCAAGATCTGATGTCGAGTGCACGGGTCACCGCCGTTCAGGATTTTCACAGGTATTCACTTATTTCTTCTGTCATTTTTGGAGCATATGGTTCCAGTACGACTAATTTACTTTTGTCTTGTCTTGTCAGGATTGTGAAGGGCGAGAAGATCACCCAGGCCGACACGCGCAAGCTGTACCTCGAGGCTCAAGAGTACGCGCAAGTTCGACCAGACTGGATGTCGAACGCCCCAGATGCCTGGGAGGCCCTGTTGCAGCACTGGGCCAGCGAGACGTTCAAGGAAAAGTCCTTGAAGGCCAAGAAGAACCAAGCAGCTATGACGAGCAAAACGACGACCGGGAAGTCGTCGTTCGCTTAGCTAAGGAAAAAGATGGTAATGCTATTTCTTCACTATTTCGATCTTGTTTTCTTATAATAAGAAATATATCGACACTCCACTTGTACGATGCAGGGCGCCACGACTGGCTAGCTTTCGTATTGGCTGTCGGTGTTCCGGAGAGGCCACAAGTCCCAGAAAAAGGATGGCTCCTTCGGTCCTGTGGACCCTGTAGCTGCGCAGCGAGGGGTACGTAATAATATATCAATTAGTTCATACACAATCATACATTCTAACTCGATTATCTTCACTTCAATGCAGGCATGCTACAGAGAGACTTTCACTGATAAGCATGGCCAAGAGAAGGACCCAGAAGAGGAGCCCCTTGACCCTCTGGTCATACATGAGGCTATGGGCGGGAAGGCTCATGGGAGGCTAGCGATCGGAGGGGACCACCTGAGGTATGATACTGTCTAATTTATGTACGTGTCAGCTTATGTAATATTTTATAACCACTAACATCGCCTTGTTACAGGTCGGAGGATTACATGCCTCAGGTGAGGGCTGCCCACTCTCAAACGGAGAGTCGACGCGCCTTCGAGGCCCGCATTGAGAGGGAGAGGTAGCGGGAGAGGGAGGAGAGGGAGCGGGAGAAGGAGGAGAGCAGACAGCTGATGTAGGCGATGAGGGAGAGCCTGAGGACCCAAGAAGAAGCCAGACAGAGACAGGAGGCGGAGATGGCGAGGCAATGATATGAGTTCGAGCAAAGGTTCGCCTATCTGAAGTCTCTCTCTCGATTGGGCGGGGTATTGTCCTAAAACCTATAATATCCATCCACATGTCGTTTATTACAATTTCATTCACAAGTTAGATGTCCATAAAACTTTAGGCTGGTCCCAGTGGTACCGCTGGCGGTCCGACCTTCTACGGGGGTCCGCCACCTTTTTGCGGTGGATGGACATTGGCTCCCTACATCCCTTACTGCAGCCACACTACTCCACCAGGCAAATATGTGGACCCAGCTCGCCCACATGGTGGCTTACCGTATGTTAGGAGGCGGTAAGTCATTAACTCATGTTAATTCATGTTTCGAACCGTTTAAATGTGACGAACTAAATAACCAACTGTTTTGTACACATGCAGAGTTCCGGTTCAGCGGCTCAAGGTGAAATTCGTGGCCAGGAGGGAGGGGAGACATCGGTGAGCCAGGAAAATCCCAACTGGGTCACCGACCTCTTTTCAAGCGCCCCGCCGCTGTTCACCCAGCCGCCTAAATCCCCTAGAGAACCCACCGGAGAACGATCCTCGGCCAACCAACCCTGATCAGTAGCTAGCTAGCTTTACTTTTGACTTTGTTACTTTTAATTGGAAACTTTGTCTTGCATTTGTTATTTGATAGCTTGTGGTGATGAACTTGGACTTCAATGTGCTTGTATCGATGAATTTCCTTTCTTTGTGCTATATATGTGCTTGTGGAGATGTGATTATGTTTAAATTTGTGTATTTTGTGGTTTGGATGAATTGTGGTCGCACATATGCGACGAGGGGTTTTTTATGAATTGCCGGGTATTTTGGGTTTGTAGGTGCGGCTGTCGCTGCTGCTGGGGGCGGTGGCGGCGGCCGCAGAAATTTGTGATTTTTTTACAATATGCAATTTTTTTCTGCTCTTCCACTGTCTTGACGGCCATAACTGGGCTGTCGATACTGCCTGGCAGGGAGAGGCTCTATCGACGGTCCATTTATGGCCGTTGAGACTACTTCGCCGGGAAGATGTGGCCCCACATGTCAGTTTACCGATGGCCCAAAAATGACCGTCGATACTGCCGCCCCCGTCCACATCACTGGAGCTAGCTACAGTGGGATCCATTAGCACTAGTGTCGACTGCTCTGTAATGGCCGTCGATATCGACCCCACCATGACGGAAACGGCGTCCAAGGGGTCTGTCTCGACGGCCTCTCCTTTAGCCGTCGATAATATTAGTGTCGACGGCTGTTTCTCTCGACGACCTTCACTCGACGGCTGTTTCTCGACGGCTGGCCGTCGATACTATGTAAACCCGACGGTTGTAGGATTTTTATCGACGGCTTTAGCCGTCGAGACTGTTGCCGCCTCCTGTAGTGACTGGCCATGCAGGCCGAACGAGCCACTGCACTAGGTGTTTGGTTACATGTTCGCATCTTGGAGCCAGGTCAGCCTCATGCAAAAACATTGTTTGGGTATGTGACACGACCCTCCCAATTACCACATGCTAATGGCCTCGTCATGCCATGTCCATGAGGTAATTGTGTGGGTTTAGTCTTGTGCACCCGAATCACACATCCACTTTAATGCCACTTCGGATGCGAGCCCAAATTAGAGTTATGCAGCAGAACAATAATAAGAGAATCTCGTGCTTTATTACATCATGAAGCCACGCAGGGCAGAAAGTCTTTGATTAATACAATAGAACTTAAACTTACTTAAGTTACAAATAAGTCTACCCCAAAATGATGCCATGATGAGTAGTTAGGCCTGTTAGTATTCCTAATACAAGGCACCACGAAAGACATCCTCCTAAGAATCCCTGTCTTCTGGAAGTTCTACAACTGCTAGCGACCATCGCGCTCCACAATGCCACAGGAACAACCAAAGTCTCCACCCGACATACCATCTAACAAGGGATTAAATATCAAGAGTGAGTACAAAAGTACTCAGCAAGCAATAATAGCAATGAAACTATAAAACAAAACTTCTGCTCTTACTAGACAAGCCTATGCCATCACCTCATTCCGCATTACCAATCAAAATACAGGTTTTTATTAAAAGAGTTGGTTTCTTTTAATTTAATAAAAATCTACTAGCACTCGTATATGAGGCAGACTTAGCCTCCGTAATCTCCATTCCAGGAGACTGGCATGACTTCATGATTTTACCCTGCGCAGGTTTGTACCGCTTTGCCCGTAGCCGCCCCGACAAGTCGGGACCCAGAGTGTTTATTCTACTCGGTAGGTTACATCTCCTACCCGGCTGCTGGGCGATGCTGGTACCTTCAGCAGGATGCTCCTTACTCACAACCCCTTCCTCACACACCGCCCCCGCAAACCGTTCTACTCATTCCAACGCCGGTCGATGAGTAGCCTCTTGCTGTAATATAGCCACCTCATGGCCGAGGAAGCTTGGGTCCGCTCACCCTGGGTACGCTCACCCACCCCTCCTAGATATCTACATACCCAATGTGGATAATGTAACCACCTCATAGACCAACCTTCTCTGACCGCATCGCGAGACTAAGGTTGATACGAATTTATACGACTATGTATTCCGAGTGTAGGTGGTTGTCCTTATATTCTACCATGCGAAGCAGCCCCACCAGACCTCTGTACCTTTCCAGGGCACCCTTCACCCACCATAATAATGCTAACGACTCGATCGCTCCATCGATCGCTCCTTGATGCAATTTAATTTCTAAGAAACACAGTAATTGCAATACATGCTAGAGGTGTATATGCAGAAAAATAAAGTATAAAGCTGAAATACACTACTCAGTATCAAAGGAATGCTTGCCTCCAGCTGGTTCAAAACAATCAACGCCAACAAAAATCCGATGGAAAACTCTCCGCTTGATTTAATTTGTCTCCTGCGATTTATAATAGTACTACAATTCAATTGCAATTTATACATATAAACTTATATATTTTGGTGATGTGATTCACTTTACTTTATTTTGAATAATATTCTTAGGATTTGTTCTGCGTAGCAATTTGATTGTATTTTAAACTTGAATATGTGTAGCCTCCTTTAACCCGAGCCAATCATCTACAAACCGAGCCGGTGCCAACCCAGTCCAAGCCGAGCCGTAGGCTAGCTAGAACAAGCCGGCTCAAAACCAAATCCCTAGCCATTTCCTTGAAATTTTTTACTGTTTGCCCATAAAAAATTCCGCAAATGAAAAAATGCCCAAGCTTTACGCGCAATTTGAAAAATACCCCTCGGCGCTCCAGACGAGAGCGGCATAAGAGGTTCAGGCGCTCTGGAGAGCGGCAGGGTGGCGCCCCTTGTGGCGCCCAGTCACTGGCGCCCGAGAGCGCCATGGGCAGGCGCCCGGCGAGAGCGCCATGGGCATGAGCAGCCGTGATTAGTACTTAGCCCCATGTAATTAGCAATTGCATGCAACCATCATGTAGCACAGGGGATTGGACATGGGATATATTAATTAATTCCAGGATTCCACGTCAATATATATATATATATATATATATATATATATATATATTAATTGCAGCCGTGATTAGCACTAATTAGCCCCATGTAATTAGCATGTAATTAGCATATAATTAGCACATCATTGGCATGTAATTAGCAAGTTTTTAGCACGTATAATTGACATGTAATTGGCACGTAAAATTAGCACGTAATTAGCACCATGAATTAGCATGTAATTAGCACCATGAATTAGCACGTAATTAGCCAAGGGCGCTCTGGCCGAGGGCGCCAAGAAAACCTAGGCCTTGTTTGTTTCAGATTAATGTTCAGTTGTGTTACCGTAGCAAATTTGTGATCCACTCGAAAGACGTTTTAAAAAATTAAAAAATCTATAAAAAATATTTGCTAACTTTAAGAAGAACTATTTTAAACCCCATAAAAATAACCACAAAATATTACAACATTTGGGCTATACAAAAATAACAAATTTTCATTTAATTTAATTTAATTTGATCCGAAACAAAGAAGGCCCTAATACTGCGCGGGAAACAAGAAGCTAGCTAATTAATCTTTCAGATGGTGCTAATTAATTGATTGAAGATGACCATTGGGTCTACGCATGTACTAGCAGCCCAACCACTTTCGCCCTAATCTACACCCAGGTTTACTCGTGATCAATATGGTTTACTCGTGACAATAATTTGTGTTTTCCGGTTTGAAACGACAGTAACCTGATTACTATCAATTTTTTCGGTTGGAACGACAGTAACCTGATTACTCAATTCGTGTTTTACTAACAATGTCCAGAATTAGGGTTCTCTATGAATTACTTTTTATTATTACGGGATGTTCCCATGAATAACTTTGATTTTCAATTAATTACATTGCCTGCAAGAGGTTTAAAAACATCCAGAATTGAGGATTCAACCCATTACAGCATGTTACTTAACGATGTTTAGTACGATTACTTCTGATTACATTTCATTACAGCATCAAGGCACCATCCAAAAGATCGATCTGCCTTCAAATTACCAGAAGAAGGTAGCAGATCGGAGCCATGTAATCAAGACAAGAAGCATCAGGAAGCCTACAACGTGTGGTGCAATAGCAAGCCATGCATGAAGGAAAAAAAATCAAATCTGCTAATCAAGGCAATTAAACAGCCATGCATGGCGGCCGACGTTGATGCTTCCTTTCCCACGCGCGGCGGCAATGGCGTCTCCATCTTCTCCGCATGGCAGTGGCGCATCCTCAGCTTCGGCGTCCTTCAACCACGCCGGCGGCGACTTCTCTTCTTCTCCAATGGCAAGCAGCGGCCCTTCTTTACAGCCCAATGGGAATTAATTAATATATCCCATGTCCAATCCCCTGTGCTACATGATGGTTGCATGCAATTGCTAATTACATGGGGCTAAGTACTAATCACGGCTGCTCCTGCCCATGGCGCTCTCGCCGGGGGCGCCCTGCCCATGGCGCTCTCGCCGGGGGCGCCGTGACCCTGGGCGCCCTGGGCAGGGGCGCCTACCCCTTGGCGCTCTCCGCAGGAGCGCCTAGACCTCTTATGCCGCTCTCGTCTGGAGCGCCGAGGGGTATTTTTCAAATTGCGCGTAAAGTTTGGGTATTTTTTCATTTGCGGAATTTTTTATGGGCAAACAGTAAAAAATTTCCATTTCCTTCAATTCCCCAATTCCTCTCCACCCTCCTCTGCCTCCTCTCCCCTCTTCTGCTCTCCTCCTGCTGCGGCCCGGGGGGCGCGGCTGCACCGAGCCGGCGGCGACCTGCCGGCGGCGGCCCCTCCGGCGAGCCCTGCCCCGACACCCCCTGCTGCGGCGCCCATCTCCTCCCTCTCTTCTCCAGCTCGCGTACCCGATGGGATGGCAGCGGCGGCGGTTGTGGCGGCGCGGCTGCGGCGGCTGCTGACGGCGGCGGCTGCTGCTGGCGGCCCCGCCTTGCCCCACGCCGGCGTGCCTCCGCTTCCCCTCGGCCACTCCCCCGCAGGCTACAACTTCCTCTGCTCTCTTCCTTTACTCAAGAACCCTCTTTTCCCCTTCTTGCTTAAACTCTCTAGGTCTTAATGCTACAATTGATACACTGATTAAGATGAAATTAGGATCAATGTGATGTGTGTTGTGCAAAGATGATGGTCGAGGTGGAATGTGTTAGACGGCGTGCATGTTGTTAAATTATTAGTGAATGTGCACTGGGTGTGGAATTGGGATCCTTAAAGGTTCTGCTCTGGAGGTTATCAAAGTTATGGATGCGCCTAGATCAAGGATGAAATGTGCAGGGTTGGATGGCCGATGCGTTGGTACCTAGAGGTCACTCAGGCGCCGGGGAGCTAGCAGAGGCTCTTAGGGGCTCGGATCGGCAACTACTTTGCACCTCTCTTGATTTAACACAATATTGCATTTGTTAGCTCTACTTCTTGCTTATTCTCTTTTGACCTTCCGGCTGCCAAAGATTTACTTACTAGAAGGTAATTATGATCTTGAAATGGTTCTGTATTGGGGTTATTTAGTGGAGTTATGGGCTATGCAAGATAATGAGGTGATTGGATCAATGGTGATATGTGCCATGTCGGATGGGCGATTTGTGGGATGGGAAGTGCTAAGTGTCATGCATGTGCAAAAGAGGTTTGGATTTAGCAGCTGAAGGTTGTGCTGGTCATTGTCCTCTGGATTGCTTAGCTTGATTTGCAGTGTGCTTGGAATGCTCAGAACGATCCCATGGATTAAGGGGCTATGCTATTTATCAGCTGCAAATATTTGTTATTAGCCAAACCTAGGAACTACTATTGGGGCTTTAGCTAGAGTGCATGAGCTGGATGGCCTCGGTCGAAGCTCTAGAATCGAAATGGCGCCGGGGAGCTGAAATAGGTTTCTTAGAGCTCCTGATGCAACCGCAATGCACCCGAGTAAGCTTGGAGCTGCTGTTTCTAGGTGGATCAAATGCAGCAAAAGAATAATGCAAGTACTTGTGATCTTGGTGGCTATTTAAGTGCTGCTAAGGAGAACATGTTCATGCTACATTCCTAAGATCATTAATATTGTGCTCGGCAGGGAGTGTGCATGTGTGACTATGTGATGCATGTGTACTCTATTGCTAGGATTAGCAATGATCTGATCATGCATGTGGTCTTACCGGGTTGTTGCTGAGCTGAGGTGGTAGTGGTGGAATTTCCTAGCCCTGTTACTCTCCTGCTCCCTCATGGCAGCTCCTCCAAGCCCCTGGGCTTGGATCAGCAAGGCAGCAGCTTCAGCTCTTCTTAGCTCGCCACTGCCATCATCTTCTTCCTCTCTCTCTCATCTGGTTTTCTCTTGTGGCTGTTGGTACGTGTGTGGAGAATGGAATGGGTGGCTCTCTCTCTTGGCTGCTCCTGGACTTACGGATGAAGGAATTAGAAGTGTGGCTACCTGGTATGTGCTACCTGGGGTGGCTCCTAGTATGTTGTGGTAAATATCCCCTCCTGGTGTTTTCCTAAAGTGGAAACTGTGGGTTGGCTGCTGGTTTTGTGGAGCCAGAGATCCTTTGTGGCTGGCCCTATGTGGCTGCTTATGCGGTCAACTTTCTATTGGCTTAAGGGCTTACTTTGGGCTGCTGAAATGTGATTGCTTCTGGGTTGTTCGAGTGCCTCTCTTTTGAGCTTATTCTCCTTGGTTTCATTTGCATTTCTTTCCTACCGCTGGTTGAACACTAGTTGAAGGAAATCTCTGGTTTGTTTAAATAGTCGAATGATGAAAATGTAGCTGTGAGGGAGACCGGCTGACCCCGGAAGGCTTTGTGTCCCTGTGATCACTTTGCTATGTAGCTCTGACGATGATTTTCTTTTATACCCAATATCTTTATATACAACCTCCTTTAGCTCAACTTGTTTAAATTGAATTACTGCCCACTTAAAAATATATGTTTCGTCCTTTTTCAGGTTAATTGGTGGAAGAAGCGGACAATCGAAAGGAGATCAGTGGCAGAAGGATTAGAAAGAGCTGACGTTTAGCTAGCTTAATTCCTTGCCAAATTCTGTACTAAATTGAAATATGAAACTCTTATGTAAAGATTTGCTTATATGACTGCTCATATGTAAATGTCACTGTAAATTGTGTTGTAATAGTTAATATTAATTGATATGCGTTGAAATACTATTCTTTGTGTTGCTGCATTTATTTGTACATGTCTCTGCCCTTTGAAATTGCGACATAACACTTGTATTTATTTGGGGTGTGGGGTAATAAAGTTTTAATCACTTTCGTTGATGTTGTTGATTATGGTCCTCTTCGGTAGCTCGTTTTGTTGCGGTTTGTTGCGTTTTTGTTGACCACGATGTGACTTCTCTCCCCACGGGCATTTGTGCACAGAAGACGGCAGACAGCCAATGCGTTTTGTCAACGAAAATTGAACTGAACCATGATAAACGAGCTACCGAACACGGCCTATATTTGTTTTGTGATAATTAGTTGCGACATAGTCAATCCTCGTTGATATGGTCAATTAAAAGTAGTAGGGTCTAAATGTGTATTAGCCATATATACTTCCATGACACAGATGAATATTTGCAGGGGTTGTATAAGAACTATTTGTTTCTGATTAGGATTAGAGTCTTGCATGACCGGTGTACATACACATACCAGGGATAGTATAAAGGACACTCTTGTGGTTACATTCTAGGTTTAATATGATTTAAATATACATTTTAGTAATGATGGGTTTTTAGTCTGAGTATGGCTTTAGCAAGATCAAAAACTGTCATGGTTGCTTAATATTCAAGAACGAAGGGAGTGCAGTGTAGATGTGTATGTGTGGTATTATTAAGCTTAGATCTTGCCTTCGCATTGAAGTGAAGGAAGAGGTGATAGATTCTAAATCTTAATAAGGAAATTTATTTATTAATAATTTGGAATCACACAACCTTCAGACGAACTTGAGCATAGTTCGTGGAATCTAGTTAACCTTTTATCATATTCTTTCGATTTGTTGATTTATTAGGATTTGATTGTTTTCTGTCAATAAATCATTGATGTAGACTATCATGCTAAGTTAGGCACGAGTATTAGAAAACTTTCAATGCTAACTGCAATAAAAATGGTAGCCACACATGTTCTTTACAAGAAAGACGGAATGGGAACTTATAAGAAGGAATGGCATGAGAAATTTGAATTGAAGGGTTGAGTTTCAAGGCGGTGCGAGAATGGAAGTATATTGTTTTCAGAAATTTTTCTACGGATGAGATCATGGATAGGTAGATTGAAACAACTATATATTTTTCTTTTATCTACACCATTATAGCTAATTTGATTCCAAGTATACTTTCTAAGAGTTGAGGGGTGTTTCGGTATGGCTCCTTCCTCCCGAGCCATAGTGACTCGCGAAAGTGAAGCGACAACAACGTGAGTGAGAGACACAAGCGGGTGACAAGTTCCCTGTACTACCTTCTTTCCCTCCTCTATTTCTGTCATTAAGAGGCATTGCATCCGACAACGCGCAAGCAGCAGAGCGCCGATGACCTCATGGCCACAGTATCTAGAGGCGGTGGTGATCGAGGAAATCAGATTGGGCGAGATAGAGCTCGGGGAGCCCGAATCCGATGACGATGGGGAGGAGCCCAGATTCGATTGCGGCTGAGCTCCACCTAGCCTAGCCGAGGTGGTGCCGTGCAACCAAATAGAACACCCTGCACAACCTTAGTATTGCTCCATCGAGCCTGGTCATCTAGGGCCGATTAAAAGATTTTGGGGCTCGGAGCGAGCTAGACAAATGGTGTTATCGCTGGTGTAGAAAAAATTGACATTAGTTTTTTATGGCTTTTTCTTGTGAGTTCACTATTTTTTTATCATGCTTTCTTTTTTGACATCCAGATAAAAAATTTCTAATAGACATATTGCACCAATAATAGTAAACACATAATTATACAAAAGTGAAGAGACAAAATATAAAGGCTCGGACTTGGGGTCGGACGTCCGACGTTGGGCGTCCCCGTCGGACGCTGCCCCGGCCCGTACGGCCCACCAACAACACACATCAAGCCTGTTGGAACAAAACCTCGGACCCGCATGGAACAATTCGATCTGTTCTTCACCAAAATAGAAGGCCGATGCAGGAAGCTTGCGAATCCTGCCGCCGCCATGGCTGCCCGTTGATTTCTGCCTTCCGCCCCGCACCCACCCCTCGGGAATTGATCCCCCCTCTATCCCCTGCCCTCAATTTGAACCATACATTGGGGCCTCTCCCTCATAGCAAACGTACGAAGAAACCTAGAAGAAAAGTGTATTCCTCGGCGGTTTCGAAGCTGGCCGATTCAAATCGGTGCGGCGGCAACCAACCTATCGGGACCGCGGATCCTGGATAACACGGTATGTTGAAGCAACCCTATCTGATTGAAGTGTATATGAGATTGTTTCAAAACACATCTATTTTGTTTTGGCTGAAACAATACATTCTATTTTGTTTGCATGTTGTTCCCTATGTTGGCTTGTTGTTCCCTATGTTGGCATGTTGTTTCGAAACACATATATTTTGTTGGCATGTTGGTATGTTGAAACAATTCTATCTCATTAGAGAGTATATGAGATTGTTTCAAAACACATTTATCTTTGTTTTGGCTGAACAATACATTCTATTTTGTTTATATTTTATTTTTTTTGGCAAAATTGAAAAATGATGCAGGCAAATGTGAGTGGTGTTGTTGGAGAAGAGAACCAGGACACGCTCAATGATTTTATTGAACTGGAACTCTCCAATGGAAGTGAAACATTGAGTTTGGGTGGTCAGAATGATGATGAAGAAGAAGATGTGAGCTCACAGCCAGTTGTTCCCTATGTTGGCATGTTGTTTGATACCCTTGATGAGGCGTACAAAACATACAACGAATACGCTAAAAAGATGGGGTTTGGGATTCACAAAACAAGCTCGAGGGATAGCAAGGTAACAAACGAGCGGATACGACAAGGTTTCGAGTGCGTCCACGCTCGAAACCGAAGAAAAGGGGAGGGTGGTCCAGCGAATGACTCACAAAGCAGCTCAACAACAGGACAAAAAAAATGTAGGAACAGCCAATCAGAGGATCCGTCAGTCCTAAAAATTGGTTCGAGAAGAAAAGACAAAGTTGTCCGATGTGCCTGCAAAGCAAGGATGGATGTGGGTCTAAGGGACGGAAAATGGGAGGTTGTGGTGTTTCATGAAGAGCACACTCATGCATTGGTCAGGAAGGCAAGTGTCAATAGGATGTACAGGTCTCACAGACGAATATCTCGCGCAGACTATGAACTGTTGGTCACAATGCACAATAGGAATATTTCAACATCCCATATGATGAGTATATTTGGGGAAGTGCATGGTGGTGTTCGGGCCCTAGACTTCACGAGAAAAGACATCTCGAACGCAAGGGCAAAACTTAGGCTGAACATTAAATTCACTGACTTGGCATCAACCTTGGAATATTTCACGCGACTACAAGCGGACAGCGCTGGATTCTTCCATGCCACGAAAAGGGATGAGGATGGAACTGTGAAGGGACTGTTCTGGGTCGATGGCAGGACAAAGTTGTTGTATGAGAAATTCAGGGACTGCATATTCTTTGACACAACATTCTGCACTAACAGGTATTTTTGGAACAATTTAATTGTTTATGTTGAAACAATGCGTTTTTCTATTGAAACAAAGAATAAAACAACTTGCTAAAAATACGCTCTAGAATGACACATGAAAAAGATGAATTATTCTGCTGGAACAATTTTTTGTTCTGCTGAAACAATTTATTACCTTAATACAAACAATATATGTGTTATATTGAACAGTATATTTGTTGCAACAAAATTAATGCAAATTTGTTTGTTCTGTTTGAACAATGCATTTCTTTGTTTGAAACAATTAGTTGCGGGAAGAAAATGCATGCTGAAACAATTACTTGGTGAAACAAATTTTCTGTTGAATACAATTTTGTGTTGAAACAAATAGCCTTGTGATATAATTGTTATGAAACAACAAATGAAAATACGATGTTTATATGACAACAACTGTAGTTTCTTTACTTGATGTCTTTCGTTTTTATTACATTACAGGTACAAAATGACATTTGCTCCCTTTGTTGGTGTAAACAACCACCTGCGGACAGTATTGTTTGGGTGTGCTTTGCTGGTTGATGAAACGACAGAATCATTCACATGGTTGTTCGAGACATTTAAGCTCGCAATGAGTGGAAAAGCCCCCAACTGCATTATGCCGGATCAAGATCGAGCAATGAAGGTTGCAATCGCAAAGGTATTCCCTCAAACAATTCATAGGTGTTGTAAGTGGCATATTATGAACAATGCTCAACGGAAGCTTAGCGTGGTGATGTCGCTAAACGAAGAATTATCTGACACGTTTCATGCTGTCATCAACGAATCTGAAACAATTATGGAGTTTGAAGCAAGGTGGCAAGATATGCTGGAGACATATAATCTGCGGAAAAATCAACACATGTGTAATATGTGGAACACGAGGAGATCGTGGGCCCCAGTGTACTTCAGGATGTACTTCTTCCCCTTCACAAGTACGACCGGAAGGTCCGAAGGGCTGAATGCTTTATTCAAGAATTTTGTTCACCCGTCGGAGTCAATATGGTCGTTCGTAAAACAGTACGATCACATCGTGGAAACAATGCTCTGCAAAGGGGATGTTGATGAGTTCAAGGGGAAAACGACGACAGTACAGCTTTGGTCACAGTAAGTACCACGTCCCCCTCTGAAAATAATATATTTGCCTTCTGAAACAATTAGGAATTGCCTGTTGAAACAACAATATTTGCCTTCTGAAACAATTAAGTATTGCATGTTGAAACAAAGACTATTAGCCTTTTCAGAACAAAAATTCGATATGCAACCCATGTTCTCCAACATTTTATTTTAACATATTGTTCTTGAAGGTACAAGTTGGAGGAACAAGCTGCAGCGTTTTATACGAGGGGTGTTTTCCACAAGTTCCAGGAACTGTTAATGATACAACATCATTCTGTTGCAACAAGGTTGCTGACAACCCAATGCAGTTCGAGCTTTGTGCTTCCCTATACATGAGCAACTGCAGGACATACAAGGTGACGATTGAGAAAGACATGGTGACATATGTTTGCAGCTGTGACAAGTGGACCATGGATGGTTTACTTTGTTCCCATGTTCTGAAAGTAATGACTCAGCTAAATGTCCAGACAATTCTATCGCAGTACTTGTTGCCGCGATGGTCTTCCCAATTATCTGCAAGTACAACAGATCATCCCTTGTATGCTGAACCAATGTTGGGAGTGCCAAGAAGTAACGTGTTGAGATACAACTCGCTTTGTAGAAAATTGACCGCCCTTGCTTCAGAAGGGTGCAACAGTGAGGAGGGGTACAAAATTTTTTCAGAGTTGGCTGTGGATGCTACAAACAAGCTATTGGTGCTGAGGGAGGTGGAGGGAAGTGAGCACACACTAGCAGTGGAAGATACCGAGCTTGCGGTGGTACAAAACCCTGAAGTGTGCGCAACAAAGGGTCGCCCGACCGAAAGGTCGAAAAGAGGAAAACACCCAATGGAGAGGGCAGTAGTTAAGAAGAACAGGGTGAGGAACAAAATACACTGTTCGCACTGCAAAAATGAAGGGCACAACAAACAGACTTGCCCTGTCATTGCGAATGCAGCAGCCATGTGATGTTTTGTCCTGTGTGTGTGGAACATTTGTTATTTGCCTTCTGGAACATTGTTATTTTTATTTTGAAACAATTACACTAGCTTGTTGAAACAACTAGTGTGGAATGGAAGTAACCATTTATGCTTGATGAGAACTGTTATTTGACTGGAAACAATCTGTGTAAACTGTTAAAACAGTACTTTTGGCTCTGTTGGAAACAATTACTTGAACTACTAACAACAATTGGTTTTGATATGTTGAAACAAATGTTTTTGCCTTATGGAACAATTGTTTTGATCTGTTGAAACAATTGGTTTAGACTGTTGAAACAATTATTTTGATCTGTTGAAACAATTGTTTTGGCCTACTGAAACAATTGGTTTAGACTATGAAACAATTGTATTTACTTTGTGGAACAATTGGTTTAGACTGTCGAAACAATTGTTCTGATCTATTGAAACAAATATTTTTTTGCCTTATGGAACAATTGTTTTGATCTGTTGAAACAATTGTTTTGGCCTACTGAAACAATTGGTTTGGCCTCCTGAAACAATTGTATTTACTTTGTGGAACAATTGGTTTAGACTGTTGAAACAATTATTTTGATCTGTGGAAACAAATATTTTTTGCCTTGTGAAACAATTGTTTTGATCTGTTGAAACAATTGTTTTGGCCTACTGAAACAATTGGTTTAGACTATGAAACAATTGTATTTACATGTGGAACAATTGTTTTGATCTGTTGAAACAATTGTTTTGGCCTACTGAAACAATTGGTTTGGCCTCCTGAAACAATTGTATTTACTTTGTGGAACAATTGGTTTAGACTGTTGAAACAATTATTTTGATCTGTGGAAACAAATATTTTTTGCCTTGTGGAACAATTGTTTTGATCTGTTGAAACAATTATTTTGGCCTACTAAAACAATTGGTTTAGACTATGAAACAATTGTATTTACATGTGGAACAATTGGTTTAGACTGTTGAAACAATTGTTTTGGCCTACTGAAACAATTGTTTTGGCCTCCTGAAACAATTGTATTTACTTTGTGGAACAATTGGTTAGACTGTTGAAACAATTATTTTGATCTGTTGAAACAATTGTTTTGGCCCATAGGAACAACCGATATGACATGTTGAAACAATCGTTTTAACATGATTGAACAATTACTGTATGCTATTAGAACAATCATTTTACCTGATGGAACAATTATTACTTGCTATCGAAACAATCCTTTTTGGATTAAAAAAAACAATTTGACCTGGAGGTCCAGGATGTAACAACACAGAAAAACAACAGATATGTAAAATGTACTTTCCCCCGTCTCCGCATGTGCTCAAGTTGCAAGTCATCATTACATGGCGTACCAGCAGTAATTGACCTCATGTTGCAAAACATCAATACATGGCATACCATCACTACTTGAGTACCACGCAAGTTTCGCAAAAAATATACATCGAAAAAGTAACGATGTATTCCATTCTCACATCCCACCTCCAAAACACAAAACACAGAACGTTGAACTACGTAGTAATATGCACAAACTACGGAACAATCAGCCTCCGTTCACCCTGAAGCTCGCTTCTCCTTAAGGACCCATGAAATGTCAGCTGTGTTGAACCTAGTGTTGATGAGTCTTGCTGCAAACAACTTGCGATACTCCGAGATGCTAGCCTATTTAACAAAGAAGCAATGAGGGTTGGAATGTCAGTAAGTAATAAATGTTGACATGAATAGTTGATGTGTGAGATAAAATATAAATACCGGTAGGAACGGCTGCATCGTCTTCCCATCCCAGTTTTCCATGTAGACCATCAAGAAGATGCCACAGTCCACGCTACGCACAAAAAAAAATTGTTCCATATAAAAATAAAGATGCGCACACAAATACAAAACTTGGACATGATACACAAAGAAAAGGAGAGGCGCCCACAGGTTGCCTTGCTGTGGGTAGTCAGTGGGTGCCCATCTCTTGAATTGGGTGATATGCTTTCCAGGTAGAAATTTGCTTTCATTCCAAACTTTGCTAAAGTTTGTGATCTGATACAAAGAGGGATATGTTGAAAATGCACATTATAATTAGAGTAACAACAAACAAAGATTAAATGAGAGAAAAATAGAAAGATGTAATAAAGGAAAGCTGGAGACCAGGTTGTCAACAGCATCATCTAAGGCTTTGTTTTTTCTTCCTCTAATGGAGTCAAATACGTTGATTTGCTCGTGCAACAAGTTGAAGCACACAAGAATCCAATGCGCCCTCTTTAAAATTGGAAAGAAAATCTACATAGTACCCCAAAAAAAAATTCATGAAAATCTGGACATGGCCTGATGAAACAATCATGTAAACACTGATGGAACAAAAAAAATTGAAACATCTATTGAAACAAAATGGAATGACCTGATGAAACAATCAACAATACACACTGATGGAAGAAAAAAAACAATGTAAACATTAGTGAAACAAATGGAATGACCTGATGAAACAATCAACAATACACACTGATGGGAAAAAAAATGTAAACATGTATTGAAACAATGAAACATAACCTAATGAAACAATCAGAGGAAAGCTGGAACAATGAATTTAAAAACAACTGGAGAGAATAAAGCTACCAAATCCTTTTTTGCCAAGTTGAAATCAACATTCATTTGATGCAATGGTCCCATCAGGAAGTCAATTTTAACATTTTCAGGGTCCTTGATTAGATGAATCTGCATTTTTATCAATTACAATGTTAATGACAAATAGAATAATTTCATACAAACCTCATGTGAACACAAAAAAAAAGAGCCGAAAGTATAGTATATTACCGAATCAAGAGGTGCCATTATGAATTTCTTCACTCCATTCCTCTTGGTCATAGCCTCGACTGCCTCTGCATTGTAAATGTATGCATGCATGTTCATACACGATCGCCTACCTCGCTCTTTGTTTCAAATAACTCTGACGTTTTCGGTAGTCTATGTGAAAATTCTTAATGCTAATGAAAGCAGGCCTGCAATGGTTATTGAAAACAAAAATGACACAAAAATGGCACAAGGTAAATGAACATAAAAAAAATGCATTGGTTCTCTCTTACTTATGCACTTACTGTGTTTCGCTCTTCTTTGGCTTGTCCAAGCATCTGCTAGACAGGTATGTTTTATATATAGCCTCAACCTCCGCATTCACCTTTAGTTTCTTCAGCTTTTTGCCATCATCAAGAGGTTTTGTTGCCCTCTTTTTCCTGGTCTTCTTGGCATGCGTGCTTGGTCCACTGCTAACATCATCGCTAGTGGAAGCTCCAAGTTGATCTGCAACAAATAAAGATGAAGGGATAGGGCGACAAACTTGAAATAGGGGATGGGAGTATTGAAACAATTAAAAATAAACCTATTGAAACAATAAACAAAAACATAATATGCTTATGAAAAAATCATAATGGCTTAGCGAAACAACCAGATATGCCTGTTGGAACAATCAGATCTAATTATTGAAACAATCAATATTTGCTATGTTGGTGCTATAAATATTTTGCTTATACTGCAAAACACAATTAACCACGCATGGGCATAAAAAAAACACATGGCATAAAAAAAGGTCTTCCTTGATCTACTAAAACAATATAATGTGGATATGGCAAAAAAGTTGAGCATACCATTTTTTGTGCTTTCAGAAGAATGTAGCTCTGCATCAGGTAGATCTGGCAATAGCTCGAAAGAAGGAGGTATGATGCAATCTGCAGGCGACGGTGGCCTTGCGCATATGGGGCTCCCGGGCACTCCAACACTCCTGGTTGGGCTGCTGTCAGCAGGAGGTTGCTCCTTGCAAATCTCGCCAACAATATCGTCGATGCTTCGAGCCCCTCCATGAATGACAGGGCTAGCCACTCCGGGGGGAGCATGTGTGGCAGGGCATGGCGGAATAGAGCTGCTCTCTTTCTGTGGCACAACATCTGCACCAGCATCATCATCCCTCGCAAAGTCCCTGGCAGGGCTAGATATTTCATCATCAGCCCGCCCATCATGCTGGCTACCATCCTGGCCCATGAGGCTATCTGACCGCCTCGACGCTGTCCTCTCTTCATCCTCGCCATTGTCATTTGCTGCAGCAGCACCGGATGTCCCAGGCACTTGAAATGTGAGGTCGCTAGGCATTCCGCCATGTGCTGTCCCCAGAACCTCCTTCAGTTCCATGGCAAAAGCAGCCATCCTCTTTTTGTGCAACAGCTTCATTGATGCGACAGCGGACTCAAGTTCTTGCTCCCATAATTTGTTGTGCTTGTCAACAATTGCCTGAATGTTAGGGGGTAGCTGCTGAAAAAAGGAAGAAACAACAAGTGACACATTGAAACAATTTTATAATACTACTAAAACAATTTAGTACAACATATGGAACAATTTGATACCAGTGTGGAACAAAAAAAGATGTCAAGTCCAACGCAGCAGGTAGATGACACATTGAAACAACTTTAAAAAACATAACGAAACAACTAAGTACAACATATGGAACAATGGATTTCAACTATATTGCACAACACCTATGGAGAATTTACCTGCGTGTTTTGACTGCTTTGCAGGGAGGCCAACCTAGCCCAATCCTCGAGAGTTGCCGAGTCAATTGTCTGAGCAGCTGGCTACTCGGCGTACGGTGTGTTTTCAAGATCACGAAACTGAAAAACAAAAGAAAGAGGAAAACAAAGGATTATGTTAGCACAAAAACTAAAAAAATAAGACAAAAACACATGAGGAGAAAGATGGCTGCCAAGCAACATACCCCTCGCTGACCAAATGCAATCTTGTTGATTGTCATCCTATTTTTGTCATCTTTTTCTACATTTGTGAAATCTGCTGAGGTCACATGGCACATCCTGGGGGTGAGATAGTCCATCTTAGCCATGCAAGCAGCTGACAATTGAAGATGGTCCATGTACACAATCTGCGATGTATGAAACAAACAGTGAAAAGATTTTGTCATGAAAAAGTACATATGCATGGGTAGTAAAAAAAATAGATAGAACGTACAGCAAGAAGAGGGATGCATCCACCGGCATTGAAAGATGTGGATGGGTTCTCTTTGATGACTTTTCGAATCCTTCTGACCTCATCCATAGTCTTCTGCAGTACATGTCCAGCCCAATCTAACTCAGTGAAGACATCCATGTCGGCGAGGGTATGCAGGTAGTCGATTGGAACATTGCTTGATGTCTTGGGAACAAGGACGGTAGCCAGCACGACCAACAAGAAGGCCCTCATAAACTCTAACTCATCCGTGCTATCTTTTGCTACTTGAACTGCCTTGTTGACTGGATACCTATTCCCTACCTTAAACTGCTCCTTCAGATGCTCAATGGCATCGTCATCACCCGTTAACTTGAAGGGCTTGTCCCCCGATGGTATGCCAATAACCCTGGTTACCATCTCCCTTGTAAATACAATGGACTTGTTCTTGAAGCGAAACTGACATAACTCTGGATCAATGCACATGATCATCCACTCGGCCAGACGGCTTGGAGGGGTGAAGGATGAAAAGCACAACAAATTGCCGAACCCATGCTTCCGAACAAAAGCCCGCTGAAAGTCATTGAGATTGCCCACGAGCCTATTAAGATTCTTTGTTGTGAAACGGTATTTCAGATTGGGCATGCTATCATCCTTGGCCATTTTTTCATTTGCACAGTACACGCCTGAAACAACAAAATAACCGCCAGATCACAAACAAAAAAATATGAAACAACCTGTAAAACACTATGGAAACAAATTTGAAAAAATGACAACCAAACACAAAAATGCAATTGATGCATAAGCGTATGCAATGAACAATCTCCTTCCGCATGCAGGATGCACTATCATCAAGGTTGCATACGCAAAAAATGCATAATTCAATGTGTTCACTGTTGTATTAGCGGATGCAAATGCATATACAGAAAACCATAAAAACCCTAATCAACCTCCGCAACACATCATTCTCAGCCGCTGGGGGATGTATTAGTATCACACAATTACGAGGGATTATTTCCTAATCGTATCACACAATTGCGAGGGATTTGTGAGTAAGAGGGGCAATCTAATCGTATCACACATACTGCTGTGAATTGGTTGGTAAAGAGGGGCAGGTCGGCATCCATACCTTGCCCCGTCGGCGAGGAATCGAGCAGCAGCTACCACCGCCCCGCCGCCACGCCGTCACCGACGCGCCTCAAGGATGGAAGGGGAGGCGCTCCGACCACAGCCCTTGCCCTTGCTGGCCCGAAGAGAGCGATGCAGGGGAGCCGCTCCAACTACCGCCGCCACCGCGTCCCGAAGCGAGCGCAAGAGGGGAGCCGCTCCGACAGCCGACGCTGCGGCAGGAACCGAATCAAGCGAGGAACCCTAGCACGGGAGGGAGGCGCTCCGACCACCGCCTTGCCCTTGCTGGTCCGGCGAGCACTCAGGAGCCGCCCAACCACCGCCGCCACCACGCCCCGGCGAACGCAGAGGGAGCCGCTCAACCGCCGACGCCGGGCAGAACCGAATCAGAGAGGAAGGCAATGCATGTTTGAGGAGGAGACAATGCCCAATGTGCAAAATGAAACGGTCGGTTAAAGCGCTGGGTGTTTGCGGGGCAGCAATGGTGGGCCTCGGGCGTCCGACGCGGTCGGACGCCCGAACGTAAGCATTCTCGAAATATAAAACCTTTAGATTTAGAAAGAAAGCAACTAGAAAGGGTTGGTTGGTCACCGGATCATGTCATCGTCACCGATCATCGCCAACAACGTCGAGCCGATCATCTGACTCACCAGATTTATCGTATCGCGAAGACAAGAATCTAGTAATTGAGTCAACCAACAACCAGGATCGACCTCGGTAGATCACGTCCTGGCTAGACAGGCCAGCGAGAGGTAGTGGTGTCACGGCGGCGCCCATGCAACGGGTGGTGCTAGTGCTAGAAAGTCATGGCTCACCAGCATATATACCGATGTCGCTCGAAGCGCTCCTTGCGACCTCGCCAATCTATCAATCCGGTGCCATGCCATGTAATGATGTCTTCGTTGTCCATGGTCTTATAGAGTCATAGCAGCAAAACCTAAGATACAACATAATGATCAAAATTTGGATGGATCTACTAATAACATGGGTACATGAAATTGGAAAACAAAAGACGATGGACAACATAATACTCCCTCCTGCCACAAAAAAATGTCGTCGTTAACTTTTGGACATGTCTTTGACCATTTTTGAATAAGACGAATGATCAAAAACTTGTGCAAAAGTTAACGACGACTTCTTTTGTGATCGGAGGTAGTAACAATTAACTAATATCTAGTCTACGTACTAATATCCATGGGTGCAAAGCTAATTTAATGCGTCAACTTGTGTTTGTCGCTGAGCGTACTACCAAATACCTACACTTACAATATGAGTCGAGGCCTCTTAAAATTGGGGTCCTGTGGCCGCCGCAACTGATGCAGGCTGGGGACCAAACATGTCCTAGGAGAAGGCAACCGAAGAAGCCCACCACAAATAGCCTGACCAAGCTCGGAGGAGACAAGCTATTTTTTTGTGCCGCAAGGCAGACATCGACCATCATCTTCACCATTTCGAACGATACGATCAACGCCACCCTTTCTTCCGGCCACGGGGACGCTTGCACGAAGGCAAATTTGTGCCCATCGGACACCATGACTAGCTAGCACGGACAGTCCGAATCAAAGATGCTCGATGTCGGCTTTGGAAGGACATCCAATAAGCAATTAATCCAAAATTACGATTTACGAACCCAACATATATACTGATCCCTGCATGTTGTTGTTTGTTCTGAGCCAAAGTTTTAAAATTTTATCTATAAAATTTCACTTTTGCTAATAATTAGACGACTGAGACTTATTACTCTCTCAATCAATTTTCTCACATATTTAGATGCTCGTTGGATCTTTTATGTGCCCTATGAATGTGTTTGATCAACGGATCAGAAAATCGACTGAGAGCTAAATAAATCTCAGTCGCCTGATGACATATCAGTCCCATAATTTTTTTTAAAAAAGCTATTTGGGTTGTGTACACAAAAAAATCGTACATATAAATTCATCATGAAAAATACATTCACAATATCATATTTTCGTGGATTTTGTAAATATATTTTATTAGTAATTAATGATCAAAGTTGTATTTTGAATACCGTGTCAGTGTTCAAAACGACAAGTATTGTGGAACTGATGGGAGTAGGTGTAAACAAAAACAAAATACCTATGAATGGGGCATTCATGGAACATAGGTGTCGTAAAACCTTATTACCGAGTGTAGTCAAAGACGTAGATGAACAATCATGCAATCACAGATGAGACACATAAACACAAAAATGTAGAGGAGAAAACTGCTTTATTAGATTGATTTTCATACAATGGTTTGCACCTCTATTTATTCTCATTGCTTAGCGTTTTGGCTGGATCCATGTGGGGCCCACCTAGGGAATGGCAGCCAGCCAAGCGTGCGGCTGCCTAGCCGACGTGGCCACGGCCTGGGCCAGCCCACTTAGGGGTTTCACAACACACCCCAATACCTTGCTAGCAAGATGCATATGTCTCATCAAAACTCCATAAAAAACCATTATAAAATACTTAGAAAAAGAGTACATAGCATACGCTTACTGTATGCACAAGCTGCAAGTCTAAGCAAAACTTAGGCCCTGTTCTTTTGAGCTTATATAAACGACTGAAATGACTGAACTTCGAGAGCTTATCGAGATAATCTCGAGATTTAGATACATTTCGTTTGACTTGCTTTTTAAAGCGTTAGGACCCATCTTCAAAACAGCGAAAAAACGAACTAAACAAACTCAAAGCATATGTTTTTTCAAAATGTAGATAAGTCGTTAATCTGTTAAGCCGTTAAGCTGAAAAGAACTGTGCCTTAGTTTACCTAAATCCTTCATTTCAAACACAAACTTTAAGTATGCGCATTTTTCTTCTATTTCAGAGCATGCAAGTGGAAAAGCAAGTCGGAGCACCTCACCCTGCCAAGAATATCATGACAACTATAAGACCATTGGAACTACTAAACATGAACCTCTTTGTACGTATGTTCTAAAGAAAGACATATTTAGTAGACACTTACGGTAGTGGAGTACGCAATTGGTCCCCTCGGGCAAGGTGTGGCATTGACGGATACTCACTTACAAAAATAGACATGTGCATTGCATTGCACTGATCGAATTGATGAGAAGTGGGTTGTGCGGAGTATTACATCGAACTGATGAGACACTACAGGAATCGCGCCGTTTCTCGACGGCCAAACTTATTGCTTCGGATTTTGTGGAGCGTTTGAATGACTATTGCTTCGGAGTATGGATTCATGGATGATGTTTTGTTATTTTTCTTGTTTATACCTCTATTGTTTATACATATATTTTGCTGTGTATTTTGGATATTCTTGTTTTTATTTGGTTTTGGATAACTACTTGCGACGACAGGCATGGGATGGGAATAGTAACCCTTTTTGGTACATGAGCACACAATTCACCATATCGTAGTTCTATTTATTTAATCCAAATATATATGTAGTTGAGCTAATATTGAGAATAATTTAAAATATGAATTATAGTTAGGATTTGTACTTTCTATTTTCTAGTGAGGAGTTTTGTTTATTGTTACAATTGCTTTCATAGTCGTTTAAGGTAAGAGAGGTAAGTGATGGTTGTGATGGTCCATGTTACGGGGGGCCTAATATGGAGGCATGGTTACGGTTAAATCCTGATATGTTGTGGACTTTATGATTATTTATGTTATTTTTGTGGTGTGGAATTAGAGAAAATAGGGGGATGTTGAATTTTGGTAGTATTTAGAGAGTTAGTAGCATTCTAGGTTCCGAAGGAGTTGAGGTGTTACAGTTCATCTAAGACTGATCTGTGTGTGATTTGTGTATAAGCGAATACTGGAGTATTACAACAGTTTAATTTGCAAGGCATGTTTGCCATGTGGTGGCACAACTAGATTTTTTTTTTGCAACGTTGAAAAAGTTATATGCTATCATGGTCTGTGGACAAATCTGTTATAACCCTATAAGAAAAGGGCATAGTAGGCCCATCGCTAACTAGTGTTTCTCTGAAGGTATTTATGATTAAAACCAAATTGTAGGCTAGGCAATACAAAGAAGATCAAACATCTTAATAGAACATATAAACATTTTAATAGAACATATGAAAGATTTAAAAACATCTAGATATGTTAAAAAATCAAATAAGATTTATCTAAAAATTAGTTGTCTAATAATTAGACAAGACGATATATAATAACCAAAAAAAACAAGATCAAACACAAAAACTTGGATGAACTTAGTTGATTTCATTGTTTTGAGTTGTGGGTAATACAAGGCCACACCTTGGCAAAGAACTTCACAAGTGCACCGCAAACCATCCAAATCTCTCCCTCTCTCCCTCTCAAAGTGATAGATTGGGAGACACCCTCCCCTCCTTTTACAGCCCAAAGGTGGAATAGCTTCCAAGCTACCTACCACCCACCTATGGATGACACATGCATGGATGAGATTTGTTTATTCTTTACAACACACAATCACAAAAATATGACATATTCACCGGAATATGCCCCAAATGTTCATTTTCATGGCTCACACGGCCCCACATACATTGTACGCAGCCGATTCAACTTAGTTGCTAAGTTTTTGTCGCCCTTGACCATTTGCCAAGCCTCGGATCCTCAAGCCGGCTAAGTTCGTCATCCATGTCATCCTTGTGGTCCCTAAGCCCAAGTCCAACTGTCCCACATGACTTCGTTATCGTTTTGGATCCCCGATCCTCCAGATCGTGCCCCAACATGTCGTGGACCATGGTCCACATAATCCTGTATCACAAAAATTAGTCCATCCAAAATACCAACTTACCTTCATTACTTGCATGTTAGCCCACAATTACTATGTAGAAAACTTTAAAAGATTGCATCGAAAAACATACTAAAACATAACGACCGAGCCAAAACTTCCTCACCGAGAGGACCTAGCCTGATGGACTATAGAAACATGCACATAACCTCTTCAAAATCCCAGCAAAACCGATCACAACTCGAAACCTTGGCACTAACCTTAGGACCTTTGTCAAAAACTCATCAAGGGGGATTTTCACATGGTCTAGCACCCTTTCACAGTGTTTATTAAGACATAATATTAACCAATATTACGATTATGCTTTGGATCCATCAACTCTTTTTGGTGGCTCTTAAGATCAAACTGGTTCACCCTGCATTTGATTTAAACGGCTAATTGAAGTGATTAATTGTATTTGGATTTCATATCAAGTTGGATGGTACAAGCTAAACTCTTGGCTTTGGTGCTGACAGTGATCCTAAGATCTAAGGCTGTAGCGTGTTCTAACTTTAGGAGCGAACACTAGGTTAGACATGGATTTTCACGTAAATCATTGTGCCAAGTTGTATATGTTAAAAGTTGTTCTCTTTATCTATCTAAATCTAAATCTAAACTACTCTATAATTGAGCAATTGGCCTATATCCAACTACAAATCACATTTGTCTATTCCCTTCTTCCATCATCCAACAGTCATAATTTGACAGGAGTTTGCTATTAACTCGATACGTAGAGCCCACGGACTCTTGACTCGATACGTAGAGACCACTGACTCTTGACTTGATACATATAGACCACGAACTCTTGCCCATAACTCGATACGTATAAACCACAGACTCTTTCCCATATACATATACACGGGATTAAACTCGATGCGTAGAGACCACAGACTCTTGACTCATACATAGAGACCATGAACTCTTGACTCGATACGTATAGACCACAGATTCTTGACCATATATACATATACACATGATTGTCTAAATGTAAATGTAAACTACTCAATAATTGAGTAGTTGACCTAGATCCAACTACAGATCATATCCTTATATTCCCTTCATCCATCATCCAACAGTCATAATTTTCCAAGGGTTTGCTATCAACTCGATACGTAGAGCCCACAGACTCTTGACTCGATATGTATAGACAACGGATTCTTGCCCATAACTCGATACGTATAGACCATAGACTCTTGCCCATATATACATATACACGGGATTAGTTTTTATTCTCCCATTATAAATCTTCTTAATTTTTCCTAATTCTTTCTATACTAGAACTAATAGACTAGCACCTGTAGAGACTGTGAGCATCATTGAGCCCTAATTTTTATTAGTGGCATTGATGTCAAATTAATTAGTATAAAGTGCTAGGGGGTTTTTGGACTTCTCGGAACCCTAGCGAAGACTCAGCGATTTTTATAAACCCTAATTTGAAGCGTCGACTTTTTTCTGAGCTGCTCCAAGATTTCAAGTGCGTGACCGGGCGAGAGAAGAGGTCACGTATAGATTAGGAGTAGTTAGGTTTATTTCCTGTTTTTTCGTCGGATTTCAAAAGGGGTTCGAATATCTCGGACTATGCCGGATCTTTGCGAATTCTTGAAAACTCGGTTTCCGTAGTCCACCTCTTCTAAAAATACCCAAATATCCCTTGTGAGACTTCTAGAGAGAGAGAAACCCACTTAATTTTCCCCTCATTTTTAGCCGTAAATCCCTTCTGTCGGACGGCGTCTAGAAAAGCCAGACGGCGTCCGACCAGCCAAATTCCAAAATAGTACTCTCTGTCGGACGGCGTCCGGTCGTTACCGGACGGCGTCTGATAAGGTTCAAATCGGGGCTTTCTCGCTGTCGGACGGCGTCTGGGGGGCGTCCGGTCCGTTGCATCCGCACTGTCGGACGGCGTCCGGTGGTTACCGGACGGCGTCCGATCAAGTTCTTTTTCTGCTCTGTTCGCCGTCGGACGGTGTCTGGGGGGCCGTCCGGCTAGCCAATCTCCAACACACTCCCACTGTCGGACGGCGTCCGATCGGCTGTTTTTCGTGAGCAGTTGTCCCTGTAGGACGGCGTCCGGTGCCCGTCGGACGGCGTCCGGTAGAGGCTAACGGCTAGACTTTTTGTCCTCTTCCGAGGGGCAACGGCTAGTTTTGCTCTTGGGGCTATAAATACCTATCTAGTGGCTGGCTATTTTGAGGTTTGCTGCTCCACTTCACGTACCACATTCATAGCTCATCAATTAGGTGTTCTAGAGCCATTCCTCCACCCACAAATCATCCAAAGCCACAATTCATCAAACCCCAATACCGGGCTTCATGGAAGTCCTTCGATCCGGCATGATCGGGGCGTTTCGGGATTGTTACTTTTGAAGATATCCTTCGTGGAGGCGAGGGCTTGGGAGTGGGCCTTGGCGTGTGGCTATTCTCGAATCGGTGTACGGGTGACGGAGTCCAGCTCGCCGGAGTGGCGGAACGACTACCGGGAGTAAGTGAGGCGTGAGGCTCGAGAGCGAGCCGGTCCTTGTGCGCAAGGGGTAGCCTCAACGGAGAGTAGGAGTTGTGGCTCCGAACTTCGGTCAAACAAACACCGTGTCGTCCTCTTATCTACTTTCCGCACTTACTACCATTGCATTGAATGTGTTGATTGTGATGCCATGTCTTAGTTGCTTATTAACTTGTTTATCGCTTCCGCTTGCGTATCAATTGACACTAGGATTGGGTCACTATTAATTTGATGCTTAATCAACAATTAATCGAAGAAAAATTAAAATTGCCTATTCACCCCCGCCCCCCTCTAGGCCTTAGGATCCTCTTTCAGAGACCACGGTCTCTTGCCCATATATACACGGGATTAATTTTTATTCTCATGTTATAAATCTTCATAATAATTTTTCCTAATTATTCCTAGACTAGAACTAACAGACTACTAGAAATAGAGCGGGGGCAGGAACGTACGCCCCATTCATACATACTTATACATACAAAACGTCTGCCCGAGCCGGGCGGCGGAATAAATTCAGGACTCCACATAGAAGTAAGAGTATTACGTAGCTCTGTTAAGAATACACTCCAGTATCCTCCCCTCCATGTCAATGCATGCGGACGTATACAACCTGTAAATTAATCCTGTAGCGCGGTGAATAACAATCGTGATGCACATATATAATTACAATTTACAACCTGACCGGCACATCGAGAGAATGCATCGCTACTTTTAATTAAATAAGTAAGTGTCATGCGTATTTATGCGTACATCCATGTACATAATTGATCTGTTAAAAACAATTATTTGCATGTTATTGCATCTGTTAATTAATCTATATCTATATCTTGATTATCTGTTATTTAACTTTGCTTGTTCAGGTGTTTCATGAGATGACCCACGTCAATATAAACCGAATGAAACAACCAATGAAATAAGGAATGCTTGTACACCTGCTCCATATAGACATAGACAAATAGAAAAAATTGGGTCCTAAATTTTACTCTTTTCTTCTACTAATTGTTGATATCAGCATTGCTCCAACGTGTTTTGTACGTGCACGCTCGCTAGTCCTTTATAATTATTGGCTGAAACTATCGTCAAAGCTATTGGCTGAAACTATTATCAAAGCAAGATACATACGTACTGAGGGGATAAAATTATGCATCGTCGCATATATATATAGTCGGTTTTGCGCACCAGGCATGCAGCCGGTGCGCCATCAACAGCCGTGCTGACCGCGCCTCGCGGTGAGAAAAGAAAGAAGAGCGCCCCTGTAACTATAACACGTCGATCAGAAATCATTCTGTCGTGCAGGGGAGGGAGGAAAGGCGGGAGCATATATCGGTCGCTAGTGCCTTGGGCAGTGGTGCGTTTGTCATATTCGTGGCTACCATATCCGGCAAAGAACTGGCCGGTCTCTGGTTGTCGACCCTCGCATCATAATTATATCTACACTAGTTGAATTTGCACGCCCATGGCACGCCGAGCGAAGCGATGGACGTAAACACGGTTTATGTGATCGGTCGGCAATGACTGTACCAATTAGTAAAAGGTACATGTGTCACGAACAAATCCACCTTTAACCTCACAACTGGAAAATCTAATCTTTCAGCTAGAAGCTAAGATAGACGCCGACCGAAGACATGAAAGCAGTGGTTAAGTCAAGCAAACCTATTGGTAAGAGAAAGTTGCAACCATGAACTGAAATAATCTGTAAAACATACGGTGCACTTGTAAAAAACAGCAAGCCAGGTAATGTAATTCGATATGGTGTACTTCTAAAAAATAGCAAGCTACACAATGTAATCAGAAATACAAAGGGGCTAAAAACGACTGACCTCCTTCTTACGGAAATATGTTCAGTGGAGGTATTAACGAACACCCCATAATATTATACCAATGCACATACACCCAGAGAAAAAGCACATCTAAGTTAAAAACACAAAATTTTTTAATGGGCGACGTGGCCACTGCGGGACAAAAAACTGCCACGTCACCCATTACTTCGCTAATCATCTCCATCTTCTCGTTTTGCATCTCAAACTCGCGCATTACCTTCTGCAGCGCCGGTAGGTTCATCTGCCTGTTCATCTGTGCCATGGCTTTAGTCACACCCTTCATGGCTTCCCCCATTGCTTGTGTTGATTTCAATGTCTATAAAAAAAAACAGGCACCAAACATCAAGATTCAAGAGGTTTGCAAATGATACGTGGCCTTGACCAATAAGAACAAATAATAGAGAGCATAAATTAAGCATATTAGCTATTAAGAAAAGGACACTCAGCTGGGTTTGTTAAAATTGGTGTACTCTTATCACAATTTGCAAATAATATTATATGTCTACATACCTCAAATAAATAGAGCATCTGTTTAAGTGATATTGTTACATGAATACGAAGAGATACACCTTATAACTAGGATTTGAGGGCATATAATTTTCTGATATGGTGCCTTGTGCGGATAAGGTCCTTTTCCATAATTTTTACAGCTCCCTGTGAATAATATTGAGAAGATCAAAACATATAATGCTATTAATGATTATGCAAAGTCCACAGCATTCAAATGTGAGCTACTGCATAACAAACTTACAGATCATTTCTAAAATCTAAAACTTATTTTAGACCCCTGTGAAATAATCTAAGACCAAATATGATACCATCAATGAAAATAAAATCAGAAAGTAAGATCACATCAATAAAAAGGAAGAACTTTGCTTGCCATGTTTGGCTAACTGTGTTGAGCTCGAGCATAATGGTTTCTTTCAACATCATTTTTCATATTATTAAAATAATGTGCCTAAATCATGCAATCACAGATATAATCATTTAGCCACGCGATTTATACTAAAACCCACTCAAGCATGATGATTTGTACCTAATTGTTTCACATGACACACTGGCACAATCTGTACGATCCTATAGTATAATTGGGAATGCAATCACATATGCAGATTGCTCAAAATGATGAATGGAACTAAACAGAAGACCATAATCGAGGGGATTTGGCAATTTGCTGCACCACATACCATTTGTCCTTGCTTCGCAACCTTCTTGATCTCTGCGATGAGCTTCTTCTCCTGATCAGCCTGCAGGCCCTGCCTCTCCCTCTCGATGTCCCTAATGGACTTATCCAGCATCCGCTTGTTCTCCCGCAGCAGCTCTATCATTAACCAAACAAAGAGAAAAACAATGAAACTGTCTCTGCCATAAATACGCTGTTTTTAATTGCATTTTATCACTGAGTATAAACAGGCATGCCCTTGCATTTCTCATTCGCGATGGTTGCGCTAGCGGCGCCGATGCGGATGAACAGAAGCGTCCCGGCGAGCTTTGTGCGGCGAGCGGCAGAGGACGGCGGCGAGAGGGCTCGGAACGGCGCATACTCTTTCCACAAGATAGGCTCAAATTTGTAGAGGGGATCGCATTTTGTAGCAAACAAATTTGGTAGCTTTCCACAGGATAGACCCAAATGTGATTATTAGGAGGGGATCGCCGGCGGCCAAGCGTGGAGAGAGGCAGGCGTCACACCAGGAGCAGGTCAGGCGGGAAGGATAGGGTACCTGGAAGGAGGCGGCAGTGCACTAGCGTGGAACGCGGCGGCGGCGACGGCAAGGGCGACCAAGTCGGGAACAACCGCCGTCAGATCTGGCTATGCGAGGGCCCGGGACCGACATCCTCGCCGCTCACTACCAGTGCAAGGAGTGACCGCCTGAAGGAGCGGGGAGAGGACGTAGACCGATGGCGGCGAGGCGGAGAAGGGGCGGAAACTCATGCTCTATGTGGCAGTGGCCCTCCGTCAGCGCTGCCGGAAGGAGCAGAGGGGCAGCAGCGGAAGACGGCGCCGGCCTGGAGCAGGAGGCGGAGCGCGCGGGCGCAGGAGCAGCAGCGCCGACGAGGTTGAGACTCCGGGGCGAAGCAGCCGAGGGTGGGGTGAGAGCGGGTGGCGTGGGGGGGGCGGAGGAGGCGTGGCCTTCGCGGTCCTGTGGAGGTAGGCAACCAAGAAGGTGGGGGGAGGGAGGGCGACGTGGCCAAAAGAAGGCCACGGGAGCCACCGCCTTGCTGAGACCGCTGGATGGGCATCGGACGGCCGGAGAATTTTGGGTGATGTGGCCGCAGCGGGGCAAAAAATCGCCACGTGGCGGGGTGAAGCAAGGGCTGGTCGGATTTGTACTTATAATAGATGCACTAATTCTTAAGTCAGTATAGTGGTTTGTAATACGTAGCCAGCTACCATTTCATACATACGGAGAAACATCAATCTGAATATTACATAACATAATCATGACCCGTAGTCTCATTAATAGCACGGCTGACTGGCCATATGTCTCACTAAAAAAACATCATCAGAGTTTATAAAGGTCAGTGGAACCTAAGGATAAACAAAAGAATCTTCAGTGGCTATGTATCTCTGCAAACGACTGGAGGGAATCCTAAACCTCGTCGTGGCCGACTTAGCTCTGATCATCTTCCTCGTCACACTCGTAGGAGCCACATCATGACCACCATCTAAAACTATATGAGTATGTGAGGCCAGTGTCATCCAAACACTAGCTAGCTAACATCCCTCCTAATACATTTAGTGACAAGTGCTTCAAGAGGTTGTGGGTTAGAATCCTCGAAATCTACGTATTTGTTTTTCTATGTGACTTATTGGTTGTTGTAATAAGTTTTTTATCATGAATTTCATTTTGTTGCATTATAATATTGCTATAAAATAAAATCTGTTGCAATAAGTTATAGCAACCATTTCATAAATGTGGCGATAAGCTATTGCAATAACCATATTGTCGTAATAAAGAAATTTAGTGCCATGATTTTGATATCGTTGCAACTTCTTATTACCACGGAGATTATTGCAATGATTTTAGTTTTGTTGCAATATGCACATTGCCACAATTTTGGGGTTAATGCAACAAAAATTGTCGTTGCAATAGGTTGAATTCCTTATGGCGAGTAAATCCATCCAAACCAACCAAAATAACCAACCATGCCTTTCAACACTCACCATCTTATCCGGGACCAATAATCCCCTTGGGGGCATACATGCCATGAGGTGCGTGGTCTTTTTCTTACGAGGGCTACCGACGCAAACAAGTCTCATGGTCCTGAGATGCCCGGTATTGACCTAAGAGGGTTTCTGACCTAGGCTAGTCTCACAGCCCCGAAGTGCCCTGTCTCAACCTAGGAGGGCTACAAACCCAAGCTAATCTCATGGCCACATGATGTGTGGTCAAATTACTACAATGGCGACCCAAGACGGCCACTGAAGAGTGTCCTAGGGTGCCTCCGCAGAGTGCATGCCGTTAACACACCAAACTTGTACTATCGCGTGATGGCCACGATTGTCTTGGAACCATCCCTTGATGCCAACGTCACAGCTACGCGTGTTACTCTACGCTCCTCTTAGGTATGCCCACGCTCTACCCAGCACAAGGGCCCTTCCTACCCTGCGTAACCTTTCCTCCTATAAACAGATTCGTAGAGCACCGAAGCGAACATTGTTCACATTTTCCCATCAGGGCACATCCATAACCAATGCAACCATCAGCACAGACCAAATCCACCATCGCATCAAACCATAACCATTCCCAACCAACCAACAATTCCAGACAAAACACACCATCGTAGACCAAAGCATCCATAAGTCACCAATCCAATCTCAATTTTCAACCCTAACTATCATATGTCATCAATTTAAATAAATGAATGAATGTCCAGTGAATATTGGTTCACTGTCTTGCAGCATTTCTTCCTAAAAGTTAATTTTGGACCTAAGCATATTTTACACATTAAGTAGGGTTAATGTTGTTGCCAAGCTAGACTTAAACTAATCAAGGATATGACAATGAAGGAAGATATAAGGGGTAATCAATAAAAAAAATGGATAAGCATGTTTATAGCATGAATAACAAGTAGGCATACTTCATATAGCAAGCATTTTGATAGCAGCCAACATAGTTTATAAAACTGAGTATAGACATGAATTAAGGCTTGTTAACTTACCTTGACTAGGCAAGTGGTAGTCCTCCTCGGCATCTCCAGACTTGCTTTTTGGGTCATTTATGTCTATTCTCAAAATTGAGCACCAAATGAACAACCGAATGAAGGTAAATGTGACGCACGAGTGCATCAGTTAAATGGTTGCTAGCTATTGTGTTGCTTCTTGTTGTTAGCAAAAGTACCTAATTCTTTCCCTTCTTTTCCAGGAGCCTAATATAGACTACTTTGATATAATCACAATGGTTAATGAGATGCATTTGAACTAAAAAGGGATGAATGGTAATATTATTAGTTCTCTATTAGTTTAACTAGACTAGTAATGACATGAATAATGATAATTTACCATTGTAGGGGCTTAACATTCTTCTTAGACCTAGAGGAGTCATTACTATATATTTTTATAAAGGATAAAGGATCATTTAGCCAACTATTTGTACATCATAATACCTTAAAACATCCTTCACAAGTTTTCCTCTGATTTTATATTAGTGCTACTATTTATGCAATAGTTTTGTATGGTACAACAGGTGATGTAGTATTCATCCTGATTTTTCCAGGATTTTTGGGAGTCTCTAGTTATTTTCAATAATTCATTTTTAGTTGTTGAGATTATTTTATTAACTAAAAGGTGGAAAAACTACGCGCATAGTAATGGGCTGGCCCAACATCGCCCAGGTCACATGTGCTATGGAAGAGGTGTATTCTAGGATTGCGCTTTCGCGCAAGGAAGGTGCCAACGCTAGTACGCTTCCACTTAACCCGACCGATAGGCCACGGGCTCACTGCTCAATGGTGTTTCGTCATTCGTGGGTGATTCACTACTCGAGCAGCCTCCTTACGAGTGTGGTCCACTTGCCAGTACCCATAGATGGGGTTTCTAAAACCGCCAGTTAATCTCCGCGGGGCCCGGTTTGTTAAACCGGCGGTTTAGGGCTTAGGGGTTTAATAAAAATTTGTTCAAATAAATTTTGAATGTAAAATATACATAAAATTCCTAAAAACACTATTAATCATTGTAAGCATTTTAGCTTAAACAAAATTTAAAAATTTAAATTTTTAATGTATATTTTAAAGGATTTTAGCAATTTGCATCAATTTTGACCTTTTTCATCACAAACCGCGATTAACTGCGGAAAACCGCTGGTCACCTTAACCGGTCCCGTAGTTTTGTGTTTCATCACAAAACCGGCGAACCGTAGTTTTACATTTAGGGTAAAAAAGGCTGAAAACCGTGGCTAACTGCGCTCCGCGCAGTAGATGGCTCAGATCTCCTCCGCGGTTTTGTAAACCCTGCCCATAGGCCACATGCTCGGAGCCATCATGGATCTTGGCGTAGATCCAACGGCTCCTGGTTCATCGTCTTCCTTTCGCCGACAACGTGGCTAGCAATGGCAGACCACGGCACGGCGACGCTCCAGGGTGGCCCATCCCGCACGCCATGGTACGACGGACACAGCGCATCATAATAGCTGGCACTTGCGTCGCAGCCCGTGGCGGCTTAGCGTGGTGCAGTAGAGCCGATCTCCGACGAGCTACGTCATCCTAGTTATGGTGTCGATCCTGGGGATCTATGTGCACACATGAATCTAAAGACTACTTGAGGCAACATAGCGAAGACCCAACGGGCAACGACTGTGGACCAACGGGTATGTAATGGCGGTGACGGTCTAGCGGGCGGCACAGTGCACGGGGCATCCGAGGCCAGAGCACGCATGTAAATTCAAATTCACATGCGACAGAGCTAGCAAAGAAGGAGATAGCACGATCTTGGCTACTTTCAAATTCAAATTTTAATTCGAAACTTGCTTCAATTTCATGGTGGTACAAAAAGTATGTAAGAGTTGGGCATGCGACAAGCAGAGAGTAAGTTAATTAAATTAGTCCGATATGTAGTGTAGCTATGATGGATATTAGCAAGCCAGGTTAATCCTTTTGCTCCTTGTTTTGTTTTAGTTTAAATTAACGTTGAATTTTACTATGGAATTATAAAAATTTTATTTTACGAACTTTAAGAAGAAATATTTAAAGGGCGCTACTAGGATACGGACGTCTGATGGAACCGCTCTCCATCGGACGACCGCAAGTCACAACTCGGCCCAATATATGTGCTGCTCGTTTTGCATTAGTGGAGGGATGTATTAATGGAGACCCGATCCCCGCATGAATGCCCCACGAAGAGACCTTCCCGCGTGCATGCGTTCCTTTTTTCGTTTTCTTTAAACGGACATTACTTTTGACTAGAAGCTCCAGTCGACAAACTGTTTTCACCAATGTGTTCCTCATATTTTTATGAACAAAACAAGACCTATGTTGCTATATAAATTTTGTTGGAACAATTTGTCTATACTAATAGAACAATTAATTTGATTTATTGAAACAATACGTCTAGTCTGATGGAACAACTTGGTATTTGGTTCTGCTGGAACAACAGGCTAAACCCAATTGGAACAATGAATTTGGTTTGATGGAACAACTTGTATACCTACTGGAACAATGTATTTGGTATACTGGAACAATAAAAGAAATATCTACTAGAACAACAAGGTTTGTCTACTGGAACAATAATTTTTACTGTTGAAACAAGGTTTGTCTACTGGAACAATAAAAGTTACCTACTGGAACAATAAAAGTTGCCTACTGGAACAATAAGGTTTGCCCTACTGGAACAGTTGAACTATACCTACTGGAACAATATCTTTTGCCTTCTGGTACAATTACTTTTGGCTACTGGAACAATATCTTTTGTCTTCTAGAACAAATAAGGTTTTGCCCACTGGAACAATAAAGTTTGTCTACTGTAACAATAAAGTTTGTCTATTGGAACAATGTATTTGGTCTGCTGGAACAATGAGTCTAGCCTCCCGGAACAATCTATCTTGCCTGCTGGAACAATAAGTCTAGCCTCTCGGAACAATCAATCTTGCCTGCTGAACAACTTTTATAACTGTTGGAACAATGTATTTGGTCTATTGAAATAATAGGCTAAACCAATTGGAACAATAAGCTAGACCCCAATTGGAACAATATGTCATGTCTGATGGAACAACTTGTATACCTATTGGAACAATGTATTTGGTCTGCTGGAACAATAGGCTAAAACCAATTGGAACAATTTATTTGGTCTAATGAAACAACTTGTATACCTATTGAAACAATGTATTTGGTCTGGTGTAACAATAGGCTAAAACCAATGGAACAAAAATGTTTAGCCTGATGGAATAACTTGTATACCTTTTGGAAAAATGTATTTGGTCTGCTAGAACAATAGGCTAAACCAATTGAAACAATATGTCCAGTCTGATGGACCACAACTTACTATTAGAATAATGTATTTGGTATGCTGGAACAATGAGTTTAGCTTCCCGGAACAATCTATCTTGTCTGCTGGAACAATTTTAACAATAAAAATAAAAATTCAAAAAAAGGAAAAGTATTTAAAATGAGTTCGTTAGGAATTTAGATGAATTATAAAATTTGTACTACTCAATTTGAACTCCAAATGAAAAAGATACAAAAATGAGAAGTGAAAAAAATATATAATAAAACTGGCTAGCGGCCATGAACGAGGAAGCTAGCGTCTGGCGGGCGTCCGATCGGTTTGGATGTCCACGCCAAAGCATTTTCCCCTGTTGAAACAATAGTTTAGACTATTGGAACAATCTATCTCACAAAAAAATACAAAAAAAATGTGATTTGCTAAAAAACAAAAAAAAAAATGCTGCTACAACATTTTTCAACACTTCATGCAGCAACAAAAAAACGTGGTCGTCAATCTAGTGCAATAGTTTGATTAAGTGGGAGCATAACTTTTGTTTGCCTAGAGACCAAACTCTGCACGCTATAGAGAGAAAAGAGGAGGTTTGCATGGTAGATAGTGTGGATTTAGAGAGAGAGAGGAGAACGAACAAGCCAATACAGATATGTAATCTCATGAAGGTGCATCAGCTAGCAAACGGCTCGAAAAGAAAAGACGGTGACGTACAGTAATTAGCTAGCTCTATGAAGGCACTACGCTGCATAGCTGGGCCGTGCGTAGCGCGGGTTTCCGATCATCGGACGCCCGTACCAAAGGATTATCGATATTTAAAACCCCACAAGAATGACTACAAAATATTACATCATTTAGCTTATACAAACATAACAAATTTTGCACAGTAAAACTCAACTTTAATTTAAGCTGAAATAAACAATGCCTTGGGCGAAGAAAGGACGACGGAGAAGCTCTAAGCAAGATCGTAGATCCTATGATTCCTCTCATGGCTTTGCATTCCAAAGTGAAAGATTGGATTGTAAGGGTAAGTCCAATAGTACCCTAACTTAGGGTGAACTTAGCATGGTAGCAGTAAAATAAAAGAGAGAAAAAATGATAAATAGTGCTAATTATACCCTAAATTAGTGTATCATTGAGCATGCTCTAAGCATCTCCGGTGAGCACTAAAAAGTTGTCTACCTCTAACTTTTTTGGATAGTATGCGGAGGGGATGAAATCTTCTAAAATATAGCGTAAAGTATGAAGAAATTTTAAAGGATGGGATAGAGTGACTAAGAAATAGTGTTTTTTCAAAGGGATTGCCCAAAAGGTTTTCCTATCATTGATAGATAGAACGAGATCAAATGCTAAAATTTATGGGGGCAGAATGAAAATACATGGGAAAGAGAGATAACAAAAAAAAGTCAAGAAAAGAAGGGAAAGAAGAATAAGGGAAAGCAAACCAAGACAATATCTAATTAAAGATGGAGAAATCGTTTCAGGACGGACACGTAAAGAGAGACAAATTTTGATGTCTTTACTGCGGATGTTCTAAAGGGGCACTGCCACGTGCGTAAGATAATTCTATGCAGGTGGCCTTGTTCTTTCAGATTTGTTCGCATGCTCGATTCTCGATGTGCCTGAGCCTGACTGATCTCTAATGCTACAGCCTGCAGGCCACTCGGGCATGCAGGACCTCAGTCTGGGCCCTGCATGCTCCTCGATCGGGCATGGCAGGTGCACACATGCCGTGCGCCCATGCGCGCGTGCCAAAATTATTCTCACAGTCCTTTCATTAAAACATTAATTACATTTACTCAACTTTTTTAACATTTTATATTTATTTTAATTCAAAAAATAAAATAAATCTATTTATTAAATTAAAAAAGTAATCTGAACCGGCGACTTTCAACTAGACCTGCTCACGGGAAACCCGGCCAGAGGCCGACCGAAAAAGCCGGCCCGCCCGACCGGCAGTGCATCGGGCGGACTCGGCCTCGATTCAGCTGGCCAATGGCCGGCGGTCGAACCCGGCCGCGATTCGCCGATTTTAGCCGTGGCGGACCGGACGCGGCTTCAAACGACTTTGAGCTTGGCGGGCTCGGGCCCGGTTTTGAGCCCGGCGCCGGGCCAGGCCGGGCTCGGGCTCTGTTTTTCGGGACCGGGCTTTTCCAGGCCCGGCCCGGCCCGGGGTTTGAACAGGTATACTTTCAACCCTTTAATTTTAATAAATTAAAATCATTTTTATTTTCAAATTAAAATAAATATAAAATGTTAAAAAATCCGCCTTTACTAGCAGGTTGAGCACACGGTGGCGCGTCGGCTCCATGTGGCACCAGGGTAAACACAAGTACTGCAGAGCAAAACAAATAAAAAATCAATAGGCGGCATGAGGGTAACAACTAATCTTTACCTAATAATAAAGAGAATAGAGTTTCCACTCTTTTTTTCTTGGTATTTCTTCGTCCGTCCGTCCGTCAGCCCCCCAGCTCCATCCGATCGCAATCGAATGGCTAAGCCCGTGCACGCCGGCGTGAAACCCTAGCGGCCGCACCCTCTCCGCCTGCCAGCCGCGCGTGTCCCTCCTCCCTTTTTCTCTCCTCCACCGCTGCCCTCCCTCTCCTCCTCCCCTCCACCATCTCCTCGCCCGGCCCGCACCCCGGCGACCCTCGTCCAGACTCGTCCCCGTCGGCTCCATCCCCTCTTAGCTCCCCCTCCCCTCCGTCCACCGCGTATAAGTTTTCTCCCTCCCCCTTCTCCCTCGATCACAAACCCTAGCCCCCCATGTGCATTGCGTTGTGACTGAAACATGCGCTCTTGGATTTCTCGTAGCTCACAGCCACCACTGGCTGCCCGTGCCCTCCCGTCCGCCTTGCCGCCTCTCGCCAACTTCACGCCTTGGTCACCCCAGCTCCCTCCGCCGCCGAGCCGCCACCCGTCGGACGCCCATCGCCGTCGGAGATCCCGCCGCCTCCACCTCATCCTCACCGGCCACCTCACTTTCTCCCTCATCCTCTCTCCCCCTCCTCTTCTTTACAGAGGGTGGAGGCCAACGAGGCGGCGTGGCCGGCGCTGCGCCAGGTCGTGGCGTGCGCCGCTGTCTGCCGGTCGTGGCGTAAGGTCACCAAGGAGGTGGTGAAGACGCTCAAGGAGGGCGGTAGGATCACCTTCCCCATCTCCCTCAAACAGGTAATTTTTTTTTTCCAAGTCTCCACCACATCAATGATGATTCGATGTCACCTCCTGCCATGATCTGTCTTCTCATCAACGTGTGAGTTTGAATGCTTGACCTGGTGGTTTGGCTTGGCGCAGCCTGGGCCTCGGGAGCATCCGGTGCAGTGCTTTGTGAAGCGGGACAGGGCGTCGTCCACCTATCTCCTCTACCTGGGGCTCAGCCCATGTAAGTTTGTTAATCTAATCATGTGGTTGTTGAAAGTTGAAACATATGGTTTAGCATTTTTGTTCTAAATCTCTATTCTCAATAACATAGTCACCAACTATTATTGCCCCAGGATTCTGTGATCTGATTGCACTACGGACATCACCAAACTCCTGTTCACGTTCAAGGCGATCCCAAGACCTTTTCCTTGAGAAATCTACATGAGCAGGTGCTGTGAGAAGGTGAGCAGTCCTAGCATGTTCCCGCGGTTGCTCATAGGTTCCAACAAATTTGCAGGAATCATGAGAGCAGCTCCTCAACTTCTCATCTAGATATTGTCTCACTTCTCCAGCAGGAATCCAGCCGTATACAGATCCTCTACAGAGAGGACACTTCAAGTTAGCTGAGCTTTGCAAGGCATCATGGCATTTTTCCATTATAATGCTAGCCCAGGCCATGTGCGGGCTATGCGACCGCACAGGGCCCCCAAACTAGTAAGGCCTCTAAATTGAACTTATATCCTTCAAATAGCCTAATATAATAAGTATATCTCTATAATTTTCTGCCTTATATTTTAGAATGGAGGTAGTACTAGTTATGAATATTCTGTTAATCTAAATTTTGATAAAAAAAATTTATATGTTAAAAAAGAAGTGCATAATTTTAAATTTTCTCTCTTATAATACTGTATTTTGAGGCATACTTGCAACTTTGTTATATTTTCGCACCGGGGCCTCCAAATTGTATGGCCGACCCTGAGTATGAGATCATGTCAGCACATTTTATTTAAACATTTTCTCATTTATTATAAAAAATTAGTATAAATTCGCAATCTGTTAACTTTTTCCATATTTGATATTTTCGTTAGCTCCATTAGATTTGTCGGGGATAAAATCACGGCCCATTGCCATGGTCCATTCCCTGACGGCCCAGTCGAACAGCCTACCAGGGCACAGCTCCCTGGAAGGTTCTATCAGGCCCGTATGCATCCTGCCGAACAGCTTCCTGGCTGGCATGATGCGTAACCGCCAAGGAATCGTATTTGAGTCCGTCTCAAACAGGAGTTCTGCACGGCTACGTGAAGACCCGGACGTTGGTTTCCCGGATTGGAATAGGAGCCGTGATTCCCAAGACTTGGAGTTTTCCTTATCTGCCTCGGGATATATTTGGCACGTCGAGTTCGTTACGATCTTGTAGTTAGCCCGACCCGATATTCCCTTGGTAGGTCGGTTTTCTCTGCACTATATAAACAGGGGCCCTATGGCGTTTAGGGGGACCCTGGCCAAGAGCTTTCGCATCTCAGCACTTGGTAGACACCTGATCATTGCATTGTCGCACTTATACACCATAATCTCGTCGAGACTTGTTCGTCTCGTCGAGCCACCTCTTGTAATCATCTCTGATATATAAGAAAGGCTGGACGTAGGGCTATTATCTCTCCCGAGAGGCCTGAACCAGGATAAAAACCCCTGTCTTACTGTTCGTTGTTGTTCGTTCTGTTTGGCGTGTCTCCTATCTCCCTCTTGAAGAACCTTAGTTGACTTGGGTCAATATCCCAACCGTCGACAGTTAGCGCCATCCGTGGGGATACGCAGATCGAGCATGTCGAACTCTGTCAGGGATACGGAGATTCTCCCTGAGGACTACGACTCAGAAGGGCAGGATGTCTCTTTCCCTACCAGCTCAAATCGATCTTATCGACCTAGATCGATGTCTGTATCTGAGACAGAGCCTTCTGGATACGTTCCGGAAGCGGTCTCGGGTCGGACTCCCGTCATCGACGACGAATACGGAACCGACGATCTTTACGCTGGTTTAGATCTATCAGATTTCAAGGCAATGTCGGTTGATTCCTCCTGTGGCGACACAGTGATGACACCGTCTAGCGCACAAACGTACGGCCACCGCGGCGTCAACATGACCGGTGCAGGAACCTCCGAGGATCCGGCACGGGTCACGGCGGCCGAAGAAATCGAGCGGGTCAATTCTGCTCGACGTCAAGATGGAGCCGCACAATCTACTCGCGAGCAAGATATCGTTCGCCGCACTTTCGACGAATCCATCAACCAAACTTTGGCGTAGATCCGCGACCAGCGCAAGCGTCAGCGACGCGATCCGCCTCGCGCACCTACGCCAAGACCCCCGGCAGAAGTTCAGCCTACCCGGACGGAATCCCCGCGTGCCCAAACTCCAATCGGGCAAAACGCGGATGCTTCAAGGATCCTAGGACCAATTGAGCAGAGCCGGGAACGGCTCCAGGCCCTGGCGACCGTAATCAGATCCGCTCACCAGGACAATCTCGTCCTTGTGGGCGATGCTGTAGCTACTCACCTCGAGAAACTAGCCGAGGGCCTTAAATCTATAGGTGAAGCTTCATCCGGGCAGCGCGGCGAGCCTGTCCGGGTAGATTCGGACAGCGAGCGATCCGATCGACCGCGTGACCGCCGTCACCGTCGGAGGATCACTGTCCACGAGCAAGCTGCCTGTGGTCGCCGCCGCTCGCCAAGTCCCCGTAGTCATCGCGACTACAGGGGCAAGCGTGCGCGCGACGATCACGGACGATCCCCTCGCGAGGAGCGCGTTGTCGCGACCACGAGGAAGGAGCATGGGGGCTTATCACAGAGAGAGTTCCTCCAGGCAGAAACCTCCCGCTCAGCTAGAGTTTCCCCAGCCAATAGGACCAACGTCTTTTCAAGTCTAGGTTCTGCTGGGGAAGGTAGCCGGTCTTACGCCTTGGGCTGCAGGGCCTTTTCAGACGAGCTTCGCTCTGTCCAGTGGCCCTCCAAGTTCAGGACACATGGAGAGGTACAATGGGACGCAGAACCCAGAGGAGTTCCTTTCCATCTATACAACGGCCATCATGGCGGCTGGGGGTGACGAGCTTGTTATGGCTAATTACCTTCCGACTGTCCTTGAGGGCGCTGCTAGGACGTGGCTGTTCAATCAGTAAGAGGGTTCCATCAGCTCTTGGAACCAGGTGCGTGGACGCTCGATCGCTAATTTCGGAGAGCATTACGTGCGTGCGGGCAAGGAGGATGATCTGCACGGATGATCCGGATGAGCGGGAGACCCTCCGCAACCGTGAAGCGTTTCATCAAGATCCGCAACACGATCCGAACATCTCGGATGAATCTGTTGTCGCGTCTTTAAATCTGAGTCCGTGACGAGCGGCTCACCCAGATCTCGAGATCAATGAGACCGTGACGCCAACGACATTCAAGGCGGTGATCCCTATGCCAACGCAGCAGAAGCGCTCAAGATTAAGAAGGCGTTCGACAAGGCGAGCTGCCCTTGACTGGTGTGGAGGAAAAGAAAAGAGTAAACAACAATCCTGGTGACAAGAAGTCCCAGAAGAAAAATAAGGGTGATGCGAACAACACCGTCGCCGGTATAGATCGCACACCTCCTCCCAAAGATGGGCAGAAAATGCCCAACAATAACTATAAGGGCAAGAAGCCAGCCCAGGGAGGCAACCAAGGCAAGAAAGGTCCGAGTGACCGATATTGCAAGTTCCACCAAAACTACGGGCATGATACCGCCACTTGGGACTGGGCGCAAAGCTCGAGGATTTCTACAATGGCAAGGGCCCAATGCCCACCCTGCCTGAAAAAGGTGAAGCCGGTAAGGCCAAGCGCCAAACCGATGATGGTGATCGGGACGACGATGATGAGTATCAAGAGCCCGTGAACCATACCGCCGTCATCTTGGCGGCTCCTGGATACCCTCTCGGCGCAACCTCAAGGAAGGCGCCGGAGGTCCTAGCGTTGAGAAGGGCAAACCTCGGCCGAATCGATGAAGTGGACCGAGGTTCCCATCTCCTTCTCTCAGGAGAATTGCCCCACTGGGATGACCAAGCCCCAGAGGCTCCCACTGGTGGTCGCCCCAACCATCAGCAATGCCAGAGTTGGCCGCGTCTTGATCGACGGCGGGAGCGCTTTGGACTTACTTTCTGCTAAGGTATTGGACGAGATGCAGATTCCTCGCTCCAAGCTTAAAGAGGTCGCGATGCCTTTCTACGGCATTGTCCCGTGAGAAGCTGTTCGGCCGTTGGGGTAGATTGTTCTGCCTGTTACCTTCGGCAGCCCAAGCAACTTCCGGACGGAGTTGATCACGTTTGACGTGGTTGATTTTCCATCTGCGTATAACGCAATCTTGGGCTGTCCATCACTTGGTAAGTTCATGGCCGTGTCCCACCACGCTTACCATTGCGAGAAGCTACCGGGTCCTAACGGTGTGATCACGGATACGGGCAACTACAAAGCAGCTTTGGATTGCGACGAGCAGTCCCTTGCCCTGGTCGACCAGCTTCCGCCGCGTGGCCCCGAAGTTCCGCAGACCAAGTCTGCACGCCCTAGGGTTTCCCTGCAGCCAGGGGGAGAGACCAAGGAAGTTCCGTTGTCTCTGGATGACTCTTCCAAGACAGTTCATTTGGGGGCCAATCTGGACCACAAATAGGAAAGCGAGCTCATTACCTTCCTCCGAGCTAATGCAGACGTGTTTGCCTGGGAGCCGTCTGACATGCCCGGAGTCCCAAGGGAGGTTATCGAGCATAAACTGGCAGTCCGACCGGATAAGAAGCCTGTTCGCCAAAAGCTTCGACGCTTTTCGGACTTCAAACAGGGGATCATCAAGGATCAGCTTGGCAAGCTGCTCGCTGCTGGTTTCATCTGCGAGGTCGATCACACCGAGTGGCTGGCCAACCCTGTCATTGTAAAGAAGAAAGGTGGCAAGTGCAGGATGTGTGTCGATCATACAAATCTGAATGCTGCTTGTCCTAAGGATAATTTTTCGCTGCCTCGCATAGACCAGCTGGTCGACACGACTGCGGATGCCCAGCTCTTGAGTTTTTTGGATGCTTACTCCGGTTATCACCAAATAAGCATCTCCCCCGAGGATGAAGAGAAGACTTCCTTCATCACCCCCCTTCGGCACTTTCTGCTATACGACCATGTCTTTCGGTCTGCGCAATACTGGTGCCACGTTCCAGCGCTTAATGAAGAAGACTTTCCCAGAACAGCGTGGAAAAAACCTGGAGGTCTATGTCGACGACATAATTGTAAAGAGCAAGTATGCTCCAGATCATGTAAAAGACCTGGCCGGGACTTTCCAAAATCTCAACAGGCATCGAATAAAATTAAATTCAGAGAAGTGTACCTTTGGTGTTCGATCTAAAATGTTGCTCGGTTACGTAATTGGTTCGCAAGGCATTTCTGCTAACCCTGAAAAAATCGAAGCCATTGAAAATATGCAGGCTCCGACTACCGTCAAGGAAGTTCAGAGCCTCACCGGACGGATGGCTACTTTGAGCAGATTTATTTCCCGTCAGGGCGAACGCGGGCTGCCCTTATTTAAGGCCCTGCGCAAGCACAATGGTTTCGAGTGGACAGAGGAAACTGATAGATCCTTCTAAGATCTAAAGCGATACCTATCCAACCCGCCTGTCTTGACTACCCCGCGCCACGGCGAGCAGCTTTTGTTGTACCTTGGCTGCGTGCCGCAAGCGGTGAGCGCGGTCTTGACGGTGGAAAGGGAAGGCATCCAGCGGCCAATCTATTGTGTGAGCGAGGTACTTCACGGATCAAAGGAGCGTTACCCTGAGGTCCAGAAGCTACTCTACGCCTTGCTAATATCCTCCAGGAAACTTCGCCACTACTTCCAGGCGCATCAAATACTGGTCCCAACCAAGTTCCCTCTTGGAGAAATCCTAAGGAACAAGGAAGCTGGCGGACGTATAGCTAAATGGGCAATGGGCTGGCGAATTCGATATTCATTTGTCGCCCGAATCGCTATTAAATCACGTGTCTGGTGACTTTGTCATTGAATGGACTCGCCGCCAAAATCCTAGGAAGCTCCCGAGCAACCTGATGAACCCCCGACCATGTTTTTTATGGCTCGCGACCGAAACTTCGGGGTTGGTTTTGTTCTCATCTCCTCAAGGAGAGCAACTCGATATTCTATCCACTACACTTTGCAGCGACTAACAACGCCGCGGAGTACGAGGCCCTCCTCGCAGGACTAAGAGCGTCCAACGGCTGACTGCGAAAGGAGATTCACAGCTGGTCGTCAACCAGGTTAACAAGGAGTATCAGTGCTGCGATGACTCAATGGAGCGATACTTGGTTGAAGTGAGAAAGTTGGAGCGGCACTTTCGATTTTTCGAGGTGCTCTTCGTGCCCAGGAAGGAGAACTTTCTGGCCGACCAGCTGTCCAAGTTTGGATCCTCGCGCGAACTTGCTCCGGTAGGGGTGCTCGTCGAACACCTATACAAGCCCTCTATCACGTTTTCGGACGAGGCAACAGAGAGGCGGTGGTCTTGTCTCCGTCATCGGCAGGTGTCATGGATGGACAATGCCATTTGTCCGGTACCTTGCGGATGGGACCCTGCCCGACGACGAAGCTGAGCATTCCCGGCTTACAAGGCGTGCTGGTCCATACAAGCTTGTGGACGGCATCCTTTACCGTCAAGGTGCGCTAGGAGTCCTCTCCAAGTGCATCTCCCAACAGAAGGGTATGTTCCTTCTTAGGGACATACACGAGGGTGCCTGCGGCAACCACGCCTCCTTCAGGACTCTGGTCGGCAAAGTGTTTCGCATGGGGTATTGCTGGCCAACTGCGTTACAAGATGCCCGGGATATCGTGACTAAGTGCAAAGCTTGCCAATTTCACGCCCAAAAAGCACATAAGCCCGCCCAAAAGCTCCAAACGATCCCCCCATCATGGCCTTTCTCCACATGGGGTCTGGATTTGCTCGGCCCATTCTCTAAACGGTATAAGGGCTATACACACTTGCTCATCGCCATTGATACTTTTACAAAGTGGATTGAGGCAGAGCCTGTGTCATCTCTTCACGTCAAAACGGTTGTGCGCTTTTTCAAAAGCAACGTGGTCACGCGCTTTGGGATTCCCCACAAGCTGATCACGGATAACGGTACCCAGTTCAGAAGCGAGTTATTCCAGCAATACTGCGAACAGCTGGGCACCAAGGTCTGTTTCACCTCTATGGCACATCCACAGAGCAATGGAGCAGTCGAGCGAGCTAACGGACAGATCATCCAGGGTATCAAACGGCGCGTGTTCGCGGCACTCCATGAGCACAACAAGGTCTGGGTAGACGAAGTTTCTTCCGTCCTTTGGGCAGTTCGCACCACGACCAGCCGGGCAACCGGAGAAACTCCCTTCCAATTGGTCTACGGTGCAGAAGCCATCCTGCCCGCCGAAATAGTACTCGGGTCGCCTCGCACGAGCTTGGAGCGCTTACTCGATCTCGATCTCCTCGAAGGCACACGTGAACGGGCACAAGTCAGAATGGGGCGCTACCAGCAAGCTCTTCGCCGGCACACTGCCAAGTCAGTTCGACCAAGGGCTTTGAAGGTGGGCGACCTCGTTCTGCGCCGTGTGCAGAACCTGTCCAATGCCAACAAGCTAACTCCCCGTTGGGAGGGCTTATACACGGTCGTTTCTTCTGCTCGCCCGGGGGCTGTTCGCCTAGCAATGGAGGACAGGAGAGAGCTGACTAGCACTTGGAACATCGACCAGCTTCGTAAGTTCTTTGTGTAGGTCTTTTGTGTGTTTGCTTAGCTCCGCGCTTTTGTAAACTTCGCGCCTTAGATCGTCCAAGTCTCTCGGGCTGCCATGTAAAGTTCAATCCAATAAACAGTGAATTTTCGCGGCCCCCTATGGTCCTTTTCACTACTTGTCTTCTCAAAGACTACCCTCTCATATCTGGTAACACTTGATGGCTGCCCGGTCTTGCGAACCTTTGTCTCTACGATCTTTAGGGATTTCCCTGCCCGTATCTAGTTTCACCAAGTTCCTAAACTCAAAGTTGCGTAACACGGCATCCGGCCACGCGGCCGAGTCTGCTCTCGTAAGCCCTCCGCGGCAGAGGCACTCATCGCTCACGGCACAACCACTTGGCAAAGCCCGCTCTCGTAAGCCCTCCGCGGCAGGGGCACTTTCCTTGTTCGGTTACCTTTGGAATCGCCCAACTTACGTTAACAAGCAGTTCCTAGAACGAGTTGATCAAGATATGGGTGTCACTATATCTCTCTACGCACGTGCTCGAATTCGCGAACTTAGGTCTTCGAGCAACGTCCGTACCGGGGGCTAGGGTGTCGCTTTTTCTCTTGTGCACCTGTTCGAGTTCGCAAACTCAGGTTTTCGAGCAGCTGCACAACGGGGGCTGAGAGTTAGGCTAAGCGTTCTACCGGTTTTTCTTAGAACTTTCTAGCGCTGTTGTGCCTCCGCTCTTAGTTTCCTGTTCGTTCTTGTCTCTTTACTGCTCTTTTTTGCAGGGAAAAGGTAAGTCTCATTGTGCAAAAGTTAAGTCTTTATTGCGTGGTCAAAAGTTTACAGGTACAAGAAGGGTCCTACTTCTTCGAAGCAAGCTGCTCCTTCAGTGCCTCATTTTCTATCTTCAGGCTCAGGACTTCTCCTCGTTCCTTGAAACCTTCCTTGGCCTCAGCTCGGAGATGATCTGTTTCCTCCTTGCTGAGCCGGGCTTGCTCCGTTGCCTCTGCGCGGATCGCCTCGACCTCTTCGGTCTTGGCGCGCAGCCGTTCGGTCAAAGCTTCGCTCTGACCTACTCGCTGCTCGACGGTCTTGAGCTGCTCTTCCAGCTCCTTGACCTTGTCCTCCGCGGTGCCCGCCCTTGCGGCCAGCCCGCGCATCTCCTCGGCCTCCTCCTGTGATGTCCACAGGGCGGAGATCTTCTCCTGGAGAGCCGCGGAAGAACGCCTTTCTTCGGTCAGCTGGGCCTGGAACTTCTTCACCTTCGCCTTCAGCCGACTCCGGCTTTTGGCTGGTGCGGGGCGCTGCTCCTGGAAAGCCGCCATCACAGCGCTGCACTCGATGGTGATGCCTTCCACAAGCTACTCCATGGTGCCTTTCATAAACTGAAAGAGAGAAGACCAGGTTAGCTTTGAGCAGTTGCTGCTCGAATAGACCAGGTTTGGATTCGAAATTTACCTCTCCAAGCCGGCGCTTCATACTTTGGCGCAGGCGATCCTCGAGGCCGTGGGTCACGAGGCCTCTCCTGTTCGGGATCGGACTTGAGCAGCTTTCTTTCCGCTTAGTCTTTCCCATGCGGGAGCGCGCCCGCTTAGGCGCAGGGGCGACCTCCCCTTCCTCCAGCTCCTCCATCTGTTCGCCCTCGGGCAAGACAGGGGGCGCCGGAGCTTCCACGGACAGGGCGACCTGCTCGACCTGCTCGTGGCTTTCTGCTTCCTCCCTGGCGCGGTGCCTCGCGCCGCTCGCCCGACTTCTTACAGGCGCCCGGTGGCAGAACTCCTTCTGCTTTCATTGGAAGCCGTCGTCGCCTGTGGATGGGCTGCCCCTGCGACGAAGTGCCCGGTAGGACCGCCTGCTCGGTCCCACCTCGGGCAGCTGGCAGAGCCGACTCCTTGGCCCCACTATCCGTGGCGCCATGCGCCGCCTCCTCCGCCTCCAGTCTCTCCACCGCGCCTTTCAGCGCATCGAGCTGCTCGCTGGAGCCTGGCGGGAGCAAGCTCCACGCTACCAGCTTGTCCACGAGGTGGCTAACCGTCTTGCCATGACGCCTTGTGCGGTGCTCGGGCGGCGAGGGATCTTTCGATCGCCCGCGTCTACGTTGTCCGTGGTGATCTCCTCCTGGATAGCTGATGTAAAAAAGGGATGAGTTAAGTCCTACGCGGTTAGGTAAGTCGTAGGGTCGTAAGATTCGTTTCTACATACCTGCCGCGGAGGGCTTGATCTTCCTCTTTGTCGTTACAACTTTCCGCCTCTTCCTGGGGGGCTCCTTGGCTTCTTGTTCGCCTCGGCCTCCAGATGCTCGAGGCGACGAGCTCAGCTCCCTGCTGAGCTGAGCGCTCTTCTCGCGCAACGCAAGAAGCTTTTCCTTGCGCGCGACTTCCTCTTCAAACCTCCTCTGTTCGGCGACCTGTTGCAGCCGTAGCATATGGCCCGGGTGAGCCAGCGCATAGCGCTTAAGCCAGAGGGTCATGATCCTTACCTCTTCGTCGCTTTGCTCGCTGAGGAGAAAAGGGCTTGGTCGTTTCCCGCTCGGCTGGCCGCGCGCTTGCTTGGCTTGCTCGGCGCGCTTCGTTGCCGCAGGGGGCTTCTTCGAGAGCTGGCGGCCGCCATGGCGCGGTGAGCTCCGCGTCGGTTCAGCCGCCACCTTGGGCTTCGTGGCCACCTTGGCCTTGTCCTTTCTCACTTTCTCCTTTTCGGATCCGAAGAGTTCCTCCACGATCCCTCCAAGGATCAGTTGATCCTCCTGTTCATTTGATAAGCGAATGTTAGCATATTCAACAGCACAAGTCTAGCAACACAGGCTGGGTCTAAATGACTTACCTCGTCTGTGCGGACGAGTACGTTGCGTGGGCAGGTGAATGCCACCTCGCCGGTGACTTCCCCGTCCTTCCTCGTTGCCTTCAGCACGGAGTTGACCTGTTCGGTCACCCATGCGTCGGTTGGCATCACTGCCCGAGCAGGAGAATCCGTTAATCCCTGTTCGGATGAACCGTCAAAGAAAGATCGAGTCTTAAAGGCACTTACCCGTGCTCTCCCTGGAGATGTCTTCCCATCCCTCTATTTTATAGAAGGGATAGGGTCTTCTCCGTAGCGGACAGATCCTATTCGCTGTGTAGTCGAGGATGATCTCCCTGCCCGTGAGCCCGAGGCTCACGAGGGAGGCGATCTTCCTTGTCAGGTACCAGTCCTCGGCGGACATCTCCGGCCGAGGCATTGGGGTTCCCTTCGCCGGCGCCTTCCCGGTGAAGATGAGCTTGCTGTCGGTGCTTCGCTTGCTGTAGAACCACCTCATCCACCACGCGCCCATTGAATCGAGCAGTGGTGGACGAGGGTACGGCACGTCGTCGGCGGTGGCCCGGAGCTTGAGGTAGTAGCACCCAAGCGCCGAAGCGGCGGAGCTGCTCCTCGTTACTGTGTAGTAATGGAGGACCAGCCCCACCGGCAGGTCGATTCCCAGATAGCCCTCGCACAAGTGTGCAAAGACGGCCATCTGGAGGATGGAATTCGGATTGAGGTTCGTCACCTCTAAGCCGCTGATGTTGAAGAAGGCCTCCACGAAGTCGCTCTCGGGAGACCTCAACCCGAACAGTGCGAACTGTTCGAAGTTGATGAACTCGCCCTCGAGCGGTTCCGGAGTTTCCTCCTTCCCGGGCAGCCTCCAGCTGCCGGCGTCGATGTGGCCCTCCTCCCAGACCTTCAAGTCCTCCTCGGTCACGCTAGTGCCTGCAAACTTGGCCATAGCAGTTCCCAGGGCTGGACGAACATGATTGAGGGTGGAGTTTGGTTCTTTGATGTTGAGCGCGGTTGGAATTAGGGCTTGGGAAGAAAAGGCGTGAGAGCAGAAGTGGCTAGCCGCGGGCGGCTTGGGTGTTTTTATAGGCCCAAATGAGCAGCCTTACAACGGATTTTTGCCACTAAACGGCTAGTTTTTACCGCAACGGCTATGTAAAAACGGTCGATTTTTTTTCTTCGCTTGGCGCAAGTTACTGTTGAGATTTGCCAGCGGCTACTTTTCAGCGTCCGTCTTTGAGGGCTGGGTGCTCTGCTTTCCGGATGGATCGTTTTCTGTTCGCAATGAGTTGCTCGGCCTTGTCGGGTTTGTTCGATCCCGGACAAGTCCTGTTCGGTGGAACCATAACCTGTTCGGTCTCTTGTTGCATGTCCTTATAGCAGCATAGTTTCCCTCTTCGTGGCATTGAGTCTCAAGAGGAAGACCCCACTCTAGTGAGTCCTTCCACTTGAGTCTCGGGGGCTAGTTGTCAGGGATAAAATCACGGCCCATTGCCATGATCCATTCCCTGACGGCCCAGTCGAACAGCCTACCAGGGCCCAGCTCCCTAGAAGGTTCTATCAGGCCCGTATGCATCCTGCCGAACAGCCTCCTAGCTGGCATGATGCGTAGCGGCCAAGGAATCGTGTTTGAATCCGTCTCGAACAGGAGTTCTGCACGGCTACGTGAAGACCCGGACGTTGGTTTCCCGGATTGGAATAGGAGCCGTGATTCCCAAGACTTGGAGTTTTCCTTATCTGCCTCGGGATATATTTGGCACGTCGAGTTCGTTACGATCTTGTAGTTAGCCCAGCCCGATATTCCCTCGGTAGGTCGGTTTGCTCTGCACTATATAAACAGGGACCCTATGGTGTTTAGGGGGACCCTGGCCAAGAGCTTTCGCATCTTAGCACTTGGTAGACACTTGATCATTGCATTGTCGCACTTATACACCATAATCTCGCCGAGACTTGTTCGTCTCGTCGAGCCACCTCTTGTAATCATCTTTGATATATAAGAAAGACTGGACGTAGGGCTATTATCTCTCCCGAGAGGCCTGAACCAGGATAAAAACCCCTGTCTCCCTGTTTGTTGTTGTTCATTCTGTTCGGCGTGTCTCCTATCTCCCACTTGAAGAACCTTAGTTGACTTGGGTCAATATCCCAACCGTCGACAAGATTTGACTATTAGAAATGACCAATATACCCTTTAATAAATTGTGGATTTAGAAACTCCTTAATTTTAACTCCAAATTGGGTGGTTTGCATTTTTCTAGTTATGTAAAATCATGTTCTACTTGTCATCCAAATTTCATAATTTTCTCAATTTTCTAGTTTTTATATATTTTTTATGAGACATGGTAGGTACCATTATTTTTTTAATGGATCACAAGTATGACATGGTATTTTTTTTAAGTTTAGTATCAGATGAATTTTTCCATATTTGTCATTTTCGTTAGCTCTAATAGAATTGACTATTATAAATGGCAAAAAATACCCTTTTAGAATCACGATTTAGAGCCTACTACACTATAACTCCAAATCGAGTAATTTAAATTTTTATATTTATATAAAATCATGTTCTACTTATCATTTAATTTTTTACATTTTCTCCTTTTTTAATTTTTATTTTTTTCATGAGACATTGTAGGTAACATTATTTTTTTTAGAAAAAACACATCCCAATTTTTGAAACCAATTTTAAATTTGAGTACACATAATTTTTGAATCATATTGTCAAAACTTTGCAAATCTTCTACTATTTTCTATGAATTCCTTAATTTGTAACGTATTAAAAGGCAGGGGCAAAGAGGACATTTTTCATGGCCGAATCTGACAAAATTAAAAGAAATGACAAATACGGAATAAAGGTCATTTGACAATTGTAAATATTAAACTTAGAAAAATTCGACAGATTTTGAATTAGACTAACTTTTGATGATAAATGTGAAATTCTCTATATTTTTTTTGGAATGTCATACATACACACTTGAAATATATGATCCATTTGTGTTTGGACTTTATCATAAGTTTAACTATATTCTTGTAAAGAAGGTTGGAAAATATTTATTTGTCTCTAACCTATGCCCATTATATCAGATTGGTTGCTAAACCGAAATAACATGTTTTAATAGTCCTTGAATTATCAAAATCAAATATGTCCTTTAAACAACTAATACTTGCAAACCTTATGTCCACATGTGTGTTTTCGCTGATGTGGCACATTGCCGGCACACATGCCCTCCCTCTTCTCTCTCCTCTCTATGGCCCCACATGTCATCCTGCGTGTATAGAGAAAGTCAGAAATAAGGAGAAGAGAGATATATAATGACATGTGAATACCACATCATCTAAAGAGCCCATGTGAATGCCACATCAACAAAACTCCATTCAAAACCATTGTTTGATTGGTCAAAAGACCGTATAGATCCCATGTTGTTAGTTCAGGACTGGTTAACCCCAATATTTCGGTTTATAGAAAAATTTAGGGACAAATGGATGTTGTTTTTAAGATTAAGTTAGAAACATTCCTAGATGAGTCGCGATGGAAAAAACTCATGTATGCTACATTTTATACTTTTGCACACCTATAATTTTGACATGTATATTACGCGGGTAGATTAATTGATTAATTGTTAAATACAAAATTTAAGTTAAACTAACTTAATCCGGTAAGAATGAACTAACTTGCTTTATATAGGAATAAGTTTTAGATTGGTCCCTCAACAATGTCTACAATAGCAAATTAGTCCCTAAACCTAAATATTGGGCTTGACCGATCACCCAACTATTAGAAGTGCGCTTGATCGGTCCATTGACCAGTCAAGTGATAGTTTTGGGAATTTTTCATTGACTTGCCATGGTTTCGCTGACGTGGCAGCTGCCACATCAATAAAAACCATGCCACGTCAATGGAATTTTTCCAAAACTACCTAGTTAATTGGTGAAATAATCGGTCAAATCAAGTTTCAGTGGTTGAGAGACTAGTCAAACCCGATATTTGAGTTTAGAGACCAATTTAATACCACAGGCATTGGTACTCGTGTTCTCGATCTTCTCATCTTCACAAAATATTGTATTGAAAAGTGTGCACACAATACTGCAACCCTAGCCAAAGCAATTGAATCCAACCCTAGCCAAAGCGATTGAACCCAGTCCAGTGGCACGTTCTCAAAACCATTTAAGGTATAAAACCAAGAAACTCATATCACCGTTAAAACCTTGACTTGAAGTATAAATATTTGTCAAATATGGCTTCACGTACGGTTTCCTCTGTAATCGTAAACCTTTTTATCATTGATCCAATAGAAATTCTATTTTGCTTAAGCAAGAAAACATACTCAAACGAGTGAAAAACGGCAATCCGGCTCGATATCAGCCTCGGCACACGATCGGGAGATGCTGCCTGTCCCGTTTTATGCCCCCTTCGGGTCGGACTCGAATACCCGAAGAGACCCGCACCGCCCAACACCGACCCAGGCCGTACCGGACGCGACCGACCCGGACTCGAGCCGACCCGAGCCCTTCCTCTCCGCCTATAAATACCCGACCCTCGCCTCCCTCTCACCGTATAAAATCTTCCCGTCTCTTCCCTCGCGACCACCCGAACAACGAACCAACCAAAACCCGCGCTCCAACCCGCCGCCGCCACTCTCCCGCCGCCGCCCAGTCGCCCACCCCCGCCGCCACCTCCTCCGTATATATAAAGCACGCCCGTTCGAAAACCTCGCCTCCAGATCCTCGCCGCCGGCTGGATCAGATGGCTGCAGCGAAGGTGCTTGGGCTGGGAGTGGCGCCGCGCGGGGGCGCGGAGGCCGGGGCCCGTGCTGGGAGAGTGGGGAGCGCCGCGGCGGCGGCGGCCGGAGGTACTGCGCCGAGGGCGGATCTCGGCAAGCACCCCTCCGGCATCATCCCCACCATCCAGTGAGTGCCCGTCTCCGCCGCCGACATGCATGATCCAGCCGCTTGTGCCGTGAATATTGGAACCTAATTAGTAATAATTAATGTGGCGTATGAATTGGGTAGATGCATGGGACGGGGTCTGTTGATCTGCAAGGTCGCGGCCTCTCGGTGTTTATCCCAATCTAGGAACCGGCTCGGCGCCGGTGCTAGTTGATCTGGGTAGTGTCGCCATTTGCGTACTTGACAAGGATTAGTTTAGTTAACGCTGATCTCGTTTTCATAGCTCCGCGTAATCTAAACCAGCCGATGCACCTATTACTGTTTACTCGATGATCTGTACCTGATGCATGAACGTAATGATAAAACTTAGTGAAAACACTGTCGAACCAAACTAAAAGTATGGGATATGTGCACACATATATGTGTGTTTGGAAGAAAGATGAATTCGCATTGACTTTTCCCTAGAAATTCACAATCAATATGCATGATCAAGAGGTTGTTACTTGTTAGTTTTATCAAAACAAGATTTGAGGTACCCGGCTGCTAAAACGAAGTATTGTCTCATCTTTACCTTGAAAAGATGATTGGTGTTTGCCTTTGCCTACCCCAACGTACGCATGAGCTCTAATTAATCAGTTGATCGATGTCTCAGGAACATTGTCTCCACAGTTAATCTGGACTGCAAGTTGGATCTGAAAGAAATTGCTCAGCGGGCGCGCAATTCAGAGTACAACCCGAAGGTATATATAATCTCACTATTTTCACTTGCAGACGCTTCCTTCATCTCCTGTAAGCTAAATCATGGAACAATTACGTAATCTGGCTGTGCCATATGTGTTCTTTGACAGCGTTTCGCTGCGGTCATCATGAGGATCAGGGAGCCGAAGACTACAGCGCTGATCTTTGCTTCGGGAAAGATGGTTTGCACCGGAGCCAAGAGCGAAGCACACGCGAAGCTTGCTGCAAGGAAGGTAATAGCCATTGACTCTATTGTTTCATCACCGCATATACTTAGGAGTGCTGGGTGTTTCGATCATGCAGGAAGAACTGTTCATTGGTCCTTTTTTTCAGCTCTTGCTGAACTGATCTGTGACATTTTATCTCATTATTTGCTAGCGCAGCACGCGCGAATCGTCCAAAAGCTCGGTTTCAATGCTAAGTTCAAGGTGCTGCCTCATGCCACTCACATTTGTTCAGAAAACTGTTCGCGATTTCCTATCTTGACTCACCCGACTAATTTTGGTCGCAAACAGGATTTCAAGATCCAGAACATTGTTGCCTCATCTGACGTCGAATTCCCTATTCGTCTCGAGACCCTTCATTACGCCCACGGTGTCTTCTCCACTGTAGGTTTTTTTCCTGTCTAACCAAATACCTCAAGCGAATCCTATTAACACTGAATTAATTCAATACAAAACTAATTGGATGCCAAAGTTGCCCCCCTTTAAAAAAATATCGGTTTAAGACGATACATCTCTGTCTACATAAGCCTAAGATAAATTTCTTGTCTCAAACAATTCAAGCTGTTGTGCCACGCAGCTTCTATTACCATTAGCCATTTAGCCGCCATGTCATGATTTTGTTTACCTTAGGCTTGTCGAATGCATTCACATGGTAAACAATTTGTTAACCGCGCGCTGACTGATTAATTATTCACAGTATGAGCCGGAGATCTTCCCTGGGCTGATTTACCGTATGAAGCAGCCAAAGATTGTGCTCCTTGTGTTTGTCTCCGGCAAGGTCGTCCTCACCGGAGCCAAGCTGAGAGAAGAGCTATACACTGCCTTCGAGAACATCTACCCAGTGCTGTCTGAGTTCAGGAAAATCCTGAAACGATGGTAAACCTGCCATACACTCACTTCTTTGTCACGCACTGCACTTTATTTTTCGCTAGTTTCATTGATTCCAGCCTTCTCCCTGTGTCTTCTCAACAGCTAAGTGGGGTCATCTTTCAGATGTGAGATTGATGCTGCCGCTCTGCACTGGCAAATAGATGAGGACACTGACAAAATTTGGCCGCTGCATCTGTTTCTTTTGTGTAGCCTGTGTAGGGATAGGATACATAGGAGGGCACCTGAGCAAAAGGGAAAAAAAATTATGAAGAATATGAGGCTGAATGCTGAGTGCTGATGAAATGCATCTTTTGACTTGGGATCATGTTCATATTGTACACACGTGACTAACTCTGATGTACTGTTCGGTCATGAGACCATCCTGGGACCAGAAAGGATCAGAAAATACTCTGCGTTTTAACATGAATTTGCATGTCGGTATCACACACTGCTTTTCCATGATAATAGAAGGCTTTAATATGAAGTAGACAGGGAAAAACTATACAAGATATTTTGCAAAAGCAAAAGGCATAAAACTAAGAGTGACTCTAGACAACTGTCTCCCTCCTCTCCCACCCAGTTGATTTTCGGCACGCTGTCTATGACAGTGTAGCCCACCTTAGACCCACCTATAGATTTTAGTATGGCGAATGAAAGCAAATAAATTACCATAAATAAGATAGTTTTCTCACTATGTCCTAATGCATAGTTCATAACATAGTTTTACACCACCATTTCAACATAAATAGCTAAGAAGTCCACACATTAACATAACATAAATAGATCGTCGCCCAATATCCATATTTCCAACCCGGATCATTGAACTTTGGCTTCCGTTTTGTATCGTTCAAAGGGTTATATCCATCTGCTGCCTGAGAGGATTTGGTTTGGATGGTATTTTGATCGCCAGTGCCGTCACTGGCCATCTGTAACAAGAACAGAGAGCGAGCATAAGAGAGCGAGAGAGAGAGACAGAGAGAGCGAGGCCGAGAGAGAGAGAGAGAGATGCAGAGGAACAGAGAGCGAGAGGGACAGAGAGGGAGGTGAACCGGAGGAAGGGTAGGGGAAGGCGGCGGAGGAGGGAAGAGAAGGGCAAGGCGTCTTACCGGTCACCACAGAGGAGATGACGCCATAAGGAGGTGTGGGAACTTCGTCGCCGCAGTGAGGCGGCCGCCGAGAGGAGGCGTGGCCGCGGGGGAGCTTTGTGGCTGCCGACGCCGGATTCGCCGTCGCCTCTTGGTGAGTTCGCCTCTAGTCGAGGGTTTAGGGTCGAGCCGGGGCTGGTCAAGGGTTTGGTCAGGATAGGGGTGGGGGTGGGGTGTTTTAACTCTTTCTCTCCCCCTATGGTGCCTGCCTCACAGCTTCTCGCCGCCTTAGACGCAATAGGCGCCTATGGCAGGGCGTCGCCTGAGCCGTCTGCTTCGGACCGCCACGACACCAAAGCGTCATTGAAGCGACGCTTTGGCGACGCCTTAACAACTATGGTTACTATGTAGGATGGATGATGATGTGCAGAAGAGAAAGCGTGTATAGAATCCAATGTAAGAGTCAACTCTACACGAAAATTAAAAAAATTCGTGTGTAAGCAAGTTGTATAAAAAAACATGTGCCCATCTTAACCATTGTATGAGTTGCTCCTAATGCTAACTATAAGTAACATAGTAATAGCTAGAAATAGCTGTTGTCTCAACCATTGTACATGCCCTAACTAGGGATGTCATGAGTGTGGTCTAGGCCATTGTCATGTGCATGTTATGGCTTGCTGTGGGCAGTGTTCAATCCATTAGGGACCTTGAAGATGGTGCAGAGTTCGATCCCCAGGCACAAGGCTGCAGCACAACAACCATCAACGATGCACCTCGAAATCAGGAAGCATATTATCTGTTGGCTTAATTAGTTTGTTAGACATTACATGTATTAGGCTTGTCCTATCTATCATTAGATGCATTTGTTAGTGGCATTTCTATTTTAAGGAGTCGTGTAGGAAAGAAGACATCAAATTGTGTACTTGTGGGATGGTCACCACAATAGTCAGGGCCATCATGCTGCTTGGGTTCAGGGTAGACAATCCTACCATGTGACATGGAAAGTATGTTTATCAAACAAACAAATTGCTAATCAATAATAATAAAAAGATCAAGCAATTGACCTTTAGTCAGCTCATCCTATGAACAGGAAAAGAACAGAGTCTAATGGTTTCTCTGATGAATAAGAATTTCCCTACTGCTATTGTTCAGTAAACGCAAACATCCTTTTTTTGCTGAATAATCAAATGATAATGCAAACACTAAATTTAATTTCTGCAGAGCCCATGTTATAGGGCCCAAATGGGCCATCAATAGTACCGCGGGTACTGTAACACGCATGAACAGTACCGCGGTTACTGTATCACGTGGCCCCAGGCTGTGATTATATTTAGAATATGTTTCTATCTATTAGGGATTAGTTTCTTAGAGTTCAAGTAATTTCTTTCTTGCTGTTCAAGTCGATCTTTTCTTGTGATCTAAGTCTGTTCTCCCTATAAAAGGAAGGGTCATGTATCTTTTATTATCATGCAAATAATGAATCAAAATTGAGAGCAGATCTCATAGGCGGTGGCTCCAATAACAGCCAAGGCGTCGCCCATGATAAACGGCCGTCCCGCCCGCATCAAGGGCCGTATCCCCCTGTTGCGTGCTTGCACGTAACAATTGGTATCAGAGCCAATCGGTCCTCCTGTGATGGCTTCTAGCGAGGAGCGGATCGGAAGGTTGGAGACGTCCATCGAGGAGCTACGCACCTCGCAGGATATGATGCGGGCATCGATGGCTAGATCGGAGAAGATGTTGGCCGACTATATTGAGTTGATCCAAGTCAAGGGCAAGGGAATGGAGGAGATTGAAGGGAAGGAGAAGGTGGTGGAGGAATTGGAGTCGGGGCAGCACAACGACTCTAGGGATAGCCGTGCGCCACCTCCAAAACAGCACCATCGTGACGACACCGGGTTGGTCGGTGACCACAATACTATCAATGACGTCGTTGATGACACCAAACAACAACATTGGGATGATCCTACTGGCAACGCCATGCTGATCTCCTGTGTGATTTCTCCTAAGAAGACGAGGTTTCAAGAGGAACACCTTCATGGCATCAGGTCTTGCGTCGCTCCACGTCGAGCACACACCCAGCGACCGCAACATCGACATCTGCATCCTCATCGGCGGATGCTTTGCAACCATACAAGACCATCGCGGCTACGACGTGCGCATGATGATGTGCTTCGACTTCAACATCGACGTCAAGTTCTCGGGCATCATCGCTTCAACCTTGAGGACAAGGTTGATTTGAAGGGGGGAGTAATGTTATGGGCAGGCCCAATAGGGCCCAAACGGGCCATGAATAGTACCACGAATGCATCAGAAGACGAGTGAAAAAGATCACGCATGTTATCAGTATCATGTGGCCCCAGGCTGTGGTTATATTTAGAATATATTTCTATCTATTAGGAATTAGTTTCTTAGAGTTCAAGTAATTCCTTTCTTGTTGTTCAAGTCGATCTTTTCTTGTGATCTAAATCTGTTCTCCCTATAAAAGGGAGGGTCATGTATCTTTTATTATCATGCAAATAATGAATCAAAATTGAGAGTAGATCTCATAAGCGGTGGATCCGATAATAGCCAATGCGTCGTCGACGATAAACGGCCGTCCCGCCCGCGTCAAGAGCTGTATCCCCCTGTTGCGTGCTTGCACGTAACAGCCCACTGTGGTTTTTCTTGAACTCAAATCATTGTTATAGTTTACTGTCATTTAAACAGAGTCCATGCCCTTCTTTGGACCTCAGGATAATTTAGACTGTAGCGGCAACCAAGATATTTAAACTTAACAGTAGTAAACAATATCTTAAAGATGCACTGGCATACCTAGTAATCAGTAAACAGGAGTAAGTGGCATCCATCACCCAACTAATGCTTTGTTTTACTGAATAAAACCATATAAGCCAGCTGATCGAACCAACCATTTCCATTCTTTTTTTTAAAAAAAAAGGCACATATTGTCAACATTACACTGCTATTCAATAATGACATGTTAATAGCAGGTTACTAAGTTTTTTGAGCGCAACATGTTATTAAGTTGAGAAAATGGAAATTAGCCTATATGTATACCTTCAATAGAGGAAGAAAGATGGTATGTTGGATCGCATTTATGCAAACATATGATTGAGCACATTTCATTGTGCAATAATACAAACATCTGGACTCCAGAAGGGAAATCTTAAACACCAGAGTAGAATGTGAACTAAGATTTATAATATACATGTAAGGCGGACATAAAATGTCCACTGCCTCGTGTTTGAACTTATTTCTTGCATTTCACTAAAAACAAACATACCTGAACACTTGACAAGTCATTAGTGTTTTTGAAGATGTTTTGCTGAACAGGCAATGTATTTTACTTTATTTGTGTTACTGTTGAACAGGCAATGTATTAGATTACTCTGTCTCTCTCTTCTTTCTCTGAAAATGTTGGCACCCAATACGTACTTGTTTTAATCAAACAGCATGGCAGGCTCTCATATGATCATATCATATATGCTATCATAGGCACAGAATTTAAAAATGGATGTAAAGGAGAAGAGAGAGTGAGAAATCAACATGAGAAATTGAGAATAGAGTTTTGCACTTTTAGACCTAAAACTCTTTAGAAGTCCATTCTACACTTCAAAGTAGCTTTCTGAAGAGGCTGATCATAATATAGCCAAGGGAATGAGACACGCCAAGGAATGTCAAGTGGTGGGCGTCAGAGATACACAAAGTCCCAACAAAAGTATGCAACCATTGTTAAGGATATGTACAACAATGTTGTGAAAAGTGTGCAGACAAGTGACGGTGACACCGATGACTTCCCTATCAATATAGACCTACAACAAGGGTCAGCCCTTATTTATTTACTTTGGTGATGGATGAGGTTACCAGGGACTTACATGGGACATCCCTTGGTGTATGCTCTTTGCTGATGATGCGGTGTTAGTTGGTGAGAGTAGGAGTGGGATTAGTAGAAAATTAGAGTTGTGGAGACAAACTCTAAAATCGAAGGACTTTAAACTTAGTAGGACAAAAATTGAATATATGAGATCTTACCCTAGAAGGACAAGCAGTACCCGATAAGGATACCTTTCGTTATTTGGGGTGGATGCTACTGAAAAATGGTGATATTAATGAAGATATTATCTATAGGATCAAAGCATGGTGGATGAAATGGCGATTGGCATCTGGCATTCTTTGCGATAAGAAAGTGCCACACAAACTAAAAGGTAAGTTCTATAGGGCAGCAATTAGGCCGACAATGTTGTATGTTGCAGAATGTTGGCCTACCAAAAGACTTCATATCCAACAGTTACGTATAGCAGAGATGTGTATATTAAAATGGATTTGTGGCTATACAAGAATGGACCGAATTTGTAATGAAGTTATACGTTTGGCACCCTCACCAATTGAAGGGAAAGCTTGTTCAACATCGGTTGAGATGGTTCAGACGCATTCAACAAAGGCCTTCAGAAGCATCAGTGCAAAGTGGAATCTTTAGGCGTAGTGATAATGTAAGGAGAGGTAGAGGCCGACCTAACCTGACATGGGAGGATGCAATAGGAAGAGACTTCAAATATTGGAACATACCTAGAGACTTAGCCTTAGATAAGGGCACTTGGATATGAGCAATCCACATACCTGGAATTCTGCTAATCCAAAATTCCAGGTGCAATCAGAAAAGGTCAGTTATTAGGCCCTGATTGCAGTGAATTCTGGTCAGCCTAATAACCAAGGGAACCGAATTATGTGCAAGTGATACTTAAACACAGTCCAGCGAGTTAAAACAGAAAAGGTACACCACTCTTCGGTCAAAATCAGAGCCAATAAGAGACCAAAACAATTATAGTAATTTATACAAAAGCTAACCGGATAATTTTTCTATTCTCAAGAAATATGCTAAACAAAACTACTTTCCAAGCAGGCAAGGACATAGTTGGTGAATTCAGGTGGTTATCCCTTTCTTTTTTTTTGTGAATGGAATTGAGAAAAAAAAAACAGGTTATATTTAGTGAATACCAGAATTGCATAATAAAAGTCTGGCAATCTCATCTGGTGATGATTGGTCACAAGTGTGACAAGTGGTATCTCCACCAAACAAAAAATATATATATTTCAGGTTTTGGAATCTTTTAGTTGTTGGAAGTCCTTATCCTATATTCCTAAACAATGGACTTAAGAGTATCATATGATATGCTATCTCCACAATTGGCATGAAAATGATAGTAGTCCTTTGAGAATTTGTCCAGCATGTGACCCCACTAAAGGCAAAATGCTAAGCTACTCCATAGCATCTCCAAAACATCGTACTGCAGTGAGAACGTCCCGATCAATATAATAATTTTCCTCATCATCCAAGGACAACGTTGCCAGAAAACATGCAGGAGCCATACAAAAATCCAAACACAAGCTGATTCTCTCTAGCAAGGTGATCGACAAGAATACTTCATGGGAAAACATGAGTATGGACAATTGGAGAGGGCAAATAGCTCCCTTGGAATCATCAACTCTTGTAGCATGGTATTTACAAGGCACAACATGCAGAAGTCAGGACCTCAAGTCCCACAGGAATTCAATCAAACATGTGGTGAGCAGTGGGCACATCAAACAACACGGTCCACTTCCCTAGGCCAGTAAAATTTGTTCACACAAATTAAATATCTCACACTTTTGCCAATGGAGTTCTAATCAGTCAATTCAATTCCAACGACCCAACATACAAATCATTAACCTATCATAATCGCCCCAATCACCACCAAACAATCTTCAAAGCAAATGAAACAGGCCTCCATTCAGCAAAAGATGCATTTTTTCACTTTACTTCGTTTCACCAAATCTGGGTGGGACATGAACACCAACCACCTCCCCTAGCCCCATAACCTTCTAAGCACAAGAATCCTGGGTCCAACAGAGTCCAAGGATCAGAAAACTCGGATCCATTGAGCCCTAGAACTGAAAAAATAATGTAATGAGGTCCATGAAGCTGTCCCTTACACACAACAAGATGATGCATCTTTGCAGACAATTAAGCATGTGGAAAAGGAGGCAGCAGCCAAGCCACCTTTCTTGATTTTTCACCAAACTGGACAAGAAAAGATCTTTTTTATATGTACTTAGATAAGAGATACAATCAGGAAGAAGGGTTGATGACATGGTGGCGATCGAAGACGTGCTATCCAGGTCGCTTCCCACACGCACCCACATACATCCACCCAAAAGAGTGGCCCAAGATGATGATGTGATGATATGGACACGGATCTGGGGACGGCATCGGCAAAAATCCAAGCAAATCGCCGTCGCCGTCACACTAGCAGGGTTCTTGAGAGGATCGCAGCGGCCGGTAGCTAAAAAAGTAGCGCTCTTGGGCGTCATCGCGTCAGTGGCAGGACGGAGAAAAACGCAAGAAAATGCCGGGATCCTGGATCAGAGAGGAGACGGGGACAGGAGTGAGAGGCGAGGGTGACCTGCTTGCTGATCGGTGGTGCGACGGGAACCACCAAGAAACCACATCGCCTGTCACCGCCTCACGCCGCGTGCGCGGATCAACGCGGTGAGACGGAGGCGCCTCTCCCTCATTGCCAAGTACAGCGCCCAGCATAGCATCAGTGCATCACACAGGGTGAAATTGGCATCTGGAAGATCGATTCGAGTCCCTGACAACGGAGGTCAAGACAGAGGGAGAGGTGAGGATGACCAGGGTGCACTGCTGTTGACCCACGACTCCAGAAGTAGCCGGCGAGGACACATCTTTGTACTGCGGTAAAGAAAAATAGATTCGCTAATCCTCCCGCGACCGAAATTTCCTTTCTATTGAGTCACTACTTTCAAACTGCACTCTAATAATACTTGAAACTAGGTGAAACCCCGCGCGTTGCTGCGGCAACGCGTAAGCATCTGTTGAAGAGATAGCTGAAGTAGCCATATTTTAAACTATGTATCAGTAGCATTTTATTTTAAGCGGACCTTTTGTAATGTATGATGAAGGGTAAAAGTGTATTTTAAAATAAATCTAGAAGAAAAACTTTGAGATTGAAAGAGAAAATATGGAAAACATATGAAATACGTACACAACATGTCTTCCTTTCTAAACTTGTACTTTTTATTCCTAGATTTGCTGGACTTAACTTCTTGTAGCAATGAACTTATGCATGAACTCTTTTTAGAAAGGACAGAAAAGAAAAATGTAACATCAGCATGTTGTGGCCATGTACAATATACAATGTATATGAAACAATATACAATGTATATGTTGTGGCCATGTACAATATGCAATGTATATGTTGTGGCCATGGAGGTAAAATGATGCTCCCTCCCTTACAACATTTGTTATATATAGGTGATCCTACTCGACCATGACCACGTACATGCTCCTCATACCAAAAGCGGGCACGACAATATGGGCATATATGGGTAGGCCCTCCAAGATAAAAAGGCGCATAAATAGAACCTAATACTTAGGATTTGTAAGGATGCAACCACCAAGAAGCATGTTATCCTCATATGGCATGGACGAAGATGGCAAAGATGAATCATGAGAAATTAAAGAAGTCATGGAGAAGACCCTACTTGGTTTACATTTGAGCAGCTGCCCAAAACCATAGGTGAAAGGCATGTTCTCAATAATTGAAATCATACATTGCACTGGATACCTGTTCAAGTCTTTGTTCATTGGCAGAACTATCTGGATTGATACATCTGAGAGTTTGTCATCAGAAGACTGAGTGAATACAGGTGTGGTCATTGGGATCTTCTCAGAGGAAGCATTCTTGCCAAATATATATCTATAGGTACAGGTATTTCTGTTAGAAAGACATAGATAGCTAAGATAGGGCAAAATATTTACAGTAACAACCTGATGGGTGAAATGACTCACCCAGTAACATTATTAAAACCTGATGATCCTGTTAGTTTATCTCCTTTTGCTTCGACAATTAATAATGGTGAATATCTCCAGACCTGCAAAAAAAAAAATTATGCTCATATGTTACCTGAACAAAATCTATGAAGAGGAAACAGTTAAAAGTTAGTGGTTTATAGACTACTAATCTACTACTATATAAGCGAAAGATCGTACTTGCAAGATTCCATAATTAACAAAAGCTGGGTACAATCATTTGAGAATTTGTCAGTGTTGTATCTTCTTATGGAGAATGGATCATGAGACCATGCCAGATTGTTAGTGTGGAACTTCAAATCTACAATGAATTGGGTCTCAAAAATAAAATATGTGCAATGAACCAATAGTTCAATACCTCATAATTTGCAGTCCTTTTTAAAATCAGGTAGTTTGGTGTTTCTATGCCTAGGGTCTTGTAAATCCGTAGCTGAGCAAAATAAAAAGCCCAATTTGAAATATTTGTTTCACATAGAAAACAGATAAATTGATGACAAAATACCTGCTTGAAAACATCCTATAGTCCTTCAAAAGAAAAATATTCGTTGTTCTCTATAGAATCCCAAAGATCCTGCACTTTAGCAGATCATGATATTACAATACCATTTATGGACACCTTAATCGGACCAAGGAAGAATTTTTGGCGGGCATCGGAAGTTTAACATTTCTTTGGACAAATGACGACAGCAGTGTTCTTGTAGCTCCTGTTGCTGTATCATTTGGGAAGACCACGGGCACCATTAGCTTTAAGAAAATCAACACCGGAGACTCTCCTCTTTGCTTCTTCTTCCACGCACCTCCTCATTGGGCGGACAGCCGCATGCACACTTGCATCGGCTCCTTCTTCAGCTGCCGTCTAGGTGCAGCAGGCATGCATTTGCCCCCAAATTCTCTTCGCCGGCCAGCAACTTAAACACACACATGGACAGAGATGAGGATTAGGGAGCAGTAGTAACAGCTAGAAGAAGAAGAAGAAGAAGAAGAAGAAGAAGAATGAGAGAGGCGGCGGCTCACCACGGGCTGCATGATGGAGCTAGGGCCTGCCGTCGCGCCGGCGGCGGCGTGGAGCCGTGGAGAATGGAGAGCCGGAGAGGAGTCGCAGGCGGGGCGGCCGGCGGCAGCGTGTAGTCGGCGAGGCTGGGCGGCCGGCAGGGCGGGGTTGCGGGCTCGCGGGGAGAGGCGGAGAGGACTCGCCGGGGAGGGCGGCGGCTAGGGTTGCGGGGCAGGTGGGAAGCTTCGTGGGAAGAGGAGGCGAGGAGAGCAGCGAGGAGGCAGGTGGGAGGCGGAGAGGAGGAGGCGGCGCGGTGGAGGAGGGGAGACGGAGGAGCGCGGTGGAGGGGAGGCCGGCGCGGGAGGAGGAGGCGGCGCGGTGGAGGAGGAGGCCGGCGCGGGGAGGAGGAGGCCGGAGCGGGGGCGGCGCGGGAAAGAGGCGGGAGCGGGGAGGAGGAGGCCGGAGCGGGGCCGGCGCGGGCAGGAGGCGGGGGCGGCGCGGGCCGGAGCAGGAAGGAGGAGGCGCGCGGCGCGGGCCGGAGCGGGGAGGAGGAGGCCGGAGCGGAGCAGGGCGGGAGACGGCGCGGGGCGGGAGGCGGTGCGGTGGAGGCGGCGCGGGAGGAGGGAGGTGGCGATGGCGATGGCCAGGATGGAAAATTTTACTGTTTGCCCAAAAAATCACGCAAACGAAAAACGCCGCCGTTCACGCCCATCAAAAAACGCCCCAGCGCTCTCGCCGGGCGGCATGGAGGGCATGGCGCTCGGGAGAGCGCCAGCGCTGGCGCCGCCAGCCGGCCAGCGCCAGGCTCAGCGCCGCCAGGCGCCAGCGGCAGCAGCGCGCCAGCGCGCTAGGTAGGTTCGTGGCATGGCGCATGGATGGCATGCGGTGGCGATGTGGCATGGTGGTGGGTGGCGGTGTAGGTGTGCGGCGAATGGAAGGCACATGGGCGGCGGGTGTGTGAATGCATGGCGGGAGGCATGTGTGTGTGTGGTGCGTGTGTGTGTGTGCGGTGTGTGTGTGTGTGTGTGTGTGTGTGGCATGTATGCGTAAGCGCGCCATATAGGCGGTATGGCAAGCGCTGCCACGCATTTAGCGCCACGCCACGCCACGCGCCGCCGCCCGCCGCCGCTGCCGGCTGCCGCGCCTTCGCCGCCGCTGTGTTTGCCGCCCGCTGCGCGCCGCCGCCGCGTTCGCCGCCGCCACACGCCAAGCCAGCGCTACCACGCTCGCCGCGCCCGCCGCCATGCCATGCCGGCCCCACCTAGGCGCTCTGGCGAGGCGCCGTCTCGCGCCGGGCGAGGCTGAGCCCTGGCGCCTGGCGTGGCGCCGAGCCTTGGCGCGCTCCGCCGAGCGCCATGCCCCGATGCCGCCTCGACCGAGAGCGCCTAGGGCATTTTTGCAATTGAGCGAGACCTTGGGCATTTTTTCGCTTATGTGATTTTTATGGGTAAACAAGAAAATTTTCGCCAGATGGAAGGACAACATTGCATGAACAAGAAACAAGATCAGATATCGTGGCATCTTTGGGAGAAGGAAGTCGACCTCTCCGCTCTTAGATATATGGATGGATACACTGCTTAGTAAGGTGAAATTTTAATATCAAAACTGTTACTCTCCGTTTTTTTTTAATTGACGTTTGCACAAGGTGGAAAAATTAACGGTTATGAAATGACCCTTTGCCCTTTGTCCCACTCCTCCCATCGCAACAGATTCACAGACGGACCTCCTCCAGTGGCGGCGGCGGAGGTCCTCCACCTGGGCTTCAGCCGGACCACGCCGCCATCGACGGCGACAATGAGCTCCTCGCCTTTAGGGTTTCGGCAATGATGGAGACGCCGTGAGCTCCTCCACATTGGGGCTTCTTGGCGGATAGCGACGCCGGCGGATCTCGACGGCGACAGCAGAGCTCCTCCACCTTGGCCTTCGCGGCGGATGGCGACGGGCGACCTCGATAATGGAGGCGACCCAATGAGCAGATGGCGACGACAAGAGATCTGGCGATCATGAGGTCCGCCAAACCGAGGAGGACGCCGCCCTCGCCACCGACCTCGACCGCTAGTTCGCCTTCGAGGTCACCCTCCTCCTTCGCGTCCACCACCCCAACAACTCCCCCTTCTTTTTCTTCTTTCAAGTTCTTTTACCCCCACAGCAATTGTAATTTTAGAGAGGGTGATGTGTTCATGGCAATTGTACTCCTGAGGAATTGTTTTTTTTACCGATTTCTTGAGGAATTGTTTTTTTACCGATTTCTTGAGGAATTGAATTGTTTACAGTGTGATTCCTGTGAAAATATCTGTCGAATTGTAAATGGAACCTAAAAATCACGCTACAAGAACCTAAAAATCACTAGCATTTCCGATACTGAACTAGTCATACGGAGTACATGTGTGTTGTAGTTTCATACGGAGTACATGTCTAGATTATACTCAGATTTAGACATGACATGTTACTCAGCATTGCATCTCCAGCTTATCTGCTCATCTCATACAATAGCTCCTTTATCGGAATGGTTTATCAAATGTGGTTTATGAAGATGAATAGTACTCGTGTTTACCAAGACTTAATTTTCAGCATAAATATGATTGCATTTCAATTCACTCACTCACCGTATAGTACTCGGTGTTTATCATGACCAAAAAGGCTTGTTGTTCAACCATGTTTCTGTTATACTCGGTTTAGGCCTGTTGCATTGGCAATTTGTTTGCTCTCTCTTTGGCTCTACTTTTCAGACAATGAACTGTGCCTTCTTCTCCTGCAGGGTTGCATTGCGTGGAGTAAATGTTCACCGAGGGGGAGGGAAAAGGGACAAGAAGAGGAAGTCTCCTTTCGCGACTATGCCTCTTTTTAGATCCCCGGTGAGCAGAATGCTATTATCGCCAAGGACTCTTGTACCTAGAGGGACTCCTGTACCTACAGCACAATTGGGGTCCCCTTCAGTGAGGCGTATGATATCATCAAGGAGTCCACCGTGCAATCTTGATTTGAATGTGCAAGCACATGGTCCAGAGAATGCTGAAAATGGGTCTGATCCAGAGAATGTGCAAGCACATGGTTCTAGTCCCGAGGTTGATCATCCACATGGTCTAGAGAATGCTGAAAATGGGTCTGATCCCGAGGTTGATCATCCACATGGTCCAGAGAATGCACGCAAGTATTTAGCAGTGCCCGATGAGACACGGAGAGCAATATTTCATGCTTTGCTAGCAAGGGCCAGGAGTGGCTATCTGAAGCGGCATGAGACAACAGAAGTTTCCGTACAGTTCTCGGTCCCTGTCCGGACAGTGCAGCGTATTTGGAAAAAAGGAAAAAGTTGTCTGGATCAAGGTCATGCAGTTGATGTTAGCAATGATAGGTCCAAGTGTGGCCGGAAGAAGATTGAGGTGAATGTGTCAATGCTTCGAGACCTTCCTCTATCAAGCCGTACAACGATAGATGACGTGGCTAAACACCTTGGAGTCAGTAGAAGTAAGGTGCATAAGATGAAGAAGGAAGGTGTAATAAAGCGTGTCTCCAATTCAATAAAACCTTACTTGACAGAAAAGAACAAGAAGGACCGGCTAATGTGGTGTCTAGCAATGCTTGACCCGAGGAGTGTACCACATGACCCTATGTTCAAAGCGTTGTTTGACTATGTCTTCATCGACGAGAAATGGTTCTATATCACAAGGAAGACAGAACGATACTACACCATTGGTGGTCAAGAAGAGCCTGTACGAACATGCAAGCATAAAAATCACATTCCGAAGATCCAAATTTTGACAGCCTTGGCTCGGCCAAGATTCGACGTTGATGGAGGTTGCACCTTCGATGGGAAAATCGGCTGCTTCGCATTCGTGACATATGAACTCGCAAAAAGATCGAGCGTGAACCGACCTGCGGGGACAATAGAGATGAAGCCGATCAACTCGATCAACAAGGGTGTTATGCGAGATTTCCTAACTAGCAAGGTATTGCCGGCTATTCGTGCTAAGTGGCCACGTGAAGACACCGGCAAGCCTATATTCATACAGCAAGACAATGCTAAGCCTCACGTTGCCCCTAACGATAAACTCTTTTGTGAGGCTGCTAAGCAAGATGGGTTTGACATCAGTCTTGTGTGTCAACCAGCTAACTCACCGGATTTCAACATTCTTGACCTTGGTTTCTTTAATTCTCTCCAAGCAATCCAGTATAAAAAAACAGCAAAAACCACTGAGGAGCTTGTTGCCGCCGTCGATCAGGCTTTTGAAGATTATTCCGTGTGCCAATTAAATAAAATATTCTTAACTCTGCATGGTTGCTTCAAAGAAGTCATGCAGATTGGTGGTGAACGGCACTCTGGCGTCCGCATATTAGGAAAGAAATGCCGAAAGGCAAGGACGCCTTCGGTGCAGCTCAAATGCGATGCCTCGATGGTTCGTGAAGCTATGGCACAATCTAATGAGTAAACTTGCAGCTTGGAGGAGTGGTTACATTTTTTCACTTGGAGAGAGTGGTTCTGCTTTTGACCTTGGAAGAGTGGTTACATTTTTGACCTTGGAAGAGTGGTTCTGTTTTTGACCTTGGAAGAGTGGTTCTGTTTTTAACCTTGGAAGAGTGGTTATGTTTTTTCAGCTTGGAGAGAGTGGTTCTGTTTTTGACCTTGGAAGAGTGGTTCTGTTTTTTCAGCTTGGAGAGAGTGGTTCTGTTTTTGACCTTGGAAGAGTGGTTCTGTTTTTGACCTTGGAAGAGTGGTTCTGTTTTTTTGAGCTTGGAGACAATGCAGGCCTGATCGAGCACAGACAATGGGGACAAACCATTGTCTCGTCCTTCATTCAATAAATTGATTTTTTTGTAATTTCTACTGAGACTTCTAACCCAGTAGATGATAATAGAGTTTTGATTTCTAAGTCGGCAATTTGGTTCTTTTCATTCGGTATTTGGTTGACACTACTAGATGTTTCTTGATTGGAATGGACAAAGCCTCCCAAAATCTTGGGTTTGGTGGTAATATTAATTCCAACAATCTTTGTCACTAGAGCACAGTTAAAGATACGACCATTGACTCCCTAGCATATTCCAGCATTTTTGGTACCAATCCAAGAGCATTGAAAAGGAAGTGGGTTGATATGGCTGGAGTTGAAGGTCTTGAAAATCCGCTGCTCAGCCTTGGTTTGGGCCATTCACCAAGTTCCTCTGATAACAGCAAGGTGAGCTTTGCAACAGCATGCACAATGTCTCCGTCTTCAGTAAGAGAGACCGATGAGGAGTCATCAATGGATCTTGGCCTGAATTTCGAGCTTTGTCTTAGCCATGACACAATTGTTGAGCTTATCCACTGGTTTACCAAAATCAGCTGTGACCAATTGTTGGTACTCAAGAACAGGTGTGTATCTTTATTGCACTGCACTTGTATTGTGTCCTCTGTTTCTTAACGTGGGTTATTGTGTGGGTTACCAAAATCGAGAAGCGATGGTTCGTCGGAAAATCATTGAGCCGCATGACAAATACCTTGCATATGTCTCGGATCGTTTCGAGGGCATACACTCTTCCATAAGGTATGCCCTCTTGATACATTTGCATTCTTTTCAACGTACAATTGAAAATTCGCTTGATCTCACTCCTCTGTTTGTGCAGGCACTTAAAAAGCCTTTGAGGTCTTCGTAACAAGGTTGGTGTCGAGACCATTACCAATTTTAGAAGCGAACCATAGTGCATGAGATCACAATGCATATTCTTACGAGTCAAAAGGAACAATCTTAATATCACAATGCTTTATTGATGTGTCTAGACACACAAATTGGGTCATTTCATACAAACATCATTGAGAATCAAAGATAGCCAAATCAAAGATTAATTTCACTAATAATCAAAGTACACAATCAATGTACGTAATCAAAGTACACAATCACTAATAATTTCACTAATGCAGTGAACTCGTCGTGAAGATGGTCTGGTGGCCGTGGCGCCGTGGCGAAGCGGTTATCCGGGCGAGGCGCCTGGTCGTCCTCGCTGGGTACGTTGAAGGGCGGAGGCTGCTTCTTCTTCGACACCACCCACATGCCCGCGCCTTCCGGTCCTCTTCTTCTCCTCCCGCGTCTCGGCGCGGCCGGGCGGAGGCGCCCGCGAGAGGCGGGACGACAGCGCGCCTTGGCGGCACGCGGTAGGCGGGACGGCGGTGGCACGCGTAGGCGGGGGACGGCGGCGCGTGCGCGGCGGAAGAGGGCAGCGACGGAGCAAGGCGGCGGCTGCGCGCAAGGCGTCTTGAAGAAGGCAGTGGCGTCGCGAGAGGAAGGGACAGCAGCGGCGGAGACCGGGATGCGAGGGCAAAACGGCGGTCACTTTTTCATTCAACTCTGACGACAAACATTTGAACACCTTTTCCGTGAGCTACCGGCGTCAATTAAAAAAACGGAGGAGTAGTATTTATTAACTATCTATTTTATCATTTTATTTTATGTTTTATTATTCCGTAGATTAAGTGAAACAAACATGAAAATATGTGAGTACGATATATTTAAGGAGCGCGCCTTGTCTCGGACGTCCGTCCAACGCCGGAGCGCGGACCACCGCGCCCGTCCGATCGGCGCCGACCGCGCCAATCCTATCACAGATGGCGCCGCGTCCAGCGTCAAATGATCGACTAGATACTAGCGTGCAGTTGATCAATTTCCCAATTAAACTTTCGATTTTTGTATAAAATTCAAACAGTGTTCAAAATGCGTGAAATAAATTTCATAATTCTTCTAAAATCGAAAGCAACCCATTTTAAATACTTTTTAAAATTTTTAGTTTTTTCACTTTTCATTTTTTGATGTGAACCAGGAGAAGGTACTTAGGAAACTTACATCTATACTAGCGAAACTTGGTCGTGTGTTGATAAAACTTGGTCGTGTGCTGATGAAACGTGATGAAACTTGGATGAAACTTCGATGTAACCTTATGAAACTTGGGTGAAACCTGTTGAAACTTGATGAAACTTGAATTGACTTGATGAAACCTGATGAAACTTGAAAAAACTTGGATGAAACCTGATGAAACTTGATAGTTCGGCAAAGTTTTACGGATATGAAACCCAAGTTTTACTAGGCGAAACCCAAGTTTTAGTAGGCGAACCCCAAGTTTCATCAGATAAGTTTGAAGAGTTATATGGCAACATACATCTTGTTTTGTTCGAAAAAATACGAGGAACACGTTGGCGCAAACGGTTTGTGGATTGGACCACCCAGTCAAAAAATATGGCCATTCAAAAAAAAATGTTGTGGGGCCCATTGCATGCATGCTGGCACAGGGCGTGCTGCGCCTTTCGCACGCGCGCGAGCGGGAGTCCGGAGGCGCCGGACTCCTGGCACACAGTGTTTTCGATATTTAAGGCCTTGTTCTTTTCAGCGTATCATGCCGTTGCGTGTTATTGTAGTAAATTTTGTTATTTTATATAGCCTATATGTTATGATAATTTGTAACGATTTTTTCGTGACTTTTAGTAGTCCTTACAAATATCCTAAAACTATTTTTAAATTATTTTTTTATGATCTTTAGACCTCCTTTTAAGGACTCTCAAATTTGCTACAGTATTACACCAACGCAACGATACGCTAATAAGAACAAGGCCTAAATATACGTACTCACATATTTTCATGTTTGTTTCACTTAATCTAAAACTGCACACTCTGCTAAACTAAAATTGCACTAATTAATATTGAGCTGTTTTAGTATAGTTAGAGTGCAATTATATCAAAAAGGGATTTTTTTTCGCTCATGCCATTATAAAGTTCTATTTATTCCGAATTGCCATTACAAAGTGCATATTATTTGTGATGCCATTATTTTTTTCACATATGTATCAAGGATGCCAGTCTGGGGGTTTTGGAGCATTTTCGCCTCATTGAGGAACTAAATACACGACGAAATACGAAAATACACCCTTGACAGGTAGGCCCCACATGTCATCATCAAAGTAGCTTCTTCTTCCTCCCCTCCTCCTCCTGATCTCTCCCATCTAGCTCCAACACCAGCCCGCGAGCTCCGACGACCTACTACCTCCGACGAGCTCCTAACAGCCTCCTCTTTCCCCTCCAGAGGTCGCCCTTTCCCTCTTCCCTCCATAGCTCATGACCGGCAACGAGCTTTCCAATGGCCTCCTCCTCCTCCGGCGAGCTCACAAGCATGGCACAGCAGCACTCCAGCAAACTTCAGCTCTAATGAACAATGCTGGAGCATTCTAGGATCAATACAAAGCCGTTGACGGCGTTGGCTAGGCTCGGGGAGTTCTAGGCCGTGCTGCCACCATGAGCCCTTGAGCTCTAAGGTGGTGGCTCCAATGGCGACGGCGGCTAGAGGGAGAATTTGTGTTCTAGTAACCTCATGGACACATCCTATTGAACAGATTCGATTCGTGTGCCCAATTTCATGAATTCGACAAGGAGGATGAAAATTGGGGAAAATACGAAACAAAGCTCACCGGTGCTGCTCCAGTGACAACATTCGCTCGGCGAGGTCCAAGGTTGCTGGGCGGAGCTTTTGGGCAGAAGAGAGCAAGAGAGAGAGAGAGAGAGAGAGAGAGAGAGAGAGAGAGATGGAGATTTAAGGTTGCGAGGCTTTCACCGGGAGTTGGCGGCACTGCCGCTTGCATTGGAGGCGAAGGTAGCTTCCGGAGACACGGCAAGAGGTGTCGACAGCGAGCTCCTCCTTCACCTCCTCCTCCTGCAACACCGACGGGCGCTGCCTCCTGCAGCCTTTTCCTTCCTCCGCCGCCTTCGTATGTGTATGGAGAGAGAGAGGTAGAGAGATGGACAGAAGGAAGAATAAGGACAGGTAGAAGAAGGCTTGAGTGTATGCATGACGTGCAGGACCCACTTGTTAGGTTGTATTTTTGCCCGTATTTGGATTTAGTATATGTTGTAAATGCTCCAAAATCCCTAAAATGGCATCCTTGATACATATGTGCAAAAATAATGGCATAAAAACAATATTCATTTTGTAATAGCAATTCGGAATAAACCAAACATTATAACGGCGTGAGCGAAAAAATCCATCAAAAAGTGACCGACACCTATTTTATTTTGCAACTTACACTTAATTGATCCACCCAAAAAATAAGTATTTACCTCTTTTTTTACATGTGAGCCCCAGACGGTGTTTAATGAGATAATCACACTTATGCCACTATAATTTTTTTTAAAAAAAACTCCACGTGATAGATGACATATGATACCTAGATCCACATATCATAAACACATGAGTGATTTCTTTGCGGAATGAAAACTTTATAATGATATGAATACAAGTCGTCCTTCCATAAGCAAGAGAGTTCAATTTCTCTATCTAGGAGTGGCAGATCCTAAATTGTCCCTTTAGGGCATCATGGTAAGTAATAGAATAGACCAAACCAATCAAAACCCAAAACAAAAATCCATGAAATCTCCCTAACAGTCCTCTCACCTCTAACTCTCGCTCCTCTCTCCCAAACCACAACCCTAGCACTGCCATTCCCATTGGCCACCTCCCCCTCTCTCCAACGAGTTTACCTTCTTTGAGAAATAGGACCCATCCTCCTCCACTTCCCCTCCATCCTCTTCCCTAAACCTCCCACTACTCATCAAATGGCCCTAGGTCTTAGATGTCCTTCTCAATGTTGAAGAATGGCTGGGCTAGTCAGTCGTCTTGGTGGAGCAGATGTGATAGCTAGCAGGACCAACTTGCAAATAGAAGGCCTCGATCAAATCTCTCTGCCCGTTCGTCGGTGACCTTGCTGACAACGAGTAGGAGGGAGATCGGCTATCGGGGGTCCTAGTTGCAAAGGTGGATAGCGGACTCAGTTTGGTGGGGCTTTTCTAGGTCTAGGTATATGTATGTAGGTGTAACTTTTGGATCCCGTGTGGATGTTGTGGATATTTTGGTCCTCTGCAAGGATTCTTTGGTCAACAGCAATGTTGGTATCGAAAGTAGTGCTGGAAGTTTGTCTTCCTCATCGTCGACTATGATGAGGGCCATGGATGGTGGATGTTTGCATAAGAGACATCTCCCCTACTTGTTGCGTTTATTACTTTTGAATCTAGTAACGTTGGTGGCAAAGTTGTGCTCAAAGTTGTCGTTTCCATCTTCCTTGAGGATGGATATGCTCACTCTCTCTTGCTTAGACTCGATGATAGGCCCCAAGCTATAATTCAGTTTTGTCAACCAGCCTAGTGTGGTCAGGTTGCATGGCTCATCGATTTGCTAGCTATTCTCAAACCCATTATGGGTCAAGGCTAGAGGAAGAAGTTTAGGTACCAACCTTGGTTGGAACTTTAAATTCGATAGTTAAGCAGTTTAGACACCAATTTTGGTTGGAACCGTAAATTCTATAATATGTATTGCCATCATTATCTATACTACCCAGGGTGGCTAGCGATTAGTCGTCTCCTGTATTCCCCATCTAGCCTGAGCATGCCATGCTAGCACTACTGCGGATCGGGGCTTCACAAGCGGCCCATCACAAGCGGCTGGCTTTAACCCGCTTGCGACCCGATCGCCACAAGCGGTTCGTGGCCAATGGTGGGAGGTGGCGGGAAAGGGCATATGCAAGCGGTTCGTGATACAAACCGCTTGCGAGATAGGACATTATGGCGGTTCGTATCACCAACCGGTTGAAATAATCTGTAGCGGTTGGTGATATGAACCGCACAATGTAAATATCTCGCAAGCGGTTTGTATCACAAACCGCTTGCATATGCTTTTTCCTTCCCGCCTAGTGCATTTAACCCTTCTTCCTCCCGAAAGCGAGCTCGTGCAAGAGCTAATCGACGGCCGAAATGTTCATGCAGGAGAGTCTTGCCAAAATTTTTAATTGAGGCTAATAGCTCCAAATTAAGGTTTCAAGGTAAGTAAACATGGTCTCAACATCATTTTCATATGGACATTGCTTATCTTTTTGCATTGGATGTGGAGAAATATTAAATAATCTTGTTTGAATTGAAGGGTGTTTGTTTTGCTATAGCCCTCTCTCTCTTGATAATTTGAGGTAAGATGTTGATCTGTTCGGGGTTTTAAGTATCATATTAGTTTTGTATCCTTTTTTTGATGATGTATAAGATGTTGAAATTAGTTGGTAGTGGTGATTATTTGTTTTAGAGAGCAAGATCTAGCTCTTGGTGCCTTAGCTAGCTCTCCCTTCTAGATCTTTTGAGGCAATGTGGTGATCTATTGGATGGTTTTAGTTTCACATTAGTTTAAAATAGTAGGTAGGGTGATTATTTCAATTGCTATAGAGCTAAATAGATGTAGGTTTTTGCTAGGTTGGTAATAATTTTTTGTGTATGAAATGTAATTAAAATATTTTTGAAAAAAGTTTTTTAATTTGTGAGATTTAGTTGGTTTAGCTATAAAAATCAAGAAAGTTTAGAGGTAATTAAAAATATAACAATTAGTTATTTGAGTTAAATATTTTAATTTGAAAAATATAATAAGTGTTCTTATTAATTTAATTGGTGCGAGATGAACCGCAATGGATGTATGCGGATCGTCGGACAAGGGAGTTCATCGATGGCGTGAATGTTTTTCTCTATGTCGTATTTTGAGACTTGCCTCCAGTAAGCTTCATACAGTGTCCGTGCGTAGATTGCGAGAACGAGAAAGAGCACTCAATGCGAGGACGGATCTGAGGCCACTTGTTGATGAGAGGTTTCATGCCGAACTATCTGAGTTGGACTCACCACGGCGAAATAGAGCATACAAGCATAGAAGACGCGAAGAAGCCGATGAAGAGGAAGTGACATATGATGATATGCCGGACTTGACGACATACGAGGACGTAGAGGATACACAAGGTGATCGGTTTGGTGTGGATGATGACCTAGACCGGATCTTTGCGTGACGCAGAGGAGATATCACAGAGGACAAACAATATAGGAAGTACCGTGGATTGTTGGAGGACCAGAGAACTCTTTTGTATCAAATTATGGTAAGAGGCACAAGAAGCTACGCACCCAATCTGGAACTCATGCAATGGAAGGGCGTGAATGGTGTGTCGGATAAGGGTTTCGATGAGTTGTTGTCGCTCATAAAGAAGTTATACGGAAGATAACACCTGCCGGAATCCACGTATCAAGCCAAAGCGGTCTGTGTCCCTTAGGATTGAAAGTACGAAAGATACATGCATGTCGCGAACGATCGTGTCCTATATCGCGGTGAATATGCCGACTTGGATGCATGTCCAGTGTGCAAGGAACCCCGGTATAAGACGAAGCGTGATGATCCAGGTGAAGTAGATGGGGTGCGTGTGAAGAAGAGAGCACCGGCAAAAGCGTTGTGGTATTTTCCTCGATTCCAATTTGGAGCGTATGTTTGCAAACAAAGCGCATGCGAAGATGATGCGTTGGCACAAAGAAGAACGTAAGGTCGACGGAATGCTTAAGCATCCGCAGATGGCTCGCATGAGAGGATGGTCGATCGGAAGTACAAAGACTTATGAGACGAGGTCGAAACATAAGGTTCGGTTTGAGTACCGATGGGATGAATCCTTTCGGAGACATGAGCAGCGACCATAGCACTGGCGGTCACACTATGTGTGTATAATATTCCTCCATGGTTATGCATGAAGAGAAAGTACATAATGATGCCGTTGTTGATCCAAGGCCCCAAGCAACCCGGAAATGATATCGATGTCTACCTCAAACCTTTGGTAGAAGATCTTCAAACGTTATGGAGCGGTGTAAAGGTGCGGGACGAATACAAAGGAGTATTTCAACTGCGTGCAATGTTATTTGTAACAATCAACGATCGCGGCCGCTTGGTAACTGTCGCCTAAGCGGCAAAGGCTTCAAAGCGTGTGCGGTGTTTGGATCAAACCGATGCACGTACATGAAAGACTCTCGAAAGATAGTGTACATGGGGCATCGCGGGTTTCTTGTTGAACCCGCAGCGTTGCGGAAGAAAGCGAGGAATTTAACGGGAGGAAGAACATCGTTCCGGTAGAGGCATCAAGTGGCAAGCGGTGTTTGCTATGGTGAAGGATCTGAAGGTAGTTTTGGAAAGGGTCCCGTGGCAAATCATGCGAATGATGAGGATGGCCATGCACCCATATGGAAGAAGAAGTCAATATTTTGGGACTTGCCTTACTGGGAAGATTTGGATGTTCGCCACTCACTGGACTTCATGCACATCACCAAGAACGTCTGTGTGAGCTTCCTAGAATATATAGATCTGACGGAAATCGAAGATACGGTGAGTGCTCGGAGCGACCTTGAAGTCTGGGCATCGGGAAGGACCTACACCACGAAAAAAGAGTACGGAACAAGCATGTACCTCTGACGTGAGTTATACTCCAAGCAAAGAAAGAAAAAAAGCGTGATAGATTGTCTTAGCGGTGTGAAGGTCCCTTGGGATACTAAATCGAGCGTAAAGAGATTCGTAAATATGAAAGAGAACAAAATTGTACATATAAAATCCCATGACTGTCTTGTGCTGATGACACAGTTGCTCCCGGTGGTTTTAAGAGGTGTACTGCCCGAGTGGGTAAGGGGGACAATCACAAAGCTGTGTTCGTTTTTCAACGCTATTTCCCAGAAGGTCATCGATCCAAAAAACTGGATGAGCTGCGGTGACGTGGTACAAAGTGTGGTTAGCCTCGAGATGATCTTTTCTCCCGCCTTTTTGATATCATGGTTCATCTCTTTGTTCATCTAAGCAAAGAGATAGGTATTCTTGGGCCCGTTTATCTCCACAGCATGTTCCCTTTCGAGAGGTACATGAGCGTACTAAAGAAGTATGTACGTAACCGTTCTCGGCCAGAAGCATGCATTGCCGAGGGTTATGTCACAGAGGAGGTGGTCGAGTTCTGTGTGGACTACATTGATGATCTAGACCCCATCGGCGTCCCTATATCACGCCATGAGGCAGGCTACGAGGTAAAGGACACTTGGAAGAAAAGTATTTGCATGCAACGATCTTGAGACATTTAAGCAAGCACATTTCAACGTGTTGAAGCATTCGGCGATGGCCGCCCGTATGTCCTCCAACACAAGAATGCTCTCGTCTCCGGTTCGAGAGAAGAGGCGTCGTGGATAACACTGAGACACATGGATTCTTTCGGCGCATGGTTACAAAACCATATCCTCAAGAGCAAGTCCAACAATGAACAGTTGCAATGCCTGACTCGGGGACCATCCGTTGAAATAGTGAGATGGTAGGGGTACGAGATAAATGGTTACACATTCTACACGAGATCACAAGATAACAATAGCACAAACCAGAACAGCGGTGTCCGTATAGAAGCCGCCGACAATAGAGGTAGGGTCGACACATATTATGGATTCATAGAAGAGATATGGGAGCTCGACTATGGGCCTTTGAAGGTCCCATTGTTTAAGTGCCAATGGGTAAAACTAAACGCAGACGGCGTGAATGTCGACAAATACGGCATGACTACCGTCGACCTCCAAGAAGTCGGCTACTTGAGATAACCATTTGTTCTCGCGAACGAGGTGAGACAGGTCTTCTACGTATTGGACATGTCAAGCAGACCAAAGAAGAATCAAACCAAAGACAAGATGAAGGAACAGCCAAAGCGACACGTGGTTCTCCAAGGCAAACGAAGGATTGTCGGAGTAGAGGACGTTACTGACGAGGAAGAGTACGATCAGTTCGATGAGATCCCTCCATTTGTAGTAGATGTCGACATAAGCATCCTGGATGACACAGGCATGGATGCTCCTTTATACGCCATGATCACGATGAAGGAAGAATTGTAAAGACAAAAATGTAAATGATTAGGATGACCCTTATTATGTGGTTATATTAAATATATTATGTGGTAGATTCAACTATGTTATCATGTAATTGCATTTTTAAGAATTTATAAGGTGGAAGCAATATTTTGGAAAGAATAATAGCCACATACCTTCTTAAGCGTTATCGATAGAGTGGTACGTCCCAAGCCTCGCCACGTGTGATGGCCCCACTTCTACAAGCGGTTCGTCGTCCCATTGCACGCTTGCACTTGGCACACACCCCACCCCAAACAACCTTGATTGCAGATTACCAAAGGGCGTTAATTCCTCATGAATATATTATTAGGAGAAGCCCACTATAGGCTGTGATTTATCATCTCTCCAACTCATCCCATGGAGAATTTCAGGTCTAAAGATGGGAACTACTTCAACTGCTTAAATTTTGTCAGAAGCGTACTTTCCGGTGGCGAGAAGGAAGAAGCGGGCGGTGACACGACCGTGGAGAAGACCGAAAGATGCAGGATGTCCGGTCGATGGAGACGGAGAAGTCGCCATTTCAGGATTTCAGGTAAGTCCTCAAGACCTCAATAGCTTCACTGCAATATTTTAGGCTTGTGCAATACTTCTCTACTGATCCTTATGTATTAAGCTTTCTAATTCTTTTTGGATGGAGCAGCATTCTTGTTTGCATTAGACAGAAGACTATTGAATCTTGTACTCAAAAGTATTTTGTAACTCTCTTTTTCCATGTACTTGCTGCCGTATTGGAGTTACGATTACTGCTAAAATAATGGGCTCAACAATATTTTTAGTATTTTGGAACAAAATAATGGGCTCGATAAATATTTCTAAAAAATATAAGGCAAGGCAAGCGGGCTCGAACCAGCGACCAACAAGGAGCCCGCACTTAAACGCCACGCTAGCCAACTGAGAGGAATTTTGATTTCAACATAAGAAGGCGCAATACCTTCTTAAACGTTATTGACAGAGTGGTGCGTCCCAAACCTCGCCGTGTGATGGCACTTCTACAAGCGGTTTGTCCTCGAACCGCTTGAAAATGACCTCTAGCGGTTTTAATCACCAACCGCTTGAAGATGCCCCTTTATTGTTCCGGAGGCGAAATTCCAAAATTTTAAATGTCGCTACTTGGCTTCTACAAGCGGTTCGTTCTACAAACCGCTTGTAAAGTGTTCTCTACAAAGGTTAAAATTACGAACCGCTTGTAGAGTATTTTCAAGCGGTTTGCAATATTAACGCTTGTAGAGCCCTTCCTATATAAGGTAGAGGGTTCGCCGCGAAATTTTCTAAGTCCTTTGCCCTGTCTCCCTCAACCGTTCGTCGCAATCTTGCCGCGCGCTTCACCGCCGCCACCTCGCCGCCGTCTAGTACCGCCGACGGCCGTACCTCGCCGTCGTCAAGCACCGCACGGCGGCCGCCTCTGAACACTCCACCTCGCCGTTGTCGATCACTGCGCAGGACTCGCGACATCGACCCTTGTCTTGCAGCGCCAGCCTCCGCCACCCGCCGGCGAGCACCTTCGCCGGTGAGCCCTCGCTCCCGTTCGCCGTGGACCTCCTCCCGCCACTTTGAATCTGAAGGGCGAGGTATCGAGCCCCTTCCTTCCCCGCCCCCATTGCTCTGTGATGCACTTGTAGTGTTCGACGGAATCTTGTGCATGTGTTGATGCTCCTATTGCTCCCCTCTGTCATGCTCCTATCGCTAAGTAAGAATTTACGTGGCTTTCCCCTTGTGGTTGGTTGTGCGATGTACCAATTAGAGATTTTGGGGATCTAATTCTTGAATTAGAGGCTAAATCTCTGGTTTGGAAGCACTCTTATACCTTAGTGTGTGCTTTACCCTTATTGCTCGTGATGATAATTTGGTTGAGGCATATATAAATACATTTGTTGATTATATCTTGTGGTAGATTCAATTAATGTACGTGACCGTTAGGATTTATATTGTGTTCATCCCAATTCATGCCATGAACTGTTGTTAATTAGTCCTTTGGACGCTTGTTATCTTGATCTGTATTGGTGTATCGATTGTTTTAGTGTCTTTATTCAGGTTGCTCGATGATCTGTTTATTTCGGTACCTTTGCTTAGCACTTTGTGCTGTTCGGTTGGTTCGTAATAAATAGATTTGGGTCCAGTGGCTTGTGGCTTGAATAATTGTAGATCAGCAGTTCGATTGGCTAAATTGGGATGTTCTGAACTTAATTCCTTTCCAAAACAGTGCAGTATTGATTGTCTAAACCTTGATATTAATCTCAGATTGTATTTGCCTGTGAAATCACTAGAACTATAACTAGGAAGGCGTTCTCTGACAACCGTTATTGGTTAAATCTGAGAGCTCCCTAATAATGTCAATGGTGATTTCTTGATTGATATGTTACGCCATATTCTGATCCATTTCTATAGAGTACATGATAAATAATCTATTCCATGGCATTGTTATGTGTTTGCTCATTCTATTTATATTTGGTCAATTTATTATGCTTATTATATCGCAATATGTTCAACACACTAATCAGTCGTACACACAGCACAACCACACCACAAGCTGATTTGGTTGGATTAGTGGTCGCCATGTTTTTCAAGTAAGTCGGTGATCATAAGTTGAGCTTGGCGCATGCCCCTTCCCAGACGCTCCCCTATAAAATTCTTTCCCTCTTTGTCCGATGGGTGATTTACGGAGGACTAGCCTTGAGCTAGAGGCCGTTTGACCTAATTAGGTGTCGAGAAATATTGTATTTAAATATTGTATTCATTTTAACACGACCCAAATTCTTTCATGTCATATGTCGAGAAATATTGTATTCAAATATTATGCGTTTTGATGGGTGTCGAGATGGATGACATCTAAGAGATGTATATGTTGTATTCAAATATTGTATTGAAATGTTGTTTTCAAATAAAAGAGATATATATGTTGTATTAAATGTTCTATTATTTCGCGTGCATGCACGGTGATAGATGGCGCTCCGGACACGATGATCTTGATTTCGGCGCGGAAATGATTTTCTACTTAACGAAATCGCGATGGGCACTCTCATAAGCTACGATGAGGCCAACCGGTCGATCAATGGGTGATCAGTGCCCGGCTCAAGCCGGTGACTCAGTCGCCTCGGCTCAAGCCGGTGATCACGCAATCCATGATCAAGCCGGTGATCAATCGCCAGCTGAAACTAATGTCGACGGCCGTGAGGTATATATAGCCCGAACACTAAAATGACCGTTTCTTACCGTCTCATAGTAATAAGCCTCGACACGTGTTCTGCTTTTTTTTAAGCGGAAGCGTCCAACGGCCAATCCAAACAAATACGAGGGCCTAACAAAAGCCGTCGACAAAGTACGTGATTACTCAAGTTTCGCCTTTGGGAAGCCGAAGCCCTATGTCGGCACTTGCCCCTTCAACAACGCTCATGAGTCATTGTGAGGATCACGTCCCTATTAGCATCAAGACATGGCCCAAGGTTCCTCTGACTCTGAAAAGAGCTGCTCGAAGGATATAAAAGAAAACTTCACGATTCCGACGGCTTACGAAAACAAGTGCAAGAAATTTACTCTGAGCAAGATGGCGTTATGCTTTCAGTCGTGGAAGAGCGAGCTCAGTAAGAAGTACGTGGAGACCGGAACAACCCCAGACTTCAATAAGTATCCGAAGCTAGCGGATCACTGGCAAGCATTCGAGGAGTACAAGGTGTCGGCTGAAGGCAAGGCCGCGAGTGAGCAGAACAAGGCCAATGCACAGAAGAAAAAATACCACCACCATCTCGGGTCCGGTGGTTACATCAAGGCTATGCCAAAATGGGAGAAGCAGGAAGAAGAGCTTAGAAAAAAGGGTATAGTACCTGAAACAGAAGACTAGGAGCTCATACCAGCGAATGGACCTTGGGCCACGGAGGGAGGCTGAAGGATGATGGCAAGGTAGAGATGGCACCACAAGTGCAACCCGTGAAAGAAAGGATTGTGGAAGCTATCGAGAAGCAACGTGCAGGTTCTTTGGTGGTAGAGCGGGGAGAATGGCGAGCTTACGTGACGCACTCAGAACGCAGAGCATCCGGGAAGGACACGAGGACTTGGCAGCGGTGTGCGTGGATGGTGGCTTCTCAAATGATCAAGCCACATCCGGAGCCGGAAAGAAGAAAAGTAAGAGAACACAACAGCAGTCAAAAATCGAGCGGAGCTCAAGGAGCATAAGGAAAACATGGCAGAAATGCTAAAGCGGGAAGTGCAAGCTGCAATCGCCAGTCTTCAAAGACCAGGTGGGATTATCGTCATGCCTCCAGAAGTAGATGTGGTTAGTCCCCCGGGCTCCGGTCGGCGAAGCAGCTACGCGTCAAACAACGTGCCGGCCGATAAATTGCAGGCCCGTTATCCCGTGGACGACATCATCGTGCCCCGCCAATGTGAGCTACGCGTCCAACTGCACAACCTCACCCTCAAGGTGGCTTACGCTTTGGCCTACCCCGTGGAGTAGGGCCAGACATTCAACTGTAACCCTATACCCACGGGATACTCCAAGGTCACGGTGGACGAGGTGGTGGCCGGATTTGAGGATATGGAGCTCGATATTACTGGAGGAGACGATGTGACCAAGTTTGGAGAGGCCGTACATAACATCATCCTCTGGCGGAAGAAGTACATCGTGTTTCGATGGTGCGGAGGTGACATCTATACCGAGACAGAACACTCCACCGAGACGGAGCTCACCTCCTCCACCAAGACAAAGCACTCCACCACCCGCTAGCACTATGCGCAGAGCCCAACACCGCCCTTGACCCCTCAAAGCAAAGGAAGCGGCGACCTCAGAGAGAAACAACGAGCCGCATCTCCCCGAAGAAGCTTGCTAGCAAAGGAGCATTCCTGCGGCTAGAACGACAACAAGCGGCGAGGCGGCGGTTTCCCATTCGACAGAGAATGAAGGAACTGAAAAACACCTTATGAGATGGCGCTTTGAGAAGTGAAGAGCAAGTCGCAGAAAGTCTGTGGGACGCATGGATACAGGGTATAAAGCTAAAACAAATCCACCGCCAAAGGAACCAATTGATCCAAAGATCGCGGACTTCTTCGCGACAACCGTTCAACACCGACCGCCTCTCTGTACCGACTACCAAAGAACTATCGAAAGCACATCTTTAAGAGTAAACAACCTCGGGGCACATACATGAGCAAGAAAGAACAGGAGGAGGCAAAACGTATCTGAGATGGAGTATGACCTCATGAGGAAGCGGCCTTGATAACATAGAAGCCGCCCGTGGATTAGCGATGATCTTCCAACGGCACAAGTCGGTGGCCATTTAATTTGGGTCACCGTTGCTAGACCCTAAGGACATAAGGAAACTATCGGTCAAGATGCGACACAAGATGAATGGTACGAACACAGTCCGCCAGGATATGCTCATTCTTGCGTCTCGTTTCAAGAAGAACATTTACATCGAGGGAATGATCAATTGATAAATCTTGAATTTGAAGATCGGTACAATGTGTACCATGCGAGCGCTTAATCAACGTGTCCTTCATGACCTGCTGGTGCCTGTGAGTGTCGACTCCACAAGATGTATATATATATATATATATATATCTATACATGCTGCTTGTCGAGAACCCTAATTAATTAACTCAATTAACCCATTTTCTGTAGAATGGAGATACAAAGACTTAGAGAGCAGAAGCCGAACTCGATTGGCTTCCTTGACCCTTGGTTGGTCAACGAGGAAGTCGGCCAATACCCTGGAAAACCAAAGGAAATCCACGACTACGTTGTACATGCACTAGTACAACAACACTACAAGCAATACATACTTCTGCCATTCAACTTTAAGTACGTGCTGATGTTCTCACTAACATCTCGTTCTTATATTGCTTAAGGCACCTGATGGCACACTATATATTGTTTAATTACATGTCATAACTGTTGCAATATATAAATAGGTTCCACTGGATCCTTATAATCATAAGGCCTGACAAAAGCATGATCATCGTCCAAGATTCACGGAGAAAACCGCAAAAGGAATACCAGTGGATAATTGACCTCCTTAACAAGGCGTTCCTGAGCTTTCAAGAGATTCAGAAAGGACGTTTTAAGAAGGAATTCGATATCAAGCTAAGCGATCGGGTGCGCTAAAGCAGCGTAATTGCCCTTTGTCAATTAATATTTTTTGTTATTACTGATATGTAATTGCCCGCATCGACCATAGGTAAAACAACAATCTGCGGGAAACAACCTATGTGGCTACTATGTGTTCCACTATATCCAAATGATGTGCCACGGCGAGCTTGAGCCTCAAACTCCCGAAGAGGTTCGTATATATATGCACGCAACCATGCATCTAGCAACAACTTAATAACGTTCTTATGTGCTCCATTAATTTACATTATGGGTGCACGTATTTATTTATTTTTCACTTTAATTGAATTGGCAGCCCGACATGGATAAACATACTGAAGTGTTACCACATCTTGGTGCTCGCATTACGAGAACAACTGTTCGCTTCATTCTCGATGAGGTCATTAACCCCTGTAGGCGAGTTCCATTATCGAGATCCATATTCGAACACGAGCAGGCGGGGACGACTTCTCGTCGTCAAAAGCGTCAAGAAAAGTACTGCAAGAAAAAAATGCCTTTGTTTTGTCCATTTTGCACAATGTATATTAATTATAAACTTTGTAAATTTGGTAGGTGCATATAAAGTGTACATTATTACATGTATTATCTAATATATTTAAGCTTGTTTGATCGCTAATTATATGCTCATCCTATATGTATTTAAATTTAAACGACAAATAAAAAATCTCTGCCGAAATATATATTTAAATATCTATTTGCGCCACCCCGAAATGAAATAACCGGTGGCCATTAAAGCTGCGTTACGCAAGCGATTCTTGAACCGCTTATGAGATGATCTCGCAAGCGTTCGTGGCTCCAACCGTTTGCGAAGAGCCCCACGGGCTTCCACGCCCGCCGCGCCATCGCCCATGAACCGCTTGCAGAGGGCTTCACTAGCGCGCTCGGGAGCGCTTGTGATGCCCGTCGAGCATCGATCGCGATTCGCAAGCGGTTCTAAAACCGCTTGCACAGGCCTTACGAGCCGCTTGGCCTACCCCGATCCGCAGTAGTGTAGCAATCATGGTAACACCAGTGAGAGACCACCACGTCGCATGGTCTGACCTCGCCATGCCTAGTGTCACGCCACTCCCACAGCCGCGATACCTCGTGTTGTCCATCACAATACCACTGACGACCCACCCCCCATCGATGACCAATATGGCTCTCCCATGAGTCGTCACGTCAAACTAAGTTTTGTCTCCTTATGTCTAGGCACGCTGTTGTGGTAGTTGCTCGCCGGCGGTAGTGTATCGAAGGGGACCCGGTTAGGCTCGGGCTAGAGGGGTGAGAGGATGAGAATGAAGGACGATTGCTTTGAAAACTTGATGACTTTTTTTTTTTGAAAGAGTAGCTGTAGTGTATGCAAGGGCAGCTGATTGGGCTTAGGCAAGAGGGAAGAGAAGTTGAGAGGACAGATTGCTTTGAAAATCTAAAAATGTTTTTTTTAAAAATATAAGAGGTAGAGTTGCACGAATCATAAAGCAAGACTGACAACTGCTGGCGTGCTTTGAAACCGCATGTACTATGTGCGGATTACATTTCCCTTTCTGCAAGGTTAGGATACGCCAGGCGACCTATCAAGAATGGCGTTGCCACCAGCGCATATTCTTGCACCAAACTCGTTGCTTTCATTCGCTGACTGATCTGCGTGAGCGCAGTGCGTGCAAACGCACAGAAAACCAGAAAGAGAGATGGATGCATGCACACAGGCACAAAAAAAAAAAGACCATCTTTCTTAGCTGCAAAGCATGTTTCAGCCAGAGATACAATGGCAGCATATTGTGTATCTGCAATCGATTATTTGGCACATGAAAATGAATGCACAGCCTGAGGATGCATGCATCATGCATTCATGCTCCTGGCGCAACTGGGGCTACCGGAACACGGCGGTTGCCTTTGCATAATTGTGTTCTTATATGCTCCCGCTTTGTGATTCTCTTCTGGTTTCTCATCATTAAAGAGATAATGATAAAGGGAGGAAAGCTCAGAAAGTGATGGCTCACTTGAAACGTACTGCTCTCCCTGGATTTGTTTTTCCTCCCTCTCCTCCTCCTGCTGCTGTTAGAGAAGTAGCAGCGCCAACCTCCCTCTGCCTCCCTCCCTCCCTCCCTCCCTCTCCCTCTCTCTCTCTCTCGCCCCCCCCCCTCCCCCCTATTCCAGTGTGCTTCTCTTCCTCAGCTCCCTGTCAAGATCATCCTTCCTTTTGCCCTTCTGGCTTTTGTGGTTGAAATCGAGGAGAACAGCAGCTTCTGATTGCAAAGCTTCTCAGTATCAGCCTTTGCAACCTCTTTGCTCTCTCAGTCTACTTCCTGGTGTTCTTGGCAGCAGAACTAGACAGAGAGAGGGAGAGAGAGAAAGAGAGGGGTAAGGGCTGTTTGCTATGGGTAACTGCTGGTTCAGGGGGAGTTCCTACATCAACAAGGTCTCTTCCAATGCAAAGTCAGGTAATTGCACTGCGCCGCTCCTCCTGATTTCTTTCTCCATGATCAACAACCAGGCGCTCTGTTTTAGTTCTCTAGAAAAAAATGGATTCTTTCCCTGAATTACATCCATGGAGCAGAATTCAATCGCCTAGCAATGAGAATTCAGTAAGTTTAGTCGCGCCTTATCTTTCAAGAGAGGAGCGATTGATCAACACACGCATGATCACAGATATCAGAGAGATATTTTTGTTCTGTTCGTGTTCTTGATCGATCTTTGTGGTTGCGTCTCCGGCGGGTGCAGAGACCCCCAAGATCCAGAGCCCGTCGGAGAGGGACCGGACCGAGGAGAGCAAGCTGCCGTCGAACCCCGGCGAGGTGGAGGCGCTGCGGCTGGACTCGGCGGCGCGGAACCCGCTCACCGCCTTCTCCTTCGAGGAGCTCAAGGCGGTGACCAATAACTTCCGGCAGGACTCGCTCATCGGCGGCGGCGGCTTCGGCCGGGTGTACAAGGGCGTCGTCGCCGGCGGCGGCGAGGACGCGCTGCGGGTCGCCGTCAAGGTGCACGACGGGGACAACAGCTTCCAGGGCCACAGAGAGTGGCTGGTAAGCGACGCTATAAATTCCAGCATTAATTAATCCGACGAAAATTAAACCATGCCTAGATTGGTAATTACTAGATTACCCTTAGAAATGTCCTCCAGGTAGTCACATCTCTTTCCGGTCACGCACGAAGAATTGCGTCCATGATACATGAGAATTCTACGAGTAAATTTGCTCGGGAAAAACAGTTCCATAATAGTAATATAATACATGGACATATGGATGATGGATTAATTGGATGTGTGGGTTTGTGCGCGCGGGCGTGTGCAGGCGGAGGTGATCTTCCTGGGGCAGCTGTCGCACCCGAACCTGGTGAAGCTGGCGGGGTACTGCTGCGAGGGCGACCACCGGGTGCTGGTCTACGAGTACATGCCGCTCGGCAGCGTCGAGTCGCACCTCTTCTCTCGTACGTACGCATGCCATGTATATCTCGCTTCTCGCCGGAATCCATGCATGCATCGGCTGCTGGCTCGGTCGATCCGGCCGCGGGCGCTGACGATCCAGGGCGATGTGTGTGAATTGGCTGTGTTTGGCATGGCGCAGGGGTGATGGCGCCGCTGGCGTGGGCGACGCGGATGAAGATCGCTCTGGGCGCGGCGCGGGGGCTGGCCTTCCTGCACGAGGCCGACAAGCCCGTCATCTACCGCGACTTCAAGACCTCCAACATCCTGCTCGACCAGGTACCTACCTACCTACGCCGCCATGCGCCATCGGTACATCTCATATCCATCCATCCATCCATCTTAATTTGCCAACAAAAAGCTGTATAGCGAAATAGATTGATGTGCGAACGTATGCGAAAAAGAACATGTTTAAAGGTCAACGGCGACAAATGAAAAGGAACAGGGAAAGTACTACGAGTCTCGTATACGGCGCATGTGTTGCACATAAGTGATAAATTTTCAAGCTTTAGATTTAAGCCCTTAATTGAAACCAAAACCGATAAATCGAAAAATAATTAAAAGGGGGCATCGGGCTTGAGGCTCTGCATGTAGTCACGTCTCCATCGACTGCACACTTTCGCTGATGTAGCCCGACACTCGCGCATGCCGTCTCAAGGAGCACGGCCCTGCGGCATCACACTTTCCATATATGCCGCCACATGGAGTAGCCCTACAAATTAAAGCCGCCTCACAAACACCACCATGGAAGAACCCGGCCACGCTATCCTGACCCTCGTTGCCTCGTATGTGTCGCCATGGTTAAGGCCGACCGCACCACCATGGAAAAGACCGACTGCGTCGCCATGAGCTAGCTTGCATATGCAGCAGCGCGCTGCCAAGTTGGAGCCCAGCCGCACCACCTTGTATAGCTTGAAAGAGAGAATTAAGTGGAGAGGGAGTAGAGGCTGAGAGACGTTTGGAGGCGCCGGACGACAGAGAGGAGAGGGGAGAGATTGGTGATGAAGGATGGGGTGGGGGTGGGGCGGTAGCTAGAGGGTGTAAAAGAAGTGCACATGTGAGGTGCGGTGCAGCCGCCTCAGGTAAGGGATAGGGTGTTTTTGTGACTTTGGGTGCAGCATTTCTGTTTTTTTCAATGTATTTTTAAATCTAGTGCTACTTTTAAGTGTAAAATTCGTACAAATATATTGTAGCCGGTTTTCACTTGGAACGGCCATATATAAGCCTTTTAACCTGCCCACTTAAGAATAGGCACATATATTCCTATGTATACTCATTTTATATGAACGGGTACTGATGTAACGTCTTCGGTTTTGATTGGTGCTTGTAAACTAATAGTCTCATCTGTTGTCTCCATGTAGGAGTTCAACGCGAAGCTCTCGGACTTTGGGCTGGCGAAGAACGGGCCAGTGGGCGACAAGTCGCATGTCTCCACCCGCATCATGGGAACCTATGGTTATGCTGCACCCGAGTACATCATGACAGGTGTGTACATATCAACTCATGCATGATATGCTAGCAACCGGAATCCTCTGCCGTCAATTGCATCACCGCTCAACCCCACATGACAGTGCTGTATATATAATGGCATAGCCGCATAGCTGGTATAACCGTAACGGTAGAGGGTTCGTGTTTTTGACAATATAGTTAAACTTTGGTGGTGCATGATGATATTTTACGGGACCAGCTTGACATCAGACGATCGAGAGTTATTTAACTATCAGTCAATTTTCTAGGCCGTAGATCGAACACTTCCGTAGGATATATAAAAGATCCAACAAAAACACGATCGGGACTTATCTAAGAATCAATCGTGTGATGATTAGCAAAAGCGTATGTGCATTATTGGATGGAGCGTTGAGGCGGGTTAATTTGGGTATGTTAATTATTTGGGTGTGCGTGGCATGCAGGGCACCTGACGGCGATGAGCGACGTGTACAGCTACGGGGTGGTGCTGCTGGAGCTGCTGACGGGGCGCAAGTCGCTGGACAAGGCGCGGCCGGTGCGGGAGCAGACGCTGGCGGAGTGGGCGCTGCCGCTGCTGCCCAACAAGAAGAAGGCGCTGGCCATCGTCGACCCCAGGCTCGCCGCCGGCGACGCCCCCGCCCGGGCCGTCCACAAGGTCGCCATGCTCGCCTTCCACTGCCTCAGCAGCAACCCCAAGGCGCGCCCCCTCATGCGCGACGTCGTCGCCTCCCTCGAGCCGCTGCAGCACCCGCCGCTGCCCGCCGCCGCCTGCTGATCGAGTGCTGATCCATCCATGCTTCCTCATGCATCCAGCTAGTGTATGCATCATGCATGCATGCAACCCTCGCTCCCTCCCTCCTCATGTCAGCGAAATACAAAACAAAACAAGCTGTAAAATATGTGTGATTAATTAGTTATTGCTAGCTCAGCGCAGTGCATGCAGGTTTTTGGCTAGTGTTCTTGACTGGCAAGATGAACGCTACCTGATTAACTGTTCTAATTTATCGGTGAGAGAGGATATATGTCGTTAATTCTTCTGATCAAGAAAGTACTATATATATTTTGGTAAATACTTCGATCATTTGGTACTAGGGATGGCAATCGGGTCTATAGCTCCGGATCCAACCGCTTCGAACACGAAGTCAGATGCATTAGTAAATTATAAGGGAAACGTTACAGTGCGGGAGTCCGGCGCCTCTAGACTCCTGCGCAGCGTGCGCGCGTAACGCGGGGGAGGCGCACTGTGCGCATGCAGGGTGGGGCCCACGGATATTTTTTTTTTCTTTCGGCGACCATAATTTTTGACTGGGTGCTCTAATTCACAAACCGTTTGCGCCAACGTGTTCCTCGTATTTTTTCGAACAAAACAAGATATATGTTGCCATATAACTCTTCAAACTTACCTGGTGAAACTTGGGTTTCGCCTACTTAACTTGGCTTTCATATTCGTCAAATAAGTTTCATCAGGTTTAATGCAAGTTTCATCAAGTTTCAACAGGTCTCGTACAAGTTTCTTCAAGTTTCATCAGGTCAATTCAAGTTTCAACAGGTTTTATCCAAGTTTCATCAGGTTACATCGAAGTTTCATCAGATTTTCATCAGAACACGGCCAAACACGGCCAAGTTTCATCAGCACACAACCAAGCTTCGCTAGTATAGATGTAAGTTTTATAAGTGCCTTCTTCTAGTTCACATAAAAAAAATTCAAAAAATAAAAATTCAAAAAGTATTTAAAATGGATTGCTCTCGATTTTAGAAGAATTATAAAATTTATTCCACGCATTTTGAACACTGTTTGAATTTTATACAAAAATCAGAAATTTAATTAAAAAATTGAACAACCGACTGCTAGTTATCTAGTCGCTGTACGCGCACTTTGCTAGTCGCTGCGAGGAGCGTGGGATCGGCGCGGTATGGATCGATCCGATGGCCCTGACAGGTCCGGACGGAGCGCCAGGAGTCAGACGTCCGACGCCTGGCGCTCGCCAAATTTTAATCTAACAAGAAAAAGGAAGGAGAGGGTGTACTATATATACGTTATGAAATGGATTTCCTCCTCCTTTGGTATATCTTCTTTTTTAATGGGACATGAAGCCCTAAATTGCTTTACCGAAGACGGTTACGATAAAGCTAATAAGCCCATCTCATGGCCAACTCAACCAACAACACCGAGAAATTCTTGGAATAAATTTTTTTAAAAAACCTTTGGCGCAAATAGATGCAACTTTGAGAAGCTTTTGAAACAATATGAAGATGCTAGACAAAGGAGGACCATATAGACATCGTTGATCCCATCATCATCCGCTGATCATTAGGGCATGATTGGTTGCCTCTACGGAGACTGGCTAGGCCGAACGAGCCACTGCACTGGGTGTTTGGTTGCATGTTCGCATCTTGGAGCCAGGTCAGCCTCATGCAAAAACATTGTTGGGGTCTAGCTCCACAAAAAAGCCGGCATCCGTTGTTCCTCTCGAGCCATAGTGACTCGCGAGTGAAGAGACAACAACGCGAGTGAGACACACAAGCGGGTGAGAAGTTCCCTATACTACCTTCTTTCCCTCCTCTATTTCTGTCTTTAAGAGGTTGTGCATGCGACATGAATCGAACGTGCTAGCAGCGGAGCGTCGATGACCTCAGGGCCATAGTATCAAGAAGCGGTAGTGATCGAGGAAATCAGATCGGGCGAGATGGATCTCAGGGAGCCCGAATCCAATGACGATGGGGCTTGAGGAGCCCAGATTCCATTGCGGCAGAGCTCGGGGTCTGTCGGATCCGGTTGCTGAAGGGCGCGACGACGATGGATCCAACCGAGGGAGGACACGGATGCGATGTTAGGATATGCGCCGATGCAAGATCACGAATTACACCAGAAGACACGATGTTTGGTAACGCAGTTCGGCGTTGCTGCCTATATCTGCGGGGCTCTGATTATGGGCCACATGCCGGCCGCTGATCTCCTCTTGCCTATGCTACTATTATGAGGTCATTATATTAGTTACACCAAGGCTACCTCCCTTTTATTTAGTGGAGGCCTAGATAGAGTCCGACTCTAACACTAACCAACCCTGCCTATTACAACACAGAGTCCATGTAACAAACTCATACACATATTCGACACAATACCTAACAAATAACTCCACCTTGGAGAATAAGGTCTCTCCACCTTGAAGTTGTTCTAGCGTCTTACGCGAACCCGTGCACCCGGACTCTGGTTGCTTTCTTTTTTTGCAGCCTATAGCGGGCCGCCCGACGAGTCCTCCTCGAACTCGCCGCCTTTTGGAACAGATGACGCCGATCCTGCAAAAACACGCTTACTAGCTCTACCTGCAACAGAAGCCCCTTCTAATAAAAAATCTCAGCACTGTCGTCTCCGGAGTCATATGAGCCTATTGCCATATTAGCGTCTGCTCCCTTTGGTGGACCTGGACAGTCCCTCTTCATGTGCCCCCACTCATTGCATCTGAAGCACCGCACCGCCCTGTTATTTTTCTTGTTCTTCTTTTCGGTCACATTACCGCCTTGATCACCTGAGACTAGCAAAGCAACAGAACGAGGTTCTTCCACTGTATTTTTATTCTTCCTCAATTGATGACACATAAGTGCCACAGTAATATCCTCAGTTTTGATGCTATCCTTACCATATGTCAACGTTGTGACCAAATGCTCAAAGGACGGAGGCAACGAACAAAGACGAATAATTGCCTTGTCTTCATCAGCGATTGTCACCTCTAGATGTGACAGATCCGTAACATACCTGTTGAAACATCAATGTGTGCTTGCAGATCAGACCCCTCCTGCATCTTCGGCCCATACAACTTCTACTTCAGATCTGACTTTGTCGATCGAGTTTTGTACATGAACCGACCGCGACTTTGTCCCAAATTTCCTTCGGTGATGACAACTCCAGAACATGATACATGATCTGATCTGAGAGACAAAGGTATATGGTTGCCGCAGCCTGCAACAGCATCTCCTCCCAATCACTGCCCTCCACCTTCTCCGGTTTATTCGTCTTAAGAGCCACCACAAGTCCCTGCTGTACCAGGATATCCCGAACCCTTGCCTGCCATAAACTGAAGTTTCCTGTACCGTCAAACCTCACCGTACCGAAATTTGTATGTGTCGGCTTCATATGCTAACTTGCGATTCTATCAACGCCAATTGCTTGTCGATGGATGTATCGCCATCCGACCCGTCCGCCATCTTGAACAGATCGCCAACAGCCGTCCAAGAACGCCTCCCTCCTTCGGAATCTCACGCCTTAAAAACTCCTCTGAAACCTGCGCTCAAAACAGCCGTTGATTGCTTTGGATTGTTGGGTTTGACTCCCCCTTGGACCTTTTTTATAGTGGTAAGGAAAAAACCTTCCATGAGTAGAACTCCTTTTCTTTTTGTACTCAAATTCCTTCAATTTTCCACGAAAAAATAAAAACCGCACACTCCTAGGCCACGGCCGCACCCAGATTGGGCCGCTGCGCCGCTGGCTGCAGCAGGGCCCCGCACTTGGGGCCGTTGCTGCGCTGCGCTGGGCTGAGCGCGCCCGCCCGCTGAGCCGCCGCCGCTTCGCCAGCGTTAGGCTAAACGCGCGCCCAGGTTGGCCGCCTGCTGCTTCAGATCGTCTCCACGAGCACAGTATACCTCGTGCATCGTGGGGACCCGCCTTCGACGTCCACCAGTCGCCAAAAAACTCCGAAAAATCGCAGCAAAACACCTCTAACTCCAGATCCAATCTCCAATCTTCGAGCCCTCGAGCAGGCTTCCCAGCCCGCCACCGTGCACCATGTCGTCCGTGCACGGCAAAACATGCCGCACCCTGGTTATCCGCATCCACGCCACAGTTTCACCTCCAGTGTCGTGATATAGTGCCTCCTGTGCAACATCCAGTCGCATCACTGCTCCCGCCGTTCCGATCTATCCGACATCCATCCGCGTCTGCCGGTCTGATCGCGAACGCCGAGGTCGTCGTTGTCGCCTGCCGACCTCGCCGGTTACTTTGTCAGCCTGATCGCCACGCCTGGTCAATCCCTGCCAACGGTAGCCCATCGAACGGTTCGAGCCTCCTGCCCGAAGTGTCCGACACCACCGATCGAATCGTCGATCGCCGCCATGCTCCACCTTGCTCCGATGAGGTGTTTTTTGCGGCGCCATCTTCCGCATGGCCAACCTCGCCGACCAAGCTCTGATACCACTTGTTAGGATATGCGCCGATGCAAGATCACGAACGACACCAGGAGACACGATGTTTGGTAACGCAGTTCGGCATTGCTACCTACATCTGCGGGGCTCTGATTATGGGCGCTCCTCCCCAATCCATAATACCGCAGCACACCGGCTAACTAAGTCACGGCCACATGCAGGCCGCTGACCTTCTCTTGTCTATGCTACTATTATGAGGTCGTTATATTGGTTACACCAGGGCTGCCTCCTTTTATATAGTGGAGGCCTGGATAGAGTCCGACTCTAACACTAACCAACCCTGCCTATTACAACACAGAGTCCATGTAACCTACTCGTACACATATTCGACACAATACCTAACATGCGAAGTAGGTCGGCGGAGCTCGAAGGAGTGTGCGATGGTGAGAAAATAGGTTGCTAGAGTTCGGGACAATAGGCAGGGTTGATTGGTCATCGGATCATGTCATCGTCGCCGATCATCGCCAACAACGTCGAGCCGATCATCTGACTCACCAAATTTACCGGATCGTGAAGACAGGAATGTAGTAATTGAGTTAACCAACCAACAGGATCGACCTCGGTAGATCATGTCCTGGCTAGACAGGCTAGCAAGAGGTAGTGGCATCACGGCGGCGCCCATGCAACGGGTGGTGCTAGTGCTAGAAAGTCATGGCTCACCAGCATATTGATGTCGCCCGAAACGCTCCTTGCGACCTCGCCAATCTATCAATCCGGTGCCATGCCATGTAATGATGTCTTCGTTGTCCATGTCCTTATAGAGTCATAGTAGCGAAACCTAAGATGCAACATAATGATCAAAATTTGGATGGATCTACTAATAACATGGGTACATAAAATTGGAAAACAAAAGACGATGGACAACATAATAATAATTAACTAACATCTAGTCTACGTTCTAATATCCATGGGTCGCAGCAAAGCTAATTTAGGGCCTGTTTGGTTCTCAGCCGCAGGTTGCCGCGCCTCAGTTGCGGCCGCCACGCCTGCTTGGGCTCGCGTTTGGTAGCTGCCGCCGTTTCGGCGCGCCACAGGGGAGCAGTGGCGGCTCAGTTCATTTCTCTAGCTTGAGGCTGCCGCAGGTGAGGCGCTCAAATCGGCCGCCGCAACTGCGGCGCGGCTGGTTTCGACGGCAAGCAAACAGCCCCTTGATGCGTCAACTTGTGTTTGTCGCTGAGCGTACTACCAGATACCTGCAATATGAGTCGGGTCCTGTGGCCGCCGCAACTGATGCAGGCTGGGGACCAAACATGTCCTAGGAGAAGGCAACCGAAGAAGCCCACCACAAATAGCCTGACCAAGCTCGGAGGAGACAAGCTATTTTTTTGTGCCGCAAGGCAGACATCGACCATCATCTTCACCATTTCGAACGATACGATCAACGCCACCCTTTCTTCCGGCCACGGGGACGCTTGCACGAAGGCAAATTTGTGCCCATCGGACACCATGACTAGCTAGCACGGACAGTCCGAATCAAAGATGCTCGATGTCGGCTTTGGAAGGACATCCAATAAGCAATTAATCCAAAATTACGATTTACGAACCCAACATATATACTGATCCCTGCATGTTGTTGTTTGTTCTGAGCCAAAGTTTTAAAATTTTATCTATAAAATTTCACTTTTGCTAATAATTAGACGACTGAGACTTATTACTCTCTCAATCAATTTTCTCACATATTTAGATGCTCGTTGGATCTTTTATGTGCCCTATGAATGTGTTTGATCAACGGATCAGAAAATCGACTGAGAGCTAAATAAATCTCAGTCGCCTGATGACATATCAGTCCCATAATTTTTTTTAAAAAAGCTATTTGGGTTGTGTACACAAAAAAATCGTACATATAAATTCATCATGAAAAATACATTCACAATATCATATTTTCGTGGATTTTGTAAATATATTTAATTAGTAATTAATGATCAAAGTTGTATTTCGAGTACCGTGTCAGTGTTCAAAACGACAAGTATTATTGAACTGATGGGAGTAGGTAGTATTATGGAACTGATGGGAGTAGGTGTAAACAAAAACAAAATACCTATGAATGGAGCATTCATGGAACATAGGTATCGTAAAACCTAATTACCGAGTGTAGTGAAAGACGTAGATGAACAATCATGCAATCACAGATGAGACACAAACACAAAAATGTAGAGGAGAAAACTGCTTTATTAGATTAATTTTCATACAATGGTTTGCACCTCTATTTATTCTCATTGCTTAGCGTTTTGGTTAGATCCATGTGGGGCCCACCTAGGGAATGGCAGCCAGCTAAGGTGTGCGGCTGCCTAGCCGACGTGGCCACGGCCTAGGCCAGCCCACTTAGGGGTTTCACAACACTCCACTATACCTTGCTAGCAAGATGCATATGTCTCATCAGAACTCTATAAAAAAACTAGTAGAAAATACTTAGAGGAAGAGTACATAGCATGCGCTTACTATATGCACGAGCTGCAAGTCTAAGCAAAACTTATAGTTTACCTAAATCCTTCTTTTCAAACTCAAACTTTAAGTATGAGCATTTCTCTTCTATTTCAGAGCATGCAAGTGGAAAAGCAAGTCAGAGCATCTCACCCTGCCAATAATATCATGACAACTATAAAACCATTGGAACTACTAAACATGAACCTCTTTATACCTATGCTCTAAAGAAAGACATACTTAGTAGACACTTACGGTAGTGGAGTACGTAGTTGGTCACCTCGGGCAAGGTGTGGCATTGACGGATACTCACTCACAAAAATAGACATGTGCATTGCATTGCATTGCACTGCTCGAATTGATGAGAAGTGGGTTGTGCGGAGTATTACATCAAACTGATTAGAAGTGGATTTTGTGGAGTTCGACTATTGCTTCGGAGTATGGATTCATGAATGATGTTTTGTTATTTTTCTTGTTTATACCTCTATTGTTTATACATATATTTTTGCAGAGTATTTTGGATACTCTTGTTTTTATTTGGTTTTGGATGACTGCTTGTGACGACATGCATGGGATGGGAGTAGCAACCCTTTTTGGTACACGAGCACACAATTCACCATATCGTAGTTCAATTTATTTAATGCAAATATATTTGTAGTTGAGCTAATATTGAGAATAATTTAAAATATGAATTATAGTTAGGATCTGTACTTTCTATTTTCTAGTGAGAAGTTTTGTTTTTTTGTTACAATTGCTTTCATAGTCATTTAACGTAAGAGAGGTAAGTGATGGTTGTGATGGTCCATGTTACGGGGGCCTAATATGGAGGCTTGGTTATGGTTAAATCCTGATATGTTGTGGACTTTATGATTATTTATATTATTTTTGTGGTGTGGAATTAGAGAAAATATGGGGATGTTGAAATTTTGGTAGTATTTAGAGAGTTAATAGCATTCTAGGTTCCGAAGATTGATCTGTGTGTGATTTGTGTATAAGCGAACACTAGAGTATTACAACAGTTGAATTTTCAAGGCGTGTTTACCATGTGGTGGCACAATTAGTTTTTCTTTTTGCAACATTGAAAAAGTTATATGCTACCATGGTCCGTGGAAAATCTGTTATTAACCCTACGAGAAAAGGGCCTAGTAGGCCCATCGCTAACTAGTGTTTCTCTAAAGGAATTATGATTAAAACCGAATTATAGGCTAGGTAATATAAAGAAGATCGAACATCTTAATAGAACATATAAAAGATTTAACAAAATCATCTAGATATGTTAAAAAATTAAATAAGAATTATCGAAAAATCAGTTGTCTAATAATTAGACAAGACGATATATAATAACATGCATTCTCTTGACTATTCTTGATCAGGTTAGCCATTCATCATATACGGTGGCTATAAAAACTATTGACGCCATTGCCCACTGCATTAGCAGTTGCAAAACGTGTTCATATATATAGTTCGCTCAATAGATAAGAGCGGTTTGAGTTACTCAATGCATTGAGCAACTGCTCATTCGTTCGAGAGCTTTTGTTAAGCCGTTTCGAGATTAAAAATATCCTAAATTTAAAATATTTAAACTTTTCAAGACATAGAAATAAGAATAAACAAACGCATCTCAAGTTTCACTGTAACGTGGCGGGGGGCAGGCGCACAATCTTCCAGATCTCATTCAGTTTGCTAGTTGCCCATGGTAGCTAGCTAGCTACCAAGCTGCTAAGCTAGCTCATTGTGCTCATCATGTCAGCAGGAAAAGGGGCAAATCCAGGCCATCTCAGGTACGCGTCCAAATCTGCATGTTGAACTGATGGGTGATGGCAGCTTCTTCTCCACAGCTAGGTTCTAGAATTATATACATACTGTTTACTTTCGTAGATACATGTACTGATCCACTTGTACGAACTACTGGTGATGTTTGCGCGCCCATGATGCATTGTTCGGACAATATCCGGAAGTCATCAGACTGGGTCCTGTGGTCGTTGCGCCATGGTGGGTTTGGTCTCCAGGTTGTTTTTACGGGGTTTGATCTTCTACGAACGAAGACTCTGGGCTGGCTTGTTGATGCTTTAACGGACGTTGTCCGGTGACCGCTGGACAATGTCTGACGGAGGAGCTTGATGGCGTCGCTGCCCTAGGTTGTGCAACGTGTCGTAACGAGGGGAAGCACAATGGTTGCAGTTTAGCGGCGACGTGGCGTCACCGATGATTAGCCTATAAGGGCTTTGCTATATAGAGTTGATTTGTTCGAAATATCTGCACTTAACAGTAGATCCCTCCTGAAATTTGTCTTGATTGAAGAGGGGGTTGCTGCCTTTCTGAGACTCCAATAATTGTGACAACTTTCTCCATGGAGATGAATGAGTCTCCAATAATTATGTGAACTTTCTCCAAGGAGATGAATGAGTCGTGCAACAACCCTCAAGATTTCAAACCAAAACTTTTTATAAAAAAAAAGAAAATTCTTGGAAGCCGAACTGCCAGGAACTTTGTACAGGGAATTTAGGGCTCAATATTCACCTCATGGCTTCCAAATGAAGCATCTAGATGACTCCAAAATTTTTTCACAAGAAAATATAGAAGTTATAGACCTCTCGCTGCAATCACTCAAGAAGGATTTTTTTAGATGTTTATAAAAATCGCACAAGCTGATTTGCTTGGAACTTCAAACAAAAAGTTGTTGTCTCGGTATTCATCTCACACTACAAGGGATTCTACCTATTGCCACACAGCGATTGCAATAAAATAAATTTCGTTGCTATAGCCAATGCTATTGCCACATAATATTTTTTTTGTGGTAATAAGTTTTCTATATCGCAACAATCATGAATTGTTGCATTATTTATTATTTTTGTTGCAATAAATTGAATGTGTTGCAACGAAAATGAAATTGTTGCATTAACTAGCTACTATTGTAACAAAAAATAAACTGTTGCAATAACTAACTTCTATCACAACAAAATAATATTGTTGCAAAAAATTTCACCTATTGCAACGATTACAGGTGGTTGATTATTGTTATGGGTAGCAACGATTTTGATTCCGTTGCAATATATACATATTGCAACAATATTGGGCATATTGCAATATTTATTTCGTTGCAATATGTTTATGAAAAAAGGTCAAAAATAAAAACATGATATATTTTAGACAAGTAGTTATGTGAGGTGAGCTGGTTAGGTTTTATTACTTTAAGTCAAGAGGCTGTGGGTTCGAATCCAAGAATCTACTATTTATTTTTCTATATAACTTATTGGTTGTTGCAATAAGTTTTTACGACAAATTCCATTTTGTTGCATTATGATATTGCTATGAAATAATATCTGTTGCAATAAATTATAGCAACGATTTTACATACGTGGCGATATGCTATTGCAGCAACCATATTGTTGTAATAAAGAAACTTATTGCCATGATTTTAATATCGTTACAACTTCTTATTAGCACGGAGATTATTGCAACGATTTTAGTTTTGTTGCAATATGCACATATTGCCACAATTTTAGGCTTAATGCAACAAAATTTATCGTTGTAATAGGTTGAATTCCTTGTAGTGTCATCATGTTCAAACGCTTTACCCAAGAGACTTAAAAAAATTCTCTATGGACGAATATGGAAGTCATGCAATCTTTAGCTTTGGAACCATCAAAAAGGAATTTTTCTATATTGTTCTAAAATTCCTAGACCGCGAGTTGCGTGAAAAATTTTTTTTGGATAGAAGTGCAACTAGTTGAAGAACTAATCTCTAATCTCTCCTAGGTCGCAGACGGGTAAACCTCAAGCCATCATGGATCGACAACTAGGAGATGATACAAATAATTTAATTGCAAGTAAAAACACCAAATAAACAATATCAAACACAAAAACTTGGATGAACTTAGTTGATTTCATTGTTTTGAGTTGTGGGTAATACAAGGCCACACCTAGGCAAAGAAATTCACAAGTGCACCACAAGCCATCCAAATCTCAACCTCTCTCCCTCTCAAAGTGACAGGTTGGGAGACACCCTCCCCCTCCTTTTATAGCCCAAAGGTGGAGTAGCTTCCAAGCTACCTACCACCCACCTTTGGATGACACATGCATGGCTGAGATTTGTTTATTCTTTACAACACACAATCACAAAAATATGATCCACATATTCACCGGAATATGTCCCAAATATCCCTTTTCATGGCACACATGGCCCCACATACATTGTACGCAGCCGATTCAACTTAGTTGCTAATAGGCTGTTTGGTTAGCTGCATTTATAGACATTTGCATCTACAGATGCAGAATTTTGCTTTTTTGTGTTTGGTTGCCTGCATCTGGTTTTGAGCTTGGCTCTGTAGATGCAAGATTCTCCATGCAGCCTAGCTCTGGAGAAACATAGAAAATAAGCATTTCTATGGATGCAACGCATGACGGCCTCGTATTCTGCGCATGGGGCCACAGTCAGTCACCATATGAAGCCATGTATGGATTGCTAATGTGGCAGGTAAGTTTTTATTTTTTTTTCTTTTTTGTTTGTATCTTTTTATTAGCATATCCGATTACCGAACCGATTCCAAAAATGGATTTCTGACATTTTTTCGAACAAAACTAGACCACACTCGCTATATAAATTTCAAAATAATTAAATTTCAAAATATTTGCCTACTAAACACTCAACCAAACACTGTCTCTGTATCTGCACATCCCGTTTCTCACCAGCCTGGCTGAGTCGGACGGGCCAGGCTCGTGAGAGAAGGCAACCAAACAGCCTATAAGTTTTTGTCGCCCTAGACCATTTGCCAAGCCTCGGATCCTCAAGCCGGCTAAGTTTGTCATCCATATCATCCTTGTGGTCCCTAAGTTCAAGTACAACTGTCCCACTTGACTTCGTTATAGTTTTGGATCCCCGATCCTCCAAATCGCGCCCCGACATGTTGTGGACCACGGTCCACATAGATCTGTATCACAAAAATTATTCCATCCAAAATACCAACTTACCTTCATTCTCTGCATGTTAGCCCACAATTACTATGTAGAAAACTTTAAAAGATTGCATCGAAAAACATACTAAAACATAACGACCGAGCCAAAACTTCCTCACCGAGAGGACCCAGTCTGATAGACTATAGAAACATGCACATAACCTCTTCAAAACCCCAACAAAACCTGATCACAACTCGAAACCTTAACGCTAACCTTAGGACCTTTGTCAAAAACTCATCAAGGGGGACCTTCACATGGTCTAGCACCCTGAAGGAAACCTAGGCCGAGAGGGGGGGTGAATCGGACTCCTAATTCAAATTTTAACCTTGTTTGCGTGATTGATTAGTCCGGTTTTTACCCAAGCTACCAATGAAATCCTATTATCTAGATGCGGAAGCGACTACACAATTAATCGACAGAAAAAGGTGGCTCGATGGCACACACAAGCAATGCACAATTAAGATAATGCAAGAGATGAGGAGAAGCAAACCGAGTTGTTTACCGAAGTTCGGTACTCAACACATGAACACCTACGTCTTCGTTGAGGAAACTTCTCACACAGAGAAGTCGGAACTCTCTTGTCCCTAGCCCTCAATCCACTCATGGTAGCTCTTCACCAACACATGGTAGGCGAGCTCCAAACCTTCACACAAGACGAGTTCTTCCACACGCGGAAGCTCCTCACACCCACGGCGCCGACACACGGCTCCGGTCCCCGACACACAGAGGATTTTGCACACAACCTTCAACAGATGAAGGCCACGCACCTCCGACACACGGAAGTGATCCCCGACACACGGAGGATTTCGGTTGATGTAGTCGTGCAGTTGATGAAGCCCGTGGTGTGACGATGATCTCTCCGGCGGTGAAGTCCCAAGAGCACGAGATCGGAGACCGTCTCTCACCACTACCCCTTCTCTCCCACCATGGAAAATAGGGCAAGAACACCATGGGAGAAGGGGCATAAACTTGAGGATGGATGAGAGGAGGTAGGGGGCACCTTCTTCTTCCTCTTCCTTTCTTCTTCTCCCTCTCTCTCTTCTTCAATCTCTCAAGCACATGGAACCCTAGATGGAGGTGGGTGCCATGGGAGGAGCTCTCTTGGGTGGAAAGGGCAAGGGGAGGCTGCTAATGAGGCTCTCTCAAATTTCTCCCGTGCTCCAAGCCCCTATTTATAGGCACAAAGCAAAGCCCTAGAAATGGAAGGCTCAGATTCATTTTCGCGAGACCCAGATCAATCCATCGGACGCCGTCCGATAAGGGTCTGGCCAATTTTTGTACTCTATCGGACGCCGTCCGATAGGTTCATCGGACGTGTCCGATGAAGTGCTGGCGCACGCACAAACAGTGCACGCCATGTGTTTGCTCGCGGGCGTAGCCGGCATCGGACGCGTCCGATGACCTGGTCGGAAGCGTCCGACAGTGAGGATGGGCTTTGGGCTCGCAAGAGACTTAGGCAAAATTTCTATCTCCGGCCGTATCGGACGTCGTCCGGTTACTCGTCGGACGCCGTCCGACAGTAACAGTGCAACCAGGTCCGTCTAGGACTTAGTCGTTTCGAGCTCACTCACTGAGAATTTGGCGCTGTCGGACCCCGTCCGAAAAGCGTCGGACGCCATCCGACAGAGGATGTGCATTCAGGACTTAGCCAAATTTTGGACAGTGGTCGGACGCCGTCCGATGGAGCTGCAATTTTTGCCCCACTTGGATTTTGTCTCTACCGAGGGCCTACCTTATCGACTTGTGAAATCGACGGGAGGTTTTGATCACTTGGGCGGGAAGTTTCGCGCCTAAAACAAATATCTGACTTGGATTGCTTAGAGGCTACGAAACCCCGACAGCTGTCGCTCCCCCGAACTCTCTCGAACCTAGACAGGTAGCCTAACTCTAGATGGTTCGCTCAAGACTAACACCTGGCACTCTTAGAAACCCATGGAACCCACGGCTAATGTTTTTGGACCTGTGCTTAGTGGGACCCTGCAACCAGAGAGACGACGATCTGCAGGCATATTGTCCTAGGCTACACACACACGCAAGAAATCAAAAGAACTAGGAAACAAATGTCCTTAATCTTGGCGTGATCTAACTGTACGGCCTAGTTGCCATCAATTACCAAAATCAATTAGCGCATGGGAGGCTTGAACTTACAATCTCCCCCTTTTTGGTAATTGATGACAACACCTGCAAATCCAACATGACAAAGCACAAATACAATCTCTGGTGTAATGGGTTAGCTCAGAAACATTGCATGAGACTGGGCCAATAAATAAAGTGCAATGTGCGTGTAGACATAAGTAGACATGAGCTCCCCCTAAATAATTGCATACCACTTGAGAGTACCTTCACATGACATGGAGCAAAGCATCTCCTAAGCCTACCACTTGTAACAATGTAACTCAAAGACAATTCTTTCCCTTTGCATCCCAAAACATGACAAAGCCCAAAGTGTTTCCCTCCAATGCATGGATTTGCAATTATTTCTCCCCCTTTGGTATCAATGACCATAAAGTAGCAATACATAGTATTAAGAGCAAATTAAACGCTTTGAAAGTTATACTAGTGCAAACACGCCCACAAGTCCAACACACTCAAAATCTAGCCATCTCAAAGTCACAAGATCAACTAGAGCAAAATTGATAGATGTGTAATTCAAGTTATTATGACCTAGAGCAAATATAAGATGAACAATAGCTAGAAGTATCAAGAGTTGCTTCAAAACTCAAAGGAGACACATGATGCATCATAGCACTAGAAGATGTAATCCAAGCTATACATGCTATCACCGAGCCTATTTGAGACTAAAACATTTTGGCTGAGCTTATTTTGAAATATTTCACATTTTGCACTTTGAATTTTCTCAAATTTGCCATGTCTCAAACCATAGGCGACGCCACCCAGCGTGACACTGAAGATGAACATCTCGGTCATCCAAAACTCCCCCTAAGTTCATACCCAGTGCCATGGTAAGCTATCTCATCGAGGAGACATTGGTGAGACATGTATGACCAATTGTGGCCTTATTCATATTTTAGCACACATTTTTGTAAATTAGGCTCAACATTTTCTCAAAATTGCTCAATTTTAGCGAAGTAAAGACATGTACAAAATGGAATAACAAATCTAGATTTATAAGCACATGGTCAACCAAAAAATTTAGAGCAATGAAATGAGACTAGAAGCTATAACCCTCCTAACACATGCTCATGACTTCCAATTGTATGATATATTGAGTTAAACACAAGTTGAGCTAGTGACAAAGTGAACATATGCTATAGCTATTAAAATCATGTGATGAACATTTAGGCAATGAATAATATCAAGTATAACAAGCAAAGCACCTAAATGATCAAACTGGCTTCAAAAGATTTTCAATGAATGGCATAGTCACACGACCGACTCAGGCAATGTTTGACTTGTCTAGAATGTTTAATTCATTTCTCAATTTGCAGAATCGTGTCTCATCGAGTGGCTTGGTAAAGATGTCGGCAAGCTGGTCCTCCGTCTGCACGTGTTCAAGCACAATGTCGCCCTTCGCCACATGGTCCCGAAGAAAATGGTGACGGACATCAATATGCTTGGTCCGTGAGTGTTGGACCGGGTTGCACGCTATCTTTACCGTGCTCTCGTTGTCGCATAGAAGAGCCACATGATCAAGTTTAACCCCAAAGTCAAACAGTAATTGTGTCAAGTAAAGAAGTTGTGCACAGCAACTCCCTGCCGCTATATACTCAGCCTCAGCAGTAGATAGTGCCACGGAGTTATGTTTCTTTGACGCCCAAGACACAAGACACCTACCCAAAAAGTGACAAGCCCCAGAAGTGCTCTTACGATCAATCTTGCACCCGGCATAATCTGAGTCAGAATAGCCTAGGAGCTCAAACCGCGCACCCTTCGGAAACCAAAGGCCTATGCTAGATGTGTGTTTTAGGTATCGAAGAATTCGTTTCACAGCAGTCATATGCATTTCTCTAGGGGAGGCTTAAAATCTAGCGCACATGCACACACTAAATATGATGTCCGGCCTAGATGCAGTCAAATAGAGCAAGGCACCAATCATTGAACGGTAAAGCTTTTGGTCACATGTTTACCTTCTTCGTTGAGGTCGGGGTGGCAGTTTGTCCCTATTGGTGTCCGGATTGGTTTACAGTCACTCATGTTGAAGCGCTTGAGCAGGTCGTGGATGTACTTCTCCTGGCATATGAATGTTCCGGTCTTGAGTTGTTTGATTTGAAATCCCAAAAAGAAGTTCAATTGGCCCATCATCGACATCTCGAACTCCTTGCTCATCATGTCGCTGAACTCTGTGACCAAGAACTCATTTGTGCTACCGAAGATGATGCCATCCACATAGACCTGGCAGAGGAACATGTCTCCATTCACCACCTTGGTGAATAGGGTCGAGTCAACTTTTCCAACTGTGAAGCCCTTAGATATGAGAACATCCCTTAACCTTTCATACCACGCCCTGAGAGATTGCTCGAGACCATACAGAGCCTTCGACAGTTTGAACACATGATCTGGGTGCTGAGAATCTTCAAACTCCGGAGGCTGCTCCACATACACTAGCTCTCCAATGTACCCGTTGAGAAAAGCACTCTTCACATCCATCTGCTTGAGGACAATGTTGTGGCATGTAGAGAATGCCACCAGCAGTCTAATAGCATCCAAACGGGCCACGGGAGTATAGGTATCACCACAGTCAACTCCCTCGATCTGTGTGAAACCCTGAGCGACCAGCCTAGCCTTGTTGCGCACCACCAAGCCAAACTCATCTTGCTTGTTTTTAAATACCCACTTGGTGTCAATCACGTTGTAGTCGCTTGGCCTTTTCACTAAGGTCCAGACTTTGTTCCTCTTAAAGTTGTTCAGGTTCTTATGCATCGCATTGATCCAGTCTGGGTCACTCAGCGCCTCCTCCACTTTCTTTGGCTCAAGCTCAGACACAAACGTCGTGTGCTCACAGAAGCTTGCCGTCCTAAATCTGGTCTGTACTCCTCGAGTCGGGTCACCGATCACTTGATCAACTGGATGATCACGAGCAATGGTGTGATGGGACCTTATCAACTGAGGTGGTGGCTCATCTGATTCTGCATCTGGCTCACAAGCTGTCTCTGCCTCTGGAGCCTGATCAAGATTTGAGCTGTCCGCCTGAGGTGAGGCTCCTCCTGACTCTGGCACTGGTTCAGGTGTGAGAGGTGGTGGAACAGTCTCGGTCTCCCTCTGAACCTCTACTGGCCTCACATCACCAGCTGGCATCTCCTCCACTGCTCTAACCAACTGTTCACCATCCACATCATCCAGGTTCTCATGCTCCCCTTGGCTCCCATTAGATTCGTCAAACTTAACATCGCAGCTCTCCTCAATCAAATCACTGGACGCATTGTACACTCCGAAAGATGATCCCCTGGTTGAATAGCCTAGAAAGATCCTAGTGTCGCATCTGCTCTGGAACTTGTCTAAGTGCTCCCGTTTCTTCTTGATATAGACCTTGCAGCCAAAAACCCTGAAGTAGGAGACATTGGGTCGTCTTCCCACAAGCAACTCATAGGATGTCTTCTTCAGGAGCTTGTGGAGGTATAGACGGTTGATGCAGTGACAAGCAGTGTTGATGGCTTCTGCCCAGAACAGATCAGAGGTCTTGTGCTCATCCAACATTGTCCTTACCATCTCAATGAGCGTCCTGTTCTTCCGCCACCACCCGTTTCTTTGAGGAGTGTAGGTGGTGAGGCGGTGATCAATGTCTAACTCATCACAGAACAGCTCAACAGAAGTGTTAGTGAACTCCATTCCATTGTCACTTCTCACCTTCTTGAGGGTACAATCAAAAGCATTTTGAGCTTTCTTTACAAACTTTTTGAAAACATCTCCAGTTGGAGTTTTATCAGGTAGAAAGAAAACCCAGGTGTATCGGGAGAAGTCATCAATAATGACCAAGCAATAGAGATTTTTCCCGATACTCACATAGGTTGTTGGCCCAAAAAGATCCATGTGTAAAAACTCGAGAGGTCGAGATGTAGACATGACATTTTTGGCGGGATGTGAGCTTGCCACTTGCTTGCCAGCCTGACAGGCACTGCAAAGCTTATATTTCTCGAATGTCACATCTTGCACGCCAAGAACCAATTCGTTTTTGAAAAGTTTCTTCAAATTTGCCATGCCGACATGTCCAAGACGCCTATGTCAAAACCAACCAAGGGAGACTTTAGCGACAAGGCAAGTCGAGACAGATGCAGCAGGCTCACTAAAGTTCACAAGAAACAAATTTTCAAACCGTAAGCCTTTAAACACAAGTTTTTCATTTTTGTCCAAAACCAACAAGCTCTCAGATGAGAAATTACAATGAAACCCCAAATCACATATTTGAGCAACAGAGAGGAGGTTATAGCTCAAAGTTTTCAGTAGTAACACGTTGTCAATTGAAAGATCTGAAGAAGTTGCTACCTTTCCAACTCCAAGAAACTTGCATTTGCTTCCATCTCTAAAAGTAACCTTGGGGGGAATCTTGCCTTCCTCCCCTATTGAGGTGAACAACCGGGGGTTGCCGGTCATGTGTTGGGTGCACCCATTGTCGATGATCCAATGGCACCCTCCACTCCGGAAGTTCACCTATCATGAGAAAAGATCACTTATGTGACTCAGGGACCCACACAGGAGGTCCCCGAGGGTTAGCCTTCAAACCAGAAGCAACAGGAGCAAAACGATCAATCAATGACTTGGACACCCAAACATGTGCCTTGTGCTCATTCTCAGACTTGAGCCCAACAAATCTAGCAATCACTCTACCTTGTGAATTTTTCTTTAGCGGGTAGTGATCATACAGATCAGCATGTGCTCTTGAGAATCTTGGCTATGTGTGATTGGGAGTGTTGCGGTTTTGATTCCTAAAAAGGTTTGTCCTACCATTATTGTGCTTAGGAGTACCATTCCAGAAGTTTTGCCTAGGTGAATGCCAAGTGTTGTATCTAGGAGCATGCCAAATGTTGTAGTGCATTTGAGGTTGTCATGTGGGAGAGTTATAGTGCCTATCATGTCCTTGCCATGTGTTGTGCCAATTGTGCATCCTAAAAGCATTGTTGCTAGTGTACAAGTTGTTACCATGCCTCTTCTTGGGATAGACATAATAGTAACTTTGCCTCACGGTAGATGCTCGAGGAACACTTGATTTTTTTTCTCCCTTTTGGCTTCTCTGGGATAAAACCCAAGCCACCCTTTTAGGAGGGTTTTCGTTGTTCCTTAAGTATGTTGTCCAAGGCCAAACTACCCTCATAGCACTTCCCAAGCCCCTTATTAAATTTCTCAAGTTTAGACTTCAACTCGGCATTTTCAATAGCAAGCTCCCTAGCAGCTAGTGCAAATTTATAATTATCAGGTATACACAGTAGTGTATTGCTAGAGGAACCGCTAGAAGTGGAAGCCAACACATTGCAATCATGGGTAACATCAGGACAGGCAAGAGTCAAATCAACAACAGGTGCAATAGCAACAGAAGTAACAGGCATAGCACAAGCAACATCCAAAGCATCAACAGGTGTAGTATCAACTAGTTGAGCAAGAGGTAAAACAACTAACTCATTATTCTTAGTCAGAAGTGTCTCATGATTCTCTCTAAGTGCATGATAAGTAATCATGAGATCATCTAGGGATTCATTCAAAGCATCACGCTCTTCCTCTAGTACATTGCATTTAGATGACAGATTTTTTTTAGAGCCTAACAAAGTGTCGTGCCCAAATTCTAAGCTATCATATCTAGTGGCAAGATTTTTGCACTTAGTTTGCAATGCAATCAAGGTTTTACCAAGCTCTAAATTCTTAGGTGTTTCTTTCTTATAACGCTCACAAGCTTCTCTAAGACAATTACGCATGCCTTCAACATCAACATCAGAATCAGAGTCGCTCACCTCGCTATTTGGTCGAGTCATCAAACACTTGGAAGTGCCAGCAGAAGTTGGTGAAGACTTTACCGATGTAGAGGATGTAGTGGAAGAAGACCCATCATTATCAGAGTACCACTCTCGAGACTCAACAACCGCAGTGAAACATCTTGAAGTGAAGACTGGAGGAGGAGGCACAGATTCAACTATCGCCATGGTAGCCAACTCTTGACTAGCTGACTCATCATCTCCTGAAGCTGATGCGTCGCTGGAGCTGTCATCAGTCACCCATTCACCCACAAAGGATAGCCTCTTGCCTTGTGAGGAGCGACCCTTGAACCCTGACTTCTGAGGATTCTTCTTCTTGCTGTCATTCTGCCTCGGCTTCTCGCCATCGCCCTTCTCCTTTCCTTTGTCCTTGTACTTGGTGTTGCCCTTCTGGGGACACATTAAAGCGATGTGTCCCTTCTCCTGACACTCATAGCATTGGTATGATGTATGAGTGTTTCTGCTCATTCTCTTCTTGCCTCCATAGCCATTTCTGCTCATGAACTGGCCAGCCTGCTTCATGAACAGGCCGAAGTGTTGGAATCCCTCCTCGAGCTCATTTCATGTCATTTCACCACCGTTCTCAGCTTGACTTGACTTGAGACCACTCTGGTTGGATCCACTGGCCTTGAGGGCGATCACATGATTCTTTGTTGGAGCAGGGGAATCCTCAGGATCATTGAGAAACATCATCTCATGCGCTGTGATCTTACTGAGCAAAGCCGTGGGTGCCAGCTTCTCCACATCACCACTGTTGGTAAGATATGTGATGATGTCCCGGTAATCCTTTTTAAGGAGGATCCGCAGCATTTTCCTGAACACTTCATCATTTGCAACAGTGTGACCGAGCCCCTTAAGCTCGTTAAGAATGGGGTTAAGCCGAGTAAACATAGCATTGACATTTTCATTTGGAAGCATTCTGAACTGATCATAACGCTCTTTGACAACCACTAGTCTACCCTCCTTAACAGCAGAAGTGTCCTCGTGAATCTCGATGAGTGTGATCCATATCTCATGTGCACTAGTGAGGTTGCTAACTCTATCGAAGACCTCCATGCTTAAACCACAAAACAAAGTGTTCATGGCATTAGCATCGGTCTCTAGGAGTTTTGTTTGTCCGGATGTGGGAGGTACATCATCAGTGAGTGTGACACCATGAGGAGACTCTACGACCTTCCAAACATCCATTCCCATGGCCTGGAGAAATACTTTCATGCGCAACTTCCAAAAACTAAAATTAGTGCCACTAAATAAAGGAATTCTATTCGCGGCTACACTACCCCCGTCGGCCATCTCTATGCGGTTAAGCAACTAGAGAACCTGGCTCTTATACCACTTGAAGGAAACCTAGGCCGAGAGGGGGGGTGAATCGGACTCCTAATTCAAATTTTAACCTTGTTTGCGTGATTGATTAGTCCGGTTTTTACCCAAGCTAACAATGAAATCCTATTATCTAGATGCGGAAGCAACTACACAATTAATCAACAGAAAAAGGTGGCTCGATGGCACACACAAGCAATGCACAATTAAGATAATGCAAGAGACGAGGAGACGCAAACCGAGTTGTTTACCGAAGTTCGGTGCTCAACACATGAACACCTACGTCTCCGTTGAGGAAACTTCTCACACAGAGAAGTCGGGACTCTCTCGTCCCTAGCCCTCAATCCACTCGTGGTTGCTCTTCACCAACACATGGTAGGCGAGCTCCAAACCTTCACACAAGACGAGTTCTTCCACACGCGGAAGCTCCTCACACCCACAGCGTCGACACACGGCTCCGACCCCCGACACACGGAGGATTTTGCACACAACCTTCAACAGATGAAGGCCACGCACCTCCGACACACGGAAGTGACCCCCGACACACGGAGGATTTCGGTTGATGTAGTCGTGCAGTTGATGAAGCCCGTGGTGTGACGATGATCTCTCCGGCGGTGAAGTCACAAGAGCACGAGATCGGAGACCGTCTCTCACCACTACCCCTTCTCTCCCACCATGGAAAATAGGGCAAGAACACCATGGGAGAAGGGGCAAAAACTTGAGAATGGATGAGAGGAGGTACGGGGCACCTTCTTCTTCCTCTTCCTCTCTTCTTCTTCTCCCTCTCTCTCTTCTTCAATCTCTCAAGCACATGGAACCCTAGATGGAGGTGGGTGCCATGGGAGGAGCTCTCTTGGGTGGAAAGGGCAAGGGGTGGCTGCTAATGAGGCTCTCTCAAATTTCTCCCATGCTCCAAGCCCTTATTTATAGGCACAAAGCAAAGCCCTAGAAATGGACGGCTCAGATTTATTTTCGCGAGATCCAGATCAATCCATCGGACGCCGTCCGGTTCCCATCGGACGCCGTCCGATGAGGGTCAGGCCAATTTTTGTACTCTATCGGACGCCGTCCGATAGGTTCATCGGACGCATCCGATGAAGTGCTGGCGCACGCACAAACAGTGCATGCCATGTGTTTGCTCGCGGGCGTAGCCGGCTTCGGACGCGTCCGATGACCTGGTCGGACGCGTCCGACAGTGAGGATGGGCTTTGGGCTCGCAAGAGACTTAGCCAAAATTTCTATCTCCGGTCGTATCGGACGTCATCCGGTTACTCGTCGGACGCCGTCCGACAGTAACAGTGCAACCAGGACCGTCTAGGACTTAGTTGTTTCGAGCTCACTCACTGGGAATTTGGCGCTGTCGGACCCCGTCCGAAAAGTGTCGGACGCCGTCCGACAGAGGATGTGCATTCAGGACTTAGCCAAATTTTGGCTTGGGCTCATCGGACGCCGTCCGATGGGGCTGAAATTTTTGCCCCACTTGAATTTTGGCTCTACCGAGGGCCTACCTTATCGACTTGTGAAATCGGCGGGAGGTTTAGATCACTTGGGCGGGAAGTTTCGCGCCTAAAACAAATATCTGACTTGGGTTGCTTAGAGGCTACGAAACCCCGACAGTTGTTGCTCCACCGAACTCTCTCGAACCTAGACAGGTAGCCTAACTGTAGATGGTTCGCTCAAGACTAATACCTGGCACTCTTAGAACCCCATGGAACCCACGGCTGATGTTTTCGGACCTGTGCTCAGTGGGACCCTGCAACCAGAGAGACGACGATCTGCAGGCATGTTGTCCTAGGCTACACACACACGCAAGAAATCAAAAGAACTAGGAAACAAATGTCCTTAATCTTGGCGTGATCCAGCTATACGACCTAGTTGCCATCAATTACCAAAATCAATTAGCGCATGGGAGGCTTGAACTTAGACACCCTTTCACAGTGTTTCTTAAGACATAATATTAACCAATATTACCATTATGCTTTGGATCCATCAACTCTTTTTGGTGGCTCTTAAGATCAAACTGGTTCACCCTGCATTTGATTTAAACGGCTAATTGAAGTGATTAATTGTATTTGGATTTCATATCAAGTTGGATGGTACAAGCTAAACTCTTGGCTTTGGTGCTGACAGTGATCCTAAGCTCTAAGGCCGTAGCGTGCTCTAACTTTAGGAGAGAGCACTAGGTTAGACATGGATGTTCACGTAAATCGTTGTGCCAATTTTGTACATCTAGGGGAAGCTGTAAAAGTTGCTGCATTGAATAGAGTGTCTGGTAGAACGAAAGAATTTAAAGAATTTTTTAGAGTGCAGTGTAAAGTGTGAAGGAAATTTACAGCGAAGCTCTAAATTTGCAGCACAGCTGTTTACAGCAACTTTTAGAGTCTCTGCTGGCTTTGCTTTGTTCTCTTTAGTTCTCTTTATCTATCTAAATCTAAATCTAAACTACTCTATAATTGAGCAGTTGGTCTAGATCCAACTATAGATCACATCCGTCTATTCCCTTCATCCATCATCCAACAGTCATAATTTCACAGGAGTTTGCTATTAACTCGATACTTAGAGCCCACGGACTCTTGACTCGATACGTAGAGACCACGGACTCTTGACTCCATACGTATAGACCACAGATTCTTGCCCATAACTCGATACGTATAGACCACAGATTCTTGTCCATATATACATATACACGGGATTAATTTTTATTCTCCCATTATAAATCTTCCTAATTTTTCCTAATTCTTTCTATACTAGAACTAACAGACTAGCTAGCACCCGTAAAGACTACAGACTCTTGCCCACGTATACACGGGATTAATTTTTATTATCACATTATAAATCTTTCTAATAATTTTTCCTAATTCTTCCTAGACTAGAACTAACAGACTAGCACGGTAACACTAGAAATAGGACGGGGCAGGCACGTACGCTCCAATCATACATACTTATACATATAAAACGTCTGCCCGAGATAGGCGGTGGAATAAATTCAGGACTCCGCATAGAAGTAAGAGTATTACGTAGCTCTATTAAGAATACGCTCCAGTATCCTCCCCTCCATATCAATGCGTGCGGACGTATACAACGTGTTAATTAAAGCCTGTAGCGCGGTGAATAACAATCGTGATGCATATATATAATTACAATTTACAACCTGATCAGCCCATCGATAGAACGCATCGCTACTTTTAATTAAATAAGTAAGTGTCGCACGTATTTATGCGTACATCCATGTACAGAATTGATATGTTAATAAAAAACAATTATTTGCTAATAATTGTACATAACTATTAGCACATAATTGTGTACAGAATTTATCGCACCCGTTGATTAATCTATATCTATATCTTGATTATCTGTTATTTAATTTTTCTTGTTCAGGTGTTTCATGAGATGACCCATGTCAATATAAACCGAATGAGACAACCAATAAAATAAGGAATGCTTCTACACCTGCTTCATATAGACATAGACAAATAGAAAAAATTGCACGTGTTCTAAATTTTTTTTCTACTAATTGTTGCTCCAACATGTTTTGTCGCTCGCTAGTCCTTCATAATTATTGGCTGAAACTATCGTAGTCGGTTTTGCGCACCAGGCATGCAGCTAGCGCACGAGGCACTGCATGCGCCGATGCGGCATCAACAGCCTGCTGACCGCGCCGCGCGGTGAGAAAAGAAAGAAGAGCGCCCCTGTAACTATAACACGTCGATCAGAAATCATTCTGTCGTGCAGGGGAGGGAGGAAAGGCGGGAGCATATATCGGTCGCTAGTGCCTTGGACGATGGTGCGTTTGTCATATTCGTGGCTACCATATCCGGCAAAGAACTGGCCGGTCTCTGGTTGTCGTCCCTCGAACCATACTTATATCTGCATGCACTAGTTCTTAGATCATTATACTGGTTCGTAATGCGTAGCCAGCTACCATTTCATACATTCGGAGAAACATCAACCTGAATATGACATAACATAATCATGACCCGTAGTCTCATTAATAGCACGGCTGACTGGCCATATGCCTCACTAAAAAAAACATCATAAGTTTATAAAGGTCAGCGGAACCTAAGGATAAACAAAAGAATCTCTGGTGGCTATGTATCTCTGCAAACGACTGGAGGGAATCCTAAACCTCGTCATGGCCGACGTAGCTCAGATCATCTTCCACGTCACACTCGTAGGAGCCACATCATGACCACCATCTAAAACTATATGAGTATGCGAGGCTAGTGTCATCCAAACGCTAGCTAGCTAACATCCCTCCTAATATATTTAGTGATAAGGGCTTCAAGACAGGAGGGCTATTTTATTTGCGTAAAGCTAGTTTTAAAAATATTTCAAAGTATCCTATCTAGGACATTTATCTATTGAAGCCTTGAGTAAACAATGGGATAAACCCTTTCTAACAACCATTCTTAACAATCAAACCTCCCAATCAGCAACCATAAACCAACCTTAGACTTTAGTCACAACAAGAGATTCTACCTATTGCCAAACAATGGTTGCAACAAAATAAATTTCGTTTCTATAGCCAATGCTATTGTCACATAATATTTTTTTTGTGGTAATAAGTTTCCTATATCGCAACAATCGTGAATTGTTGCATTATTTATTATTTTTGTTGCAATAAATTGAATATATTGCAACGAAAATGAAATTGTTGTATTAACTAGCTACTATTGCAACAAAAAATAAACTGTTACAATAACTAACTTCTATCACAAAAAATTATATTGTTGCAAAAAGTTTTCACCTGTTGCAACGATTACAGGTGGTAGATTGTTGCTATGAGTAGCAGCGATTTTAATTTCGTTGCAATATATACATATTGCAACAATATTTGGCATATGGCAATATTTATTTCATTGCAATATGTTCATGAAAAAAGGTCAAAATAAAAACATGATATATTTTAGACAAGTGGTCATACGAGGTGAGCTGGTTAGGTAAAATTACTTTAAGTCAAGAGGTTGTGTCGGGGACAAAATCACGGCCTATTGCCATGGCCCACTCCCTGACGGCCCAATCGAACAGCCTACTAGGGCCTAGCTCTCTAAAAGGTTCTATCTGGCCCATGTGCATCCTGCCGAACAGCTTCCTGGCTGGCACGGTGCATAATGGCCTAGAATTCGTGTTTGAGTCCGACTCGAACAAGAATTCTGCATGGCTACGTGAAGACCCGGACGTGGTTTCTCGGATTGAAATAGACGTCGTGATCCCCAAGACTTGGAGTTTACCTTATCTACCTCGGGATGTATTTGGCACGTTGAGTTCGTTATGATCTCGTAGTTAGCCCAGCCCGATTATCCCTCGGTAGGTCGGTTCATCAACACTATATAAACAGGCCCCTACGGAGTTTAGAGGGGCCAATTCAGCGCGACTTGAAGATAAGATCGCATATTAGTTTCCTACACACACAAATCTCGCCGAGATCTGTCCATCTCATCGAGCATCCTCTTGTAATCATCTCTGATATATAAGAAAGGCTAGACGTAGGGTTGTTATCTCCCCGGAGAGGCCTGAACCAGGATAAAAACCCTTGTCTCCCTGTTGCTCGTTGGTTGCTGTTCGTTCTGTTCGGCGTGTCTCCTATCTCCCTTTTCTCAAGAACCTTAGTTGACTTGAGATCGATATCTCAACCGTCGACAGGTTGTGGATTCGAATCCTAGAATCTACATATTTGTTTTTCTATGTGACTTATTGGTTGTTGCAATAAGTTTTTACCACGAATTCCATTTTATTGCATTATGATATTGCTATGAAATAATTAATACCTGTTGCAATAAGGTATAGGAACGATTTCACAAACGTGGCGATAAGCTATTGCAATAACCATATTATTGTAATAAAGAAATTTATTGCCATGATTTTGATATCGTTACAACTTCTTATTACCACAGAGATTATTGCAACGATTTTAGTTTTGTTGCAATATGCACATACTGCCACATTTTTGGGCTTAATGCAACAAAAATTGTCGTTGCAATTGGTTGAATTCCTTGTGGTGAGTAAATCCATCCAAACCAACAAATAACCAACCATGCCTTTCAACACCCGCCATCTTATCCGGGACCAATAATCCTGTTGGGGGCATACATGCCATGAGGTGCGTGGTCTTTGTCTTAGGAGGGCTGCAGACACAAACTAGTCTCATGGTCCTGAGATGCCCGGTATTGACCTAAGAGGGTTTCTGACCTAGGCTAGTCTCACGGCCCCCGAAGTGCCCTGTCTCGACCTAGGAGGGCTACAAATCCAAGCTAATCTCATGGCGGCACGATGTGTGGTCAAATTACTGCAATGGCGACCCAAGACAATCACTCAATAGTGGCCTAGGGTGCCTCCGCAGAGTGCATGCCGTTAACACACCAAACTTGTACTATCGCGTGATGGCCACGCGCTCCTCTTAGGTATGCCCACGCTCTACCCAACACAAGGGCCCTTCCTACCCTGCGTAACCTTTCCTCCTATATACAGATTCGTAGAGCACCGAAGCGAACATTGTTCACATTTTCCCATCAGGGCAAATCCATAACCAATGCAACCATCAGCACATACCAAATCCACCATCGCATCAAACTATAACCATTCCCAACCAACTGACCATTCCAGACCAAACACACCATCGTAGACCAAAGCTTCCATAAGTTACCAATCCAATCTCAATTTCCAACCCTAACTATCATATGTCATCAGTTTAAATGAATAAATGAATGTCCAGTGAATATTGGTTCACTGTCTTGCAGCATTTCTTCCTAAAAGTTAATTTTGAACCTAAGCATATTTTACATATTAAGTAGGGCTAATGTTGTTACCAAGCTAGACTTAGACTAATTAAAGGATATGGCAATGAAGGAAGATATAGAAGGTAATCAATGATAAAAATGAATAAGCATGTTTATAGCATGAATAACAAGTAGACATACTTCATATAGCAAGCATTTTCATAGCAGCCAACATAGTTTCTAAAACTGAGTATAGACATGAATTAACGAGTGTTAACTTACCTTGACTAGGCAAGTGGTAGTCCTCCTCGGCATCTCCAGACTTGCTTTTTAGGTCATTTATGTCTATTCGTAAAATTGAGAACCAAATGAACAACCGAATGAAGGTAAATGTGATGCATGAGTGCATTAGTTAAATGGTTGCTAGCTATTGAGTTGCTTGTTGTTGTTAGCAAAAGTACCTAATTCTTTCCCTTCTTTTCCAGGAGCCTAATATAGACTACTTCTGTCGACGGTTGAGATAACGATCTCAAGTCGCTAAGGTTCTTTAGAAGTGAGACGGGAGACACGCCGAACAACCACGTAACAAAGAACGAACAGAGGCGGGGTTTTATCTGGTTCAGGCCTCTCGGGAGAGATAATTGCCCTACGTCCAGTCTTTCTTTATATCAAAGATGAATACAAGAGGTGGCTCGACGAGACGAACAAGTCTCGGCGAGATTATGGTGTACGGGAAGCAATGTGCTATAATCAGGTGTCTACGAGATGCTAATACGTAAACTCGATGCCAGATGCCCCCTAAACGCCGTAGGGGCATGGTTTATATAGTGCAGAGCAAACCGACCTACCAAGGGATAATCGGGCCGGGCTAACCACGAGTTCGTTACGAACTCACATGCCAAATATATCCGAGGTAGATAAGGCATACTCCTAGTCTTGGGGATCACGACGTCCGCTCCAATCCGGGAAACCAACGTCCGGGTCTTCACGTAGCCGTGCAGAACTCCTGTTCGAGACGGACTCAAACACGCGATTCCTTGGCGTTCGCACCATGCCGGCCAGGATCTTTGTTGGCGGGATGCATATGGTCCAGATAGAACCTTCCAGGATGGGCCCGTGAGGTCGCTCGATTGGGCCGTCGGGGAGTGGGCCATGGCAACGGGCGTGATTTTATCCCGACGGCTAGCCCGGGACTCAAGTGGAAGGACTCACTAGAGTGGGGTCGTCCTCTTGAGACTCAAAGCCATGAACAGGAAAATCGGCCGAACAAAGTTAAGGTTCGACCGAACAAAACTTGTTCGGGACCGAGCAAACCCGATCAGTACCGAGCAACTCCGTAATCGACAGGAATCACATCCGCCGGCGAGCACTCAGCCCTCAACGCGACGGAAAAAAGTAACCGCTGGCGAGCTCAACGGTAACTTCTCGTCATTGCAAGATGAAAACAAAGCACCGTTTTACCTAGCCGTTGCGGTAAAAACTAGCCGTTTTGTGACAAACCATTGCAGAGCTGCGCATATGGGACTATAAAAGCTCCCAAGCCGCTCGCGGCTAGCCACTTCTGCTCTCACGCCTTTCCTTTCCAAGCCCTAATTCCAACCGCACTCAGCACCAAGCACCCAAACTCCACCACCAAACCTACTCGTCCAACTCTGGGAACCGCTATGGCCAAATTCATAAGCTCTAGCACATCCGAGGAGGACTTGAGAGTTTGAGAGGAAGAGGGCCACATCGACGCCGGTAGCTGGAGGCTGCCCGAGGAGGAGGAAACTCCGGAGCCGCTTGAGGGAGAGTTCGTCAACTTCGAACAGTTCGCGCTGTTCGGGTTGAGGTCTCCCGAGAGCGACTTCGTAGAGGCCTTCTTGAACATAAGCGGATTGGAGGTGGCGAACCTCAATCTGAACAGCGTCCTCCAGATGGCCGTCTTTGCACACCTGTGTGAGGGCTATCTGGGCATTGATCCGCCGGTGGGGCTGTTCCTCCATTACTATACGGTAACGAGGAGCAGCTCCGCCGCTTCGGCGTTGGGGTGCTACTACCTCAAGCTCCGGGCCACCGCCAACGACGCGCCGTACCCCCATCCGCCGCTGCTTGACTCAATGGGCGCGTGGTGGACGAGGTGGTTCTACACCCGGCGGAGCGACGACAGCAAGCTCATCTTCACCGGGAAGGCGCCGGCGAAGGGAACACCGATGCCTCGGCCGGAGATGTCCGCCGAGGATTGGTACTTGACGAGGAAGATTGCCTCCCTCGTGAGCCTTGGGCTCACGGGCAGGGAGATCATCCGGGATTATACAAATAATGAGGATCTCGTCATTGCGGAGAAGACCCTATCCCTTCTATAAGATAGAGGGATGGGAAGACATCTCTAGGGAGAGCACGGGTAAGTGCCTTTAAGACTCAACCTTTCTTTAATGCCTCTTGTAAGTAAAGCGAGAGGATCTCCGCCGGCGAAAAAGCCAACCGACGCATGGGTGACCGGCGGGTCGACGCCATCTTCAAGGCGCCAAGAAGGACGGCGAGGTCACCGCCGGTGGCCTACACTGTGTCCATGAATGCGCGTCGTCCGACAACCGAGGTAACTTGCTCGAACCTTCGCTGCGGTCGCTGGATTCGCACTGTTGTAAATGCTAACATTTCACTTTCCGGACACGCAGGAGGACCAGCTGATCCTCGGAGGGATCGTGGAGGAACTCTCTGGTCGGAGAAGGAGAGTGTGAAGAAGGGCAAGGCCAAGGTGGCCACAAAGCCCAAGGCGGCAGTCGAGCCAACGCGGAGCTCGCCGCGCCACGGCGGCCGACTACCCTCGAAGAAGCCTGCTGCGGCAACGGAGTGCGTCGAGCAAACCAAGCGCGTGCGCCGCCAGCCAAGCGGGAAACGACCAAGCCCCTCCCTCCTCGCCGAGCAAAGCGACGAAGAGGTAAAGACACTGACCCTCTGGCTTAAGCGATACGCGCAGGCTCACCCGAGCCATTTGGCACGGCTGCATCAGGTCGCCGAACAGAGAAGGCTCGAGGAGGAAGTCGCACGCAAGGAAAAGCTCCTTGCGCTGCGCGAGAAAAGTGCTCAGCTCAGTAGGGAGCTGAGCTTGTCGCCACGAGCGTCCGGGGGCCGGGGCGAACAAGGCGTCAAGGAGCCCCCGAGGAAGAGGCGGAAAGTTTTAGCAAAGAAGATTAAGATTAAGTCTTCCACGGCAGGTATGTTGTAATGAATCCTTCGTCCTTACAACTCTCCTGACCGCGCCATGCTTAACTAACCCCTTTCTCATCAGCTGCCCAGGAGGAGATCGCCACGGATAATGTCGACGCGGCAATCGAGCGATCTCGCTGCCGAGCACCGCACGGTGCGTCATGGCGATGAGGTTGGCCACCTCAAGGACAAGCGGCAGCGTGGAGCTTGCTCCGTCGAGTTCAGCGACCACTCGATCTTGTTGAAGAAGCGCGGTGGAGCGGCGGAGGCGGAAGAGGCGGCGGACGGCGCCACGGATAACGGGCCAGCGTTGGCTCATAAGCTGCCCGAGGTGGGACCGAGCAGGTCCTACCGGGCACTTCGTCGCAGGGGCGGCCCGTCCCTAAGGCGGCGGAGACGACCGGCGAGCAGGGCGAAAGCCCCGCCGCCAAGGTGCAAGAAGAGACCCACGAGCAGGGCGCGCAAATTGCCCCGCCAGTGGAATTTCCCGTGCCGCCTAGTGGAGCGGCACCGACCTTGCCCGAAGGTGATCGGGCAGAAGAGGAAGAAGGGCAGGAGCGCGGAGATGAAAGTTCCTCGCCCGCCGCTCCTGCTCCTGGGCAAACGCGCTCCCGCAGGAAGAAGGAGCAAAAAGACGGCGGCGAGGGCGACGCACGGTCTCATCCAAGACGAAGCGAGGCTTCGTGACACATGGTTCAAGATCGCCACGCCGGGATCAAGCGCCGACTTGGCAAGGTAAGTTCAAACCAAACTTGGTCCATCAAGCAACATCATTGCAAAGCGTTAAGCGGTCTTCTCTCGTGTCTTTAAAGATACCATGGAGGAGCACGAGGATGGAGTCACCGTCGACGCATTGCTGATCTCGCGGGTTTCAGAGCGACTCGAATGAGGGGGCTCGAAGGGAGCCCCGCGCCCGCCCAAGAGCCAGAGCAAGTTGGCGGCGAAGATAAAGAAGCTTAAAGCTCGGTTGACCGAGAAGAGGCAATCCTCCGGGGCTCTTCGAGAAGAGGCCGAGGAGCTTCGCGCGCAGGCCGCGAGGGCGAACGTCGCGGAAGGGGAGCCAGGCCGCACGAAGTGGCTGGAGGAGCAACTCCACGACGTGTCCGAATGGCGGAAGCTTCTCGTGAAACAGGTGAAGCAGCTCGAGGCCCAGCTCGCCGAAGAGAAGTCGACTTCCACGGCACTCCAGGAGAAAATCTCCACCCTGTGGGCGTCACAGGAGGAGGCCGAGGAGATGCGCGGGCTGGCCGCAAGGACGAGCACCGCGGAGAAGAGGGTCGAGGAGCTGGACGAGCAGCTCAAGACCACCGAGCAGCGAGCCAGTCAGAGTGAAGATCTGGCCGAGCAGCTGCGGGCCAAGACCAAAGAGGTCGAGGCTCTCCGCGTGAAGGCAACGGAGCAGGCCAGGAGCAGCAAGGAGGAAGCCGACCGTCTCCGAGCTGAGGCCAGAGAGGGTTTTAAAGCCCAAGGGGATGTCCTGCGCCTCAAGAAAGTGATCGAGGAGCTCAAAGAGCAACTTAGTTCTAAGTAACTGTAGGGCTGTAACCCGAAAGGGACTTTTGTACCTGCAAATTTTGCTAATGCAATAAAGAACTTACCTTTTTCCTGCGAAAAAGAGCAGCAAAAGACAAAAACGAATAGGAAACCAAGAGCAGGGCACGAAAGCGCTAGAAAGTTTAGGAAAACCGGTAGAACGCTTAGCCTAACTCCCAGCCCCCGTTGTGCAGCTGCTCGAAAACCTGAGTTTGCGAACTCGAACAGGTGCACAAGAGAAAGAGCGACACGCTAGCCCCCGGTACGGACGGTGCTCGAAAACCTGAGTTTGCGAATTCGAGCACGTGCGTAGAGAGTTAGAGCGACACCCGTGTCCTGATCGACTTATCCCAAAAACTGCTCGGCAACGTAAGTTAGGCGATTCCAAAGGTAACCGAACAAGGAAAGTGCCTCTGCCGCGGAGGGCTTACGAGAGCAAGCTTTGCCAAGTGGTCGTGCCGTGAGCGGTAAGTGCCTCTGCCGCGGAGGGCTTACGAGAGCAGACTTAGCCGCGAGGCGAGAAAGCCTTTTTACGCAACATTGAGTTGAGAAACTTGTTGAAACTGGATACGAGCAGGAAAAAATCCTTAAGATTGCGGAGCCAAGTGTTCGCAAGGCCGGGCAGCCATCAAGTGTTACTAGAGAAAGGGTAGTCTTGACAAGACAGAGATGTGAAAAGGCCTTAGAGGACCGTGAAAATTTCACTATAAATGGATTGAACTTTACGTGGAGCCCGACAGACTTGGACGAACAAAGGCGCGGAGTTTGACAAAAAGCGCGAAGCTAAGCAAACACAGAAAGACCTACACAAAGAACTTACGAAGCTGGTCGATGTTCCAAGTGCTGGTCAGCTCTCTCCCGTCCTCCATTGCCAGGCGAACAGCCCCCGGGCAAGCAGTAGAAACGACCGTGAACGGGCCCTCCCAACGGGGAGTTAGCTTGTTGGCATTGGACAGGTTCTGAGCACGGCGCAGAACGAGGTCGCCCGCCTGCAAAGCCCTTGGTCGAACCGATTTGGCAGCGAGCCGTCGAAGAGCCTGCTGGTAGCGCGCCATTCTGACTTGTGCCCGGTCGCGTGTGCCTTCGAGGATGTCCAGATCGAGTAAGCGCTCTTACTCGTCGTCAACCAAGTTGACCGAGCCCGTGCGAGGCGAACCGAGTACTATTTCGGCGGGCAGGATGGCTTCTGCACCATAGACCAATTGGAAAGGAGTTTCCCCGGTTGCCCGGCTGGCCGTAGTGCGAACTGCCCAGAGGACGGAAGGAACCTCGTCAACCCAGGCCTTGTTGTGCTCGCGGAGTGCCGCGAACACGCGCCGTTTGATACCCTGGACGATCTGTCCGTTAGCTCGCCGATCGCTTCCATTGCTCGTGGATGTGCCACGAGGCGGCGCACCTTGGTGCCCAAATGCTCGTAGTATTCCCGAATAGCTCGCCGGGCGGGTACCGTTATCGGTGATCGCCTTATGGGGATCCCAAAGCGTGACCACGTTGCTTTTGAAAAAGCGCCTGACCGTTTTGGCGTGAAGAGACGACACAGGCTCTGCCTCAATCCACTTTGTAAAAATGTCGATGGCGATGAGCAAGTGTGTGTAGCCCTTGTACCCCTTAGGGAACGGGCCGAGCAGATCCAGATCCCATGTGGAGAAAGGCCAAGATGGGGGGATCGTTTGGAGCTCTTGGGCGGGCTTATGTGCCTTCCGGGCATGAAATTGGCAAGCCTTGAACTTTGTCACGATGTCCCGGGCATCTTGTAACGCTGTAGGCCAGTAATAGCCCATGCTAAACGCTTTGCCACCGTAGTTCAAGGAGGCGTGGTTGCCTGTGCACCTCGTGTATGTCCCTAAGGAGGAACACACCCTCCTGTTGAGAGATGCATTTGGAGAGGACTCCTGGAGCACCTTGACGGTAAAGGATGCCGTCCACAAGCTTGTATGGACCAGCGTGCCTTGTAAGCCGGGAACGCTCGGCCGTCTTGGCAAAGGTCCTATCGCAAGGTACGGACAAATGGCGTTGTCCGATCCATGCACCGCTTTCGATGACGGAGACAACTCCACCTGTCCCTATTGCCTCGTCCGGAGACGTGATAGAGGGCTTGTAATGGTGCTCGACGAGCACCTCTGTCGGAGCAGGTTCGCGTGAGGATCCGAACTTGGACAGTTGGTCGGCCAAGAAGTTGTCCTTCCTGGGCACGAAGAGCACCTCGAAAAATCGAAAATGCCGCTCCAACTTCCTCACTTCAACCAGGTATCGCACCATTGAGTCATCGCAGCACTGATACTCTTTGTTTACCTGGTTGATGACCAGCTGTGAATCTCCCTTCACAGTTAGCCGTTGGACACCGAGCGACTTGCACGCTCTTAGTCCCGCGAGGAGGGCCTCGTACTCCGCAGCGTTGTTAGTCGCCGCAAAGTGTAGTTGGATAGAATACTGGAGTTGCTCTCCTTGAGGGGAGATGAGAACAAAACCAGCCCCGAAGTTTCAAAGACGCAAGCCATCAAAAACATGGTCCAAGGGGTCATCGGGTTGCTCGAGCTATCGATTTGGGCGGCAGTCCATTCGGCGACAAAGTCAGCCAAGACACAGGACTTAATAGCGATTCAGCAAAGAAATGTAATATTAAATTTCGCCAGCCCATTGCCCATTTAGCTATACGTCCGTGGCTTCCTTGTTCCCGAGGATTTCTCCAAGGGGAACTTGGTGGGACCAGATTTGATGGGCCCGAAGTAGTCAAGCTTCCTAGAGGACATGAGCAAGGCGTAGAGTAACTTCTGGATCTCAGGGTAACGCTCCTTTGACCCGTGAAGCACCTCGCTCACGTAATAGATTGGCCGCTGTATGCCTTCCCTTTCCACCGTTAAGACCGCGCTCACCGCTTGCGGCATGCAGCCGAGGTGCAATAAGAGCTGCTCGCCGTGACGCGGGGTAGTCAAAACAGGTGGGTTGGACAGGTATTGCTTTAGATCTTGGAAAGATCGATCAGCTTCCTCTGTCTACTCGAAACCATTGTGCTTGCGCAGGGCCTTAAAGAAGGGCAGCCCGTGTTCGCCCTGACGGGAGATAAACCTGCTCAAGGCAGCCATCCGTCCGGTGAGGCTCTGAACTTCCTTGACGGTAGTTGGAGCCTACATGTTTTCAATGGCCTCGATTTTTTCGGGGTTGGCAGATATGCCTTGCGAACCAATTACATAACCGAGCAACATTCCAGATCGAACACCAAAGGTACACTTCTCTGGATTTAACTTTATTCGATGCCTGTTGAGATTTCGAAAAGTCTCGGTCAGGTCTTTTACATGATCTGGAGCATGCTTGCTCTTTACAACTATGTCATCGACATAGACCTCCAGGTTTCTTCCATGTTGCTCGGGAAAGTCTTCTTCATTAAGTATTTGGAACGTGGCACCGACATTTGCGCAGACCGAAAGACATGGTCATTATAGCGAAAGTGCGAAGGGGTGATGAAGGCGATCTTCTCTTCATCCTCAGGGGAGATGCTTATTTGGTGAAAACCGGAGTAAGCATCCAAAAAACTCAAGAGCTGGGCATCCGCGGTCGCGTCGACCAACTGGTCTATGCGAGGCAGCGGGAAATTGTCCTTAGGACAAGGAGCGTTCAGATCTGTGTGATCGACACACATCCTCCACTTGCCGCCTTTCTTCTTTACAATGACAGGGTTGGCCAGCCACTCGGTGTGATCAACCTCGCGGATAAAACCAGCAGCGAGCAGCTTACCAAGCTGACCCTTGATGATCCCCTGCTTGAAGTCCGAAAAGCGACGAAGCTTCTGGCGAACAGGCTTTTTGTCCGGCCGGACGGCCAGTATGTGCTCGATAACCTCCCTTGGGACTCCGGGCATGTCAGACGGTTCCCAGACAAATATATCTACGTTAGCTCGGAGGAAGGCAATGAGCTCGCTTTCCTATTTGGGGTCCAGATTGGCCCCCAGGTGAACTGTCTTGGAGGAATGATCCAAAGACAGTGGAACTTCCTTGGTCTCTCCTCCTGGCTGAAGGGAGACTCTAGGCGTCTGGACTTGGTCATGGAGCTTGAGGACCTCGAGGTGGAAGCTGGTCGACCAGGGCGAGGGACTGCTCGTCGCAATCGAGAGCGGCCTTATAATTGCCCTTCACCGTGATCACACCGTTGGGACCAGGTATCTTCACGCAACGATATCCATGATGGGACACGGCCATGAACTTGCCAAGAGATGGCCGGCCCAGGATAGCATTGTACGCGGATGGAAAGTCAACCACATCGAATGTGATCAACTCTGTCCGGAAGTTGCTTGGATTGCCGAAGGTAACGGGCAGAATGATCTGCCCCAACGGCTGAACAGCTTCTCCGGGAACAATGCCGTAGAAGGGTATCGCGACCTATTTAAGCTTGGAGCGAGGAATTTGCATCTCGTCCAAGACCTTAGCAGAGAGCAAGTCTAAAGCGCTCCCGCCGTCTATAAGAACACGGCCAACTCTCGCGTTGCTGATGGTCGGGGCGACCACCAGTGGGAGCCTCTGAGGCTTGGTCATCCCAGTGGAGTAATCCTCCTGAGAGAAGGAGATGGAAACCTCGGTCCACTTCATCGATTCGGGCTGAGGCTTGCCCTTTTCAACGTTGTGGGCCTCCCGAGCAGCTTCCTTGAGGCTGCGTCGAGAGGTATAAGCCGAGGAGCCGCCGAAGATGACGGCGATATGGTTCACGGGCTCTTGATACTCATCGTCGTCCCGACCATTATCGGTTTGGCGCTTGGCCTTACCGGCTTCACCTTTTTCGGGCAGGGTGGGCATTGGGCCCTTGCCGTTGTAGAAATCCACGAGCTTTGCAGCCCAGGTCCTACAGTGGCGCGTGTCATGCCCGTAATGCTAGTGGAACTTGCAATATCGGCCACTGGGACCTTTCTTGCTTTGGTTGCCTCCCTGGGCGGGCTTCTTGCCCTTATAGTTATTGTTGGGCTTTTTCTGCCCATCCTTGGGAGGAGGTGTGCGATCTATACCGGCGACAGTGTCGTTCGCATCACCCTTCTTTTTCTTCTGGGACTTATTGTCACCAGGATTGTTGCTGCTCTTCTTCTTTTCCTCTACACCAGGCTGGGCGGGCAGCTCGCCCTTGTCGAACGCCTTCTTATACTGAACGCGTTCTGCCGCATTGACATAGCGATCAGCCGCCTTGAACAGGTCGTTGGCGGTCTAGGTCTCATTGATCTCGAGATCCTGGGTGAGCCGCTCGTCGCGGACTCCGTTTTTAAAGGCGCGGACAACAGATTCGTCCGACATGTTCGGGATCGTGTTGCGAATCTTGATGAAACGCTTCACGAAGTTGCGGAGGGTCTCCCGTTCATCCGGATCATCCGTGCAGATCATCCTCCTTGCCCGAGACGCACGTAATGACTCGGAAATTAGCAATCAGAGCGTCACAAAGCTGGTTCCAAGAGCTAATGGAACCTTCTTACTGATTAAACAGCCACGTCCGATCAGCGCCCTCAAGAACAGTCGGAAGGTAGTTGGCCATGACAAGCTCGTCACCTCCGGCCGCCATGATGGCCGTAGCGTAGATGGAAAGGAACTCTTCTGGGTTCTGGGTCCCATTGTACCTCTCCATGTGTCCGGGCTTGAACTTTGAGGGCCACCGAACAGAGCGAAGCTCGTCGGAGAAAGCCCTGCAGCCCAAGGCGAAAGACCGGCCACCTTCCCTGGCAGAACTTAGCCTTGAGAAGACATTGGTCCTGTTGGTCGGGGGAACTCTTGCTGAGCGGGAGGTCTCCGCTTGGAGGAACTCGCTCCGTGATAAGCCCCCGCGCTCCTTCCTCGTGGTTGCGACAACGCGCTCCTCGCGAGAGGATCGTCCGTGATCGTCGCGCGCACGTTTGCCCCTGTGGTCGCGATGACTACGGGGACTTGGCGAGCGGTGGCGACCACGGGCAGCTTGCTCGTGGACGGCGGTCCTTCGACGGTGACGGCGGTCACGCGATCGGTCGGATCGCTCACTATCCGAATCCACCCGGACAGGCTCACCGCGCTGCCCGGATGATGCCTCATCTATAGACTTAAGGCCCTCGGCCAATTTCTCAAGGTGAGTAGCCACTTCATCGCTCACGAGGACGAGATTGTCCTGGTGGGCGGATCTGATTACGGTCGCCTGGGCCTGAAGCCGTTCCCGGCTCTGCTCAATTGGTCCTGAGATCCCTGAAGCATCCGTGTTTTGCCCGATTGGAGTCTGGGCACGCGGGGATTCCACCCGGGCAGGCTGAACTTCTACCGGGGGTCTTGGCATAGGCGCGCGAGGCGGATCGCGTCGTTGACGCTAGCGCTGATCGCGGATCTGCGCTAAGGTTTGGTTGATGGATTCGTCGAAAGTGCGGCGAACAATATCTTATTCGCGAGCAAATTGTGCGGCTCCATCTGGGTGTTGAGCAGAATTGACTCGTTCGATCTCTTCGGCCACCGTGACCCGTGCAGGATCCCCTGAGGTCCCTGCACCAGCCATATTGACAACGCGGTGGCCGTGCGTCTGCGCGCTAGACGGCGTCATCACTGTGTCACCACAGGAAGAATCGACCGACATAGCCCTGGAATCCGATAGATCTAAACCATCGTAAAGATCGTCGGCTCCGTATTCATCGTCAATGACGGGAGCTCGACCAGAGATCATCTTCGGGGCGTATCCAGAGACCTTTGTCTCGGATACAGACATCGATCTAGGGCGATAAGATCGATTCGAGCTGGCAGGGGAAGAAACATCCTGCCCTTCCGAGTCGCAGTTCTCAGAGAGAATCTCCGTATCGCTGATGGAGTTCGACATGCTCGATCTGCGTATCCCCACGGACGGCGCCAACTGTCGACGGTTGAGATAACGATCTCAAGTCGCTAAGGTTCTTTAGAAGTGAGACGGGAGACACGCCGAACAACCACGAACAGCAACGAACAGGAGACAGGGGTTTTTATCCTGGTTCAGGCCTCTCGGGAGAAATAATTGCCCTACGTCCAGCCTTTCTTTATATCAAAGATGAATACAAGAGGTGGCTCGACGAGACGAACAAGTCTCGGCGAGATTATGGTGTACGGGAAGCAATGTGCTATAATCAGATGTCTACGAGATGCTAATACGTAAACTCGATGCCAGATGCCCCCTAAACGCCGTAGGGGCATGGTTTATATAGTGCAGAGCAAACCGACCTATCAAGGGATAATGGGGCCGGGCTAACCATGAGTTCGTTACGAACTCACATGCCAAATATATCCGAGGTAGATAAGACATATTCCTAGTCTTGGGGATCACGACGTCCGCTCCAATCCGGGAAACCAACGTCCGGGTCTTCACGTAGCCGTGCAGAACTCCTGTTCGAGACGGACTCAAACACGATTACTTGGCCGTTACGCACCATGCCAGCCAGGATGCTGTTCGGTAGGATGAATATGGGCCAGATAGAACCTTCCAGGGGACTGGGCCCTGGTAGGTTGTTCGATTGGGCCGTCAGGGAGTGGGCCATGGCAACGGGCCTTGATTTTATCCCCGACAACTTCGATATGATCACAATGGTTAATGAGATGCATTTGAACTAAAAAGGGATGAATGATAATATTATTAGTTCTCTATTAGTTTAACTAGACTAGTAATGACATGAATAATGATAATTTACCGTTGTAGGGACTTAACATTCTTCTTAGATCTAGAGGAGTCATTACTTTACATTTTTATAAAGGATAAAGGATCATTTAGCCAACTATTTGTACACCATAATACCTTAAAACATCCTTCGCAAGTTTTCCTCTGATTTTATATTAGTGCTACTATTTATGTAATAGTTTTATATGGTACAACAGGTGATTTAGTATTTATCTTGATTTTTCTAGGATTTTTGGGAGTCTCTAGTTATTTTCAATAATTCATTTCTAGTTTTTGAGATTATTTTATTAACTAAAAGGTGGAAAAACTACGCCCGTAGTAATGGACTGGCCCAACATTGCCCAAGTCACGCATGCTATGGAAGAGGTGTATTCTAGGATTGTGCTTTCGTGCGAGGAAGGTGCCGACGCTAGTACGCTTCCACTTAACCCGACCGATAGGCCACGGGCTCACTGCTCAATGGTGTTCCATCATTCGTGGGTGATTCACTACTCGAGCAGCCTCCTTACAGGTGTGGTCCACTTGCCAGTACCCATAGGCAGAGTTTCCAAAACCACCGGTTAACCGTGGGTAATCGCGCCTCCGCGGGCCCGATTTGGTAAACTGGCTGTTTAGGGTTTAGGGGTTTAATCAAGATTCGTTCAAATAAATTTTGAATGTAAAATATACATAAAATTCCTAAAAACACTATTAATCATTGTAAGCATTTTGGCTTAAACAAAATTTGAAAATTCAAATTTTTTATGTATATTTTAAAGAATTTTAGCAATTTGCATCGATTTTAACCTTTTTTCATCACAAAACGCGATTAACTGCGGAAAACTGCCGGTCACCTTAACCGGTCCCGTACCTTTGTATTTCCTATCAAAACCGGCGAACCGTAGTTTTGCATTTATGATAAAAACCGGCTGAAAACCGTGGCTAACTGTGGTTAACAGTCTCCGCGCAGTAGACGGCTCGGATCTCCTCCGCGGTTTTGTAAACCCAGCCCATAGGCCACATGCTCGGAGCCATCATGGATCTTGGCGTAGATTCAACGGCTCCTGGTTCATCGTCTTCCTTTCGCCGACTACGTGGCTAGCAATGGCAGACCACGGCACGATGACGCTCTAGGGTGGCCCATCCCGCACGCCATGGTGTGACGGACACAACGCATCATAGCGCATTAGCTGGCACCTGCGTCGAGGCCCGTGGCGGCTTAGCGTGGTGCAATAGAGCCGATCTCCGACGAGCTATGTCATCCTAGTTATGGTGTCGATCCTGGGGATATATCGATGTGCGCGCACACAGGAATCTAGAGACCACCTGAGGCAATAGTGAAGGTCAAGACGGGCTGGAGACGGCAGGTAATGGAGACGAAGGCAGCAGTCGAAATAGGGGACTCGGCACCAGCGACCTCCACAGTTTCCTGGACAAAATCGGTTCCGCGACAGCTTGAGGGTCATAATGGGGATGCTTGAGGTGGAAATATTTGAGGTATTACATAGCGAGGTGACGGTGAACAAAAAGGGGGTGAATTTTGGCTGCCGCCGGCAGCAGTGTGGTCACCGGAGCTCTACAGGGCATAGGAGGCAATCAGTTCAGGTGAGAGGCATAGGGGGAATAGAGGCGATCATTGGTGCTGTTGGGAAACTTGATAGCTCACTAGGTTGATGTCACCACGGTAGCTGGTTCACCGGAGATTATGAGATTTGTTGGAAATTGGAAATGGCACTCGGGGTCGACACCAACTTGGCTTAATAGGCAAGTCGAGGATAGGAGGGATCCTAGGACAACGTGGGATGGGCCAAGGGCGACGTGACAGGGTGTGCAACTGGGCGGCGTTATCATGGTACGATGGAACTAGCTGGAGTTTGGGGTTTGACAATTGTGGTCGGTGGTTAGGGATGGCAATTTTACTCATGGGTTCGGGTATGCGTGTGGATTTATACCTATGAAATGTTTTGGGTTTAGGTTTAGGTATTTTTTCGGTTTCGGGTTTATTTTTACACCCATGGGCACCCGAAAAGAATAATAAAATTAAATATAATATAGCATGTCATCATGTGTTATCAATAAATATGTATTGATGAAAGGGTAAAGTATAAATATAAGTTTATATGTTTAAAGTTGATGAAAGGTTAGAGTTAAAATTTATTAATGTCATATATATTATATTCAATATAGAGATATAGGCTTATTATATATTTCGGGTTCTGGTATCCGTTCGGCTTCGGATACCCATCGGGTTCAGGTATGGGCGTGCGTTTATGCCCATGAAAAATTGAGTTCGGGTTCAGTATAGTTTTTGGGTTTCGCGTTCGGGTACGAGGGAGGTGTACCCGGAGGTACCCGACCCGATTGCCATCCCTATCGGTGGCATGGCTGGCGTTAGGGATGAAACGGATCGGATACGGATCGGAAACCACTCATATTGTATTTGATCCATTTAGTTTGACCGGATACGGATAGTACCGGATACAAATACGGATACGAATAATATCGGATACAAATACGGATCGGACGCGGATACTCTCTCGGATAATACGTGAAAATATATACTAAAGAAATAAGTATATCCAAATACATATAGTTATCTCTTTGTGACTAAACTTTATGGCTCACAGTCATGAAAATGATGGTGTGTAAGTATCATACCCAATAAAGCAAAAAAATGTAAAATCACATACATCTAGTTGTTATATGTGTTAGTCATTTATCCTATAGAAATATAATAGAGATAGTTTATAGATGGATTTAGCTAATCGGATACTATCCATCGGATATTATTCAAGAAAAGCTCGGATAATATCCATCGGATATTATTTGTATCCATACCGTATCCGCCTTGTCGGATTCGGATATCCATAAAATTATCCGACTCAATATTTTCGGATATTATTATGCCTCGGTCAGTCGGACGGTCGGAAATTATCCGTACCATTTTCATCCCTAGCTGGCGTTGACACAGCACAACATGGGCGTGCGACATAGGGAAGACCCAACAGGCAACGACTGTGGACCAGCGGGTATGTAATGGCGGTGACGGTCTAGCGGGCGGCACAGTGCACGGGGCATCCGAGGCCAGAGCACGCATGTAAATTCAAATTCACATGCGACAGAGCTAGCAAAGAGGGAGATAGCACGATCTTGGCTACTTTTGAATTCAAATTTTAATTTCAAACTTGCTTCAATTTCAGGGTGGTACAGAAGTATGTAAGAGTTGGGCATGCGACAAGCAGAGAGAAGTTAATTAAATTAGTCCCATATGTAATGTAGCTATGATGGATATTAGCAAGCCAGGCTAATCTTTTTGCGTCTTGTTTATTTTAGTTTAAATTAACGTTGAATTTTACTATGGAATTATAAAAATTTTATTTTACAAACTTTAAGAAGAACTATTTAAAACCCCACAAAAATGACTACAAAATATTACATCATTTGGCTTATACAAAAATAACAAATTTTGCACAGTAAAACTCAACTTTAATTTAAGCTGAAATAAACAATGCCTTGGGCGAAGAAATTAAGGATGACGGAGAATCTCTAAGCAAGATCGTAGATCCTATGATTCCTCTCATGGCTTTGCATTCCAAAGTGAAAGATTGGATTGCAAGGGCAAGTCCAATAGTACCCTAACTTAGGATGAACTTAGCACGGTAGCAACAAAATAGAAGAGAGAAAAAAATGATAAATAGTGCTAATTATACCCTAAATTAGTGTATCATTGAGCATGCTCTAAGCATCTCCGCGAGCACTCAAAAGTTGTCTACCTCAACTTTTTTGGATAGAGTGTGTGGAAGGGATGAAATCTTCTAAAATACAGTGTAAAGTATGATGAAATTTTAAAGGATGGGATAGAGTGCCTAAGAAATAGTGTTTTTTGGAAGGGATTGCCCAAAAGGTTTTCCTATCATTGATAGATAGAATGAGGTCACATGTTAAAATTTATGGGGGCAGAATGAAAATACATGGGAAAGAGAGATAACAAAAAAGTCAAGAAAAGAAGGGAAAGAAAAAGAAGGGAAAGCAAAGCAAGACAATATATAATTAAGGGAAAATTAATCTGGTGACACTGAAAGGTGCCTCGGTTCACTTTCTAGCACTGAAGTAGGGTGGTGCAATTTTGTAGCACTGAAGTTACTCCCCGTTACCTCAAACTGGCATGCCGTGGACGGGTGTCAACGATCTGCAATCAAAACAGCCGTTAAGCTACCGATTCGGGTGGAAAAAAAGAAAAAAAAGCCAGTCTCGGTTCTCTCTCTTCCCCCTCGGTTCTCTCTCTCCCGCTAATGCCAGTTCTTGATGCGTGCGGAGATGATACAAAGAAAGACAAGCTACAAGATTACAATGGCGAGGTTAATCAAGATGTTAAGTGTTCTTTTCATCCACAAAATGCAAAAACAACATGCACGAGGAACACACAGTGCTCGAAGTGATTTGAACATTTCAAGATGCATCCATTTATCAGAGAAGGCAGAAGCGATGCCGATCCGAGGTAGGAGTAGAGCAATTCATTTCAAGAAAATCGATTGGAATAGAAGGGTAAAGTTCGATTACAATGTAAGATTTGGGAATAAAAAAAATCTAAGATCCCAAATCAAAATCTCAAAGGATCGGGGGAGGAGACGCAGATCCGGGCGACGCCCGTGGGGGCGGCGGCGTGGATCTCGGAGTGGCGCAGATCGCCGGGCGCGATCGGGCGAGGCGACGCCGGCGTTGAGGAGGTCGGGCCGGCGCGGACATGGAGGAGGACGACGCCGGCGTTGAAGAGGCCGGCGACGCAGAAGGGAGGGCCGGGCGGCGTGCCGAGGTGGCGCCGGTCGCGGAGGAGGCCGAGGCAACGCGCCGTGGAGGAGGAGGAGGAGGTCAAGGCGGCGCCGCCGGTGAGGCCACGCGGAGGAGATAGGGACGGTCTTGCGGCCGCCTCGGCGCCTGTGCCTGGGAGAGAGAGAGAACCGAGGGAGGCTTTTTTTTTCTTTTTTTTTCCACTCGAATTGGTAGCTTAATGCAGTTTTAACGGCACCGTTCACACCTCCCGTCACGGCATGCCGATTTGAGGTAACGAGAACTTCAATCTACAAAATCGCACCACTTTACTTGATCTTTAGAAAGTGAACCGAGACACCTTTCAGTGTCACCAGATTAATTTTAAATCGTTTCAGGACGGACACGTAAAGAGAGAAATTTTGATGTCTAAAGGGGCACTGCCACGTGCGTAAGATAATTCTACGCAGGTGGCCTTGATCTTTCAGATTTGTTCGCATGCTCGATTCTCGATGTGCCTGAGCCTGACTGATCTAATAATCGGGCATGCAGGACCTCGGCCTGGGCCCTGCATGCTCCTCCAATCTCGATCGGGCATGGCAGGTGCATTACGTGCCGTGCGCCCATGCGCGCGTGCCAAAATTATTCTCGCAGTCCTTTCATTAAAACATTAATTACCTTTACTCAACTTTTTAACATTTTATATTTATTTTAATCAAAAAATAAAATAAATCCATTTATTAAATTTAAAAAGTAATCTCCGGCCGCCGGTTCAACCGGTGGCTTTCAAGTTTCAACTCTTTAATTTTAATAAATAAAAATTATTTTTATTTTCAAATTAAAATAAATATAAAATGTTTTAAAATTCCGTCTTTGCTAGCAGGTTGAGCAATGAGCACGCGGTTGCGCGTCGGCCGCATGTGGCACCAGGGTAAGCACAAGTACTGTAGAGCAAAACAAATAAAAAATCAATAGGTGGCATGAGGGTAACAACTAATTAAATAAAATCTGAACACGAATTATTGGTAACTTCATTTCAACCGTCTCATTGAACTATCGGTTTGTGACAAAGAATAATTCTAGGCCCAGACCTCAATGGAAATTGAACATCAATCGTAAGTAAGCAACCATATGCATACAAATATACAAATTTATCGTAGAATCGATCTTGAATTTATGAAACTGAAGAAGGCTACCCATACGGGTGTATACGCAATATTCTATCATTAAAAACCAAAAAAAAAGGGAAATTTATAAGAGTTTTTTAACAAGCACCACAATTGTTTTTAAACATTGTTCTAATCTGATCCAATGGTGTTTATGAGTTGAGACCACGTTTTCTTTGACTTTCTAACGACTATTCCTGTTTTCGATGTCTTATTCTTGATGTGAAAGGGCGTGAATGTACGACCATGCGTTGTAGTTGCCTGCTTTGCTAAAAGAAGGCTGCCACCTACGCTCGCCGCCCGCCACCGTTAGACGCACATTCCTATGTCTTCATCGGTATCTGGATCAGTTGACAATCACACGGCTGTGGCCGCCGTGGGACGCACAGCGGCGGTTGGGGCCGGGGACGCATAGCATTGCCGGGCAATGAACGACTGCGACCGTCGCGACAATGAAGCGTGGCGGCGATGGCGGAGATGCGCAGAACGGTCGATCGGCAATGGCGGTAGCCAAGGCAGCGTAGCGACAAAGCGTCGGCGAGCGCGCATCATACCATATTACGGACCCACATCAGCCATATGATGGATGATGCACGGTTAATAATGTTCTCATCCTCATAGGGGTTGAGAGGGAGTACACTAAAGACCCCATATTTATATGTATATTGTAACATTCTTGCAAACAATTTGTTGTCCACAGTTGATGATCCATACCTGCAGAAAACAAATTGAACAAACAGAGGAGAATTGAATCTATTATCATACTTCTGCTAAGAAAAATTAATTACATAGGCCTTGTTTTTTTAGCATATCGTGCCGTTGCGTATTACTGTAGCAAATTTTGTTATTTTTATATAGCCTATATGTTGTGATAATTTGTAACGATTTTTTCGTGACTTTTAGTAGTCTTTCCAAAGATTTTAAAACTATTTTTTTATTATTTTTTATAATCTTTAGACCTCTTTTTAAGGGCTCTTAAATTTGCTACAGTATTACGCCAACGCAACGATACGCCGAAAAAAACAAGGCCATAGATGCAGTAGTTTGCTAAAAATGTGTAGGAAAACACAGTTCGATACCAATGGAGTATGGAGACACATTTTTCCAAAAAAAAAAGAGAAATGTTTCGGCATCCTGATACGGTGCTTTATTCATCGCAGATGAGTGAACAACGGGTAATCAAATATGGCAGCATATTTTTATGTTAAAAAATAGGCCTAAAAGTAGAGTATTTACATAGGAGTTACAATTATAACGAGGCAATTAAATATTATATGCCTGACAATTCTAGTTGACTATGATGTGCAAGATAAATGAGGTACAATAACAACAAAAGCATAACATGTTAAGAATCATGATGGAAGATCACAAAGAAGGGAAGCATCAGCTTGCAGGGATACTAAAGAAAAGGAAAAATTTGTCACCTAAGACCTGGACTGAAGCACTTTGCACAATAACCTGAAAGTTGTTGGGTCTGCGTCATGAACCGAGGACTAATTTGGGTGATGCATGACATGAAAAAATGACAACATTAAAACCCAAAATTGTCATTTGCACACAATACAGAAAGGTAACTAAGGTTATGTTACCAGCAGTAATGTGTTTTTAATGGCCCTGTAGGTTCCCATACTCCTACAAAAAATTTTGCATGTAATAGAATACTACAGTCAGTTTACACTTACTACGTGCACTATCATTTGGAGTATTATTAAAAAATGTTTTTTATTTATGAGTCTGCAAAGTCTTTCTTGTTTTGGTGGAAAAAATACCATGTTGCGAGCTTCTACAGAAGATTCGTTTTGCTGATGAACGTTGGAGGAAATTATATGCCGATTACTGCCTGCATCAGTGAAAGATAAGCTGCCACAAGTTCTACGATTAGTGTTCAGTTGATGCTTTATGTAGATTACAATTAATTACAGTCTACACATCTTCTATAATTAATGTTCCTTTTTCCTTTCAGTAATATCTAAAATATGTTCATCGTGCCTCTTTTATGATTGATCTTCCTTTTAGCTGAAAGCTTTAGAGGAGTTCTCCGTCTCTAATAGCTTACCTCTATAGCCTACGATTGAAATACTACTACAAAAATGCTCATCCACGTTCCGCTAAAACCGCTAGTGATGAGGCACACCACACCACACCCCGCGCCTATCACACGAAAAAACCATAGTGATGACAACCGAAAAAACACATTATTGCTAGCGGTTTTTTAGCAGAACCGCTAGCTAGCTATACTTTCACCGATGGATCCATAAATGATCCGTCAGTGATAGGCTATCACTGTTGGGTCTATAGAAAAACTTCCAATGATACTAAAAATATTACCACTGCCAGTTTGTAAAGGAACCACCACTAATAGAATATAATCACGGGCGGTTCTTATCTAAAACCGCCAGTGATATGATTTTTACATTTTTTTTCATCTTTCAAATTTCATAATTCCTTCATATGAATTTGGATGGAAACAAACTTTATATGTAAACTGTAGCACTTGAAAAGATCTACAAATTTGTAGTTGAAATCTTTTCCTTTGAAGAAATTTACATGCTTAATTACAATGTTAAACAATTTATAATTTATTCAAACAAAGTTGGATTGAAATAATATATATACATAAAAACCGTAGCTCTCGAGAAGATCTACAACTTTGTAGTGGGATGTTTTTTTTTTTGCTTTGATACCATTTAGATGGTCAAAGAGTTATTTAAATAATTATAAAACAAAGATGATATGCATATCCTATATAGATCAGAAATGGTGCATCATTGAGATGGTTAGGTGGTGTGGATTAGAGTGATGAGGTCATGTATATGGTGTGGGCGGCATCTAGATGGCTTAAAATATTTTTAAACCATTATTATCGCTTAAAATTGTGTTTTAGTGATAGTGATTATTACCAGCGATTCAAGAATCGACTAGCACTATCACATAATCTTTGGTGAACTGTCAGTGATGACAGTTCTGTACCACTGGTGTTGTAATTTTCAATAGTAGTGATTATTTTTGCTTATCTTGATGGCACCGACAGAAGATGGACAGGCGTTGTGCAGACGGGAGGAAGGGGCACATCGTTAGCACTAAGGCGCAAACAGAAGGAGGCAACGCTATGGTGGCTGGGAGAGGGAAAGCGTAGAATCGCCAGTGATAGTGATTATTACTAGTGTTTAAGAACCAGTTAGCTCGACTACCACTGTCAAATAATCACCGGCGGTTTATCGTTTTCTGTAGTAGTGTTTGTTTTTGTTTATCTTGGTGGCACGGGCAGAAAATGGACTGAAAGAGGACGTGGTGCTACACTAGCTGAAAAACAAAATTTTCTACCGCGACCATCTAGGAAGCAAGCGAGTCAGGGATCACAAATCGTTACCCTTGCAACACGTTAGCAGCGGAAGAAGAGTGGGTGAAGCCTCCCCGCGTGCTGCAAAGCACTGTACGTAGTCGAACTCGACGAGGTACAATTCCTCATTGTCGCGGATGTAGCCGATCCTCTCGATCAGCGCCGGCGCAGGAGCGACGACACCTCTACGGTATCCACATGTCCGGGGTTGGAACGCTGCGCGTTGGTGTGCTAGCACCCATGCGTGCGGCGGCTAGGGTTTAGAGGAGTGGGGCGTGGTGGCGGCTAGGGTTTCGTGGTGGTGAGAAGACTCGTCCACCCCGCGCCCACCTCTCCAATTTATAGAGTGCACTAACGGGCTTTCTACTAGAGAAGCCCATTATGTCTCGCGCTAATGGATTTTCTACAATAGAAACCCATTAGTGCGCAGTGGATCTAAATCCGCACAAACCCACCAATGGATCGAATCCATTAGTAATGTTCCAACCTGTTAAGTGTGTGACCCATTAGGCTCATGTACAAGTCGGTCGTGGTCCCGGAGAAACCTTTCTCCAGACCACAAGTCAATAACGGTACCTAGCAGCACATAGTGACCCCCGAATGCACACGATGATCGAATCAGCTGAACCTTGATATACTCATATAGGATCCTTTTGCCACACGACCTCAGTCAAGCTCAAGGCAAGAAGCGTGCCACCCTTGTGATAGCTCGACCCATTCACTCGTCAATGTAATGGATATAATTGTGATTAACTCTTTAATCACTTTGACATGGCCATGCACTTTCCTTATCCATCCACACCGAGGGCCCAGAGATATCTCTCCTGTTACCAAGGAGGAGCAAATTCTATCTTGATCTCTTACACCTCACGTCATGTTTTATGGCATACCCGCAAGCTACCTTTATAACTTCCCTGTTACGGTGAAGCGTTTGATAGCCCCAAAGTATACGACTACGCATGCTGAGAATCAATAAGGATCTCAGGTCGAAGGACCGTATAGGTATACCACTCGAGACTAACCCTGATGGCACTTTTAAGATAACTATCTCAGTAGTGTCTCGGAGCGGGTCTATCCAACCCCATATTCTCTAACATGTGTCCACATTATTGATTTCATATCTCCATATAAATGATATGTGAAACGTTACCATCAATCAATACATGTGCTGATCAAATCACTATTATTCCATATAATGATATGTGACCAGGGATCGTTTAGAATAATGTCGTATTGACAATGTGTTTCACAATTAAGTCGTACTTAATGAACAAAGCAGTGACATTTATTCAAAGAACTCATAAGTACATAAACATAGACGTATGATACAATCATCTCACATGGTAGCCTCTAGGGCATATCACCAACATGGACTGCCGCCCCGAGGTGGACCGGCACCGCGCAGACGGAAGGAAGTGGCACAGCCGTGGCACTAAGGCGTGGACGGGAGGAGGCAGCTCTATGGCGACGGGGAGAGGGAGAGCATGGACAGCGGGGAGAGGAAAAGATGAGGGACGCTGGGACGGAAAGCTTGGTCAACTAAAGGGGCGAAGCAGCGAATGAGGTTTGAGTAGTGTATATAAGGAGTGGCATGGAGGCTATAATTTCGGCGAACCACAACTGCATATAGGAAGGCGATAAGAATGGCGCTGTGGACTGTGGAAAATATGGAGAGGGTGAACGGATTTTTCCACGGGCAACGAAGCACCGTGCAGGGACCTCGACAGAAAATCGGATAGTACGGTGTGTTTTCTACGAACCTTTTCTTGCGGGAGGAACAAATGTGGATGGCCGGATTGGCAACCACGTGGTTGGAACAGACGGCCGAGGATTTAATAGGTGATGTGGCCATGCTGAAAAGCCAGGAATCCCCTAAGCGCTACGCGCCACAAGCCCATAATGGGTTAGGAAAATAAGCACCAATTTCTATTCAATTCTTTTGTAGAAGCTAGCTAGTAAATTTGTAGTAGTGTTACGGAACTAACCTTGTTACAAAAGCCATTGATTTTTCATGTGTTCGGTTGGTATAGATGTATGAAAGGAATAAGGATAGATATCAACATCCAAAGTTTCACCGAGTTCAGAATGGCACGTGACTAGAAATTGCAAGAAGCATTGAAGATTTTTCGTACCTCGGATTGGCATGAAGATCCACGGTTTGGTGAGGTCCCCGTGGGCTCAGAGTGAGGACATGTTTGGAGATGGAGGTCAATATATACTCCCTCTGTTTTTTCTACGTTTTTGACTTTTGAACATACCTTTAACCATTCGTCTTATTCAAAAATTTAGCACAAGCATGAAAAAATATGTCATGCTTAATGTACCTTTATTGATAAAACAGATCACAACAAATAAATGATATTTACATAGTTTTTTAATAAGACGAATGGTTAAAGGTGTCCAAAAGTCAAATGTGTTAAACAAAAAAGAACGGAGGGAGTAAAAGTAACCGTTGGAGAAGAGAAAGGTGGAGACAACAAGATTACAAGACAACTCAGTACTAAAGAGGAGAGAGAAGACTCGAGTGGATCGCTTTATAGGAATAAAAACAATAGCGCCAGAGAAGGGAGGTGTGCATGATGGGGGAGGAGTGGCGGTGATAATAGGGAGCCATTGGCGATTGTGGGGTGGGAGATGAGATATGAGAGGAGAGCTAGGGTTTTGGTACAAGGGATGATGTAACATGTTAGATCGAATCCGAATAGTCTATAATGTCGATTGTGTGTATTTTGCATGCGTCTACCAAATACATAATCATTGCAAATTGCATATTCTTGTGCCTCAGAGTGAGTATATATATTGGCATATTGCTTCTATCCTATTTATCGATGGAGTAGCAAGATATATATAAGGGTTTTTTAGAGTAAATTGCACTATAGGTTCTTGAAGTTGCCCCGTGATTATGCTTAGGTCACAACTTATGAAACCAGATATTTGGATATATAAAGTTGTGTTGCTACTTCAATTGGATCCAAAGGTGGTACCCAGAGGATGGTTTTGATGACTGGGCATGACATCCCTCCCCTCTCCTCCCTTTCTCTCTATTCTCCCTCCCCTTTTCTCGGTGCCATGACACCCTGCCCCCTCCAGGCTCTAGCAAGCCATTGCATCCACTAAAACCCATCGCCACGTGCACCGTCCGCTGAGACCCATTGTTGTCCTCCCCAAGATTGTCACTGTACTCGGCCACTACAACAACATCATCGCCATACTGGTGTCACCAATACCTCGTTCATCTTTGCCACCTCCATCCTCTGCTCCAGTTCGATATGCCGCATAACTACATCTCCACCGCCATCGGTTGGTGTGCCAACTAGCATCAAGGACTCCAACAATGTCGTTGTGGCTGGCCTGTAGCCCCCACAATCTTCTCCGCTGATGACACCAGCGAGCCACCTGGATCTAGGCGCGATGGTGGTCAAACATGGAGGCGGTCTTATGGGAGTGGTAGAAGTGAAAGTGCATCTAGGTCCTATGTGGGTTTTGGTGATAAATGACGGCAATTAAAGAACTAGTATGTTTAATGAGTCTATGGACAAATTTTAATCTTATGAAAAGAATATGGGATGCTAACGGAGTCTTTAAAGACAAAAGGAGAAGATGGTGTGTAGTGCTTAGACCTAAATCTTTTAATTTTCATTTGAGTCTAAGGACAAGCCGTACTATTAAGAGGGATGCAATGGAAAACCATTTCTAGATGTTTTATGTTCTCCTAGTAGATGAATCTTGACATAATCTATCCACCAATCAAATTTGAGTGTGTTCTGCTGAAAAACATATCGCACTATCCGATGTTGAACCGGAAAATCCGATGTATATCATAATGTTCCGATCCTTTGTCCGATCGAACCCTCTCTGTCTTGGACTCGCAAAGATATCGGACTATCCGATATTTTCCCCGAAATGTTCTGATGTGTATTGGACTATCCGATGCTTGGTCCGATCAACCCCTCTCTGTCTCGAACTGCCAAAAATATCGGACTATTCGATATTTTCCCCGGAATGTTCCGATGTGGATCAAACTATCCGATGCTATGTCCGATTGACCCCTCTTTGTCTCCAGATCCCAAAAATATCAAACTATCCGATAATATAATCTGACTATCCAATATGATTTGACTCCTTATTGATTGATTCTTATTTGAACATCTTTAGAATCATTACAAAACCTCAAAAATAGCCATTGCTTCGAGTTTAGCTCACTTTCATATCGGACTATCCGATGTGTAACATCGGACTATCCGATATCTGTCAGCTTCAAACAGCAAGTTGGTGGGTGGAAGTATCTATTCCCCTCCTCCCCCCAGGGGCTCGAGTTGCCTTTTCACTTCAACTGAGCCGAGCACTTATTGCAAAACCTTGTTCCCACCTTCCCCTTCTCCCGCACTTCAAATCTCATTGATTGCATCCCTGTGAGAGTGGATAAGCTAGATCTGAGTGCTTTGTGTTGATCAAGCTTCATACTTGAGCACTTGGTTCCATCTCCAAGTTGGTTTTCCGTCGGATTTGTTACTTTTCGAGTTTGAGAGTTCCTAGACAGTTAGGAGTCGCCCTAGAGCCACCGGGACTTTGTGTGGGGGTCGAGGATCGTTTGTGGCCGGGTTCGCCTCCGAAAGGGAAGGATCCAAAGAATGAAACTGGGAGTGCTTGGTGCAACCTAGGAGACAAAGGGTCAAGAGGGACCCCGTTTCAAGTGTGATCGAGCCACCTGAACAGAGACGTAGGATCTGCTCAAAGATCCAAACTTCGGGAACAATTTCTTCGAGTCTCATTGTGGATTTGGGTTTATTTCTCTTGCTCTATTTGTTTATTGCTCTCTAAACCTATTTGGTGCAGGTGGTATCCTTGAAATTGCTAAAGGGGTTCAAACCTAGTTTCAGCAAGTATAGTCTGATTCCATATCACCATATCGTACTATCTGATATAAACATTGGAACATCTGATATTGTTTTCCGCTTTGCTTAATATTTGTTGAAAATTTGTAAAGCATATTCACCCCCCATTTAGGCTACATCTCGATCCTTCAAAAATCCATGGCACATTGTTAGCGGAGGCCACATAATAGGTGTAGGCTGGCAACGGCAACGCAGAGGAGCAATGGTAATGCTTGCACGAGTGAGGGCAGTGGTGATGGTGGACTGTAAAGCACAACGGTGTCTCCACAATTGAACATGATCCAAGTACAACAATGCTGGCGTTGGGGAAGGAGGACAACGACGGTGTCGGTGGGCCAAGGACGGCAACGCCGATAAGAGAGAGGTGGTGGCTCATAGGACGATAGCACGGTGCTGACGCGAGCCTTCCGCCGCTCCTTTTGTGTCGTTGTGTGCATGCATCTATGTAGGGGAGTGGCAAAGCAGAGAGAGGCATAGGAAGAGAGCGAATGGCCACTTGTGCGGTGATTGAGCAGCTTAGACGTCAAGATTGTCGTTGAATCTAAGTGAAACAATAATGTAACTATATGTATCTAAATACCAGTTTAATATATAAGTTGTGCATCTAAATGGAATCACGGAACAACTGTAAGAGCATGCAGTACAATTGTCTTTTTCTTAATGAGCTTGTGCCTCACAATTTGCATAGTTTCAGACACCGCTATTCAGCGTACGTTAACATGCTTGCGTGCCGTTGTCATGTCGACGTCTTTCTCCTAGACCTGCTTGATTAATTCCCGCGCTGGCTATCTTAATGGCTCGTTAGCTCGTGAATCTAGCATTGCCTCGCATGCATAATGCATTCATTTCTGGGCTTCCTTGGATCGTCAATTGATTTATTTAAAAAAGGTCGAAGCTGTTAGCTAGTTAATTAAGCCAAATTGAATCGTCCTCAATTCTCAACTTTATTTCGCTAGAAAATTATGTGCTGTGACCGTCCAGGAATGAATGCAGAAATGATCTTTTTGGTACGTAGTTGGGATTGACTTTCCGTGTTGGAGACTTGGAGCAACCTTCCCTAGTTCGTTGCAGTTGCGACTTGCAACTTGCAACCGTGACCGCAAGTAAAACGACTATATATGCTTTATTAAATCGCTTTAGCTAATCATCAGGCAAAGGCGACGAAGTTTTATTTAACTCTTAGTTGATTTTCTCGTATATCTGGATGCTCTCGTTAGATGTCTTATATGTCCTATGAAGATGTCTGATCTACGACCAAAAAAATTGACCGAGTTAAATACGTCTCAGTTGTCCCATCCCAATGACATTCTAATTAAATTCTATCTAATAATTATATTTTTTACTATTTATCTACATTTCTTTTTTTATATATTTTATTCGTTACAAATGTTTAGTACTCGCTACACGGTATCATGGCAAACCCATAGTTGACGATGTCTTTGTTGTATATGGACTGATATATCTCCAAAAGTCAGTATAGATAGCGATTGAATCTACCATCGGACGATCGGAGATGCCATATGAATCAGCCATAATGGAAGTCCGGTGGAGAAGAAACATTTTCCTGATTTACCGTCAAGAATATCTACTTTTAACAACTATAACTAGAAGCCATGGAGAATTGGTGTTCATCACTAATGGCCGGTGCCTTGTCTCTCTATGGCTGAAAAAATTGGCTTCGATTGAAACAAATTGGCCAAAAAAAATGCCGTTGTTCCAAAAGGCTTACACCAGCCGCGGCGCCACAGGGAGAAGGAAAGTAGACATACTGTTGCTATTTGGTTTTAAAAAAATTGAAATTTAAAACCATACGAATGAGGGAAGGAAAACCCATCATATTATACAGCTCTCTTGCAGATATTTGATTCCGGGTAATGATTTCCATGGAAAAATGGCAATTTCTGACGTTCACTACACCGATGGTTTTCGTTATGTCACGATCATCACTAACCAATTCAATTAGCAAGCACGTAATCTCACTAACGAAACTTATGTGATCGACCTCTCATTGTTTTTCTTAATGATCTATTATTAGGCTGAGAGCGACCCGAGTGAAACCCTAGTGCCCCTGCCGCCGCCGCAAGCGGCGACGTCGTTGCGGCCAGCCTGCCCCGCTGTCGGCGGGCTGTCCAGACGTCCCTCACCGGCATTGACCCTCATGCCGGGAGTGAGAGGTGGGTGTTTACCCCCTTTTTTCCCTTTTCTTCTCCGATTTCACTACAAAAAAAGATATCTGTGTCGACGACCAGAAAAGGCTGTGTCGATGGCCAGGTAGCCGACGACAACCTGTGTCGGCTGCCAAAAGAGCAGCCAACGACAAAAACGCCTGGAGGCACTCAGTGTCGTCGGCCAAGGAAAAACCGCCAACACTGCCTGCAGCGCCGATCGCGCGGTTTCAAAATTTTGAAATTATGATCCCGCCAAAAGATTTTTGTCCATGGCCGACAGAGTTGTGTCCGCGGCCTGCAGACCGACGACAGGCAGTGTTGGCTGGGAAGGCCTGGCCGACGATACAGCTTTGCGATGGGCTACGCAACGGGGGAGGTGAGAGGGAGTGTCGTCGACGCCTTGTGGGCCGCGGACATAGGACAAGAAGGCTGTGTCGGCGAGGCTCTAATAGCCGACGACACATCTTTCTGGGGGGGCTGCTGGACGGGGGAGGCGATGGAAGTGTCCGCGGGGAAGGCCTGGCCGACGACACAGCTTTGCGGGGGACTGTGGGACCGGGGAGGCGAGAGGCAGTGTCGTCCGCCAGGCTTGGGGCCGACGACGCAGACCCTCCCCCCGCCTGCCGGTAACGGTATCTTTGCAATGCTTCCGACTGGTCCACCCTCCTTGTTCTCCCGACGGGAGCGATACGTACATTCGCACACAAATTATGACATCACTGCTTAAGTGACGTCGTCGTGGTGTCGATCGATATCGATACAGTACATACGCGCGTAGACGTTTCAAAGTAGATTGGAAGGTTCGGCGAAGGAGTTCGGACGTCTGTATTTTTAACGTTTTGAGATTTCTATATGTGGTCATATCTCATGTAAGAAAGGTTGTGCTGCATGGGAATGAGCTGGAGAGAAGGGAACCGACGATCGCCGCGGGTGGGGGAGGGGAAGAAGGAGCTGTGTCGGCTACCGGAGGGTGGCCGACGTCACGGGGGGGGGGGGGTCTTTGACGTCGGCCAAGGTAGGGCCGACGACATAGACCCTCCTGTGACGTCGGACAAGGTTTGGGCCGCCGACATAGCCCCTCCCACCCCCCTTCGCAACGCTTCCGCCGACTGCTCCACCTCACATCACGCCCGGGCGCTTTAGGGTTCTAAGGGCAACATACTCACCCTATAGCTACGTCATACCACCCTCCCCGTTCTTCCGACGGGAGCGATACGTACATGTGCATACGAATTATGACATCACTGCTTAAGCATCATCGATATCTATACAGTACGCGTAGACGTTCCAAAGTAACGCGCACATAGATTGGAAGGTTGGGCGAAGGAGGTCGGACGCCTGCATTTTAACGTTTTGTGAGATTTCCATATGTGGTCATATCTCATGTACGAAAGGCTGTGCGGCGAGGGAATGGGCTGGAGAGAAGGGAACCAACGATCCACCGATTGCTCCACCTCACACCACGCCTGGGCGCTTTAAAAATAATAAATATAATGCAATTTAAAAATAGTAAAACAAAAAATGAATGCAATCGAAAAATAGTAGAAACTAAAATCAATGCAATTTAAAAATAGTAAAAAACAAATTCAATGTAATTCTAAATAGTAAAAAATAGATTCGCCATGTCCGACTGGCTGTGTCAACGGCTTACACCATACCGACGACATAGATGGGCTATGGGATGTTTTGTCGGCGGCCCCCACTCACCTGCGGACGACGCAAAGGGTTTGCAGGAGGCTGTGTCGGCGGCGTATGTGTGTACCGACGACAGTGCGGCTTCCCCTCACCCCAATCCCCCAATAATTGAGTTCCCCTTCACTTAAAAAATTTTGTCGTCGTCCCTCTCCCTCATGAGTCTCTCTCTCTCTCTCTCTCTCTCTCTCTCAGATCGGAGGACGCCGATGGAGTGGCTCGGCGGCGGAGGCCCGCGGAGGGGCGCGGCGGCGACGGCCCGCGGAGGGGCGCGGTGACGCCGGCGAGCTCGGGTACGGCGGCCGCCTCCTACTCGTCTTCCCCGCCGGGCACGGAGGCAGCCCCTCATCCTCTGCGCTCCGCTAGCCGCGTAGGCCTACCGCCCCCTTCGCCAGCTGCGCTCCGCCGCCTCCGTCCGCCGCGCTCCTCTGACCTCTGACCTCTCCTCTCTCGCGAGCGCCTCCGGCTTCTGCCGATCTCCGCCTAGGGTTCGGGTTCCCCTCCTCGGCGCGTCTCGGCAGCGATGGCGGCTCTGACGGTGGACGTCGAGTACGTGCGCCACTCCGCGCCCTCATCTCCTCCTAATACTTACCAATCCCACATGCATACGTAATGGTGTGTCGTACCTCTACTAGGCTTCACTCATTGAGCTTTGCATTGCTTTTGCATATATGCAGTGCATTAATAGGATAATGTGTCGTGCACACTTAGAAATGAGCTGCTTTTGTATATGATAGTAAAGCCAAAGGATCTCCTGCTGTCATGTTGATTCGTGTGTTAATATGTCAGTCCATGTGCATTTGTCTAGTTCAGTTTCTGCTGCTGCTATTTTCTAGGTTGATTGACTTAAAGAGTCTATTTCATGCTGCAATTTTGTATGATTGTAGAGCCAATGCAAATTTTGGTAAAATGATGAGCTTTCTTCATAATTTTTTATCTTGTTGTGCACGCCATGTAGCACTTATTTACTGCATTGTAAAAAAATAGCATTTGAAACGAGCTGAAAATAGAGTCAACAGGAGATGAGTTAGTGACCAACATAGTTTTATTGAGTTTATTCTTGAAGGGTTTTGTTAACTACTGATTTGAGTAAAGTACAATTATAGTTTGGTTAGACGAATGCAGTGGCTCAGGTTTTACACCAAATCTCTTTATAGTTTGATGGACGAAATGTTTCTTCCAACCAACGTGTTTTCTGCCATCTAAAATATTATATTAGATAGTATCTCTAAAAATACATGTCTTTTATTTGATCATACAATTATATCTCCTAATACAGCTTGTGCAAAGCAGGCACCCTATGGCGCGTGTTTAATTGCTAGTTTTCAATATTATGGGAGGTATAAAGACATAAAGAAGAGGTATACATTCTGATATGTTGATTTCATACCTCTGTTGCTTCAGGCTCATGTTTTTACTTAATGCCAGGTGAGCAATTTGCTAGCACAAACTAAAATGCTCTTATTATCTTTGCTTCCCATTCTAAATTGCTGAAAGACTTTTACGATTTTTAGGTGCTTTAGAGCCAATTTTAGGCAATGCTAGCCATCAATTTACATTATTACAGTGATGTAAATTTCTTTGATCTTTTCAGACAATGGACTTACAAGCTTATTATTTGGACAGCATAGCTCTCCACTAGATTGTCTCATTTAAATGGTTCACGGTAAGAGACAAGTATAGCTCTCCACTGAACATTATTATTACTGTGTACATATTTTATTTTGGCAAAGTTAAGCTTATAATTTTCTAGAAATTTGTCGGGGATTAGATCACGGCCCATTGCCATGGCCCACTCCCTGACGGCTAATCGAACAAGCCTACCAGGGCCCAGTCCCCTGAAAGGTTCTATCTGGCCTATATGCATCCCTTGAACGACTTCCTATTTGGCGTGGTGCGTAACGGCCAAGAATCATGTTCGAGTGTCTCGAACAAGAGTTCTGCTGACTACGTGAAGACCGGACGTTGGTTTCCGGATTGGAATAGGAGTCGTGATCCCCAAGACTAGGGTATGCCTTATACGCCTCGGGATATATTTGGCATGTATGAGTTAGATTCACGATCTCGTAGTTAGCCCGGCCCGATATTCCCTCGGTAGGTTGGTTTGCTCTGTACTATATAAACCATGCCCTACGGCGTTTAGGGAGGATCTGAGGCGACTTAGGCGCATCGGCATCTAAGATTACTTTATGCATCTTGCTCGCTGTACACCCATAATCTCGCCGAGACTTGTTCGTCTCGCCGAGCCACCTCTTGTATTCACCTTTGATATATAAGAAAGGTGGGCGTAGGGCTATTATCTCCCGAGAGGCTGAACCAGGATAAAATCCTGTCTCCTGTTCGTTCTTTGTTCGCATTGTTTGGCGTGTCTCTATCTCACTTCTAAAGAACCTTAGCGACTTGAGATCGATATCTCAACCGTCGACAATTTGGCGCCGTCCGTGGGGACTACGCAGATCGAGCATGTCGAACTCCATCGCGATCTGAGAGATACTTCACGAGGGCTACGACTCGGAAGGACGGATGTCTCATCCTGTCGATTCGGATCGATCTGTTCGGTCTCGAACACTTTCGCGTCGAGGCGGATGTCTCGCTTACATGGCGGAGATAGCCTCGAATCGCACTCCGTCATCGGCAGCGACTCACGGAGGCGATGATCTTTACGACGGTTTAGATTTGTCGATTCCAAGGCTATGTCGGTAGATTCCACTGTGGAACACGCCGATGACACCGTCTAGCATACCTTCGCATGGCCCCCGCGGCGTTAACATGGCGATGTAGGAACCTCGAGGATCTGCCTGCGGCCGTGGCGGCTGGCGAGGTCGAGCGGATTAACTCGCTTTCGGCATCAAGGCGAGGTGCGCAGTTGCCATCGCGAGCAAGGCGTCATTCGCCGCGACCTCGGCGATTCCATCAATCGAGACCTTAGCGCGGTTTCGCGACCGGTGTAAGCGGCGGCGTCGCGACCCACCCAGCGTCTTGGCGCTAAGTCTCCGGCGAAGCTTCCCCTTTCGGGTCAATTCTCCGCGTGGCCGGACTCGATCAGGCGAAGCAGCGGATGGTTGAGATCCGGGACCCATAGATCAAAGTCGAGAACGGCTCGAAGCTATAGCGGTCCTTAGATCCACCAATCAGCCGATCTCGCCCGTATGGGCGTCTTTATGCGACTAACCTAGGCGATTGGTGAAGGCCTAAAGTCTCTAGGAGAAGTCAACAACTCCTCAAGCGTAGCGGCCAAAGCGCCGGAATGATTGGGACTACGATCGATCGTGTGACCCCGTCACCATCGAAGGATCCTTGTCCATGAGCGAGCTACCGTGGTCGCCGTCGCTCGCCAAGTCCTCGTAGTCATCGTGACCATATGGGCAGCAGCGATGATCCGCAGACGGTCCCTCGTGAGGCGCGTCGTCGCGACCACAAGGAAGGAACGTGGTGGATTGTCCGGAGAGAGTTTCTCGGGCGAGTCATCCCGTTCGCGAGGAGTTCCTCCGCGCAAGCGGGACCAACGTCTTCTCAAGACTAGGTTCTGCGGGGAAGGTGGCGGTCATATGCTCTAGGCTGCGGGGCTTTCTCCGACGCGAGCCGGGCTGTCCGGTGGCCCTCAAAATTCAAGCCGGTCACATGGAGAGGTACAATGGGACTCGAACACGAGAGAATTCCTTTCCATCTACGCTTCACGCCATCATGGCGGCGGGGTGACGAGCTTCGTTATGACTAATTACCTCCGTCGTCCTTGAGGGTGTTGCTCGGACGTGGGTATTCAATCGTGAGGAGGGTTCCATCGGCTCATGGAACCCGACTTTGTGGCGCTCGATCGCTAATTTCGGAGGCTATTACGTGCGTCTGGGCAAGGAGGATGATCTGCACGGATGATCCGGATGAGCGGGAGACCCTCCGCAACCGTGAAGCGTTTCATTAAGATCCGCAACACGATCCCGAACATCTCGGATGAATCATTGTCCGCGCCTTCAAAAGCGGGGTCCGCGACGAAGCGCTCACCGAGATCTCGAAATCAATGAGACTGGACCATAACGACTGTTCAAGGCGGTGACCGCTATGCTAACGCTGCGAGCGCGTTCGATCTAAAAAGGCGTTCGACAAGGCGGTGCCGCTTGACTGGTGTGGATGAAGAAGAAGAAGCGGCGACAATGTCCCCGGTGACAAGAAGTCCCGGAAGAAGAAGAACAAAGGTGATCACGAACAATACCGTCGCGGTATGGATCGCGCATCTCCTCAAGGATGGGCGAAGAAGCCCAACAATAATTACAAGGGTAAAAAGCACGCTCGGGGGCGGACAAGGCAAGAAAGGTCCGGCGACCGATTTTGCAAGTTCCACCAAAGACTACAGACACGATATACGCCTTTGTAGAACTTGGGCGCAAAGCTCGAAGATTTCTACAGCGGCAAGGGCCCAATGCCCACCCCGCCGAACAAGGTGATGCGGTAAAATAGCGCCAAACCGGCGATGGTGATCGGGAAGATGATGATGAATATCAAGAACCCGTGAACCATATCGCCGTCATTTTGGCGGCTCCTCGACTTACACCTCTGGCGCGACCTCAAGGAAGCTGCTCGGGAGGTCCTAGCGTCGAAAAGGCAAAACCTCGGCTGAATCGATGAAGTGGTGAGGTCCCCATCTCTTTCTCTCGGGAGGATTGCCCATTTGGGATGACCAAGCCTCGGTGGCTCCCATGGTGGTCGCCCGACCATCGACAACGCGAGAGTTGGCCGTGTCCTAGTAGGCGGCGGGGCGCTTTGGACTTGCTTTACGCTAAAGTCTTGGGCGAGATGCAAATTCCTCGTTCAAAAGTGAAGGAAATCGCAATGCCCATCTACGGAATTGTTAGGGAGAAAGGCGTGAAGCCGTTGGGGTAGGTTGTCACGCTGTCACCTTCGACAACCCAAGCAACTTAGGACGAGTTGATCACTTTCGGCGTGGTCGACTTTCGTCGGCGTACAACGCAATCTTGGGCGAGCCATCTCTCGGTAAGTTTATGGTCGTGTCCCACCACGCTTACCATTGCGTGAAGATACTGGGTCTAACGGTGTGATCACGGTCAAGGGCAATTACAAAGCTACCTTTGGATTGCGATGGCGATCCCTTGCCCTGGTCGACCGGCTTCGCCATGATCACGAAGTTCATGAGACCAAGTCTCAGACGCCCTAGGGTCTCCTTGACCGGGGAGAAACCAAGGAAGTTCATTGTAAACAGCGATACTTCCAAGACAGTTCACTTGGGGCCAATCTGGACCCCAAATAGAAAGCGAGCTCATTACCTTCCTCCAGAGCTAATGCGGATGTATTCGCACAGGAGCCATCGACATGCCCGAGTCCCAGGGAGGTGTCGAGCACAAAGCCCGGTCGTCGGCCGGACAAAAAGCCTGTTCGCGGAAGCTTCGTCGCTTTGAATTCAAGCAGGAGATCATCAAAGATCGACAGCAAGCGCTTTCATTCTTTGGGTTCATCCGAGGTTGATCACACCAGTGGTTAGCCAACCTGTCATTGTAAAGAAGAAAGGCGGCAAGTGGAGGATGTGTGTCGATCACACGATCTGAGCATTGCTTGTCCTAAGGACAATTTCCAGCGCCTCGTATTGATCGGTGGTCGATCGATTGCGGACCTTGACTCTGAGTTTTTAGATGCTTACTCGGTTACCACCAAATAAGCATCTCCCAGGATGAAGAGAAGCGCCTTCATCACCCCTTTCGGCACTTTACGCTATCGACCATGTCTTTCGGTCTGCGCAATCTTTGGTGCCACGTTCGGTAACAATGGAAGACCTTCCCGAGCAATGTGGAAAAACACGAAGGTCTATGTCGGCGACATAGTTGTAAAAACAAGTATGCTCGGATCATGTAAAAGACTGGCGAGACTTTTCGTAATCTCACGGGCATCGAATAAAATTAAATCAGAGAAGTGTACCTTTGGTGTTCGATCTGGAATGTTGCTCGAGTTATGTCATTGGCTCGCAAGGTATTTACGCCAACCTTGAAAAATCGAAGCCATTGAAAATATGTAGGCTCAACTACCATAAAGGAAGTTCAAAGCCTCATTTGGGCGGATGGTTGCTCTAAGCGAGGTTTATTTCCGTCAAAGTGACGCGGCTGCCCTTCTTTAAGGCCTGCGCAAGCACAATGGTTTCAGTGGATGGAAGAAGCCGATAGATCCTTCCGGGATCTGAGCGATACTGTCCAATCCTCCGTCTTGACTACCCAGCGGCATGGCGAGCAACTCTGCTTGTACCTAGGTTGCACGCCACAAGCGGTGGCGCGGTCTTGGCGGTCGAAAGGAAGGCATCTGGCGACCAATCTATTACGTGGCGAGGTACTTCACGGATCAAAGGGCGTTACCACGAGGTCGAAGCTCCTCATGCCTTGCTCATGTCCTCCGGAAGCTTCGCCACTACTTCAAGCGCATCAAATCTGGTCCCGACCACGTTCCCTCGGGAGAAATCCTACGGAACAAGGAGTCTAGCGGACGTATAGCTAAGTGGGCAATGGAACTAGCGAGTTTGATCATTATTCGCTACCCGAGCGCTATTAAGTCACGGTCCTAGCCGACTTTGTCATTGAATGGATTTGCCGCTCAAATCGAGGAAGCTCCCAAGCAACTTTGATGAACCCTCTGGACCATGTTTTTCGATGGCTCGCGACCGAAACTTCGGGCTGGTTTTGTTCTCATCTCCTCACGGAGATCAACTCGATATTCTATCCAACTACACTTTGCGGCGACTAACAACGCTGCGAGTACGAGGCCCTCCTCACGGACTAAGCGTGCAAGTCGCTTGGTGTCCAGCGGCCGATTGTGAAGGAGATTCACGGTGGTCATCAATCGAGTTAACAAGGAGTATCGGTCTTTGCGATGACTCAATGGCGCGATACGGTTGAAGTGAGGAAGTTGGGCGGCATTTTCGATTTTTGAAGTGCTCTTCGTGCCGGAAGGACAACTTCTGGCCGACCAACTATCAAGTATGGATCCTCACGCGAACCTCGCTTCGGCAGGGTGCTCGTCGAGCACCTTCACAAGCCCTCAATCACGTCTCCGGACGAGGCAACAGAGAGCAGTGGTCTTTGTCTCCGTTATCGAAAGGTGCCATGGATGGACAACGCCATTTGTCCGGTACCTTGCAGATGGGACCACGCCTGACGACAAGCCGAGCGTTCGAGCTCACAAGGCGTCTTTGCTCCATACAAGCTTGTGGGCGGCATCCTTTACCGTCAAGGTGCTCGGGAGTTCATTCCAAGTGCATCTCGCATAGCGAGAGGTGTGTTCCTTCTTAGGGACATACGAGGGTGCTATGGCAACCACGCCTCCTTCAAAACTACGGTCGGCAAAGCGTTTCGCATGGGCTATTATTGGCCCTGCGTTACAAGATGCCGGGATATCGTGACTAAGTGCAAGGCTTGCCAATTTCACGCCGGAAGGCTGAAGCCGCCAAGAGCTCAAACAATCCCCATCTTGGCCTTTTTCCACATGGGGTGCGGATCGCTCGGCCCATTCCTAAAGGGTACAAGGGCTATACACACCTTTCGTCGCCATAGACACTTTTACAAAGTGGATTGAGGCGAGCACTGTGTCGTCTCTTCACGCCAAGGCGGTGTTCGCTTTTTCAAAAGCGTGGTCACGCAGCGGGATCCCCACAAGTTGATCGCGATAACGGTACCCGATTGAGCGAGATATTCCAGAATCTGCGAGCGGCGGGGCACCAAGGTGCGCTTAACCATGGCACACCCACGAGCAATGGAAGCGGTCGGCGAGCTAACGGACGAGATAGTCCGGGTATCAAGCGGCGGGTATTTTTGCTCTCGGCGAAACTGATGAAGGCACTGGTCGGCGAAGTTCCTTCCGTCCTCAGGCGATTCGCTTTCTGACGGTAGGCGGCCGGGAAACCCTTTCCAATTGGTCTATGGTGCGAAGCCATCACGCCGCCCGAAGTTGTACTCGGTTCGCCTCGACGAGCTCGATCAACCTAGTTGGCGGCGAGTAAAGCGCCTCCTCGATCTCGATCTCCTCGAAGGCACACGCGACCGGGCACAAGTCGAATGGCACGCTACCGGCAAGCTCTTCGCCGCAAGTCGCCAAATCAGTTTGACCAAGGGTTTTGAAGGCGGGCGACCTCGTTCTGCGCGCGTCGAGAACTTGTCCAATGCCAACAAGTTAACTCCTCGTTGGGAGGGCCCGTTCACGGTCGTTTCTTACCTTTCGCGAAATTTGTTAGCACAGCTATGGAGGGCGGGAGAGAGCCGACCAAAGACTTGGAACATCGACCCGACCGTAAGTTCTTTGTGTAGGTCTTTTACGTGTTTGCTTAGCTTTGCGCTTTTGTAAAACCGCGCCTTAGTTCGTCCAAGTCTCTCGGGCACCATGTAAAGTTCAATCCAATTCTCGGTGAATCTTCGCGGCCTCCGTGCCCTTTTCACTACTTGTCTTCTCGGACTACTTTCCTCTGGTAACACTTGATGGGTGCCCGGCCTTGCGAACTCTTGGCTCAAATCTTAAGATTTTTCCCTACCGTGTCTAGTCTCGTCGTTCCTAAACTCGGGGTTGCGTAACACGGCCTTTCCACCTTGCGGCTAAATCTGCTGCTCGTAAGCCCTCCATGGCGAGAGCACTTCTTGCTGGCGCGACCACTTGGCAAAGCACGCTCTCGTAAGCCCCATGGCGGAGGCACTTTCCTTGTTCGGTTACTATCGGGCTGTCTAACTTACGTCAACGAAAGCGGTATGGAACAAATCGAGCAAGGTTGGGTGTCGCTCTTTCTCTCTACGACGTGCTCGAGTTCGCATAGCTTAGGTTCTTGAGCATCGTCCGTGCATCGGGGCTAGGGTGTCGCTCTTTCTCTTGTGCACTGTTGGGTTATAAACTCGGGTTTAAGCAGATGCACAAGAGCTGAGGAGCTAGGCTAAGCGCTCTAACGGTTTTCTTAAACTTCCTAGCTATTTCGCTTTTCTCTTGGTTTCATTCGTTCTTGTCTTTTTCTTTGCTCTCTCTTTGCGAGGGAAAAGGTAAGTCTTTATTAACAAAATTTGCGGTACAAAAGTCCATCTAAGGTTCTGACCCTACTGACTACCTAGAAGCGAGTTGCTCCTTGAGCTCCTCGATCACTTCCTTAAGGCGAGACTTCCTTGGGCTTTGAACCCCTCTCGCCTCGGCTCGGAGGCGATCGGCTTCCTCCTTGCTTGCTCTGGCTGCTCTCGTCGCCGCCTTGACGGAGAGCCTCGACTTCTTGATCTTGGCCCTTGGTGGTGGTCGAGCCTCGCTCAGCTAACTTCGGCCTTTCGGCGGTCTTGGTGCTCGTCCAGCTCCTTGACCCTCTTCTCGCGGTGATCGCCCACCGCCATCCAGCGCATCTCCTCGATCTCTTCTGTGAAGCCCGGGGTTGAGATCTTAGCACAGAGTCCAGCGGATGTACGCTCCTCCTTGGCGGTGGGCTTTGAGCTTCTTGGCTTCCTCCATGCGAGTTGGTTCCGCCCGGTGGGACGCGTCGACAAGCTGCTCTTCAAGCCACTTCATGCGGCCCGGCACCTCCTCCATGATGCTTTCGCCTTCACGGGCTGGCAAGCTCCTCGGCTTCCTTTAGGAGAGCCTCAGAGGAATGCCTCTCCTTGGCCAGCTTGGCCATGAGCTTCTTCGCTTTCGCCTTCAGCCGGCTTCGGCTTTGGGCCAGCACAGAGCGCTCTGCCCCGGGATCCCCCGCCTGAAGATGCTCCCGGAGGGATGCCAGCACGGCGGCCCGTTCGATGGTGACCCCATCCTCGAGTTCCGCCATGGTGTCCCTGAAGACCTGAGAGGGAAGAACAAGTCAACTACGTTGCGATGATGTGGCTAAGCTGAACAAAATTTGGCCTGGGTGTTCACCTTGCCAAGCCGACGCTTCAGTCCGCGACGCAGGCGGTCCTCGAGGCCATGCGTCACGAAGCCCCGCTCATGCGGGATGGGGCGGGCGCGTCCTTGCCGTCGCCGCCTTGTTCGCTCCTTCTTCTTGCGGGAGCGCATCTGCTCGGGAGCGGGAGCGACGGGCGAAGCGCTTTCGCCTCCGCGCTCCTTCTCCTCTTCCTTTTCCTCTCCCGCCCGAACGCCTTCGGGCGAGGCCGGAGCCACTCCGCTCGGTGGCGCCGTTGTTTCCACCGGCGGGGCGACTTGTTCGACTGCTCGAAACTCTTCTGCGGCTGGCTGGGTCTCACCGCCGCGCAGAGAATCCGTCGCCTCGGTGAGCTGCCCTGCGGCGAAGTGCAGCAGACCGGCTGCTCGGTCCCATGCTGGCGACTCCGGGGCCATTGCCTTAGCCCGAAGTCCGTGGCGCCACCAGCCGCTACTTTCGCCTCCGGCCGCTTCACGCGCCTTTGGCGCGTCAAATCTTTCATGGAGCGGCGGCAAGAGCTCCACACCGCCGGCTTGTCCTTGAGGCTCGCCGACCTCCTTTGCCGACAGCAGCCCAGACAGATGTTTCGAGGCAAGGCGGCCGCTTCGAGCGCCTCTTCGGCGTCGTCGTGGCGGTCTTTTCTTGGGCGGTGATGAGCGAGAGTTGGTCGTTAAGTCCAATGCGGTCGGAAGGTGGAAAGATCAAAAGATCGATTTCTACATACTGCCGTGGAGGCTTGATCCTGATCTTCCTCGCGAGAACTTTCCGCCTTTTCCTCGGGGGCTCCTTGGCGGGTTCTCGCTTTGGCCCTTAGGCGTTGCGGCGATGAGCTCGGCTCTCTGGTGGTGAGCACTCTCAGCATAACGCAAGGAGTTTCTCCTTCTTGCGCGACCTCCTCTCGAGTCTCCTTTGCTCGGCGACTTTGTTGTAGCCGCCATATGGCGGGTGAGCTTGCGTGTACGCCTAAGCCGAGGGCCATGGTCTTTACTCTTCGTCGCTCTGCTCGGCGAGGAGAGAGGGCTTAGTCTCTTCTCATTTGGGTGACCGCGCTACCGCTTAGTACGCTTTCGGTGCGCTCCGTCAGCTACTGTTGGTCTTTTCGACGGTTGGCGGCCGCCATGGCGCTGGCGAGCTCCGCGTCGGCACAGCCGCCACCTTGGGCTTTGTGGCCGCCTTGGCCTTGTCCTTCTTCCCCTTCTCCTTCTCGGACCGGAGAGCTCCTCAGCGATCCTCCAAGGATCGGCTAGTCCTCCTGCTGCGTTTTGAGAAGCGGATGTTAGCACTAAACAACATTGCGAGTCAAGCAACACGATCGGGAGTAAGTAATTTACCTCGCAAATGCATGCGGCGAAGCTGCGTTCTTATGAGACAGTGTCGCCACCTCGCCGGTGACCTCCCGTCCTTCTTCGCCGCCAAGCATGGCGTCGACTAGCTTCGGTCACCCGTGCGTCGGTTGGCTTCTCTGCCGGCGAGATGGAATCGTTAAATTCTGTTGGAGAAAATGATCAATGAAGAGGTTGAGTCTTAAAGGCACTTACCGTGCTCTCCCTTGTGATGTCCTCCCATCCTCTATCTTGTAGAAGGGTAGGACCTTCTCCATGATGGGCAAATCTGTCATTTGTGAAGTCCGGATGATCTCTCGCGTGAGCCCGAGGCTCACGAGGAGGCGATCTTCTGATCGAGTACCAATCCTCGGCGGACATCTCCGCCGAGGCATTGAGGTTCCTTTGCGGCGCCTTCCGGTGAAGACGAGTTCTTGTCGCCTCTCCGCTTGTGTAGAACCACTCACCCACCACGCCCCATCGAGTCGGCGGCGGTGGGCGAGGATCTGGCCGTCGTCGGCGGTGGCCGGAGCTTGAGGTAGTAGCACCCGGTCAAGCGGCGGGCGCTCCTCGTCATCTGCGTAATAGTGGAGGAACGGCCCACCGGTGGATCGATTTCAGATAGCCTTCGACGGTGTGCGAAGCGCCATCTGGAGGATCTTTATCGGATTGAGGTTCGCCACCTCCAATCCGCGATGTTTAAGAAGGCCTCGGCGAAGTCGCTTTGGAGATCGCAACCCGAGCAGTCGAAGCGTTCGAAGTTAACAAACTCTCCTCCAGCGGCTCCGGAGTATCCTCCTCTCCGGCGACCTCCGGCTCACGGTGTCGATGTGGCCCTCCTCCTCCCAGACCTTGAGTCCTTCTCGGTCGAGCTAGTGCCGGTGAACTTAGCCATAGCGGTTCCCGGGGCTGGGCGGCGGGGTTGGTGGTGGAGTTTGGGTACTTGATCTTGGCGCGATTGGAACTAGGGCTTAGAGAGGAAAGGCGTGAAACGAAGTGGGCGGCATGGCGGCTTAGGTGCTTTTATAGTCCCGTATAAGCGGCTACTGCAGCGGTTTGGTCCCAAAGCGGCTAGTTTTTACCGCTGCGGCTAGGTAAAAGCGGTGCTTTGTTTTCACCTTGCAATGACGTGAAGTTACCGTTGGAATCGCCAGCGGCTATTTTTTCGGTGTTTGCTTTGAAGGTGAGTGCTCTGCTTTCGGACGGATGTCGTTCCGCTCGACCTAGCGGAGTTACTTCGGTCTTGTCGGGTTTGTTCGGTCCCGAACGAGTCTTGTTCGGTTGAACCATAACTGTTCGGTCGCTTGTTACCCGCCTTTGTAGCAGGAAAAATACCTCTTCGTGACTTTGAGTCTCGGAGGATGACCCGCTCTAGTGAGTTCATCCACTGGAGTCTCGGGCTAAATGTCGAGGATTAGATCACGGCCCATTGCCATGGCCCACTCCTCGACGGCTAATCGAACAAACCTACCAGGCCCGATCCTGGAAGGTTCTATCTCAGCCCATATGCATCCCGCGAACAGCTTCCTAGGCTGGCGTGGTGCGTAACGACCAAGGAATCATGTTGAGTCTGTCTCGAACAAGAGTTCTTGCGACTACGTGAAGACCGGACGTTGGTTTCCGGATTGGAATAGGAGTCGTGATCCCCAAGACTAGGAGTATGCCTTATACGCCTCGGGATATATTTGGCATGTATGAGTTCGTTCTGATCTCGTAGTTAGCGACCCGATATTCCCTCGGTAGGTTGGTTTGCTCTGTACTATATAAACCATGCCCTACGGCGTTTAGGGAGGATCGAGGCGACTTAGACGATCCGCATCTAAGATTACTTTGTCGCATCTTGCTCACCTGACACCCATAATCTCGCCGAGACTTGTTCGTCTCGCCGAGCCACCTCTTGTATTCACCTTTGATATATAAGAAATTTGGGCGTAGGGCTATTATCTCCCGAGAGGCTGAACGAGGATAAAAATCCATGTCTCCCTGTTCGTTCTTTGTTCGCATTGTTTGGCGTGTCTCCTATCTCACTTCTAAAGAACCTTAGCGACTTGAGATCGATATCTCAACCGTCGACAAAATTCTTTCCTCATTTATATATAGATAATATTAGCACAGTTTGAACAGAAAAAACCATATGCACAGTTCTTGCCGATGTCCTAGATACACTTCCTCCAGTGCCTTTGAAGGAATCGTAGGCCTCCGGGGGGGGGAGGGGGTGAAGTGGCATCGACAGCTAGCCAACTACCCCCTCGGACACCTAGCACTCTCTCGGACGCTCTCGAATGTTCTAGATGGACCTAGACTCCCTGGGAGAGACGACAACTAGAGTGCTCAATGGGACCGACTTGCCAGAGACTAAGTCTCACATGCCATGCTATGCTAGGGACACGCACGCAACCAAAAAACATGAAAAGAATGTGCTAGCCAAAATAATGTCCTTAGTTGACATGGCACCAAATGCCAAAACCTATTTGGACCTAGGAGTCCTATGAACTTTTAGCCTTCTCCTAGGATCATTGAATTTTTTTGTTTTCGCAGTACAGACCATACAAGTTTGCAAATGCACATGTACTTTCAAATTTAGGTTTCCTCCAATCTTGCAGGTGTCCGTCTCGATTCGCTTCTTGAGTGTGACAAATGGTCTCTGGGTGATTCGATTGCCACCACAGTGGAAGAGCGAGATCGTCGAGGTTTCTTCACCGATCCTTTTGATGGTTCGCAGAACCATTAGTGTACTTTTCATTTAGGTTCCTATCATTTAGAACTGCTTATGACTTAGAATTGTTTGTGTGACCATTATGAACGGCTTGTATGTATATTTGGACTCAGAGAATGATGTTTTGTTTTGTTATCGACCATTTTCTAATTTTGGAGCTATGTAAATGTGTATGTGCTCAAAATTGTGGTGGCAAACACCTAATTATATGTGGATATGCTGAGGGGAGTTGGGGAATATTATTGTGTTGGGAATTGTGTTTAATTGCAGGTTGAAATTGAGATTTTAATTAATTCATGACAATTTTTTTTGCTGCAAAACAAGTTGTGTCGTCGGCCAAAGGATAGGCCGACGACACAGATCGAGAGGTGGGGCGGGGGCGGTGAAGGAGGGGCTTTGACGTCGGCCATGCCCCTGCTGCCGACACTGAGTGTGGGCAGAAAGCGGAGGGGAGGGGGCTTTAACGTCGACCATTCCCCTGCTGCCGACACTGAGTGTGGGCAGGAGGGCAGGGGGCAGGGAGGGGACTAGGGCTTTGACGTCGGCCATGCCCCTGCCGCCGACATTGAGTGTTGGTAGGAGGGCAGGGGGTAGGGAGGGGACCAAGGCTTTGACGTCGGTCATGCCCCTGCCACCGACATTGAGTGTGGGCAAGGGGCAGGGGGCAGGGAGTGGAGTGGACCTTTGTCGGCGGCCTCGGCTTTGGCCCACAACACTGAGGGGAAGTCTATGTCGGCGGCTTGGGTTGTGTCGCCGACATTGAGGGGGGGCAAGGGGCATGGGGCAGGGAAGGGAAGGGAGCAGTGTCGGCAGCCTTACCTGTGGCCGCCGACACTGAGGGGAACGCTGCGTTGTCGACTGTGGCTTGGCCGGCGACCACGAGGGAGGCGAGGGGGCATGGGGGCGGGGAGGGAGGGAGCAATGTCGGCGGGATTTTCCTTGGCCGCCGACAAAAGTGAGCTGTGTCGTCCAAGCAGTGTCGGCGGAGCTGTGTCGTCGGCCAGCCGCCGACATTGGCCTGTGTCGTCGGTTTTTTGGACCAATGTCGTCGGTTTTGGCCACCGACACTAAGTTTGATTCCTGTAGTGTTTGTGAGGCCGGGCCAGATCTGGAGTGGCCGGCGGTGGTGCGGCCGGCAGCCGACAGGGTTGCGGTCAGCGGTTGGCAGTCAGCAGCGACTTTGGCGGTGGTCCGACAGGCGAAGGCAGCGGCTTCGGCGGTGATGCGGTTGGCGGATGGCAGCAGCTCCGGCGTGGGGTGGCTACGTAGCGCCTTCGGGCGGCCGCTAGTCCGAGCTGTGGTGGTGGTGCGGTGTGAGGGGAGTTCTCCCATCAAGCCTCTCCTTGCATCTGCTAACTAACCCCCCGTGTTGGCGTGTTGCCCTATGTTGGCTGTGGCGGCGAGGCTTGTGGTGCTTCTCCGATAGATGGGCCTCTCGGCGATCTACTTCGTGCAATCTTCGGTGTCCGCCCATGGACGATCTGACCAGTTGTCTTGTGGTTGATTGTGGTTTTTTGTGCGGCTACTTCTCACGACGGCATCTTCATCTCTACTCAATGGTTGTCATACCGACCCGGTGGCTGAAGTCACCTTGGCATCGACTCACGGAATCTCTTACTTCGGCGACTCATCCCGTCATCAGATAGAACCTACGGACTCTCGGCATGTGCTCATTGGCTATCTCGCGACACTATCATTGTAGGGTGCGCGTCTGAAAAAGGTATGCTGGTCGAGTAGTTCATGGCCGATTGCAGTTGGCCAAGGCTAGGAGGTATGATGGCACTGGCTTGGAAAGGAGGGGGAGGCAACACTGGGGGACTTCGATTTGACGGTGCTTTTAGGTACCGGTTCATCGACTCCGGGGAGAAATCTCTAGGTATTGCCTTATCTGGTTGTACCTGGCAATGTTGGCTTGGTTGTCACTCCCTTATTGATGGCATTGTTTGAAGTTCGAAGAATTTGCTCTACAGGGTGAAAACCTATGGTATGTACTTTACTGCTTGGGTCATGGCAACGACGGCACACTTTCGTGTCGCTTCCTTCGTGCAGGCGTTGCTTTTGGAGGGCTATCCTCGCGGTCCAAGTGTTGTTATGATGGGGCTCGGATCTAAATATTAAGTTGTGTGCTGTAACTTGATGCGGCATGATTTTTGGCGTCATGTCGTTTCTTCTTTAATAATCATAGGCTATGTGCATCTTATCTATGCAGAGGCTGAAAGTGGTTTTGGAGCGATTGTATTATCTTAAGGGAGTGCATTTGGAGCCCAGAGCATTTGTAGCGTATGTGCCGCTGGGCTGCAGGCCGCCCGGCCTTGCGGCCTTGACGCGATCACCGTCGCTGGGTTTAAGCAAAACCGTTATCTTAATGTAATTGTCTGAAAACAAACACGAAATGGTACGTGCGCAACTACGCAAGTGCATATACGGAGGAGATCCTGAGCACGCGAGCCGTAGGTAGGACTCCCCTAGCTCAAACCATCGTCATTATTGTCCTAATTGTAGTACGGACAGCAGGTTTAAGGAAGTTAAACAAGGACAGGATAGAATCAGAACATTAAGAGCTAAATTAATTAAACCATTAACGATCACCACCCAAGCAAAGTCGGCACGAGCATCTTACAAATGCTAGCTCGCCGGAGAAGGGGAACATTAATGGCGGCGCTCCACGGCGTCCGTCCGTCTCTAATCCTTCTGTAAGATCTCTCCTCCTCCACGGTTCACGGCCACGATCGAGACGCCCGCGCGACGACGCCATGCAGGAAGCGCGGTGTGTGGATGCGATGCGTCCGTTAATTATTTGGTCGATCGCGGTTGCGCCTCGCGCTTTGCGCCGCCGCCGCCGCCGGAGGAGGAGGAGGTGGTGGTGGTGGTGGTGAGGAGGCAGAGGAGGTCGGTGAAGGCGGCGAGGATGTCGCGGAGGGAGTCGTGGTCGTTGAGCGCGATGTAGCAGAGGAGGAGGTCGTGCAGGCGCGCGCGGTCGGCGCCGCGGCGCGGGTCCACCTCCAGCGCCTCCGCCATCTCCACCATCGACTTGAGGAACTCCGCGCGGGGGGCGGCCGTCGACACCGACACCCGCCGCACCGCGTCGCCGTCGCCGTACCAGTCCTTGGCGGCGGCGCGGCCCGACGGGCTGCCGCCTCCGGACACGGCCGATCTACCGCCGCAGGGCGTGGCGGCGGCGCGCGCGGAGGAATCGACGATGGAGTTGGACCGGCCGGGTGCGGCGAGGAAGAAGCGGCGCGACGCGATGGCGGTGGACAGGCCCCCGGCGTCCGCCTCCGCCTCGGAGTCGTCGGGGTAGAGCGGCGCCATCTCGTCGAGGAACGCTGGGGACGAGGTCGACGCCGAGGACGGCGGCGAGCCCGTGCCCACCGACGTGGATCCCGCCGACGTCGACGCCTCCTCGTACACCGCCGCCAGCGGGGGCATCCCGCCGGCGAGGCACCCCAGCATTGCGCCGCCGCGCTCCGTGCTTCTTCGCATTTCCCTAGCCAGAGACAGGAGAAAGAGACGGGGATCGAAGGGGACATGACCGCGCGTGTTTATAGGGGTGAGCTAAAGACAGAGAGGACAACGCAACGCAGGTACACTTGGATTATCTTACAAAGAGCGCTATAATTGGATGCAATTAGCTTAATCACCCTACAAGAGCATGTCCTAGTTATCACGAGCAGACGTGAAGCACCAGTCACCGATAACAATTATAAGAGCATCTCCAACGGTATTTTTTTTGATCTCTCAAGATGTTTCAAAAGAATTTCTTCGCAGTTATCTTTAGAATGGATTTTTTTTGTAAATTCCTATTATAAATTCTTTTGAAATGGTACGGATTGAAGATTGTCTTTAAGAAGATTGTCTCTGTTTAAGAAGATTGTCTCTGTTTTCTTCATAAATTTTTTCGAATAGATGCCGTTGGAAATGGTACGGATTGAAGGGAAACAACATGAAGAAGAGAATGGAAAAGGAAATGGAACGAAGGACAACTGGTTAGAGATGATCTAATAAGCATAATTTACACTGATTTCTAACATTGAACGGTGTCTGTCCTGCGCCATCCCTTTGCCGGTGATTAGGATTTGAAAATAAATGACAGTTCGAAAATCGCCAAATTGCTAATGGAAGACTCATGTGTCATTCGAAATCCTGGCTCGATAATATTTGAAAAACCTTTTCCAAACAAATCTTTCCGCAATCACTCCCCACATTTAGTTAGCGATGTTTCCATCCATAGGTAGAGCATCACCACATTTATCTTATTCGATTAATTCAAAAATTCCATCAATACGTTTTCAAGCTCCCATTTAATGAACAAATCGGTCAATATGGGATTAATTAATGGGCCGAATATGATAAATATGGTTGGTGTGCTACCCAAGGATGGAAATATCCATAATCGAATGCAAAGTACTCCCTCTAGTTTGATAATTCCTGTCGTTTTAGACATGATCTCACATACCAAGGAAGTATTAAATATCTCGTAGTACTCCATGAGTAGTAATATGGTCAATTAAATGCTTGTAGCCTAGTGGTTGCTCCCACTTTCCCATGAGTTGCATGTCTAGGTTCGAATTTTGATGCTACACTTTATTTACATGCACATCCAACAAATGGTTCTAGGGCCACGTAAAGTTCTGCTTGCAATCAATGCATCCTAGAACGACAGGAATTTTCCAACTAAACACAAAACGCTCCGGCGACAGGAATTATTAAACTGGAGGGAGTATAATTGTAAGAAGATATGATGGAAGAGGGTTTTCAAATATTTGAATGCGAAGATTTTGAAAGACGTTTGGATCTTAGCCTCCATGCTTTGGTCAACTTCTCATATCTTCTACAATAATCACCAGCAGATAGAAGCAATCAATTCGTGGCACGGGATAGATACAGTTCAACACTGGAAACGAGTGCAAATTCATGTTTAATTAGCAGCAGCATTAATTAGCTATCGATATCTCCATTGATTGCATTCTCAGGTTCGCAATTGATTAGCTAGGAAGCGTTTCAATTAGGCCGATATAAATATGGCGTCTCCTTATGCTAAATAAATACTAATACCATTAGCCATATGGTGAGTTTCTTTGAAACAAAAAATTGCATCTATTTCGAAAATAAATGTGTACTAAAAAGTTACCAACTAATGGACTAAATATCTAATAAACGGGATTTTTTAATTGAAGTAATAGAGTGGCCTCATGCAGCATGGAAATATCAAACCGCTAATAAATGTGAAAGCATTTATTTTAGGGCTATGAATTTTAAAATGCATATTGGATATGGAGTGTTTGGGTGGACGGTTTGATAATAGATGGTTGGTTTAAAATTTTGCCAGCCTGCCTTGTTAATTAATATTCAATATACATTTTAAATTCATAGTCCTCAAATAAAACTTTTCACATCTATTACTGGTTGATATTTCCACGCTGCATGAGGCCACCGTATCAATCTTATTAGTACTTCGATTAAAAAACACATTTATTGGAAATTTAGTTCATTAGTTGGTAACTACTTTTTTGTACTCGTTTATTCTCGAAATAAATGCAATTATGGTTTCAAAGAAACTCACCGCATGACTATAGGTTTTTTTTTTCTAGCAGTGCCCGTGTCTTCCTTTAAAGATGGTTTCTCACCAAAAGAATAAAAAAAAAAAGAAGCACCAAAGACGGGATCTATGTTCTTACCAATCAGAGCACATAATATGTAAAGAAAATGCGTAACTTTAAAATAGGTCCTTAGGTAATTGCTCTATGATAATACACCCTAACCCAAAAAAAAAAAAAAGCGGGGTAGAGATCATCAAACCTCAAGTGGATCTGCTATAATCTGAGCAAGAATTGCACCTTGAAGCCAAAGAAATAGAATGGAGAACCTTGTTTGTTCAACAACATTAGGAGATCCATGGTATTCGATCCCCCTCCGTCCTTGGTGTGTTGAAGAACATATCCATGGTGAGAGATCCGTCGACGAGCCAAAAACGACAAGAGAGGAGGTCAAACTGAATTGGAGAGGAAGGAGGGCGGAAAGATGTGTAGGAGGGGGTTTAGATGGAGTTTATATAGGCAGGTTTTCCAACGGGTCGCATGTGTGATTGATCTAGAAGCAGATATTTGTTAATCAATGGCGCTTATATAACGCCACGTTGCATGACATGCAAGCTCTGTGATATCATAGGTAGACATTTGTCAAATATGGTGCAATTTCGTACTACATGCAAGAAACTTGTTGGTGGCAGGGCATTGGGAAGATCAATCCCCACTAGATGAATGCCTCTTATGGCCCACACTAGGGTCCGGAAAAAAAGATCCACCGAAGTTTCTCGATTCATCTTGGACTTGCCTTTCCTTGGTAAGTTGCAACTCAAAACTCCATCCTCCTGGCTTGCGCAACTACCAAGCTATAGTCACGAGAAACACTAGCTCCTAGCACATGACTGTACTCAGGGTTGATCAGTCCCTTAAGAAACTTACTTTCTCTAGTCCATAATTAGCTACCAAGGATGGTAGAAAACATACTAGGCTGCTCAATTACAACTCGTAATCCGAGATTGACCTCCTTCCTAGAACCAGCATGGTTAACTCATGATCCACCTTATTCTGGAAGGATGCCGGATAGAATTCTCCTTTGAATTGCTTAACAAAATCCTTCCAAGTGACTGGTCCAAGCATGGATGCTCTAGTAGAGAGGACTCTTTCTCGCCAAATGTTTGCATGTCCCTTCAACTGAAAAGTCACTGGTCAGGCCTTCCAATTCGTCGATAGCTCTAGTACCCCAAATTGCCTTTCCATGTATCACAGCTAGTCTGCTGCCAGGTACAAGGTACCGGAAACATCAAACATATCTAGCCTCAAAGACATCCACTCCCTCAAGCTCATCCTCGCCTCTGAGTCGCTTCCGACAACCATATCTAGCCCGTGAGAAGGTGATTTGATGTTGTTCATCCTGCTTGCGATGTTGTTGTCAGTGATGTTGGCGTTGTTGTTATTGTTGTCACCGGTGATCCTCGTAGTGAGGACATCAACGCAGACCAGCGTAGGGAGGAACACGCGGTGAAGACGAGCATTCACGCTACCAAGCGATTCCCAAAAACCTTATTCGTCCTCTCCTTGTGCAGGAACACAAAGACGATACTGCTTTGAAGACCTGCTCTCGCGTTCGCCGGTGCACACCGGTGCCTGGGTCAAGGAAGCCTACACAACGGCGTAGCAGATGGGAGTACCAAAACCTAGGGTTTTGTCTCTACTTGCTTCTTGGTGGTGGTGATGGTGTATATATAGCAAAAAACTGTGTGGGTTACGAGTTACGGGAATGTGCCACAATTAGGTTCACACATTATCATATCTCAAAACCGTTTCACAAATCCTGAAGATAAAAATAAACTGTAAAAGTAGGTCGCGTCTGCGCAAGCACGAGAGCCTGTTTTTGGTGAACCATTCATACAGGTGTCGTGCGCTCGCGCCGCACTGCCCCTAGCGAGGCGAGGCGAGCGAGCGAGCGCACGCACGTGTTTTTTCTTTCTCCCTCCCATCACATGAGCTAGCGGGATGAAGTAAGCTTCACTTTTTAAACTTGTCATTCACTCTTTTCACTAGCAATGTGATACTAAAGAAAGTTTGCATGCCTTCCATGAGATGGGTCTTTGAGATTTTTCAGTAATATTTCTCATTTAAGTGGGCCTCGGCCCAAATAATCTAACAACTTCGCTGCACGACATCATCCCAGCCCCCTAACGGAGCTTGCCACGCCATCACCTTGTCGTGCTCGGCGCCCTCGCCATTGGATGACGGCCGAGTAGCCTCCTGGCACCGGAGACCTTGAGGACGTGTTTGAGGAGACAAGCAGTAGTGCAGCAAGTGCGTCCTTTGTTTCACCGTCGAGGACGCCAAGTTGGTTGGTGCCGCCCGCTTGGCGACCCAGATGATGGTCTAGGACGAGATAGCGGTAGTAGGGCAGCTCGGTAAAGGCCGTTGGCGAAGACGCGCGACCTCGACATAATGGTTGCCTGCGGCCACCACGGACGGCGTGCGGCATAGAAAGGATGCCAACGTGGGCATGTGACCTCGAGCCTCGGCCTTCGCACTTACTGCCTCGACTTGCTCGACGCCGTACCTCCTACTCCGACTTGACAATTAGCGTTGAGCCGCCGTCGGTGGTGCCGTGGTCAAGGAGGGCGCCGGGAGGGCACGACACCAAAAGGAGTAGGACGACAAGGTAGGGTGGCAACGTGGTGAGAAAGATAGGGAGAGATGTAGAGCATGAGATAAGAGGGATGAAAAGGACCACGGCTACAGTGGCATGCAGCCAAACCACCCTCACAATACCGCTTTTGAACTTGAGTTGAAAGAAAAAACCAACTTCATGCATCCAACCAAATACATGATTTTAAAAATTTTCAAAGATTTTAGAACTAAGCGAGAATGCGAGACAACTTTGTACCTACGGAGTAAAGTATTATAATCCTCATCTGATCACTTGATTAGGGAAAAACACCAAATTAATCCAGAATGCGATGTACAAGGTCCGAAGGCGAACACGAAGGGAGGCAGAGCGCTCCGGCGGCCTCCCAAAAGGAACTAGCTTTATCGTCACGGATTCTCCTCGTTGCCGGACAAAGGGCGGCGGCGGCGGGCGGGTGGATTGTAGCCTCACCGGCGCTTGTGGCCGGCGTGGTGGTGGTGGTGGTGGTGGCCGTCGCCGTGATCCCTGGATCGGCGAGAGTGCCGCGGCTCGTCGGGCGCCTCCTGCTCCCGCCTGGAGGACGACGACGGGCGCCTCTTGAAGTGCTGCTCCTCCTCGCTCGACTCCTCCTCGCCGTAGTGGTCGCTGGCCGCGGGCCTCCGCCTCTCCTCCTCCGCCGCGGGCGCGTCGCGGTGGTGGCGGCGGTAGTCGCCGTCCTCCGCAGCGGCGGCGCTCTTCTTGGAGGACGGCGGCGGCTTGTCAGAGGAGGCCCTACGGCTGCGCTTGGCGTCAGAGGGGTTGCCGTCGCCGGGGAAGCTGATGCGGGAGAAGACGCTGCCCTTGGCCTTGGACCGCGGGTCAGCCGCAGCCGCCGACGCCGCCGGCGGCGGCTTCGCGTGCTCGGCGTCGTGACGCGGCGGGGGCGGCGGGAGGGGCAGGTCGTCGTAGCGGTCGGAGGAGGAGCGCTTCTTGCCGGAGCTGGAGGAGCGGTGCGGGGAGCGCCGCGAGTGCCGGTCGCGTTCGCGGTCGCGATCGGGGCTGTGCGGCGGCGGCGGCGCGCGCTCCGACCTGTCTGGCGGTGACCTCGACCTCTGCAAAGAAAAACCAAAACATGGGGCCACAAGTCAGACTCATCCTTCCTCCAGCTACTCCCCTAGAGTCCGAGACCACACTAGCTAACGGATCCAAATCATACGGCCAAGGACAATCTACGCATTATCCGTTCAGTAAGGTGAAACGGATGAGCTTTTTAAAAATTTTATATTGTCCAGGAGATTTTGGCATCGTAAAACTTCCTTCTTAAAAAACGAGGCTCAAGTCGTATCGTGATGCTACAACCCCTTTAAGCTTTTGCATTGTAAATTTCTATCCCTTTAAGCTTTTGCATTGTAAATTTCTATCTATCAAAATCACTTTTAGCTTTTGCATTGTAGATTTCAATCTATCTACATCCGGCACAGTTAAATGCGGGAACTAAAGCCACAAAACCAGACGGAATATAAAAACCATGTTTTCTTTTTCAAAATCCAAAAAAAAAAACTCCTATCCCGAATAGAAAATTAATCATGATATAAACAAAAAAAAGCCACTCCCAGATTGATGCATCCTACGACCCCCAGATAAAACACTAGGTGACCAGGGAAGCAATGAGAAGGAACATGTGAACTGCGTAAGAAACACACAGACACAAGCACGTGAACGAGCAAAGCAAGCATCGAGCAATGAGCTCAACGCAGCGAGCGAGCGAGCTCACGGAGAGGAACGAAACGGAGAGCCTTCGGTGTTCGGTAACATGCGAATCCACCGTGGGCAAATAAAAAAAGAAGCCCGGCTTCTCCATCTAATTCCTCTCTCTGTCGAGTGTCTCATCTAATGGCTACTGCTGCTGCCCGCATGTTTATTACTACCGTGGGACTGATAATAGTACAGAGGAGCTTGGCAAGATGAAAGAATGACAGGGAAAGACATACAGCCTTCGGCCTCATTGAGGTACTATCGTTAATGGCTCCTGCTTCCCTTCGGGGCTCCCTGTCCCTGTCCCTGTCCCGCTCTCGCATCCTCTCCCTCTCCCTTTCCCTTTCCCTTTCCCTTTCTCGTTCTCGTTCTCGTTCTCGTTCTCTCTCTCTCTCCCTCTCCCGGGAATGTCCACGCTCCCTGTCCCTGCAAGGACAAATCCGATGATTAGCATTGCGAAAAGAACACGACATGGCTGAAGCAGCTCCCGAATTATATAACCAAGGACCTCAAACCATACCAACATTCTGACGGTTAAGTGTTAACTCTTAGGTATTGACAAGATTATGTAAACCATTTCAAGGTAGCAGGTACTGCAAAATGCCCTCTTCTCAGACGAGGCATAGACTGGCATAACAGTTACAAGGAAAACAAGTTATGGAAGAAAGAGATGCAAGCATTGGGATTAAATTCTTACAGACTGAATCGCACAACTTGATGTCGCTCAACTTGTGATGTTCTACCACTTTAGGCTCCTAAATATGAAGATTAATCTAGCAGGTCCAGCACCTGTCTCCATTAAAGCATTTTTTATGACAGAACCTATGGAAGAAACTGTGGACGACCTTTCACAGATATGGACTTTCATTTCATGGCACTTAGGGAGACAAGCGGTACGTTCCGTCACTGAAAAACTTGAACACAAAAAGAAAAAACTACCCAAACGCAACTGATTAGAAGCAACAATGATGGCTTTTAGAACATGATCAAGTTCAGGGACATGCCAAATTATCATCTTTTATGTAATGATCAGGGCGTGGGCTAACCCTTAGATAAAGAACTGCACACCCACAAGCTTAAGAACATTGGGTGCAATTAAACCTACATGATGGCTAACGCGACATCTAGAATTATATCATTTGCCATGCAATTCAAAAAGGCAAAAGCTTAGGATCAAGGTAAAAAAATTCACAAAATTCCCCCTTTTCATCTAAAATGGTCTAAGGCTTGCAAATCAGAGTCCTACGCGTTGAAATTGAGAACAAAAGAAACAGCACTGGATGATGCACTAGACAAATCTAAGATTACAACATGATTGTTACCCATACCCTTTAGTAGAATATACCGTGTGAAAATAATTAAATGATCTTAAGTGTCTAATCACCTTTCATTAAATCGATCAATTTCACGCCTCCTTTGATCAGGTTTCCTGGGATCAAATTCGTCCCTGCTTATAACTGGTGGACCCATATTCATTCCCATACTGTTAACTGCTAACTCAGAAAGGTCCCTGAAAATGAATTATTCAAGAGATTTCAGCAGTGACCACAGCAGTACACAACATGTACAAATATTTAAAAAAAGGATCTCAAAAACTGTTAGCCAAAAAGAAAGATGGACATGATATTCATCTCCCACAGAATTGGAGGAATAGTCACAAAGTTCGGAGGCTATACATTTCTTTTTAATTCAAAATGTCAAAAAAATTTAATACATATGGAATTAGTCATTTACAAATTCCTTCTCAGAAAATCAAAATGGTGCTAAAAAAATATACCTATGAACTGCTGGCATCATGTATCCCGGGGGCATAAATGGATCTTGTGGGATAACTCCACCAAAAGGGTCAAATGGACCTGGTGGATAACCCATGTAAGGCATGGGAGTGGGACCTGGAAATGGTGCACCCATGTAATCCATCGGCAATGGCATCCCTCCTCCCCAGTAAGGATTGAAAGCTCCTGCAGGACCCAAAGGAATTGCAGCAAAATTTTCAGCTCCAAAATCTTGATGATTCTTCCATTGCTCCTCAGCTGTAAATAAAAGGCACTTGAGTAAGTAGCAAGTAAATAAATTTTAACCAATAAATCATAGGATGCAATCTAAAAGTACAATAAAGTATTCCGTTTATTTAAGATGCTACCTACCATTTACAGGTGCACGTGCCTTCTTTTTCTTCTTCTTCTTTACTGCTGAAGCAACCAAAATATTATTGTTATTTCAAGGAACAGGCATGGTTGAAAGATGCACACTTCAGCAAATTTAAAACAAAAAAATGAGTGTTGGAGACAACTGGTGGCACATTCAACCAATTCACTCTTTCAATATTTAATAGCATACCACTTTCATCTATTGTTATAAACAAGATTTTGACTAATTTGACCGAAAAAGAATGTTGTGATACTTAGGACATTGGATTAGCAGGCAGGTTGCATTACAGGCAAGGTTAGCTGAGCTCTTAGCTGTAAATGAACAGAATTGAACATTTTTCACCTTGTTCACCTGCAGGCATTTTTTCCTGCAACTCCTTTGCAATAGGAGTCACTTCTGGTGGTTTTTCTCCTTTCACACTCTTAGACTCCATTGTCCCTTCAGTGACATCAGGAATTGTGGTAGCCTTCTTATCTGAAGAACTCATATCAGCAATAGCTTTCACTCCACTATGGCTCTCAGCATCTGGAGACTCTTCTACAGGTATTGGTGCTTTAGGCTCTTCCTTTGAAGCCGCAGAGACAGCGGGAGACCTAACCTTGGGTTGTACAGGTAGAGCTGACTCCATGTCTATGATGCAAGATACCGGCATCAGTTTCTAACTATTATAGAGAAATCATCTGATATAACTGATAGCATAAGCACAATTGTACAAACCTTGTACTTGCAACATGCTTCCCAAATTCTCTGTGCTGCTGGTTGGTGGTGCCTCTAATATGCGGCTGATGGTTTCCCTAAGAGTTTTATTAGGAAGAAGATCATCTGCCAATATGCTTGTAGCACCACATACACACATTGACTTGTTAATTATGTAGTCCCTAATGCCTGCCAGCAAAACACAGTAGCATGTCATCCTATTGAAATACATGCTCGTCTGAAACTTGAAAGGTAGATATTGAGCAAGCAACAGGAATAATGCTATGTGGTAAATCCATAAAAAAAAATGCACCCATATTTTATGACAGCAGTATCAATGACAACAGTATGCAAACAAGTAGGTTATTACAAGCGCAACTTACATTTATCACAGAAACTCCGAAAGCAACATTTACTAGTAAGGACAGCATCCTTCATTACTTCTTTACACAATGGGCAACGTAACTCTGGTGGAAGATCACCAACAGATCGGGTAGTGGGTAGGCCTTCTATCTCCTTTTCAAAAGCAGCTCTATCACAAATCAAAAGATAGTTGGCCTTTGCCTCCAAGTAGACGTAGCATTACTTAATGCAAAATGAAACTCACTCATTTGGCTTCAAAACAGCACCAGCCCCACTTGGCAGTGCATACGAGCCATCTGGAGTTGCCATCAACATGGATTTTGGAATGCCAGTTGGGGGTTTCATCCTTTTCATATCAAATCTAGCATCACCATTTGTTGGGCAATGTTGAATGAAATGGCCTGCAAAACATGATTTGCTGAGTGTAAACATAAGAGCAATATCCCATTGCCAAATATTTAACAAGTGACACACATACCAGGTATTTTACATCTATGACAAACATATCCTGCAGGAGGCGTCCTGCGTTCCAGCCCACGTCCTTTGACAAAAAATCATAAGAACCCAGATTAAGGGAGAACAATAAGATTTGCACAAAGCACACCAGCTATCGATCTGTTTGGTAACTTAATATAAAAAGTTACTTCCACAATAATAATGCAAATAGGTATCAATGTTGCACAGGTGGACGTAGCACTTCTGTAACAAAGATCCATGATACCTATGCTACTCCTGACCTCTATTAAGCTATATATATTTACATCTTGCAAAAACAGTAACAGAAAAAGATAAAAAGAATTACCAAAACCGCGGCCAGCCATCATTCTTCCGCCCATCCCTCTGCCATAGCCTCTACCAGCACCATACCCATCAGAGATTTGGCTGAAAACATGGCATCCAGTTAAATGATGATAAATTAAAATTTCACTAGTATTACCTATCATGCTCCGCCGTAGTATGAAAATGAACAATAAAACTAAAAATCATTCAGGCAGTCCACATTGTGAAAATATTTAATCTAGCATGTCTCTCACCTGTAGTCAAGAGCGGCTGTATCAATAAGAGCTTTTATTTTACTATCTTCATCAATTTTATTTTCAAAAGCATCAACTGCCTGGCAAGCAGGCTGAGAAGGGACAGAATCAGAAACATATAAAGCATTGCCGAACTCATCATCCCACTCAGATTCTTCAGGCTGCAATTTTAACACCTTGAATATTATCCTCTCAGATTAATACTAATAGGCAACAACAGTAACTCAAAAATCAATGCAATAACAATGGTAGATCTCGCCGCTGTTACGTAGGGACCCAGCCTGAAATTATAATCTTACATATTTCATAGATGAATCCCCAGGTAATGTGTTACCAGAAGGCATGATTTCTTCTATCCTATCTTCTGCGGCTTTTGTCCTGCAGAAATGGATGTCTCGAATTATGCTCACTAATAAGGAACCTTAATCCCTATCATGGACCATACTGAGAGACATGATCCAGTCAAACATACAAACTGAGATCTGTCCCTTCAGATAACTGAAGTGTGTACTTTTCAAGCGTGAGTGATGTAAATGTGGAGCAAGTATGTAATCAAAGAATAAGACAGTACTCTTCTGGTTCTGTGACAATTGGCTTCCTTGGCCGTCCTGGTATCCGGCGAATTAATACAGATGTGTTCTTTGGTATCATAGTAACTTCATCAGCATACTCTGAAAGTGCAAATGTCACAAGAATAATTTAAGCAATATTTCAATTGTATAAGCCCATCCCAATTCCCCAAAGTAAAATATTCTTCAAAATAAATCCACCAAACTAGCATGAAACTAAATTCTAAGTGCTAAAGGTGGAATACTATTTCAATTGTATTGCCCTATGATACAATCTGGCATGATTGGCTGTTAAGATAAACAAACAAGGCATCATTTGCATAGAAACTAGCTCAAGTGACTTCAAGGCAATGCTTGGTTCATGTTCCCAGCGTCTCAAAACACAATTAAATAGCTAAATTCTGCCATTTTTTAAGATTGTGATGTGAAGAAAACATTAAGATTCCCCTAAGAATATAAGCGCAGTGCAGATCCTCCAACATCAACAAGTCAGCCCTGGCCACCATGTCTTAGTAGGCAGGAAAGCATATGAAAAAAATTGAAAAGGAAGGATAAAACAAATAATACCAACTTAATGGAGCCAATTTTCGTTTTGTAAACAAAAGCCTCAAGTTCATGAATCAAACAACTCAGGTTTACAATAGGATGGCAGAGTACAAATGGTATCAGACCACAATAGTATCTCTCCCTGTCATCTTGCATACATTTGTGCACACAAGAAATCAAACAAAGGCCCTTCACTGAGAAAGAACCAACCTTCATCAGTCTGCGCATTCGAGATCATGAGGTCGAAATCGGTGCCTCTGCCAAGATGCTTGGACTCAAAAATCCTCTCCTTCAGGTTGGCAACAGAGATGAATTGCCCCTCAATCGGGATCGAGTCATAATCCCTAGCACTCTTGAACTTGTAATATACAGCCATTTGCCCACTCAAAAGTTTTTTCCCTTTCTTTTCTTCTGATTTTATTTTATTTTTTTGATATTTTTTGTTTTTCTTTCTTTTTCCTTTCCCCACTTCTTCTGTAATAAAGCAGATTATTCGATAGAAACAAGCAAGAAGTAACACAAAGTTATCTTCGCCCTTAAACTGAGCGGCAAAAATTGATGCTTTAAACCAGGACAGATCGAGGAAACAAGTAAACACATGAACAAGTATTGTACTGTTGTAACTCCTCTGCCCTGCCGCAGTGGCAGATCCACCGCCGGGCAGGGGGGCAGCTGCCCGGGCTCCCGTCAATGTTCAGGGCTCGTTTGGAGGCACAGGGGAAAACACCCGGTGACTATAATCCCATGGGGGGATATTTTTGGCACTTCACTTCCCCGTTCCTCCTTCCTCCTTCCTGACTCTCCCTTTTCCCCAGATCCAATCCTCCCCAAATCCTCTGCCGGTGGCCGGCGATCCGAGGACCTTGAGTCGGGGTGGCGGCGAGCGACGGCGAATCCGACGGCTTCCACACAGTCCGCGGTGAGACGGAGTGTTGGTGTTGGGCGGGCGGATCCGGCGATGGGGACGGCGAATCCAGCGTCGAGGAAGGCGGATCCGGCGATGGGGACGGCTAATCCAGCATCGGGGAAGGCGAATCCGGCGACGAGGAGATCAAGTCGAGGTCGGCTGCGACGGGGCGACGACGACGGGTCGCAGATCGACGACGGCGAGATCGCAGATCGACCGGTTGCAGGGCTGTGTCGGGTCGGGATCGACGACGAGGAAGGAGAGAGGAAAGAGGCGCCCGTGGCGGTGGCGGTGGCGGTGGCGGTGGCGGCGGCGGCGGCGGCGGCGGCGGCGGCGGGCGGGAGGCTGGGAGGGTGGGACCGTGGGAGGGAGCGAGCGAGTGATGGAGTCAGGGGAGACGGAGGGAAAGGCTGGGAGGAAAATCCACGCGCCCTGAGCAGCGGCTGATTTCCATGGGGAGATAGGGGAAAGGTCCCAAATATCCCCGGTCGGGTGCGGTATGTATTGAAATTGAAAGTCAATATTTATGCTTATGTTAAAATATTTCAAAAATTATGAGTTATATTATATATAAATGCATTATATGAAATAGAAAAATTACAAACATGCCATTGTAAAGTTTTTAATTCGCAAATATGTCACCCCATGCTCATGACCTATACATGTCATAAACAGAAGAGTGATTTTTTTGCAAAGTAAAAATTTATAATGGCACTAATGCAATTTACCATATAAAATATATAAATATATAGAAACTAAATAAGTAATAAAATATAGATAGAGGTTTATTGTATTATCAAATCTCTTCCATAAGTATTATATGGTATTATTAAAACTTCTCCATCATCATTATGTCCAATTATACCTTATTGTTAATCTCATAATGAAATAAATTAAAGATTTATTTAATAGGTAATTATAAAAATAAGAAAGTTGATAATAAATAGTAGAATATTAATGCATTCTATGTATACTTTTAAACAAAACAAAACTAAAACTAAACTAGAACAAATAATCGGTCCGATCGTCCATCTCTCTAGTCGTGTTATTTCTCACGTTCCGCAGTCTCCTGTTTCCAAACCACAACCCCCAAGCTTATTCTAAGGTTTCCAATCATACCAAATTATCCAAAGCCAAAGACTAGCACCCCTTACTGTGTTTTGCCCTTGAGCTCAGTCAAGAGATTTGAGTTGCGAAATGGCATATCCAACTCGCTGCTTTCCTCCACCCACAAAACCCAGAGACCCTCCTTGGCAATGCATAACTCCCCCGGCCTCAGCCACCGAGAGCTACCACGGTCGATAGGACCTCCTCTGCCGTGTCATCGGGAGCTGCACTGCAACAAGCCAGGATATCATTCAGGTGCTGCACTGCTTCAACGTCACCAACCTTTGCGACCACATTGCTTGAGGCAATGCAACCCTAGAAGCATTTGAGTTGAATTTTGTGATATGCTTGCATGTCCCGTGTTTTTGTATGAATTTTATATGTCCAACTACGTGCAACCATGTTGAATCTCTATATAGATCATTGCAATTTGCGCTTGCATGTATTGATTTAGTGCGTGAATTAATTTTGGCTTAAATCAAGTGGCTGATCTTTTATGTATATACTCTCTCCGTTCTAAATTGTAGTTCACTGTTAACTTTTGGATATTCTATTTGACCATTCGTCTTATTTAAAAAATATGTAAGTATTATTTATTTTGTTGTTATTTGTTTTGTCATTAAACATACTTTAAGCATGACTTATATTTTTGTATGTTTGCACTAATTTTTTGAATAAGACGAATGGTCAAAAGACGTGTCCAAAAGTCAACATTGAACTACAATTTGGAACGGAGGGAGTATTGTTTAAGCAAAAACTACCAAGTTTCACGTATTAAAATGTGGAGTGAACCTCAAACCATTTGCAATGACTCCAATTAAAAATAATATAGTGGCAATGGTTTGTATGTATTGATTCTAGCTCTATATATAGTTTGTGAATCAGCTTTTTTATTGATTCATGCTCAAAGCTCGAGCTTTTTTTATTGATTCCTGCTCAAAGCTCAAAGCACTGGCAATGGCAATTGCATAGGTTTTTTTTTATAGTAACTAACTTACCATTATATTTTTAAGCAGTATGGAGCTTGCAGAGCTAAGTGCTAGACATTTGAAGCTTCACTACTTGTTCTCATATGTATTAAACAACATGCGTTACATCTTGACATGTATATTATATAGGATGACTTGAAGTATATAGGGTTAATTGGGTATGTGCCACTGCAAAATTTCTTTTTGATAATTGCTATTACAATACCTCTTTTAGATGTTCTTTTTGCCTTATCTTAATTTATCTTTCTACCTACAAAGTCAAAGATAAGAAGATAAGATAAGATAAGGAAAAAAAGATGGGTACCTTAGCATGAATACCATTACAAAGCATATGAAAATTTCGGACAAACATATCTCTAGCCCTTCTTCAACCTCTTGCTTGCTTTCCCTTTTCTTCTCCTTCCTCCAACTCCTCCTTCTCGAGCTCTAGCAGCCCTCATCAGAGACCACCTTGCTTGGAGGCCCTCCAACGCCGACGAGATGAGGTGTTCTCGGGCGCAGGCTCAGGCGGCGAGAGAAGGTTGGCGGTGGTGGTCACCGCACCAAGGCAGGACAATGTGAGGAAGGCGAGCAGGAACTTGATAGAATTGGGAAGGAGGAGCATCATTGTGCTGGTCGATTGACCTCACAACACGACCGGTGGCATCATAGCTCAAGTCGAGCCAAGAGCACACCGATGCAGCCTCGGTCCAGCTCTATGGTGCCAAGGTCGGGTCGGTGAGGCTGGCTTTCTAGTTCAAGAGGGCGTTAGCCTACGAGCGCGTCGCCACAGAGTTGGTGTTACTTGCTGCTGCAACGATGGTGGCAAGAAGAAGGAGCGAGATGGCATGCGCGAGGTGGGCGGCTAGTCAGCCACTCATCATGTCTAAGTTCTTGAGTGTGATCATTGATTTAGGAACGAAACATCCAAGCTCAGTGACTCGACAACACAATCACATCAAAGTTTGGAGAGAGAGAGAGAGGAAGGAGATGAGAGGATAGTGGAGAGGATGGCAGATTAGAACAAAATTTGAAGAGAGGAAAGGGGTAAAGATGCCCATTATGGTATTTATCTAATGGAAAAGGTTTTGTATTCATGCTAAAAGAGGTTTAGTAATACCAAATATCACAAGGGGAGTATGCATAGTGGCATATACCAAATTAATCCAAGTATATATGCATTAAAACCTGTCATTGATATTATTTTTGTAGGACATATGTAAAATTGTACAAAGAAGTTTGATGATAGTAACCTATAGAGTTTCATATCTTTTGATCAAATTTCAAAATTTTCCCCTTCAATTATCCATGCAAAATCTTTTAGTACAACCCTATATTCGTTTTCTAAAAAATCTATAGCACTATGTTGCATATGAAATGATAACTTTAGTTTGTTAATATCTAGATTTCAGAATATTTAATAAAAATAATCTTTGCATTGCTTAATTAGGATGTTGGCTCAAAGTAACTACTTTTTCCTCGTGTATGCTTCTCAAACTAATTGCTACAAGTCAGTGGTTGAAAAGATGCAAAATTCAGCCAAGTCAATTTCTGAAACATAACATGCTAGAATATTCTATTTTATTGGTCAAAATGAAATTTTAGAATGTTGATCCCAATGCAATCAAATTCAGAATGTTGACAAACCATTTTATCATGTCCATCCATTTTCCATTAGAATAATGCATTCACATTTCATAATTTTGGAATTTGATTTTCTTCATGTTCAAGAACATACACTAGACATATAAAATTCACAGTTTTATACAGTCTATTTCCAGACCAATTATGTAGACCTGTTTTTAACATACAATATACACATAAAATTAACAAAAAATAATGCCTACCAATCTACAATTCCCTAAATCTACAAAAAAAATGAATATGATGGAAGGAGATGAGCAAACGAGTGGCCAGATTTAGCGTCAGATAGGGCTAGGTTCGACGCCCATCAGTCGTTCCTGAGTCTGATTGGGATTGGGCAACGTCATAAGGATTGGGGAATGAAAGGGGAGGAATCTATTAGGCTTGTGGAACACTTTGGTCTCTCGAGCTTTTTGTGGATTTTACTAAGAACTTCACTTTAATTTTAATCCTTCTAGGTTCGGGCTTTGCTAAGCACTTTATTTTTACTCCTATTGCTGTCTAGAATTGAACTAGATATTCACTCCATTTTTTTAATTGTCACCAAAATTCGACAAGGTTGTGGAGGCATACGCATACACGTAAAAGTGATTGTTGATTGTTGATAACACGTTTAGGACTATAGGGCCAGTTTAGTTAAGTTGTTTTAGGAAACCATGGTTTTGTAGTGCGCAGAGTTTGTAATTGTGTGCATACAAAAAGCATTATTTCTCCAAACTCTATTAACCTTTAGTATTCACTAGAATTATCACTTTTTTGGATACATTTTTTTAGCATAATAAACTTGACCAATCACAAGAGCTAGTGAGAGCCAACTCATGAAAACTTTAGCTAGGAGTGCAGTTTCAAATACTCCAGAAGTACCATAGTTTCTACCTAGCCAGAGTTTCGAACGAGGTTTTTGGGTGTCCAAACACCCCATAATAATTAAAACCGTGGTAATCTCCTGAACCTTAGTTTTATCTTGAAATTATGAAAATACTTTATTGCCAAATAGATCCTTAGACACAATCACTAAAACTGCATTGATGTCACAAAGGAAACACTTCACCAAATTCAGTTCCTTAGTTCCCAGCATTCTACTTGCAGGGATACCTGCATACTTAGAAGTCAAATTTAAATGTTGTGGTGTAACTTGTTTCGGTTGATATTAATTCCTAGATCTATACATCCTACGAAATGAAAAGCTCACTATTGGTTGTTGTGTGTGTGATATTTTGCCTTGAAAAATGTATTACCAAAACAATACCACGCAAATGAATGGTCGATGATTTCTCAACCTTAATGAATTGACCAAGTTTTGGCAATAGAATGGATTAAAATGGGAATGAGGGAAGGAATCTTGCCAATCTGTGACAACAATCCAAACACAATAAAAATTAGATAAATACTACTAACAGTTGGTAAGACAAACAATTCCCGTTTAGAAATAATCTAGGATTTGCCACTTCAAATATGTGCATTCTAGGATGTGCTAGTAAGTGTGTCACTCACAGTGGGTATAGTTCCTACATGTTAGACAAAAGAGTGGAAAATTATAGATTACACATGTTTTGGAGTGGCAAGTGCTTGCCAACCTCATTGGATCTAGGCTAAGATCGTGTCTACATCACCTCAGCTTGGCTCGCATGAACCATCATTTGGTGCCTGCATGCCTCCACTGCACCAATGTGCTTTTCAAATGCCATCACACCGCCTATGTGTAGAACTGAGTTCTAGCGACCTCATCCCATGTGAATCCGACATGATTGCACTTACCACTCAGATTTGACATCAACGCACCTCCTCTAGGCTGAATCCAATGACCACAAGCTCCTCTGCCATCAGATCCAGCCTCATCGAGCTTTGTTACCACTAGATTTGATGCCCCCAAGGTTATTGGCGGTGGCGTTTCTCTGCCCGCTAGCAATCTCACTTGCCCCCACTATGTTCCGAGGTCCTCTTGTTGCTCAATGTTTTAGACGGCCTAGCTCAAGGACCTTGGCGGGCATTCCCCCACGCAAGCTTGAATAGTGATTTTGCATGTGTGTGCCCTGGCTTATCCCCATATATAGGAAACCAAATAATCGACACCTAGTTTGCTCTAGCTTGGCAGCAACCAAACACACCCATAAAATACTACATGGAGCATGGACCATATAGATATGCAAGAAGGTAAGATAAGTATGTTTAACTAAATAAAACCATCAAACTTGGTACTACAAAAGAAATTATCAAAGGGTTTATATCATCTAGTTGGTGCAGTCCAAACCAGTGTATTTGGCTTGGCTGCAACCAAACACTCCCATAAAATACTACATGGAGCATGAACCATAATAAAGTAGGCAAAAGGTACGGTAAGTATGTGTGACTAAATAAAACCATCAAATTTGGTACTATAAAAGGAATTATCAAAGGGTATAGGCTCATATCATCTAGTGGTTGAAGTCCAAACTAGTCTATTTCTTTTGAGAGACTCTATACATCTAACCCAAAAGAAAGCGAGATGCATGAATATTTACTTTTAATTGCTGGTAGTAAGGGCTTAGGGTTTAGGGATGGCTAAAGAAATATATATCGTGTGACACTAAAAATAGCATCAAAGACAAGGAAGGTAGCAAAGGCAATAAGACATAGATATGTAGTTTAAAGTTTCTTGATGTATTAGATAGGAAGATGGTATTAAAGTATAGTCAAAGACAAACACAAGCATAGTCGAAATAAACACATTCTTGAGGTCACTAATTCGGTGCTTAATCTTTTTTTAACAACTACTTCAAGGAAAGGGATAGGTTTTCCAACTCTAACAACATATTCAATGTTTACATCATGTTTGAAGTGACTTAAGTTTAATAATTGAAAATATAGACATTTTAGCTTTTTAGCCTAATTTTTTAAGGAATAAGTCCATGTTACACATCTGAACTATCCAAATTGGAAGCCCATTCAACATGATAAGCTCTAAAAGTGGTTATTTAGGGTCATTTTACATCGCAGTTTACGAGAGTGGATTTGGTGATGTGGCATTTGGTTTTGTCTACGTCGCATGCACACATGAATTGATTTGTTATTTTTGGACTCTAGAATTATATAAAAATTCTTAAAAATACTTTGGTGCATAAGGATATTTAAGACAATTTGAAAGTAAAAAATGTTTTACATTTTTTTGGTTGGATTAACTAAAAACACAAATTTGTATATTTAAATGTTCGTTTTTCTGATATTATTTTTGTGATATATTCAAGATTTTTTTTAGTACATATATCACTAATTTTTCCATGTACGCTGGTAGCTTGGACAAAATGGATTCCATATCATCAAAACCACCTTCCTAAACCACCAAGAAGTATTCAGGTATAAAATGACCTAATTTTGGTGTGTGTGTGTGTGTGAAATAACTGGTTTTATAGTTTAGTAAAATCGAATGGACTTTTTTTAGACTTATTATTTTTTAGCATGATGTCACCTCTAAAAGCTCTTAAAAATAGCATAAATGAAATAGATGGGCTTATAAAAGCAAATGCAAGAACTTCTCAGTTTAGCTCAACATTAGCTCATTTCAACTCGCCTAGCTTTTCTTTTAGCTCAGCCACCCATTCATGCTCCTAATTTTGTTTGATCCAATTTGCATATATAAAAGATCAAATAAAACAAATTGTTATAAGCAAATTAACCAGACTCACATCTGCAACTTGCTTATTGCATGACAATGATCAACTTTCATGATGCATGACACTAAGGAAACAAACAATATAGGACTCTCATGACTTATGACTTACATGGAAGAGTTCATTCTCAAAACAATTGAGTTGAACCACATCATAGCACAACATAACAAAAAAATATAGGATAGCTTAAGACGACCCATCTTTACCCAAAAAAAAAGATGGTGAGACTCCTCTTGGGAGTTGGGACTACAAGATGGATATGGTGCAAGACCTTATTGGCAAAATACTACTAGTATACTACTATCACACCAATTACTTGGCAGACACGAGGCTTGCACAACCACGTGGTCCACCACACTTTCCTCCTCCACCTCCTCTTTTTCCTCCATCGAGGCACTTTGGAATTCCTCCGTCATTTTTATCTTTACCATCAACAACCCTACTTGGCACAATCACTACAAGTTGGCCATTCACAAACCCTGCCACAGTCATCGAAGGTATAGCTGTTTCTGGTAGACGAAAACGCCACTTGTCATACACCATGTCATCCTCTAGGTTTGGCTCCCCAGGTCCAATATGCACCACCACCCTAGTGATCCCCCATTGCTCAAACCTCACTGTACGCACCTTGACTGTGCTAGTCTCTCCAATGGTGCCGTGGGGCACGATGAAGTGGTCAGCTTCTGGGGCATAGTACACACGAACATTGGTATCTCTTGGTAAAGGCAGCTCTAGCACTCGGGTAAACACTTGTGGTAGGCGGCGTAGCTTCCTCTCAGGCTCAGGCTCCACTGGAGTGGGTTGCGGGTGAACCTTTGTCATGGACAACCTACCTCCCCTCTTTCTCCCTCACAATAACTACAAAAACTAATTTTTTGTTGTCTCCTTCACCTAATTCCTCTCAAGCTACTTGGCTTGAATGGTGATGGCAATGTCTTGGAGCAATTTATAGGTGAGTGAGGAAGGTGTCACAATATTCACGGCATTAGGGAAGGAAGAGATAAGGAGGAGCCATGGAGGTGCATGATCTAGAAAGCAAGGATGAGGTAGAAAGATAGAGCTTTCGGCATGCGATGTGTTATCGCCAAGGGCGTGTGTCATGCTTAGAGGACATCAATAGGTAGGGATCACAGTAGTGAATCCTTCTATGTGCATGGAACATCAAAGGTTGGGGGTCCAGTAATCTAGAAAGACAAAATGTTTGGTGGGATAAGGTTAGACTTTTCCATGGTGATATAAGGCATGAAAATACTGGGTAAGGTGTTTTGCGTGTATGTGTCTTCGCTTATCTTGCTATAGCCCCATTTGCACAAGTAAGGCTACATAAGATTATTGCCGGGTTGCTTACTTTGGAGTCATGGGTTTATATGTGTGTCAGTTTTGGCTTGCCTTGTTACTTGTTAGTTTGAAAAGTTTATTGGTGAAAAACCACTTTGCAAAGTTGTATGTCCTCTATATGCCACGTCAAGTTTACGTGTCTCTTTAAGCTTTTGTAAAAGCAATATAATAAAGACATATTAGTTATTTTGCTTTTTGTCCATACACCATGGAAAGTGTTTTATACTTTTATGGTTTCTAATTCTTGTTGTAAGGATATGATTTAGTAGAAAGGTTTAGAAAGAAAACTATATGTGATCACTTCTACGCAAGGGTTTCAACCCCCACAAAAATAGTCTGCATATTAAGATGTGATTACAGTAAAATTCAACCTATTTCAATCAGACTTACAATATTTTATCAAATAATATAAACATCAAAAGAAATCTATCCTGAATGGAAAGTTATAATTGGTATATATGTACACACACACACACACACACACATATATATATATATATATATATATATATATATATATATATATATATATATATATATATATATATATATATAACACATATTTGTCTTAACCATGATAAAACTTTAATGGATTAAACTACACCATCATTGGTAAAGAAAGCAAGTGCTAATTACATGTTTTAAATACCAGTAACATTGCTAGTTTTGAACCATGCGGTGCACATTTCTTGGACAACCTTTGTGTTGTCTCTGCAAATAAACTAACTCTTTTATTAAAATGTATATACTTACTATGATTTAATGAAATACATCAATGCAATCAAACAATGGTGAGTTAAGAGACAATAAGATATAAATTAACAAGAAAATACCATTGTTGTAGTGGAGAGGTAGGTAGGGTACAAGCTGTTTGCCGCATGAAGATGTATGTGTAGAAGAAGGGGAAAACGGGCTTCCTAGGTTGATCTAGACTATAATGAGAGATCTCAAAATAATGAAAATTGCATTTAGTGGATCGGAGAGAAGGCGAGAAGGGTGGCAAGGGGGTCAAAAATAGGAGTAAATCTGGTATTGAAATGTTGTTGGTGATGATTTTCTATGTTGGGTTCACAGGTTAGAGGTCATTAAAAGGGGAGATTGATGCAATATGAGAGAAGACTAATGGCGAAGAAGTGAGAGGGTGGGGCTTGGGGAAGAAATGTAGCGGTAGCAGGGAGATGTGAGATATATATAAAGACCCCCAACGGGTGAATGAGCGGGTGAAGGAGGCTCCAAACACATCATCCAAATTTTGGTAGGCATTGGATCTAGTTGATGTGGTGGTGGGTGTCTGGAACATCTGGAGGGGAGAGAGGAGAGAGATCACATAAGTGGGTTTCGTGGAGGTTTCAACTGGGAACCATATTTTTCTTTCCAATGAATGAAGTCGCGTTCCTTCACCTATGTTGCCTTGAGACGGGATAGCACAAGCATCAACACGAGGAAATTAGTGACGTGGACAATGCAGTTCAGTGAGTGCCCTGTTGCCTTACCATGACTCCTTTTGTGTAATGAAACATAACTTGAGAAGCAAAGATAGGAAATATACTAGTTGAAGGATAATTTTTTTTGCTATTAATTAAAATTACATTAATATTTATACATGTTTAACATTTGGTTTGAAAAAGGACAACATTTTTAATAATTTAATTATGGAAACAAACATTAATCATGCCTTAGCATAAGCTATACATTCTAATTCTATTTGTCAATGGAACTGGAACAACCCTATTAGTATTAGAACTGAAATGTTATGTGATACAAATTTTGATTGGATTAGTGATACATATATATTTGGCTAAAATTGTTTCAATGATATTGTTTGTCTAACTAAAATTGTTATTAACTAGTTCACAAATTAATGTGCATTTGCAACCGCCTTTATTCTTTTCAAATTAAAATTACATTAATTTCAAATATGTATTAGGAAATACATAAATTCTAAATTCCACTGTTATTCAATCTTTTATCTATTCATTTTTTTTGTCGGGAAGGAGGTAGTATGACGAGCCTTACTCATTTCTTGTCGCCTGTTACAAATGAATGCACTGGTTCACAATAACTATTGTTTACATCTTTTAGATTAATGTACTTAGGTGTCTTTATTGACTTTTTTTTGTTGAGACTTGCATTTTTTTACTCTCCTAGTTAACATAGGGCTTAGCATTACACACACGCACGCACGCACACATACATTTAAATAAAGATTTCTAGTTAATGTTGACACCCAAATTTGGCAGAAAATCGGATATTCAGAAAAGGCCAAATGTGTTGGAATTATTGGGCCAAATCGGAAATAGGCTTCGTCGGTGAAGAAGAAGAGCATATCGAAGAAACCGATAGATACAAGACTTCGGAAGAAATACGATCTGATCAGGGGCGCGACGCGGTAAAATAGGTCGTATCGGTATTAACTTTGTAATAGTATAAATAGGACCTTAGGCCTCGAGAAAACAGGACATCAAATACTCAATACACAAACTACTTTCTCGAATCCGATCGACCTCGTCGAAAGGCTTCAACTCGCAGGTAGAGCTATCTCGATGGGATAATCGATTCTCTCCTTGTAACCCGTATGCATGGCTGTATCACGTTGATCTCATGTATACAAAGCATGTTAAACTGTCTCGGGAATTACCGATCTTTAGCGTGTTCTCACATATTGCACTGTCTCGATCTAATCGATCTGTAATATGTGTTTATCCTGTAATGCCGATTGTCACGTATTTCATATGCTTTTCCTGAATCCGATATATGCAACTGTCTCATTTAATCGATCTTGTGTATGCCTTGTTTAGGATTTCGCGTGTGCAAGTATTTACTGGTCAGCGTTGTATCTACCTTCATTAGTTTTAGACCTTTAAATCGGTTTATTGGTTTAATCTACGGTTTATTGGTTTAATCTAGAATTAGATTTGAATACTGCCTTGGCCTGACCAATCTATTCAATCTGCTTCCTGGTTTAATCTAATGCATTGATACGAAGGTTTATTGCTAATATTATATAAAAAAATACCAAAAAGAAGTATAAGGTTTAAGGTTAAATGCTTATTTATATTTATCTGCTCTATCAGGCATTAAGCCGATAAATATTGTAATCGAGTTCATTAAAGCCGATTACGAAAAACCTGATCTGGCTATGTTGAAAAACCGATTAGGGCTATATTAATTTACAGGTCAAATTGACTGGCACGTTCGGTCTTTAGTTGCGACACAATCACTGAATTGACGCTTCTGCATGTGTGTTCGCGAGAAGTTCATTTTTCGTGTCAACAGTTAAATACACCATCTTTATTTTATAAAAAAAACACAACCATGTTGGTTATTTCAATTATAACAAAAAACTATTGTTCATGAAAAAACCTTAAAAGTTAGTGGTAGTATTATCTACATTAATGTCTTTTTTGGGTAGGACCATCATGATGCATTCTTATTCATGTTGTCTCTTGATGTTTGTGGCACATCATGGGTGAATCTATAATATCCTTGTTGATGTCAATCTAGTCGTCCATCCATGAAACTTATTAGTAACTTATTACTTTTATGGTCACAAATTTTATTATTTTGGGCATTGACACGATTTTTTAAAATAAAACTCTAATAAATTATTACTATATATTGCAATTAATTTATGAAATCCACTAAAAACTACAATGGTGTGGAAGTCTTGTTAGATGAATCTAGACATATACTTTTCATGTACCCAACATAAATGTTGAAAGAAGACATTCATATTTAAAGTTTCAAAACTATATAACTTGCATGTATCTCAAATGACAAATAACTATGACACAAAATAGTATATATAATTGTATGTCTATTATTATAAGCGGCAACTGGTTAGTGCATCAAGTCAAAGACATGTTTTCTTTACTCCACAACCATGAACATGATTTATTAACATGAAGATTTATTGTGATTAATACTCGTAGATTTCCTTAAAGAACTCAATCATGTTTTAAATATGAACATGCGATTCCTTTTGGCCCATATTCTAATTTTTTTGTTTCCTTTTAGTTTCCGTGTTGAGCTTTATGTTGTGCTTGTTCAGGTTTTTGAAGGTCTCACCTAGGTTGACTATGTGAGCGTCGGCAAGCTTGCCCTTTACCATGATATCATCGCCATACACTACAAGGTTGCATCCTATCTAATCGGGAAAGGTTTTTTTTTGCATCTAACGTTGGAAAGTAGCCCCCGTGTTTGAGACCGAAAGACATGGTCGTATAGCAGAACATCCTAAAAGGAGTGATGAAGGCGGTCTTTTCTTCGTCCTCTGGAGATATCCTCACTTGGTGGTAGTCCGAGTACGCATTGAGAACGGTCATAAGATGTTCTTTTGTGGTTGCGTCGACCAGTTGGTCTATCCTTGGCTGGAAGAAATTATCCTTCGGGCATGTGGCGTTCAGGCTAGTGTGGCCAACGCACATCTGCCACTTGCCACCTTTCTTTTCAACAATGACCGGTTTGGCAAGCCAATCTGGGGTTCAACCTTGCATATAAACCTGGCCTTAAGAAGCTTATCGAGTTGCTCCGGATGATTTTTACTTGAACTTTGAGTACTTGTAGAGCTTTTGGCTAACTGTTTTTTTTGTCTGAATGGACTGCTAGTTTGTGCTTAATAAGCTCCTTGGGATCCCCAGCATGTTAGATGGTTCCCATGTGAACACATCGGTGTTTGCCTAGAGGAAGGCGATGAGTGTGTTCCTATTTGTCATCCAAGGAAGCCCCAGGTGGACAACCTTGTTAGGTTCCTCCAAAACAAGGGACAAGCTTCGTTCCACCCTCTGGCTGGAGGGTATACTTGAGTCTCGTGGCTTTTGGCATCTGCTCGATACCCTGCTATGGCAGTTGCCTAACCATATCCAATGCAAACTTGTGACATCCTGTAGCAGCCTCGGGGTTGCCCTTGATGATGATATTGCCACCGCATCCAGGGATCTTAAGGCAAAGGTAGCCATAGTGCATGTCCGCCATGAATTTTGCCAAGGACGGCCTACCCAGAATGGCATTGTAGGTCGATTCAAAATCCATTGCTTGAAAAATAATACGCTTGGTTTGGAAGTTTCTTGAGCTCTCGATTGTCACCGTGATGACTATATGTCCTATAGGCTTACCCGTGGTCCTAGGAATGATCCCGTAGAAAGGGACCAACACGCTCTTGATCTTTGAATGAGGGATCTACATCTTGTCAAGGATTTTGGTAGAAATCTATTCCAAAGAGCTTCTTCATCAATGAGAACCCGACACACTGTCATGCTACTAATGGTGGGGTTGAGCACTAAGGGCGGGTATTGTGGCTTGGTCATTACCAGGGGGACAATCTTCCTTGTAGAAAGACAGGGGTTGCTCAGTCCACTTGATTTCCCTGTTGCTCAGTCCACTTGATTTCTCTCTCGATAGGTTTTGTCTGCATGATATGCTGAATTTCCCGAGCGACCTCTTTAAGGTCAAGCTGAGAAGAATATGCTGAAGAGCCACCAAATATGACAATAATGTGTTTCCATGGCTCCTAGAAAGCTTCGGCTTTCTGCTCACCTTTAACCTCTTTGCTCTTGTTGCCCTCGGCCTAATCAGGCAATAGTGGCATTGGGCCTTTGCCTTGGTAGAATCGTTGTAAGCGAGCAATCCACGTCCAATGGCTATGCAACTCGTGTCCATAAACTTGGTGTAGTAGGAAAAACTAGTCGCCTGGTCTAGGACTTTGACGGTTAGGGTGACCATACTCGTTGCGACGTTGTTGAGGGCACCCCTGGTTAAGGAGACCAACAAGTGCTTACTGTCCTCGGCCGTAATACTGGCAAGGGGGCTATGGAGGCGGTAGTGGCAGTTGCGAAGGAGGCTCCTACTCCATGGCCTTGATGGTGTTTGACAAGGGAACCTTACTTTTCTTCTTTACCTTCTTGTCCGTTGAATTGGCTTTCTTCCAGTCCTTGTTGAGAAGGGAGGTTTCCTTATTAGGTATCATTTTGTAAGTGATGCCATCATCCACATTGGTATATCGTTCAACCTTGTGGGATAACTCCCTTGTGGAACGAAAGTTGTAGATTGACAAGTCATGGTAATCATCTCCCACCCCTTTTCTGAACACCTTGATGATTACTTCATCAAGTACATTCCGGATATTTTTGCGTACCTAGTGAAGCACTGTGTGAAGTTGCGCAGGGTTCATCCTTCATCTGGATCATGCAATTCTACTTGTCTTCTCTCCCAGGTTGTATGTAACAACTCTGGAAGTTGTTTTTGAGCGCCTTGGCCAATTGGGATCAACTTTGGATTGGGCCTTCCCTCTAGTTGACAAGTAAGGCTTGCATTGCTTCGTCAAAGATAGTCGGAATATAGTTTGCCATCACGCCTTCACCCTTACTCGCCGAGTGGATTATTATGGTGTAGATCAAAAAGAACTTATTCGGGTTTTAGGTCCCATCAAAGTGCTCGATGTGTCTAGTCTTGAACTTGCGAGGCTAGCGGACGTTCTGCAAGCTCCGTGAGAAGGCTCTACACCTGTAAGGCACACTCTCATTGTGATCTCGATGGTTGTGGCAAAGGGGAGAGTGCTCTTGGTGATGCCTAGATAGACCATGTCTTCTCTCAGGCTAATGATCATCCTTGGAGCAGAAGCTTCTTGAGCCCATTGTAGGGCGGGTGTAGAAAGGCGCTCGAGTAGGGCTTTCTTGGCTTGATTTCCCTAGGAACCACTACGGTATTTCGAAATATGCCTTTTGGCTCTCAGATTTCTTCTACTTTCACGGGAAGCACTTCGTGCCACACCACTTTCTGAAACCTGTTGTGGATAGACCTTGAATCGTTCAAGGTTTTGAGCAACGACCCCATTCATGATCTCCGTTCCACTCCCTGAAAGTGAGTTTGGTCGTCTCAAACAAGGTAGGCCAGGGCCTAGCGTTTCTCATGACTTGGTGCGTTTCGAAGAAGTGAGGCCTAGAGTTTCTCATTTTTTTTTTGATAACATCTATATATAGGTGCTTATGCTTTTTTTTTACATGGGGGAGTCTATCCTTGTTTCATGGATTTTAAGAAAAGAAGGAACTCCAACAATGAGTTCTATAAAGAGCTAATAAACTTAGCAACCCATGTAGACAACCATGCATTTGTTTTAATTAGAAAAGGAACTGCTGTATTAGGGTAATTAGGTGGACATCACCATGTTTTAGGGCTTATAGTTGTAGTTCCTAAATATTTTTTAGCGCAAAATGGCATATTTCGAAAGACTAACCCCAGCTGGGATCCCTAGGGATTAGTGGAGGTTTTAAACTTAATTCTTTTATCAATCCATGGGATGCTGATTAGTGGTGACATGGAGTACCTAAACCGATAAAAATAAGGAGTATCTACTCTATATGACTACTTTTAGATATTTCTCTTAGAGATAGTCATTGAACTATTATCACACACCAATATAACGTGCCATTGCACCACCGATTAAAAAAAAAATCCTAATTTTCCTTCCTCACTGCCATATAAACCATATTGGACCGCTCTTTGTAGAAGTAGTGGGTGTGAAAGGATGAACAAATTGTGTATCATAGGTGACACAACAATATGTCATTCTAGCCGATGCAAGTTGCTTAAATCCAGGAGGGACAATTGTGTGATGACAACTTATATGTCTTTTTTCCGCTTAAGTCTATAATATAAGCCATCATCGGCCGATGAAATGACTTGTCACCAACGGAAGAAATGCTACCTTCCATTCCTCACCGCTGTCCTCGCTCACGCCGATGGCGTGCCTGTTTTGGAGCCAACGAGCATCCACGTAAGAGATAAAGCAAAATCAATATTTCGGTGATACAACAACGTCTTTGTACAAGTCACGCAAATGGCCTGCCTATTTTGGATTCAGTGAGCATCCACGTAAGAGGTATAACAAAATCAATATTTCAGTGATACAATCATGCCCTCAAACAAGTCACGCGGTCATGCGATGGCCTGCCTATTTTGAAGCCAGCGACCATCCATATAAAAGATAAACAAAATAAATGCTCTACTTCGGTGTTACAACAATGTGCCCGAACAGACCTATATATATCATCCAGGTCTCGAGAGAAACCTTTCATCCTCACACCAGCACCAAGACCCGCACCACCTCTTGGCAAAGGAAGCCTCTCGCTAAACAACGGGCACGGGGCAGCGATGTTAGTGTTAGTTTCGTAAATATATTACTATTATTATCACTAAAAGCCCCTCTAATCACTTGCTTAGCACACTAATCCCTACCACTTTCCTTAAACCACCCTAGTTTCCGCGTCTTCCGCGCTTCGCCCCAATTTCGCTTCCCGTCGTTCCCGATCATACCACCAAACGAAAAATAAAAAGAAGAAAAAAAAAATCGAAACCCAAACCTTCCCAGCGAGAGCCATGAAGATCCCGTTCGTGATCAAGTGGTCGCACCGATCGAACGAGCCGGCGGGGCAGTCGAATCCGGCTGCGGCTGCGGCGCAGCAGCCGCCGCCGCCTCCGGCGACGGCTGCGGCGGCGTCTTCGTCGCCCCCAACGGCCGCGACGGAGGTGGGAGGAGAGGACTTCATTTCGCAGGAGGAGGAGTACCAGATACAGCTGGCCATGGCGCTGTCCGCGTCGGCGTCGGGTGGGGAAGGCGCGGGGGACCCGGACGGGGAGCAGATCAGGAAGGCGAAGATGATGAGCCTCGGGAGGGGTGACCCGGTCGCCGCCGGTGATCGTGGCGGGGGAGACAGCGCGGAGTCGCTCTCTCGCCGCTACCGGGTGAGCCTAACGGAATCCTGTTAATTCGTTACACAATCGCTGCTGAATACGATCATTATTGAGGTTAATTCGTTACATAATCTCTCCTGAATGCAATCATTAGTTGGGGTTTAAAATTAGAAACACACTGCTATTTCGTATTAGACATAGCGCTTGTGGGCACATTTGGCACTACAATATGATCTACGATGGACGCACAGCACCATGGCTTAATATACGGATCACTAAGGACTATAAGGTAGAGTTCAGCTAGTTGGATACTTTATCATCAAAGTTATAAATACTTATAACACACTGATCAATTTATCCGAGTTTCGAACATTTGGGGTAGAAAATTGAGTATGTAGAAACCCTGTTCTCCAAAAAATATACGAAATAGCATTCGTAGTTTTGTTAGGTCAAACCACACATTCATTTGTGCAGAATCTTGCACAATGAGTGCATGATTGCAGACATGGACAAACACAATATATGTGCAGAACATAAACATGCACACCACGCATATAAATCTGTCCATTCTTCAGTGAGCAAATGGATTGCCAGGTTTTCCTTCACCCATAGGGCTGATCAATGTTTGCGAATTGAACTTGCTCTTTTGCTATGTCATTGACTCACAAACTTGAGTCAGACTGTTACTAACCTTTTGTAAAATTGGTCTTCATTCTCCTTCTACCATCAAGGTGGAGTACAATATGCTAAAATGTATCGATTCATGTTATTGAAAAAGCGCCACAAACAACTAGACAGTAGTGTCTGCTTACAGGGTATCTTCATTGCCAGCTACCTTTTTATAGGGTGCTTGCTGAATGAATGTTGCCCGCTTCTGATTTCATTTCATTCACGTATTGCCGCTAACTCTTTTTGATTAATCCATTTCTAATGACAATTCATATTCCAAATTATTGTAGGACTATAACTTTGTTGATTATAATGAAAAAGTTATTGATGGGTTCTATGACATATTTGGCCTTTCTGCGGAGTCGTCTAGGCAGAGAGAGATGCCATCACTCGCAGAACTTCAGATGAGCATTGGGGATCTTGGCTTCGAAGTAATTTTGGTCAATCATAAATTCGATATTGCCTTGCAGGAGATGAAGGAAGTAGCACAATGCTGCTTGTTAGGTTGTCCTGATATTACAGTATCGGTGCGACGGATAGCTGAAGTCGTTGTAGAAAATATGGGTGGTCCTGTGATAGATGCAAATGAAATGTTTACTAGGTGGTTGAGTAAAAGCATCGAGCAGAGGACATCACCTCAGACAAGCCTGCTGCCTATTGGCAACATTGAGATAGGCTTGTCGCGCCATCGAGCGTTACTTTTCAAGGTCAATTCTCATTCTATGCCTGCTTTTTTTTTTAAAAAAAAAAAACTTACTAACTATTCATTTCGTTGCTTGCTTACAATTTGATGATAATAAAAGAAAAATGTAACAGTTGCATCTTAGAAAATAATCTGTATCAGATTTTGAGCATTATATTGATCAGCAGTTTATTGAGGATATTGACCATCATATTATACATTTTTTTAAATATTTGTATTCGATCGATATGATTGGATCTTGTTAACAGTTTGCAATCTCGCATTCTCTCTTGTTATTCTTTGAAAGTATCTTACGTATTGTGCTAGTAGTGGATAAGATTGCGAGACGGTCCCATGGAGGACTATAATGCACTAGGATGTTAACTATGTTAGGGTGAAGTGCACCTTAGCCCCCCTAGATCTCCATCATTCCATGGGTGCCATTTGAGTCCTTAAACTTCAGAATTGCACACTATTTTTGGAGTGAAGTGCATCTTAGGCCCCTTAGACCTCCATGGGTGTCACTTGGGCCCTTAAACTCCAGTTGCACATTAAGGTCTCTGAACTAGTATAAATGGGTCAGGAAAGGTCCGAATCCTATTAATTGGTAATTAGAGGTGGCACTGGTATAATATCTAGAATTACTCCAAATTGGTATTACTTAGCAATTTGTTAATGGTTGCATATAGGTCACTTGAGTTGGCAAGCTTGGAAATTTGTTAATGGTTTTATAGAATAATTATCAAGAGGCATCTTCCATTTAGATTTGTATAAATGATGTGAATATGAGATAACAAAATCTGGAGAGGTAATGTAGAGATGTGTTTTCGTAATGATGAACTTTCTTCCACATGGCTTCGCAATTTAGTGCAAAACTATGGAGCATGCTCTCCCAGGTCTTACTTTTACGCTTTTTATTCAGATTCTTGCTGAGGTCTTACTTTTACGCTTTTTATTCAGATTCTTGCTGATAGTGTTGGTATTCCATGCAAACTGGTTAAAGGGAGTCATTACACTGGCGTTGAAGATGATGCTATTAACATAATAAAGATGGACAATGAAAGGTATTTCATATTTAATATTATTAATTGTTCATATAACCACATTTTTTTGCTGTCAGAATAATCCATGAATATATCATTCATTTGTTGTTATTATGTGTTATACCTTTTTTTCTTGCTATTTGTCTCTGCTGATTAGTTTTGATTTATTTTTTCTGTAGGGAATTTTTGGTTGACGTTATGGCTGCTCCTGGCACTCTCATTCCAGCAGATGTTTTTAATTCAAAGGGTACTTCATTCAACTTCAGTCAACCATTGGGGCACAATCAGAGGACTGAATTGGTAAGTAACATTGAGAATGATCCAATTGCATTGCAATCTGATCATGAAGGCAACCAATTGCATATGTCTAGCAATGGTAATTTGATAAAAGATAATCTACCAAGGCATGAGAAGGCAACGGTTGGTGGAAGTAGTGCTAGTGAACCTTGGAAATTGCCCCCTCAGATGCAATTAAATCAACCATCAACTTCTGTTGGTGCAACTTCAAAGCAGAAAGATGCCTTGAAAGTAAATCCAGACTCTCAAGAAACTGGATGGTCCAAAAAACTATGTGCAGAGCTTGACCCTTTCAGGGCTGTTGAATCTGGGAAAAGTTCACTGGCTTTCAAGGGACTAGATAATAGAATCAATGAATTCCAAAGGCGGAGAGAGAATGTAGCCCTAGCACTTGGAAGATCTCAACAGCCACTGGTGATGAAAAATTGGTCCGCCTGTAATGATATTTCCAACAACAAACAATACAACTTTGCTGAGGGTTTAGTTCCTCGGAGAAATGTTAGTGACAATGTTACACCGCCATCTAAGTTGTCCTGGTCAACTTTAAAGCATTACAATCCTAATTCTGGGGAGTATAATGATAGGTTGTATGCAGCACCAGGTCGTAAATTTGACAATATGGCAGTTGATTCGTCAGCTATGGCCACAGTTTCTACCTCTGGAGAGTGCCTTGATAGATCAAACATGGCACCTGCTTGTTATTATGACAACAGGATGATCAATAGTTCTTCAGTGAATGCAGCTTCTACATCTGGAATTGGGAAGGCTGCAGAAAGAAGTCCTCATAGTACTCTGGATAAAGGTCCCATATATTCTAGATTGGACACCCAACTTTCTAGTAATTTGTTGGGATTTGATCCAGAAGCAAATGAGTGCAAGGAAAACTATGGCAAGGATGACCATAAAAGGTTATATCCTGATCCAAAAATGTCCCCTCTTGACAGATTCATGGACACACCAAGGCAAAATGCAGAATCTTTTTCGCCATACTATGCTGGGTCAAATAGGGTTGACATGGTGTTGGATGAAGTTTCTGAATGTGAAATCCTTTGGGAAGATCTTGTAATTGGTGAAAGAATTGGCTTAGGTATTCAATTTTTTTAATCTATCCTAATTATGTTTCAACGCATTGAATTGAACAAAGGTTGTACGATTCCTTGTCACCTTAAAAGGCAACATAATTTTTTTTTCATCTAGCATGGAGAAACGCATACTATAAAGGTCAAGCACTATATGTCTAATAGTAAACATGCTTATTATTTTTTTAATCCCCTGTGCGACAGTAGCCATTTTGTTAATATGTTCTATGTATATGACAAATAAATTGGTCTCCTTGAAATTTTTAGGTTCATATGGAGAAGTCTACCGTGCTGACTGGAATGGAACTGTAAGTAGTTTTTTTCCTTTTTATCTTCATTTGAATCCTTGTCTTTACTGCAGTGACCTTATTTATATGTTCTGTGGATCAGATGGATTGTTGCATAACTCATAAATAACTGTTCAAAGCATGTCTGTGTTTGATATGCCAATGATCATTTTGGTGATAATGTGAAATATTGTTTATTTCTACAGGAAGTGGCTGTAAAGAAATTCTTGGATCAAGAGTTCTATGGTGATGCTCTGGATGAATTTCGTTGTGAAGTAGGTGAAAATTTGGTTTTGTATCTATAAGTATTGCTGAAATTCTACTGTTCCTGCTCACTGTCTTTGAAACCTTTGTCAATTCAATATATCCTCTTTTAGGTGAGGATTATGCGTCGTCTTCGTCATCCAAATATTGTTCTCTTTATGGGTGCAGTAACACGGCCTCCACACTTATCCATTGTATCAGAGTATCTTCCAAGGTACAGCAAGTTTAGTATTGTACAGAACTTTGTCATAATGAAACAATCTGAATATGATACATGTAATAAATATGTGTATGTGAATGAATCTGACATTGCCTCATTGTTATATAGATATGGTTACTCAACTTTTTGCAAAGAAAGTGCTCCCATTGTTATTTTCTTTTTCAGGGAAAGCTTATTTAAGATTATTCATCACCCTAATTGCCAAATTGATGAGAAGCGTAGGATCAGAATGGCCCTTGATGTGGTATGGGTGAAACCTTTTATATTCTATTATTTATGCCCATTTCATGTGTCTGTCCATATTATGATAACGTTCTTTGCAGGCCAGAGGCATGAATTGTCTTCATACCAGTGTACCAACTATTGTCCACCGGGATCTCAAATCAGCAAACTTGCTGGTTGACAATAATTGGACTGTTAAGGTATCTACATGCTTTCAGGAAGTAAAACCTGAAATCTTATTGCTTTAGCACTGTTCACTAACAAATTATGTATTCATAGGTATGCGATTTTGGACTTTCACGTTTGAAGCACAGCACATTTTTGTCATCCAAATCCACTGCTGGAACTGTAAGTACTTGACGTCAGAATTTGTTGCTGAAACATTAATTCTGATTCTCTTGACATTTATTGTTTTCCCTTTCATATACCAGCCTGAGTGGATGGCACCAGAGGTATTGCGGAACGAGCAATCAACTGAGAAGTAAGTGAATTTCGAGGTTCCTTTTCAAAGCTCTTATTTGTCAGATTTAGATTGAACAAAATTTCTTTGACTTGGTCATGTTTGGTGTAGCTTTAAACTTGGGCTGTTTGGTTTGAGCACTAACATTGCCACAACTAGCCACAACTAACTTGCTTAACTTGTCTAAGGTTAGTTCATGAAAATCTTAGCCACACTTTAGCAAGGCTAAGAGAATCTTGCCACACTTTTATGTCTCACTTACACATAGGACCCACGTAAAAAAGAAGAAATCTTGCCACAAGTGTGGCTATGAACTAAACACATGCCTATCTTGGTCAAACCTAACTAACCTTAGGCGTGGCAAGTTTTGGCAACCTTAGGCATCAACCAAACAGCCCCGTCTCAATTAAATAAGCTTAGGGTAAATCCTGAAGGGGAATTGGTCTATAATAGTTTAGTGCAAGCACTAACTTGATTTATATGGATAAGTCTGGATTGCCTGAGTGGTACACTGGTGCTTGATTAGTTCTTATGAGATCTTCACTCTTAGTTTGATTGAATGGATGGAATTGAGAGGTATGAGTTGTAAAGTCAAGGGAATTGGAAAAGGGAATTCGAATTTGTCACTGAAGGGAACTTACATCCCTAGGGTGAGGCTGGGAATTTTCTTCCCATCCACTTCCCATTTCTCTTGCCAAACAAGTTTGTTGTTAAATAAGATGTCTCTTGTGAGAAGCTAGGTTTAATAGAACATTATTAATCTATGGATGTGTTATGTGGGGTCTTTGGTGTTAAATTGCTCATCTATCTTTTTACCTGTCATCTTGTGCAAGGACTTAGGTCTATCTTTCTGGTACATATTATTTGCATCTTCACATGATCCTGTATTAGACAACCCTTCATGTCTACTTTGTTCTTTCTGTTGATAATTGTTAAATTGGATAGTTTGGTCCTGAGCTTGCTGTAGTACAAACTGGATGCAGAATGGAAGTGCAACATGTAGGTTTTGTAAATTATAAGATGGCATGCTAAAGAATGATTAGATATCCTGAGTTTTATCACATGTGCTACAAAGTGTTCTTAAAGATTCATTTACTTGGTCCCTGGCTGGTTTCTTGTTCTGCATTATCCATATCCTGTCATGCTTTTGTTAAGGAGGGCGATAAATGTTAAATGTCATTTAACTTTTACTTGCCCTTTGATTTTCACTCTTGATATACTGTCTGGATTCCAGCTAGATGCCTCATGCCTGAGGATGTATGGACGGCATGCCTTTCAATTGTCTGGCCCATGATCTGATCCTGTTATACTAGGCTATATAACTAATGTCAATTGTGGAGTATATGATATTACGATGCAGAAATTAGAGCAACAATCATATGATTCTTTGACTTTTCTTTCTTAGACTCCAGCTTCAATATATTAAAAACCTTTTCTTTCTGTTGGTGTTTAGCACACCAAAAGCAAAACATTGACAACCACCTTCATTCCCTGAAATTTTGCAGGTGCGATGTTTACAGCTTTGGTGTCATCTTGTGGGAACTAGCCACACTAAGAATTCCATGGCATGGGATGAACCCCATGCAAGTTGTGGGTGCAGTTGGCTTCCAGGATCGACGGCTAGATATTCCCAAAGAAGTTGATCCTCTGGTTGCATCGATCATACGGGACTGCTGGCAGAAGTGAGTTTTTCTAATAAAAATATAAGCTTATTTTAACCTTTTGGTCAGGAGTGCAGAATGGCTCTTCTGTTTTGTGTTGTCATTTGACCTTTTTATCTGTTTGTTACATTTGAACTTACATGGTTTTTCTATATTACCATTTTCATTTTCCAGGGATCCAAACTTGCGCCCTTCCTTTGGCCATCTGGCGAACTATCTGAGGACATTGCAGAGGCTAGTAATCCCTTTACATCAGGAGATACCTAGCAGCCATGCACCACAAGAAATATCTCTATACCGGTGAATTCTTCCCTTGTGATACACCAACTGTGAATAAACAGTAGTCATGATTTTGTCGCCATATTTGGGTTCAGTAGTCTGCAAATGCATGGCTTGATTTAGAACCCCTTGCCCCAGTTCAGATAGCAGTCATCCTGCTGTTGCAAGAAAAAGCTTGGCAGCGAGGTATGTAGTATGTTGTATAGTATAGTATATAGTATAGTATAGTATATGGTTTTTGCTGCTTCTCAGGCGACTGATTTTTAAATAAGTCTCAGTCGATTTTCAAATAGCTAGATTCTACCGTTAGATCTTTTATATGTCCTATAGAGACGTTTGATCAATGATCTAGAAAATCGACTGAGAGATAAATAACTCTCAGACGCCTGATAATAAGTCACTCCCATAGTATATACCGATAAGATAAAACAGCCAGAGTGAAAAAACTTATCTGGCAAATAGACAGGAAAATAAAAGAAAAAAGTGTAACTGTATGGATGAGTTAATGAAATCTCAGTTATTACCTTACAAAGAAGAAGCTGGCAGTCTTTGTTTCGTCTGCAAGATTTGATTTCTTGCAATCCGAATCCCTATACAAGAATAAAATACTTGAAAAGTAATTCGTGATTTATGATAATAAGGAACTGATGCAAATTTTCTAAAACATAGTTAATAGGAATTCATCTGGCTTGGAGTATTTTGTACGATTAAACTCAAGTTAAAAATTTTCATCTAATGTATTTTGAGAAAAAAAAATTACGGTTTTGCTCAATGGTAGTCGCTGGGCGTGATTCACCGCCCAGCGATCGCCTGTCTTCTCCATTGCGAGCAATTTGGAGGGAGGAGGAAGGAGGGCGTACCTCGCCGCCGTCGAGCTCCCGTCGACCTCGCCTCATTGCTGATGAGCTCACCGCTGCCGTTTGGGTTAGGGTTAGGGAACATTTGGGTTCCCGAGGTTTAGAGAGAGGTTGGGGGTGGCGGCCCGCGGTTAGGTGGGTTCGTTAGAGGCGGCGGAGGCGATCTTGGCGCCGAGCGAGGAGGAGATGGCGGCGGGCGGCGGTGGATGGGGATCGGCGGCGCGGCGAGGTTAGGGTGGCGGGAGGGCGCGGAGGCGGAGGTTAGGCGGAGCGGCGGCAGCCGCCCGGCCGGCCCGGCGGAGGAAAAGGCGGTGGGGTGGGCGTGAGAGCTCGGAGCGGGATCGGGAGACAAAGGGATCTGGGTTAGGGGGTGGCGCCGGCCGGCGAGGGCGGTTGCCGGAGACGGCGGCAGCGGCGGAGGTGTGCGGAGCGGTATCGGGGGAGACGAAGGGGATCGGGGGAGACGGGGCGCTGGCTCGGCCAAATGGGCAGATGGTCAAGCGTGCTGGCCGTTGGATCAAGATCCAACGGTCAGAAAAATCGCCTGCGCGTGGGGGCCCGTTACAGGCGACTGCCACAGAGACATTCCCAAAAAATTAAATGGGTTAATTTTGGGCTAGTCATGTAACAACATGTTGACAGTCTTTTCTTAAATTACATGCAAGGATTCAACCTTTTGATATTGTTTCTTAAAAATCCTGTAAGTCGAGAAATAACATTCTCATGTCCAGCTTTAATTATTAGTTCCGTCTTTTCAAAGCTCTCATTTTCTTGGTGTTTTCAGTTTAAATTATTAGGTTTTAATGTACCACCGAGTAACCGACAAGCCAAATGCCTCGACATTTTACAGCAATTATTTTAAAAAAAACTTAGTGTTTTTTCTTAAATATCTTAAAGCCAAATTTTAATAATTTTTCGGCATCTCTAAGCCCCATGTGAAGGCACACAACTTTTATAATTTACGGCTAGCTACTAGCCGCAAGCTATCAAGCACTCACAATTTTATATTAAGAACCCATAACAATTTTTTATTATAATCCACAGTTGCTTATAGCCGGATGCCCCATATGCCCACTTTTCATATTATAATCCATAACTAAGCTTCCAGTTAGAAATCCTGTAACAAGGACACAACTTTATATCAATGACCCATAACTTTTGGCGAACACCAGGGTCCGGCCGTCAGGACCAGTGACGTCAGCATAACGTCATCGCCAAAACCTAATGAATACGTACTGAAACCTGAAAAATAACGGTAGAAACTTGATGAACCCTGACAACCTGAGGGTGACACTTGAACTTTCATAAAGTTTTTCGAGAGTAAGAACCAAGTTTCAATAGTACAAGTTGAAATTTCAGTAGGCAAAATCGAAGTTTCAATGGGCAAAACTTAAGTTTCAGTAAAAAAAAAGCGAAGTTTCAAAATCATGAAAAACCCTAAGTTTCGGTGGGCGAAATCCAGGTTACAATAGAAAAAGGTTCGGGTTTTATCAAGCAACATCAAAGTTTCAACGTGCGGGATCCGAAAATTTCGAAGCGAACAATCCTAGGTTTCAAAAGTACAACTCCAAGTTTCAGACATGTTATTCCAGGTTTCAGAAGGCAAGTCCTAGGTTTCGTGTGAAAAAATGGGATGGGTCTCGTCCCTGTCTTTCTTCCCCAAATCCAGCAGCCCCAACCCCCAAGCTCGTCGGATCGAGCGAAACCAAGCAAAAAAAGCCAAGTAGTGAAGGGGCTCGTCGACGGCGACTCCCACGGTGACTATTTCAGCCATGGTGGCCGCGAGCGCACGAGTACGACGAGCCTGTGGCGGCGGCGCGCTCGGTGACGAGCCCCAGCGGCGGTGTGCCCTCTTTTAAGTAGTATACTTTCATTTTACAAGTGGTATCCTCTAAATTTCAATTTACATATTCTTCAAGTGTCATCTAACATGTCTTGCGAGTTACATTGCAAGTTTAGCTATATAATAATTAATATGGATGACACTTTGCGAAAAGAGACAAATGTAATTTTGAACTCATATTGCCAAGAGGTATACCCTTGTTTATCGCTTATACAATTCGATCATGAGCTTGTACTTCACTTATATAATTTTGTTACATGATCTTGTATCCTTGGAATTGATAGCATTGCTATATCATTCTTGATCTTTACTGATACTCTTGAGACATGGCATGAATGCTTAATGAGATTGGTTTCTACTTTTGCCTAAATCTTAAATATTATTAATTTCATATCTTACCTAGATTTAAGTGGAGCTTATCATTGACTATCTATTATTTGCTCCTTTCTTGATATGCTTTGTCCTTCCAAATAATTTATGTTAATTGTTGAAATGGGAGAATTTAATGGTTTAAATATTGTTCACTTTTTGGATGATGAATGCCAACAGGGGAGAAATGTTGTATTATCAATTGCCCCATATATGTTGTGCTTTTGTTTAGAAGGAAAAATTGTTATAAGCATTAATGATTTTATTGTCTTATTGTCATCTGATTGTAAGTGCAAGTGACTTTGTGTGATTTTGGTGATTAATGACAAACATATTTAATAACAATGCTTAGTTTAATGCTTATTTATTGTTACACCTCAAATATGCTTATTGCTATGAGACTAATATGTTTATTATCAAGATTGTCTTAATCTCATCATATTTAGAGGAAAATCATATATGTCAAGCGGACAACCTATTCATTCTAAAAGGTATGTCTTATGCTAATCATTTCAATGAGACTAACACACTTGATTGTTTATTTTTCGTAGTCTCATTTATGCAAATAAGATGGATTGCTAATTGAGGTATGCAACTACTTTGTGTAAGCACGTATTGTTGGTTTATTAGATTTATGCTCTTTATATCTTGAAATATTTATTTTGAGCATAAATATATTATGAACATATTGCTTGCTCTATAAGATCTTTTATATTGCCATGTATTAGTGATCATCTTAATCGGTGCATTAAATAAACCTCACCGTGTTTAAATGGTTTTGTGCATGTAGGCTTTCCATGAATATTCTCACATGCACTTAATTTAGTAAAGTTTAATCTAGATTGGTTCGCAACTTCTCTCGCTTCAAATATGAATTTGCACATGTGTAAGTCATGAATATATTCTCATGTGCATCATTAAGTGAAGTTGTGTTTATTAAATCATCTCTCTAGTGCATATAGGTCAAACACATATTTATCATGATGTACTTAATAGAGATATTTCTTATGCCAAGTGTCTCCACTTGTATTGCTCTTCTTTACGTACAACACTTGGACACTTAACCGCTCACAAATATCAAACTTATACATATTTATTGAGCTTTCAGACTAATGTATTTAACGAGTGATTTGGAAAGAATTAGGACCTATAAGTTTGTATGATGACCAAGGTATGTTAAAGGATGACGGTTAAGTCGAAGTCAACAAGACAACAGTGTCACCAAAAGTTGAGGACTAAGTCAAGGTCCATTTGGCGGGATGATCGTCGAAGAGGATGATCGGGTCAAAGTCGAATGGTACGAGAGTCTCATGAGGTGAATCAAGTCAAGGTTGACAAGACGAAGACGTCATCAATCATTTAGTAAAGGTCATCATACATAATATATCAAGGGTGCTCAAGACTAGCAACGTCGTTGAACCTCAAAATGAAGAAAGAAGACGGCAAGTGATTTATCCTAAAAGCTTGTATGGTTTTATTTATAAGTTGAGTCTAAGAACTGCCGTACTATTAAGAGGGATACAACGTCGAATGTCTTAGACATGTCTCGGTGCTCAAGTGATCAATCTTTGAGAGAGATCGAAGGAGAGGGGTGTTGGTGGTGTCGGGAAGTGAGAGTTTTAGGTCTTCTGTGGCTTCCTTTGTGGTTTTTGTTTCTATCCTTTGGGATTTATGTAGTGAGACCTTGTGAATTGTGTAGCCCTTGTTCTTAACTTTCCGTAGAGCCCAAGATCACCGAAATTGGAGTTCGGAGTAAAAAGTTACGTCTGTTTCCGTCATTGGCTGTGTGCTGTGTATCGGACTATCCGATATTTATATTGGACTGTCCGATATATCAGAGTATCCGATGCTTGGTCCGATCCATCCCTCTGTCTCGCAGAACTCAAAAATATCGGACTACCCGATATTTATATCGGACTATCATATATGAATTTGACCTTTTGGTGTTGTATCTGGTTTGAACGTCTCTAGAATCATTCCAGAACCTCAAAAATAGCCATTACTTTAAGTTTCTCTCATTTTCATATCGAACTATCCAATGTCCGTTAACAGCAAACGGCTAGTTTCTGGGTGAGGCTATTTATTGCCTCCCTCTTCCCATAGGTTAGGGTTTGCCTTCCACACTATTTTTGAGCAGAACTTACAAGCAACCTAAGGCTCCTTGCCCTCTCCACTCTAGATCTAAGTGATCCTCTTTGTGAGAAGAGTTGGGAGAGGGTGTGAGTGCTAAGTGAGAAGAAGTCGATCTTTGAGCACTTGAGTTCATCTCCGAGTTCGTTCTTTGTGAGCATTTGTTACTCTTGAAGGTTGAGGACTGCTAGATGGTTAGGAATCAACCACGAGCCATCGGTGCTTTGTGTGGTGAGCCGTGCGAGTTTGAAGGCCGATTCCGTCTTCGGAAGGGAAGGAATCAAGAAGTAAAACTGGGGGTCTTGGTGCGACCTCGGTGAGGAAAGGGTTGGAAGAGACCCGGGCTCAAGTGTAACCACGCCTACCTCAACGGAGACGTAGGATCCCCTCAAGGATCCGAACTTCAGAAACAAATCCTCGAATCTCCACTTCACTCTTGGTTTCCCTCTTGCCCCTAACTTGATTTACTTTGATTTGTGATTATACTTGTTATTGGTTAGCATCTTCGTGTGCTATTACTCTCTCTTGTGCTGTGGATTTGATTTTGGTGCAGGTTATATTCTTGATTTGGGTGTGATTCTCAAAAACCCTAAATCTATAGATATCAGATAGTCTGGTATACTATCAGATAGTCTGATTCATATCGGACTATCCGATATTAACATCAGAACATCCGATATCATTTTCCGCTGTGCTTTAAAAGATTGAAAATTTGTAACGTCTATTTACCACCCCTCTAGGCGACATCCCGATCCTTCAGAGAGGACGGCTCGACTCGAGCCAGCCCAATCCGTCTTAGTGGAGGAGGTGTTTGCAAAAATACACCGTAGCCGACGAATCGCCGTCGGATCTGGTCTCTATGGTGGAGATAGCCATAGAGAAGGCGGAGTGCATAAGATTCGTTGCCTTTTTCTATAATTGAGATCGATGCATTTTGAATGCACGCGGATGTACAAACATTATTACTGGCTACTAACCATAATACTCCATTGCTATCTGTCGCGACTCAAACAAATTAACTTAGGTACATACACTGCTAAACCACTCGGTACAGCTCCACTCGTTTAGGGTCACTACTACTTTTTCTACGTCCTGGTCCATATAGAGGCAATGAGGCAACAGGCATGCCAGTGTAATCAGCGTAAATGGATGTGCCCGGTACGTGCCCAGCTTCCTTTAATTAATTTGGTTGCTTTCAATTGGACGCATGGTTATTATTTAACTAGTTGTTTCCTCAACAAAAATTTATTTAACTAGTTGCATGAAGACGTGCTTAACTAGATATTGCACACGCATGGCTATTTGGCTAGTTGCATGACGTGCTTCCCTATGTTAATTAATTAAGGTGTCATTAATACTTTAATTATATTGCATGATAGATTCAGCTCTCTTACGGCTAATATAATTAATTAATTGTATTGCATGTTTATCGTTCATCATCATGATCTATCGAGAAGCGGAAGTGCGGAACTACACCACGGAGAAGGAGAAAGCTGCTGCTACCTAAGCTGTACTTGCAGGATTCTCCCCTACTGCTGTAGCATCACTAGCACTGGCCGTTCGCGATTGGCAATTTGCCTTCTCCCGTCCCGCCGTTAGAGCATCTCCAATGATAGAGCCAGCAAGCTGGCTATAAGCCTGTCCACGTCATCTAAGCGTTAGCTAAGAGTATATCTCTCCAACAAGAGGGCTATAACACAGATTATAAAATCCTCATGGGACCCACCAGTCATATAATATTTAATTTTCCATCACCATCTTCCTCCCTATTTCCTCAATTACTCTGTTGTCCCCAATTTCTCACACCGTTCCTTCGCCATCCCCATCCTGGAGAAGCAATGCCGCCTCGCCGGCACATCCAACCCTCGCCGCCCCATCCAGTCCTCGCCGTCGTATCCCGCTCCGCTCCACCTCGCCAATCCTCCGCGCCATGGCGTGCGGCGACTCCAGCGACGGGCATGGCGGCGATTCCAGCGGCGGGCATGGCAGCGACTCGACGGCGACGACTTCAACGGCGGCTGTAGAGAGTCCGGCACGGCGTAGCACGGATCTGTGCATCGAGGCGACTTCAGCGGCAGGCTACATGGAGTTCGCCGTGATGCGGTCGTGCGGGCCTAGATCTGGCCATGGAGACAACTCCGGCGTGCAGCAGATCTTGTGTTGGTCGTCGATCTCCGTCGCTGATCCTTCGATGCCGGCGGGGTGGTGCGGGTGGTGGTGCGCGAGGAACGGCGAGCGGCGGGAGAGCGAGGGCTTGACGCGGAGCTGGCATCTCCGACCTCTCCAGCGGGCGCGGTGCTGGCGTCTCCGGCGGGGCGCGGCACTGCATCTCCGACGAGCGCGGTGCTGGCGTCGCCGACGGGGCGCGGCGTTGCGTCTCCGGCGGAGCACGTCGCGACTTCTCTAGAGGGGCAGGGTGGAGCAGTAAGGCAGTGTGATTGCAGAGGGCGGGACCTGTGCCTGCATCGGGACGCACGGTAGCGCCCGGCGCTTCCTCAAGCGTCGACGCTAGCATTTTCTATCCCTTCTCTCCTCCAGCTCAACGAAAAGTCCAACGTGTAGGCCTTAAGCGCCGGCTGAGTCACCCCATTGGAGATGCTCTTAGGGCATGTACATTGCTCCAACTCAGCTGTCTCTAAGTTATCTCTTACAGATGCCATGTCACACTTTTGTTGAGGTGGATGAGAGTGAAATAGGAGAGAGAGGAGAGCCATCGCTCCACCAAGCGACGACGCTAGCACAGTTACCTAAATGGAGCGACGCCAGTGCATCGCCTCGTCGCGCGTTGTACCAGTCGTCACCTCGCTGCCGCCGCCGCCGCCATGAATACCGCCGCTTAAGAGCCGCCGCCGGCAGCCGCAGCCGCTGGCGCCGCCCATACGCGCGTCGCCGCATGACCGCACAGAGCGCGCCGAGCCGCCAGCGTCGCGCCTACCACCGCGTCGCGTCGCCACCCGCCGCTTCTTTGCTGCGTGGCGTGGGAAGCATATCCCTGCGATTCATGCAGACCAAATCCTCCTCGCCGTCGCCTTCCCACGAGGTGTGCGCCAGCCGGCGGCCTGGTTCGGTGGAGTCCAACCAAATGAGAGGGGCTAGATCCAAATCCCACTCGCCTTCTCCTACCAACGAGGCTCCAGATCCGCAGCGTACGGAGGAGTGCGCAGGACGCCGTCCTGGTTCCGTGCTATCCACCCGAAGCGTTGGGGCTAGGGACGGATGTAGCCCAGATCCGATGCGCCATGGAAGCTCCTCCTCCAGCTCTGGTTCGTGCAGCATCAACTCCCCTCGTCCCTGCCCGCTTGCTGCCCGATGTGCGAGCACTAGCCATGTTGTGCCCGAAACAACGCCGGTAGCGCGCAAGCTGGTGTTCACCTGTAACATCCCCATTTTCAAAAATCCTAAAAGCATGGCATCCATATTTCATATGCATGAATTTTTAAAAATAATTTTTGAAAATGTGTATGTTACATTCTAAAAATTATATTCAACATTTTGGATTTCAAAATAATCCTTGCAAAAGTCAAAATCATATTTTGTTAAAAATAATATTTTCAATTTGAATTTTTTTCAAATAATTATTTGCAAAGATTTAAGAATATATTTTGTAAATAATATTTTGATTTGAATTTAATAAAAGAAATCATAATAATTTAAACCAATATAATTATATTAATTTAGGAATTCCTATTTTAAATAAAATTTTATTTTTTTCTATCAGTGGGCCCACCCCTTCATTTTTTCTTTTCTTTTTCTTTTTATTTTTCTTTTTCCTCCTTTTCTTTCTTTTCTTTTCTTCCTTCCCTTTTCTTTTTCCTGTCGGCTCTGTCTTCTTCCCCGGAGCTCTGTGCGCCACTCAATCTCGCCGTGGACCCCGCCACCGTGCTCACCAGCGTGGCGTCCGGGTCAAGCCGTCCCCCACTTGCTCGCCGTGGCCCCCACGCCGTTGTCCTCTTCTGTCGGTGCCGCCTATAAATGTCGTCGCCACCGGCCTCTCCTTCCCCCTCTCGATTCCATTCCCGTCGCCGTGGCTCTCCCCCCTTCCCCTTTCTGTTCACCCCATCACCGTCGCAGGTAAGCCATCGTCGCCCCGGTGAGCTCGCCCAGTCCTCCCGGCGCCGCTCTGAGCTATGCCGCCGCATTTCCCCTCCGGCCGAACCACCTCCACGCCGGCACAGCTCTCCACGGCCTAAGCCCGAACCAGCCAGAGCTCCCCCTCACCTCCCCGTAGCTCCACCGATCATCTTACCCTCCCTCCTTGTCGCGGCGACCAATTCGCTGAGCGCCCTGACCTCATTCATGCGAGCCGCCTCTGGTCATCCATTGGAGCCCTCACAGCACCCCGCTCGTCCCTCTTACTTCCCCCTCAATCCTCCTCGCCGGAGCACCTCGCCATCGTCGGAATCGCCGCCGCCTCCCCTGCTCTGCGCCACTGCTGCCTGGGCCCCGCCCGTCAGTTTCCCCTCCACCGACAATTTGGGCGAACCGGGCGAGCCGAGCTCGGTAGCCTAGCCATCGGTAGGCCGCCGAGCCGACTCGCCCGTCTTGTGATGGGCCGCCAAGCAAGCCGCCCATCCTCACGTCTGACGATGCATCTTTGGACCGAGGCAGCCCACCGACCGTGCCGCCTTGCGCACGTCGTGGGCACCTTAGCGCCGCCCAGATTCTTCCGCGTGTTTCGTTCTTTATTTTCTTTATTAACCATTTCAGACAAACTTGTTATTGTTATATCTATTTCAATATACCTCCTGTCGGCGTATTTCAGCTAGGCAGGTTTTTCCGAGGACTGTTCTGGTTGTTCGGCAGTGGGGTGTGCATAGTTGGATCACTTCGCTCTCCTCTTAGGCGCAAGAACGTAAGAACAAGCACAAGTTTTACCCTGGTTCGGGCCCCCTGATCGGGTAACAGCCCCAGTCCTGCTCAAGCCTCTTGCGGTATTGTTGACACAAAAAGTAAGCTTTTCGTGAACACACGTGCGGAAGCGTCAAATCTGTGTCTGTGTCGCAACCAAAGACCAAGCGTGCCAGTCAATTTGACCTGTAAATTGACAAGGAAATTGTCAGCGACTTAGCCCTAATCGGCTTTTAAAGTAGCCAGATCAGGTTATTTGGAATCGGCTTTGAATAATCCGATTATAGAATCTATCGGCTTAGTGCCTGATAGAGCAATTAAATATAAATAAGCGTTCAATTATACATCTTTACTTCTTTTTGGTATTTTTTATATGGTATTGGCAATAAACCTTCATATCAATATACCAGATTAAAGTAAGAAATAGATTGAATAGATTGATCAGGTCAAGATAGTATTCAGATCTAAATCTAGATATAAACTAATAAACCGATTTAAGGGTTTAAAACTAATATAGGTAAATACAACACTAATCGGCAAACATCTATACATGCAAAATCCTAAACAAGGCATATGCAAGATCGATTGAACGAGACAGTCGCACATATCGAATTCAGGAAAAAGCACATAAGATACTTGACAATCGGCATTGCAGGATAAACACATATTACAGATCGATTAATTCGAGACAGTGCAATATGCAAGAACACATTAAAGATCAGTAAAACCCGAGACAGTTTAACATGTTTTGTATACATGAGATCAAGATGATACAGCCATGCATACGGGTTACAAGAAGAGAATCGATTATCCCATCGAGATAGCTCTACCTGTGAGTTGAAGCCTTTCGACGATGTCGATCGGATTCGAAAAAAGGGTTTTTTGTGTATTGAGTATGCTCCCTTCTTTACGAAACCTAAGGTCCTATTTATACTATTACAATTTCGATACAGATTCAACCTATTCTACCGCGTTGGTCCTGATGAAATCGTATCTCTTCCGGAGTCTCCTAACTATCGGTATTTTTCAATAAGCTTTTCTTCTTTACCGATAAAGCCCATTTTATGATTCGGCCCAATAACTCCAGTATATTTAGCTTTCCCACTTTATCCGATTTTCTTGCCAAATTTGGGTGTCAACAGGTATGAACTGGCTATTTTTGGGGGTCCGGTTCAGGAACCAAAACTCTCCGTCCCCCATACAGATGCACCCCCAGCTCTTATATACTCAGGCTGGCGTGAGTTACAGAGTACTACTGAACAGTGCACATTAAATGATCTTGGCACTGTAGTTGTCCCATTACTGGTCACTCGCTGAAGTCGCAGCCCTACCATGCTCCTGTAGCATCCGAGGGACAGGAAGGAAGCGACATGGCGGGCGCCCTTGCCATACGCTGCGCCTTGACCCACGCACTGCGAAGCGGTATGTGGCAGCGTCATAGTGGCTGGGGCAATCATTCCGTTAGCAGGCCACCACCCACTCTGTCAGACCAGTTCCGTCGCATTGAATGACCCGGATTCGGTATATCCTAGGGAAATCCTTAGCGATGAAGCTTCTTTGCACCTTCGTCTCAGTATCTCGGCGGTGGGGTCCACACCCTACCTGCGTGCTGTGTGCGCACCCTTTGCACCTTTCGCCCGGCGCCACATGCCCTAGTCGCCCGGTGCACGAGGCACGAACGCCCTTTGCCGCCAGGCTCCGTGTCTGTTCGCCGCGGCGCTGGGGCCTAAGCGCCCTTTGCCCGCCAGGCGCCACGTGTTGAGAGCATACACTCTCAACTCACTTTTCTCGGAACCAGACCTCGAATCGCTTGGGCTCGGTGTTACTGAACACGGGGAACCCCACTAGGGTGGGCCCCGCATGGCAGCGACGCGGGAGTACACCCCGGTGTAGAATACACCGACAATTCCTGGGACCACCCGGAGATGCAGACCTTCCTTGTCCGGATTAAACTGCCGCATCGGGAAGCGCTGCGAATCAGGGGGACCACTTTCTCTGCACCGTTGCCTCTGCTTTTTGGGAACTGACGCTGCGCGTGGGGAAGTGGACGGTCGTGGAGACTGCGATACGACGCCATTATGGTTGCGCCAGAAACGGCCCCACTTCCACCACTCTGCGCAACCCGAAGCGTCACGGCCCACAGGGAAAAACCAAAACGCCGGGGCCTTACCTATAAATTGGGGGACTTAGCCTCACGGCTCACCCACCCAGCCTTTGCCAACTCTTGCGCAATCGCCTCCTGCCTATGACTTAGCTCCTTCTTGCCACCACAACAACCACCTCACCACCGTCGCCATGGCCATCCTCCCGGTTCAACGCCGACAGCGTCGCGAGGCAAGATCAAAATGATCGCGCCTGCGGTACTCGCATCCGCCCATGATTCCGTAGCGCGCCGCGACCTCGGGCGGCGAGATCGTTACTTTTGTGTGGGCGATCGTGGCGGGCCTCGTCCCGCCGTACTCCGAGTTCTTTCTCTCTGTAATCCACTTCTACAGCCTTCATGCTCTTCATCTCTCCCCCAATTCCATCATCTGCATCGCCGACTTCATGCATCTCTGCGAGTTGTTTGTGGGGGTGGCACCGAACCTTCCACTCTTCCGATTCTTCTTCTGCGTCCGCCCCAATCCGGACTCCAGCGTGGTAGGGAGCTGCCACGTCCGGCTCCACGACAATCTTGGCAGCCAGTACCTCTCCTTGTAGGTGAGATCCATCTGGCGCAAGCGGAGGCGGGCCGGGTGTGCATTCGCGATGACAAGCGGCATTGGCGCTGCTGCGGCTTCGGAAGGGCAGGCGTTGCCACGGACCACTGGACTGCGCCGGTGGAGGATTCGGCGGAACTCCAGGCCATGGTGGCGCTGCTGCATGCCGCGAAGCTATCTGGGGCCTTGGTGGTCATGGACTACCTTACCCGTCGGATCAGCCCGCTCCGCCGGCGCGACCATCCCGTCTACCTGTACACCGATACCTCTGACATGACCCGCACTTGCCCCTCCGGTACGTCAGCTCTTCAAACTCGCTTGTTTTCCCAGCTTGTGCTTTCGTCACCAAACTTCATACCTTTCTCCTCGAGCGCCGGCGACACAGCGCCCGCGGTGAGGACTTGTTGAAATCTTGAAGTCGCGCACCTAATCGCGATCATTTCCACGGCGCTCAAACCCTTTGCGACATCGACTCTTCGGAGCGTACCAGGATCCTGCGCTCCCTACCAGTCATGGACTCCACCGGCCTGGCCGTCATTCCGCACCGGGGCCCCTTGGTGATCCGTGACCAGCCCTCCGCTGGGGGATCCAGCCAAGACCAGCCCGCAGCCACCGACCTCGACTCCAATGCTCGCACTGCGGAAGCGCGCGCCGCCGAGAAGAGACCGGCGGAGGGCGAGGACCCCTCCGCCAAGCGGGCCCGTCTCGTGGACTCCGCCACCGCCCCGCCGAGCGCGGGAACGGGAGGCGCCGCCACTACCGAGCCAGCTGCGCCCGCCACGGCATCAAATGTCGCATCGGGCGCACCTACTCCTTCGCCAGTCGCCGCGTCGCGGCAGTCAGCGAGCATAGCGCCAAGAGCCGCCGCGACCGACCCACCACCGTCGGGCATCGACGGGCTAACTCTGCCAATCGGCCGGACCCGTGTGGCCTCGCGCCACAACCGATAAAGCTCTGACTTTTTCCTTTGTTTCCTTGACCACAGCTGCTTCTAGCTTTTTACTCATTCCATCGTACTTTGCTCCCATGCAGCCCCCATGCAGCTGCAGCTCCCACTAGGGGCATGCCGCCACTGCCTCAGGCGCCTCCAAGCGCGCCTACCGCAGTTGGTACCGGGAGCAGCTCTGCACCGGCGCCACCAGCCACCGCCCGCGACGTCTCTCTGGCGGATATGGGCCGCTACATGCGGACAGCTATCTCCGTGCTGGACGCGCATCAGGCCGCCGCCACCGAGCATGTTCGAGCAACGGCTGCTCTTCCATCGGAGCCGGCGCGGGAACGCTCCCGCGCCCAGGTGGCAACGCAGGAGACGGAGGCGCTCCAGGTCGAGCACCGCCGCGAGCTGCACAACATTCGCGCCATGCTCCTACCCTCCTTCCGCCGCTTGTGCCACCGCCTTGAATTGTTTGGCGTGCGTGTTAACGGCCCTCTGGAGAACACCGCCGCGCAGCTCGCACTTGGGATGACGTGCGTAGCGGATGGCTTCAATGGGCTGGGTGCCGCCCTCCGCGAGCAAACTGTCCTTGAAGGGACCACCACCATCCACTTCGCCGCCGAGTATGCCCTGGGCTGCTGCGCCGATCTCGACCCCAACCTCGACGTTCGCGCCGCTGTGGAGAGGGCTGACGGCGTCATCAGCAACGCAGCACGCCTCCGCGTGCGGGAAGCTGTCGACATCGTTGCCGAAACTCTGTAAGTGGAGCCTCCTTCACCGGCGGCTTACGGGGACGATGGGGACGACGTTGATAGACGCGGCGCCGCCGGAGACGACGAGGCCATCCACGTTGAAGACGACAAGTGAAGGCCTCGCAACCGCCAAGCTATCTTTACTTTTTACTTGTTTTTATTTTGCCGCGAATCCTGTAAAGAACTCTGTTCGCCTGGCAACAAGTCTTGCTTTTACTTTAGATCTTCTGCTACTTTTACTCTAGGCCCTTAGGGCGACCACTACCAGACGATCACGTTGCAGCGATCGCGTTGGGGTCCAGCCTCTGGGCACTTAGTCTTGCAGCCTTTGCTTCGGCCCCTTAGAGTGACCGCCACCAGACGATCACGCCGCAGCGATCACGTTGGGGTCCAGCTCCCGAGCGCTTAACCTTTTCTTCCTTGTCTGCTCCGAAACCCCAAGCGCTTCTCAGCCTTCTGTGGCACGTCCTGGTCGTCGTTCTCCAAAGACCTTTTCTGGCTGAACACTTGTGGTCTCTTTGGGTTAGATCACAGCGTCGCGCGGCTAAGGCATTAGGCGGTCAGAGGTGGTCATAAGCCAGCGGCGCCCATGTTGGCACAAGGTGCCATACCGTAAAAGCGTCGTGCTTGAACACGCCCTCTGATCACCCACTCCTGGCCCGATGCGGACACTGGATGCCCACCTTTACCGGCAAGGTACCATCAAAGTTTGGGAGAGAACGAGATGACTGTAGCCATGGATGCCTTCATCGCAGGCCACGGCCTTAACCCACAACGCTCTTCATCCTTTCGTGATATGGCCTGTGCTTCGGTCAAATTCCCTCGCAAGCGGGCAATAATCAAAGCGAGAGTTAGATTTCTGAAGGAGCAGTTTACGCAAGATTAAACTGAGCGCTTAAGGCTTAAAAAACGGTGAACGCGCCTAGTCGCCATTTTCCTAAGACTTTTTCTGGCTGACCACTTGTGGCCTCTTTGGGTTCGATCACAGCGCCGCGTGGCTAAGGCATTAGGCGGTCGGAGGTGGTCATATGCCAGCGGCGCCCACGTTAGCACAAGGTGCCCAGACCGTGAAAGCACCATGCTAGAACTCACCCTCTGAGTACCCACTCCTTGCCTGACGCGGACACTGGAAGCCCACGTTTACCGGCAAGGTACCATAAAATCGCAAGTACTCACGGCGACTACACGAAACGATCCTTTGGAAAGGACCATAGGCAGAAGCCCAAACACGAGCCTGAGCAGATGAAGGCACAAAACCTGCTTTCCTTAAAAACACAAGGACTACAAGGACTACACCAACAGCCCCCGGCCAGCTAGCGGGCAGGGAACTCTGCTCGCTAGCTGGTCTACAAAAGACACAAGGGACTTAGCGTTTTAAGGGTAAAACTTGCGGAGCTGCTCTATATTCCAAGAGTTGACTAGGTCGCGCCCATCCTCTATAGCCAGTTTAACTTATCCCGGACGAGAGACTGAGACCACTTTAAAAGGGCCCTTCCACATGGGAGACAGCTTGTTGCGACCTACTTGCGTCTGGATTTTGCGCAAGACGAGGTCACACACTGCCAGTGTCCTCTCTTGGATCCTGGTGGCATGGTACATTCTCAGGCTCTGTTGGTAGCGAGCGGCTCGAAGTGCCGCCTGGTCATGGACTTCCTCCAGGAAGTTGACTTCATCTCGCCGCCGGGCCTCTTGATCCTCTTTGTCGTACAAAGCGACACGCGGGGACCCTAGTGCCAGCTCGGATGGCAAGACCGCCTCCGCACCATACACCAGGAAGAAAGGCGTTTCACCAGTCGCCCGACTTGGCGAAGTACGAAGCGACCAGAGGACCGCTGGAACCTCCTTCGCCCAGCACCTCCCGCGCTTGTGGAGTCGATCAAATGCCCTCGTCTTGAGCCCCTTCAGCACCAGCGCGTTGGCCCACTCTGCCTGGCCGTTACTCCGCGGGTGGGCAACAGAGGCGAAACACACCTTAGTGCCCATGTCCTCGCATAAGCCCTGAAAGGCCGCACTGGCGAACTGGGTGCCGTTGTCGGTGATGATGCGGTTGGCGACTCCAAACCGCGTGAAGATATCTTGCATGAACCTGATGGCAGCCGACGCTGTGATGGAGCGCACTGCTTATGGTTCAATCCACTTAGTGAATTTGTCGACGGCGATGAACAGATGGGTATAACCCCCTGAGGCTCGCGGGAACGGGCCCAGGACGTCCAGCCCCAGACCGCGAATGGCCAAGAGAGCGGAATAGTTTGCAGCGCCTGGGCTGGTCGGTGGATCTGCTTGGCAAAAACTGACATGCCTCGCATCTCCTTACCAGCTCGCATGCATCCTGGAGGGCAGTAGGCCAATAGAACCCCTGGCGGTATGCTTTACCGACCAAGGTACGGCTGGACATATGGCTCTCGCACTCGTCTCCATGGATATCAGAGAACAGGTTGCTCCCTCTTCCCGAGTGATGCACTTCAGAAGAATTCCGTTTCCACCCCGGCGATATAGGCCTCCACCTACCAGGGTGTTGCGCTTGGTCTTACGCGCAATCTTCTCGGCTGATGCATCATCTTCGGGGACCACTTGGTCCCGCAGGAAAGCGAGGATCGGATCCATCCACTGACTCTCCCGGCCAAGTGTGGCTACCACACGGTGATTGCCTGGGTACTCCACCTAGCCTGGCGTTTCCACCGGTGCCTCCTTGGAAGCAGCGCCGGGCTCCTCCCCTGACACGGGAGCTGAAACCGGCGCACTGTCGTCCCCACCAGAGCCGAGGGCCGTGACAGACGGTTGCGTAAGCCTTTCTTCAAAGACAGCAGAAGCCCTGGACGAAGCGAGCTGTGAAAGCCCATCCGCCAGGTGATTGTCATGCCTTGGGATGTGAGTGTACTCCAGACCATCGAAGCGATTCTCCATCTTCTTGACCTCCGCCAGGTATGCCATCATGGAAGGATCGACGCACTGGAACTCCTTCTGGGCTTGATTGACGACCAGCAACGAGTCGCCCTTGACGTGCAGTCGTTGGATGCCCAGCGAGGCAGCTGCACGCAGCCCCGCGAACAGACCTTCGTACTCAGCGATGTTATTGGTGGCTTTGAAGTTTAGCACCACCATGTACTGCAGAGCATCCCCAGTTGGAGAGACTAGGACCGCCCCAGCCCCCGTGCCCTTCAGCCGAAAAGACCCATCGAAGAACAGGCTCTAGGCGGGATGGTCGCGCTCCTCCTTTGCCTCCGAGGTTGCCGGCGACCACTCCGCGATGAAGTCTGCTAGCGCCTAGCTCTTGATGGCGGTTCGAGGAACAAACTTCAGGCCAAACTCCCCCAGCTCCACCGCCCACTTGGCTACCCGACCTTGCGCCTCCCGATTATGAAGGTTCTCACGGAGGGGAAACGACGTAACCACCGTGATCTCCCTTCCTTGAAAATAATGCCGCAGCTTCCGGGACGCCACCAGCACGGCATATAGCATCTTTTGGGCTTGAGGGTATCTGGTCTTCGCATCCTGCAACACCTTGCTGACGTAGTAGACTGGACGCTGGACACCTTCCCTCTGCGCCACTAGTACTGCGCTCACCACTGTCGGAGTGGCCGCCACATAAAGGAGAAGCGGCTCACTGGGCTCAGTGGCGACCAGCACCGGGGGAAAAGATAGGTACTTCTTTAGCTCCTCGAAGGCCCGCTGTGCCTCCTGGGTCCACTCGAAATTGTTGGTCTTCTTCAGCAGCTTGAACAGTGGAAGGCTTTTTTCTCCCAGGCGGGCGATGAATCGCCCAAGGGACGCGAGGCAGCCCACGATGCACTGCACATGCTTCAGGCGGGTGGGCGGCTGCATGCGCTCAATGGCCGCAATCTTGTCGAGGTTGGCCTCTCTGCCCCGGCCAGACACGAGAAACCCCAACAGCTTCCCCGAGGGCACTCCGAACACACATTTCTCGGATTGAGCTTAATGTGGTGCCTCCTCAGGTTGGTGAAGGTTTCTTCCAAGTCGGCGAGCAGATCTTCGCCCTTGGTTTTCAGCACCAGGCCGTCTACATAGACTTCTAGGTTTCTTCCGATATGGCTCCGAAAAGAGGATTGCATAGCTCGCTGGTAAGTGGGGCCAGCGTTTTTCAAGCCAAAAGCCATTCTGACATAACAGTACACGCCCATGGGAGTTACAAGGGCGGTTTTCTCTTCATCTTTCTCTGCCATGCTAATCTGGTGGTACTCGGAGTACGCGTCCAGAAAGCTCAAAAGCTCGCACCCTGCGGTGGAGTCTACAAGCAAATCTATGCGTGGCAGAGGGTAAGGGTCCTTCGGACAGGCCTTGTTGTGGTCGGTGAAATCGACGCACATCCGCCATCTGCCGTTGGACTTCTTCAAGAGCACGGGGTTGGCAAGCCACTCGGGATGAGTGACTTCCCTCATGATCCCTGCGCTCAGCAGCTTATCTACTTCTCGGATGGCCTCTTGGCGCTCTGGTGCCTACCTCCGGACCTTCTGCCGGACTGGGCGCACTCTTGGGAGCACTGCCAACCGATCCTCAATCACCTCCCTGGGGACCCCGGTCATGTCAGATGGTTGCCATGCAAACACATCCGAATTTTCTCGGAGGAAGGTGACGAGCGCGCCTTCCTATTTGGCGCCCAGATCGACGCTGTCGAGGATAAAATCACGGCCCATTACCATGGCCCACTCCCTGACGGTCCAATCGAAAAGCCTACCAGGGCCCAGCTCCCTGGAAGGTTCTACCAGGCCCATATGCATCCTGCCGAACAACTTCTTGGCTGGCACGATGCGTAATGGCTTTGGATTCCTGTTTGAGTCCGACTCGAACAAGAGTTCTGCACGGCTACGTGAAGACCCGGACGTGGTTTCCCGGGTTGGAATAGGAGTCCTGATCCCCAAGACTAGGAGTATGCCTTATCTCCCTCGGGATATATTTGGCATGTATGAGTTCGTTACGATCTCGTAGTTAGCCCGGCCCGATATTCCCTCGGTAGGTCGGTTTGCTCTGCACTATATAAACAAGACCCCTACGGACGTGTAGAGGGACGAGTTTCTGACAGGTCTAGCTTTTAGCATCGGTAGACACCGATCATAGCACATTGCTTCTTGTACACCATAATCTCATTGAGACTTGTTAGTCTCGCCGAGCCACCTCTTGTAATCATCTACGATATATAAGAAAGAATTTGGGCGTAGAGGGTACATTATCTCTCCGAGAGGCTGAACCAGGATAAAAACCCACATCTCTGTTCGTGGTTGTTCGTGGTTGTTGGCGTGTCTCCTATCTCAATCTTTAAGAACCTTAGCGACTTGAGATCGTTATCTCAACCGTCGGCGGTTGGCGCCGTCAGGTGGGGATCGTGGATCGAGCATGTCGAACTCTATCGGCGACCGGAGATTCTCCCCGAGGACTCGACTTCGGAAGGCGGGATGTCTCTTCTCCGCCGGATCGGATCGATCCTTCGATCTTGATCGCCTTCGAATCTGGTTCCCGGCTCCGTGCTCGTGGATCGATCTCCTCGCGCGGGCAGCTCTTCGCCGGGCAGCGTCTGATCCCATGATGAGCTCGCGCTCGGGGACCGGATCTCTCGCGCCGGCAGCTCTTCGCCGGAGCGCGTCTGATCCCGCGATGAGCTCGCGCTCGGGGCCGGATCTCTTCACGCCAGCGGCTCTTCGCCGGCGGTATGTCTCGTCCCGCGACGAGCTCCGTGCTCGGGGTTGGATCTCGCCGGGCAGCTCTTCGCCGGCGCGTCTCGTCCCATGACGAGCTCCGTGCTCGAGTGCGGATCAAAACTCCTTCGGATCCGGGCATTACGCTGGCGATGGGTGACGGAGAGAGCCGACCCGCACTTTGAACATCGACCAGCTTCGTCAGTTCCTCGTGTAGGTCTTTCATTTCCTACCTTCGCGCTTTTTCTCAAATTTCGCGGCTTAGTTCGTCCAAGTCTCTCGGGCTGCCATGTAAAGTTTAACCCATTGAGCGGTGAATGCTCGCGGCCCCCTGCAGTCCTCCTCACCACTTCTCAGACTACTCTTTCTCTCTGGTAACACTTGATGGCTGCCCGGTCTTGCGAACTCTTGGCTCCGCAATCTTAAGGGTTTTTTCTGCCCGTATCTTGTTTCAACAAGTTTCTAAACTCAGAGTTGCGTAACACGGCATCCACCTCGCGGCTAAGCTCGCTCTCGTAAGCCCTCGCGGCAGAGGCACTTACCGCTCGCAGTGCGACCACTTGGTAAAGCCTCGCCTCGTAAGCCCTCGGCAGAGGCACTTTCCTTGTTCGGTTACCTTGAATCGCCTAACTACGTTAACGGCAGTTCTGGAACAAAGTCGATCGAGAGGTGCGGTGTCGCTCTAACTCTCTACGCACGTGCTTGAAGTCGCAAGTTCAGGTCTTCATGCATCGTCCGTCTGCGGGCTAAGCGTCGCTCTTTCTCTTGTGCACTGTTCGAGTTCGCAAAGTCGAGTCCTCGAGCAAGCTACTGTGAACGGGGTGGGAGTTAGGCTAAGCGTTCCGGTTTTCTTGAAACTTTCTAGCGCTGTTCGCCTTGTTACGGGTTTCTGTTCGTTCTTGTCTTTTCTTTGCTCTTTTTGCGGAAAAGCTGCTCGATCGAACTCTCGCTCTGATTCAAGCGCTTTCGGCGGTTTTGAGCTGCTTTCGGCGGCTCCTCGGAGGACTGCCTCTCCTCGGTCACTTGGGACTTGAGCTGAATTTCGGCAACCCGGTACGTTTTCAGTTTTCCAGTTCCTTTCCTTAGCGTTTGTTTTCCAAAACCTCATTGGTCTTTCGCTCCCGTAGTGCTCCCCGCGCGCGAGCATGTCTTTTTATCTAGCAACGACTTGTACGGCTCCGGTTAACCGAGGCGGTGCACCACCGATGGAGTTCTGTCCACCGTAAGCCGATTCTCATCGCAACGGGCACTCCTGGCGCTGGTTCCGCACCCGCCGAGGCGACACCAACGCCGCACGGGTCCATACCTAGATAAGATTTCACCTCGCACGTTTTGCCTGCGGCTAAGGTCCCGATCGCCTTCCCTGGTTAGCGGTCTTAGCCACAGCGGGGCTGCACTTGCCCGCACACGTTTTTTTTATCCATGCTACGTCCTTCCCGGCATGGTAATCCGAACAATGCACCACCAACGGAGTCCTGCCCACCGTAGTCGATTCTCATCGCAGCGGGCACTCTAGCGTCGGTTCCGCATTCGCCGAGGTGACACTAACGCTATCGGGCGTGCGAAAAAATTATGTCTTGTGCGGGTAGGTCGTCTTTTGCGTGTTTTCCAAAACTCGCTTTGCTCTTCTTAGAGCTTGTCCTTGCTCTTTTTTTTCCCCTTGCTGGCTCGTTTCTTGTTTGTCTTCTGCGGAAATGCAGAGCGGGAACGTCGAACTCGGTGATGGTCGCGGCGAGGTTACAGGCTTCCCCACCAAAACCGATGTCTGCATCCCTTTCTTCCCGAGCACGCTCCGCGCATGCCCAGGGACTGATTCACTTCACCCGCGTATAATTTCTTGCCTTTGCCCGGTACTGACCTTCACAGTTCGGTAAGTCAAGGTAGTGCGCCACCAACGGAGTCCACGCCCAACCGGCCGATTCTCGCCATAGCGTGCCCATCGTAAGCCGATTCTCATCGCAGCGGGCACTCAAGCGTCGGTTCGCACTTGCCAAGACAACGCTCACTGCATCGCCGCAAGGAATCGTCATGGGTAATCGTTGATTTCACACGTTCTCTTGCGGCTCGGCGCATCGGGTTGTGATTCACCTCGACCGGGCGGTTCTTCGAGCGCAGCGAATCGGTCCCGCGACGAGCTCCGTGCTCGGGTGGATCACCTCGCCGGGCAGCTCTTCGCCGGGCGCTGGCTCTACCGGTGCGTCTTCGCTGGTTGCACTTTCTGGTTCCTTTATTGAGCTCCGTGCTCGGGGACTGGATCGCTTTACCTGGTTCCTTTGGCGAGCTCTACGCTCGGGGACTGGGTCACCTTCCACCTCGTATGCATCGTCTGCTCCTGGCACACGATCTACGTCTGGAGGCACATCACCTTCGCTCCTGAGCACGACGTTCGCTCGAGAGCGCAATCTCTATTTTCTCGGGCAAACTCTAGCCTGAGAGGTGGTTCCCCTATCTTTTCCTAGACATCTGAATGTCTGGATGCAGCAACACGAGTCCATCTCGCGACTTGCTATGTTCATTCTCTCGGAAGATCTGATTTTACCGGATGCGGTGGTACGCTCTTCACTAGTAAGAATCTAATCCCTCCTTAATGACGTTCAGCCTCAAGGAGATGATTCACCTCACTTCTTCGATTTACGTATCGAATTTGGGTACTGCCGGACAGATGTCGTTCCTGTCCGACGCAGCGAGTTGCTCGGTAGCGAAGGCGGGTTTGTTCGATCCCGAACAAGTATTGTTCGTTGAACCATAACTGTTGATCGCTTTGTTGCACGTCTTTGTAGCGGGAAAAATACCCTCTTCGTGACTTGGAGTCTCAAGAGGAAGACCCCACTCTAGTGAGTCCTTCCACTTGAGTCTCGGGGGCTAGCTGTCGGGGATAAAATCACGGCCCATTATCATGGCCCACTCCCTGACGGTCCAATCGAAAAGCCTACCAGGGCCCAGCTCCCTGGAAGGTTCTACCAGGCCCATATGCATCCTGCCGAACAGCTTCTTGGCTGGCACGATGCGTAATGGCTTAGGATTCCTGTTTGAGTCCGACTCGAATAAGAGTTCTGCACGGCTACGTGAAGACCCGGACGTGGTTTCCCGGGTTGGAATAGGAGTCGTGATCCCCAAGACTAGGAGTATGCCTTAACTCCCTCGGGATATATTTGGCATGTATGAGTTCGTTACGATCTCGTAGTTAGCCCGGCCCGATATTCCCTCGGTAGGTCGGTTTGCTCTGCACTATATAAACAAGGCCCCTACGGCGTGTAGAGGGACGAGTTTTACGACTTGGGTCTAGCTTTTAGCATCTGGTAGACACCTGATCATAGCACATTGCTTCTTGTACACCATAATCTCGCTGAGACTTGTTCGTCTCGCCGAGCCACCTCTTGTAATCATCTCTGATATATAAGAAAATTTGGGCGAGAAACATTATCTTTCGAGAGGCTGAACCGGGATAAAAACCCCTGTCTCCTGTTCGTGGTTGTTCGTGGTTGTTCGGCGTGTCTCTTATCTCAATCTTCAAGAACCTTAGCGACTTGAGATCGTTATCTCAACCGTCGACAGACGCCCACCTTAATGGTCTTCGCGGGGCGGTCCTCACTCAGGGAGACCACCTTGACCTCGCCGGACGAGCCGGGCGTGGCATTGGTCTTCGCCTGAGGAGCCCCCGAGTCGGTGGCGCCGGATGGGTGCGTGTAGACGGGTCCGGCCAAGTCCAGAGCCATCTTGTCGCATCGCAGGGACTCCGGCCTGTCCACCTTGACGACAATGGGACCTCGCGGCCCCGGCATCTTCACCACCATGTACGCATAGTGGGTGGCTGCCATGAACTTGGCCAACGTCGGTCGGCCAAGCAGGGCATTGTACGGGAGGTCGAAGTCCGCTACCTCGAAGTCGACTACCTCCATACAATAGTTGTCCTCCTCCCCAAAGGTGACGGGAAGGCGGATACGCCCCAAGGGTATGGATTCTGTCCCTGGGGTGACGCCGTAGAACGGGAGGGTTGGAAGCTACTCCCGCTCTAGAATTTGTAGCGCCTGAAACGCCTTAGAGGACAAGAGGTTGATGGAACTCCCAGCACCCGCCCAAGCTTCACGTTCCGGATTGTGGGTGCAACCACCATCGGAAGGTGCCCTAGGCCGGCGGTGCTCTCAGGGTGGTCGGCCTGACTGAAGGTGATCGGTGACTCCGACCACCTCAGCAGCCTACTCGACCCTAGACTTGGTGCTGTGGCGCATACCTCCTGCGTCAACAGCTTGAATTGCCGGTTGGAGGAGTAGGTGGCCGAGCCACCATGGATGTACGCCACCGTGTGCTCCGTCCGCTGGAAAGCTAGCGGGGCGGGTCCCTCGTCATCATCGTCGTTGGGAGGGCGACGCTTCTTGAGCCGTCTCTCTACCAATTTCGACACGACCTGGCAATCAACCAGATCATGCGCATTGGACTTGTGGATGGGGCAATACCCTTTGCCCCCTCCATCTTCCTAGCGGTCGTCCCGCCGGCCGCGGTCGTCGTCACGCCGGTCACGACGGTCATCCCGCCGATCACGGTGATCGTTCTGCCGCGGCCTGGACTCCTTCTGGTCGCGCTTGGCGGCCAAGACATGACCAGCCTTGGACGCCTTGCGCTTCTTCTTTTAAATGCGGTCCTTGAGCTGGAACCCTTGAGGCCCGGCTTCGCTCCGGCCACCGTGCTGCCTTTCGGCCGTGCGCTCTCGAGCCTCCGCCGCTCGGGCACACTTATGCGCCAAATCAAACAGCTCGGCGTTGGACGCGATGTTGTGCGTAGCCATCTTCTCCAGCATCTTGCAATCCTTTACGCCCCTTCGGAAGGTGATGATGACCGCTTGGCTGGAGATCTTGGGGATAGTGTTGCGGCACTGGCTGAAATGCCGGATAAACTCCTGCAAGGACTCACCCTTTTTCTGCTCCAGGGCGTGAAGATCATCCTCCACCCCCGGCTGGATGTAGGAGCCCTGAAAGTTAGTGACAAACTGGTCACACAATTCCCCCCACGAGCCTATCGATGCTCGTGGGAGGTTCAGCAGCCAAGAACGGGCGGAACCCGTCAAGACTGTGGGAAAGTAATTGGCCATGACCTTTTGGGAGCCGCCCGCAGCCTGCACCACCATGGTGTAGATCTGTAAGAACTCCAGATTAGTCGAGCCATCATACTTCTCGACGATCGTGGGGCGGAACTTCTCCGACCACACCACTCGGCGCAACCGGGCAGAGAACGCCTTGCACCCCACGCCGTAAGGGGCCGGCGTCGCTCGCCGGAGCCCCGACGCAACTCGGAAGATGAGGAATCTTCCCCGTCGCCGCCAGAGTGTCCCCCATAGCCAGGATCTGCCAGCTTCGGCTGGTCCCGGGCCTGTATGCGACGGCGTTGCAGCTCGTCGCGCAAATCGCCATTGTGCCATTGACAGCGCTCCACCAGACGAGTCTGGAGGTCTTTTTTGCGCCCCCCTCCCTGGGAGGCACTCGCTACGGTATTTGGGCTAAGCGAACTTGGTTCGGGCGGCTCAAAGCATGCGTGCGCGCGGCCCGCGACTTCGAGCGGGGCACTCCACCGGGAACGCCCGTTCGCCTGTAGACCTCGACCCGGTGATGAGCCTCGTCCACGAGACACGCGATGTCCCGCAACCACGGCTTGGCGGGGGAACCCCCCGCCAGCTCCACCGGTGGGTGTTCCAACAGCATGCGTATAGCATGTAGGTTCTGGGACGGGGAGGCCTCCTCTAGGGCCAATCACCGCCGGACCGGAGGCGCATCCACCGTGGGAGGAACGACCCCCCGTGGATGCGAGACTTCCTCTGGGTCTGACTGCCGCCGGATCGGAGCCGAATCCGCCACGAGAGGAGCAACCTCCCGCGGACGCGACGAAGACGCCTCGTCCTGCCGCCGGCTGAGCGGCTTTCGGCCGGGATCACGAGCTCCATCTGAGTCGCGCCTGAAAGTGCATCTAGGCCCTAAGTGATTTTGGTGATTAATGAGTAACAATTATAGAGCTAACATTTCTATTGGAGATTGTGCACAGATGTTATACAGGTTAATTCCATGAGGTACATGTTTAAATGTGTTGGTGTACCCCTGAAAAGTGAATGTATTGCAAGAAGGCATCAAGACTAGTATTTATTTGTAAATCTTAATTTATTGAGTTCGAGGGATGCCGTACTATAAAGAGGGATGCAATGAAGAAGCTTATAAAGGTTCCTAAGTGCTCAAAATAGGTATCTCAAAGTTCGTGTGAGTTTTCTACTCAAAATACACCTCATACAGAACATATGCCATCAGAACATCCGACGAGGGTCGAAACATCCGATGGTGAGCCAGCCTGCCAGTTTTCAGAGCTATCCAGTAAAGGGTACATCGGAACTTCCATCGGAACATCCGACGCGGGTCGGAACATCCGACGGGAGATCAGAACATCCGATGCGGGATTGACTGCAGCAACGGCTAGTTTTCGGGATTTCCTATTTAAAGCCGTCTCTAATACCTTCCAAAGGTTGCTGACACTGTTTACTCACTCTGATTACACCTTGATTTGAACCTAATTCTTCCTGTGCATCTTCTCTTAAAGCTTTAGCCTTTGTCTCTCTCTTGTTCATCCTGTGAGATCTAGATCTAGAGAGATCAAGGCACCCAAGTGCTCCGCGAATTAGAGATCCAATTCTTGAGCACTTAGCGATTCTAATTTCTTCATCGCATTTGTTACTCTTGGAGGCTTGAAGGACTCTTAGACGGCTAGGTGTCGCCGGTGAGTTGCCGATCTTTGTGTGGCGTGCCTCCGGAGTTTGTGAAGGTGCGAATCTACCTCCGCAAGGAAAATGATTCAACTAGTGATCACCGATAAGTGCTTTGTGCTTCGCTGGTAAGGGGATTAGGGTCTTGGTGATCCGGGCTTTGTGCCTTCCCTAACGGTGAGTAGGATCTCCCTGCAAAGATCCGAACATCGGTAAACAAAAATCATCGTGTTTTTGTCTTGATCTTGTTTTGGTGTCTTTATTACTTGTGTTGGCCTGTTCTGAGTATTCTTGAATAGATATAACCTTGGTTTTGCGAGAAAACAGATTTTACTGCAGGTTTTCGACAAATCCAGAAAACCCCGGGTCGGAACATCCAACTCAGATCAGAACATCCGACGGAGGGTGTACTATACCACGTCGGAACATCCGATCCCCATCGGAACATCTGACCGACTGGTTACTGTTCAAGTCTACTAATTCCGTAATTTCATTTTATTCACCTATTCACCCTTCCTCTAGGCGGCATAGCGATCCTTTCAATTGGTATCAGAGCCTAACCTCCTGTTTTGAGCTTAACAGCTTGGAGAATCATGCCTAACAAAATAGACGAGATTGAGACTTCAAGTGAAGGCAACAAAAAAGCTGCTATTTCTTATGTTTATCCTGATTCAACATCCTCATCTCTTGTCTCTGTTCCCACTGAGCGTGCGTCTCACTTCGATGGCACATATTACCCACAATGGAGACATAAGATAAAGATGTATCTAATGTCTATTCATCTCTCTATTTGGAGAATTGTAGAAACAGGTTTCAAACCCAAGGAACCGGAGAATCTCACTGCTGATGAGGAAAGAGACTCCTTCCGCAACTATCAAGCCGTCAATGCATTATTTGGTGTTTTGAGCTCAAGTGAATTCAACCGAGTTGACGGACTTGAAGAAGTCAAAACAATTTGGGATACCCTCAAGGTTGTTCACGAAGGGACATCAAGTGTGAGGGAAACCAAGATCGAGCTTATCAATGGCAAGCTAGGAAGGTTCATCTTAGAAGAAGGAGAAGACTAGAAAACAATGTTTGATCAACTCATGGTGTTGGTTAATGAGGCAAAGGGGCTTGGTTGCAAGTCTTTCACTGATCATGAGATGGTCAAGATTCTACTCCGGGCTATCATTCCAACCAATCGCCATTTAGTGCAAACGATTCGAGATAGAGACAATTATCACTCAATCACACGGCATGAAGTGTTTGGAAGAATTCTTAGTGATGAGTTGATGGACCAAGAGGCCTCGAACATTAAAGAGATGGCTCAATCAAGCAAGAAGAAGAGCATTGCATTGAAGGACGATAGCTCAAGCAGTGATGAAGAAGATGGACAAATGAATATGGAAGAGATGGCATTCTTTGTGAGAAGATTCAACAAATTTCTTAAAAAAAATGGCTACAATAGCAAAGGCAAGAAGGACTCTGGCAAATCAAAATCTTCAAGAAGTTCAAAGAGAAAGTGCTATGAATGTGGTGAAGCCGGACATTTCATTACCGATTATCTACATAAGAAGGATAAGGACAAGGAAGATAATAAAGAAAGAAAAGAGTTACAAGAAGAACAAAGAAAAGAGTAAGAGATACAAGAAAAGTTCAAGAGGTGGAGCTCACATTGGTGAGGAGTGGGAGTCCGAATCCAACTCTGAATCCGACTCCGAGTCCGATGATGAGAGTGTTGCTTGCATTGGGATGGCTATTTCAAAAACGACCTCATCTCTATTTGGCGAATTGACGGATGACAATGATGAACGTTCTATGTGCTTCACGGCCAAGGGCCCTAAGGTATCATCAAGATTCTCTAAATCTCTAGTCAATTCTTATACTAACAACTCTAGTGATGATGACGATGATATGAGTCATGCTAGCTTGGTCAAGATGATGAGAAAGTTTGATATGGGTAAGTTAACCGAGCTCATGGAGAGAGTTGAGCAACAAGAGGACCTTCTTGAAAAAGGAGAAGACTTGCTCATCCTTGAAAAGGAGAGAAACCTCCAGCTTGAGATAAAACTTGCATTGGAAAAGAAGAGGGTTGAGGAGATGACCAAAGAACTTTTTGAGGTCAAATCCAAAACAAGCTCTCTTGAGATCAATAATGCTTTACTTAAAGAAAAACTCATTGGTGCAAAGAAAGCACATGAGACTCTTAAAGTGAAGTTTAATGATCTGTTGAAGAGCACCTCTACTCCTCCAAATGCAACTTGTGATTCACTTCCTTCCACGAGCAATGGTTGTGTAAGGTGCTACAATATGGATGTGAATGCGTGTGCAACAAATTTTGCTACTTTGCAAGATCTTACTAGTGAGAATGAGAAATTAAAGGGTCTACTTGAGAACGGTATTTAAAGATCTTACAAGTCGAGTAAGGGATTTGATTAGATACTAGACAAGAGAAGAGAAAACTTCAAAAAGGTCGGACTTGGCTATGTTCCACCGAAGGGCAAGAAAGCACATGTTGTGGTGACACCGGTCACTAAGCCAATCCATTTCGTGAGAGAGCAAAGCTCAAAGGCTCACATTTCTCACTCTACTTTTAATGCCTCTTACATTCTTAAAAAGAATAATTTTGGTAGAGTGCTTATTTATCATGTTGGACCGAATCGTACTAATACACCTTTGGTGAGATCCATTTGGGTCCCGAAGGCTCTTGTGACTAACCTCAAAGGACCCAATCAAATTTGGGTACTTAAGACCAAAACTTGAACTTTGTAGGAATATCTCTCCGGTGGTCCTAGTTGGGTACTTGACAGCGGTTGCACTCATCATATGACCGGAGAGAAGGAAATGTTCTCACAAATTAACTGCTACAATCAACCAAGTGAGAGCATTACTTTTGGGGATGACAGTAAAGGTGATCTATTAGGTCTTGGTAAGATTGCAATTTCTGAAAATCTTTTTCTTACAAATGTACTACTTGTTGATTCATTGAAATACAATATATTATCGGTACAACAATTTTATGCTACCGGTTACGATTGTATCTTTTCTTGTGATGGTGTGAATGTCGTTCGAATGAGTGATGGTTAATAGCCTTTAAAGGTCATCGAAAGGGAAATCTTTATCTTGTGGACTTCTCCACGGATAGGCCTAGCCCTGGAATATGCCTACTGGCTAAATCTAGCATGGGTTTGCTTTGGCATCGCCGACTAGTCCATGTTGGTATGAGAAACCTTCACAAACTCTCGAAAGGGAATTACATCATTGGACTAACAAATATGAAGTTTGAGAAAGACAGGCCTTGTAGCGCATGTCAAGCGGGAAAACAAGTTGGAGCACCCCATCCTTCGAAGAATGTAATGACTACGACAAGACCTCTACAACTAGTACATATGGACCTCTTTGGACCTATTGCATACATAAGTATAGGAGGTAACAAATATGGTTTTGTTATTGTTGATGATTTTGCACGCTTCACGTGGGTATTCTTTTTGCATGATAAGACAGAAACGAAAGAAATATTAAAGAAGTTTATGAGAAGATCTCAAAACGAGTTTGAAGTGAAGATTAAGAAGATTCGAAGTGATAATGGGAAGGAATTCAAAAACACCGATGTTGAAGAGTACCTTGATGAGGAAGGTATTAAGCACGAGTTCTCGGCTCCCTACTCCCCTCAACAAAACGGAGTGGTTGAGAGGAAGAATCGAACCCTCATCGAGATAGCGAGAACCATGTTGAACAAATACAAGGTTTCGAACATATATTGGGCGGAAGCTGTGAACACCGTCTGTCATGCCATCAACCGACTTTATCTACACAAGTTACTAAAGAAAACTTCGTATGAGCTCCTTACTGGTAACAAGCCGAATGTTTCATATTTCAGAGTTTTTGACAGTAAGTGTTATATTTTGAATAAGAAATCTAGAAGTTCTAAGTTTGCTCCTAAGGTTGATGAAGGTTTTATGCTTGGTTATGGATGAAATGCCTATGCGTACCGAGTTTTCAACAATACCTCCGGTGTGGTTAAAATCGCGCACGACGTGACATTTGATGAGACTAATGGCTCTCAAGTGGAGCAAGTCGATCAATGTGTTCTACATAAAGAAGAGCCACCTTGTGAAGTGATCAAGAAAATAGCTATCGGAGATGTCAAGTCACAAGAAGGTGTTGAAGACGATGATTTATCTCCTTCATCAATTCGAGTCGAACCTCCAACAATTATTTAAGAAGAGGAAGATGACAAATTAAGTGAATGTGATGATAATGAAGATCCTAACCCACCAAATGCACATCCAAGAGTTCGTCAAAGTGTTTAACGAGATCATCCCGTCGAAAGTATCATTGGTGATATAAACAAGGGAGTAACTACTAGATCTCGTCTTTCAAATTTTTGTGCATTTTACTCGTTTGTCTCCTCTCTTGAGCCACTAAATATAGATCAAGCTATCAAGAATCCCGATTGAATTATTGCCATGCAAGAGGAGTTAAACAACTTCACTAGGAATGAAGTGTGGAAGTTGGTGGAAAAACCGAAGAAAAATATTATTGATACAAAATGGGTCTTCCGCAACAAACAAGACGAATATGGTATAGTGACAAGAAATAAAGCACGGTTGGTTGCACAAGGCTTCACGCAAATCGAAGGTTTGGATTGTGGTGAGACTTACGCTCCTGTAGTAAGAGTAGATGCTATTAGAATTTTAATTACTTTTGCTACTCATCATGGTTTTAAGTTGTGGCAAATGGATATCAAGAGCGCTTTTCTTAACGGTCCACTTTCCGAGCTTGCCTACGTTGAGCAACTACCAGGATTCGAAGATACAAAGTATCCAAATCATGTCTACAAACTCAATAAGGCGCTTTATGGGTTGAAGCAAGCACCACGTGCATGGTATGAGTGCCTGAAGGATTTTTTGGTGAGAAAAGGTTTTGTAATGGGTAAATCTGATCCTACACTCTTTACTAAGCTAGTAGATGGTGACATCTTTGTATGTCAAGTTTATGTTAATGATATCATATTTGGATCTACTAATAAGTGTTTTTGCGAGGAGTTTAGTAGCTTAATGACTAAACGGTTTGAGATGTCTATGATAGGAGAGTTAAAGTTCTTCCTTGGACTACAAGTGAAACAAATGAAGGAAGAAACTTTTATTAGCCAATCAAAGTACGTGAAGGATATGCTTAAGAAGTTTGATATGAGCGACGCCAAACCAATCAAGACTTCTATGCCAACAAATGGTCATCTTGATTTAAATATAAATGGTAAGGACGTCGATCAAAAGGTATATCGTTCTATCATTGGCTCTCTGCTTTACCTTTGTGCATCTAGGCCTGATATTATGCTTAGTGTGTGCTTGTGTGGAAGATTTCAAGCTGCACCCAAGGATTGTCACTTAGTGCCAGCCAAGAGAATCTTGAGATATTTGATACACACAACCAACTTTGGCCTTTGCTATCCTAAAGGGTCAAACTTTGACCTAATCGGCTATTCGAATGCGGATTATGCCGGTTGTAAAGTGGATAGGAAGAATACCTTCGGTACTTGCCAATTTCTTGGAAGGTCGCTCGTTTCGTGGGCGTCCAAGAAACAACATTCAGAGCCTATCCACACCGTTTAATATATTACCGCAGGACATTGTTGTGCCCAATTACTTTGTATGAGGCAAACCCTGAGAGATTATGGCCTTAACCTCAACCACATCCCACTTTTATGTGACAATGAGAGTGCCATAAAAATAGCCAACAATCCTATTCAACACTCCCGAACCAAACACATCGATATTCGCCACCACTTCTTAAGAGACCATTCAACTAAAGGTGATATCGATATTACTCATGTGAGAACCGAAAACCAACTTGCTGATATTTTCACCAAACCCCTTGATGAGAGAAAATTATGTGAGTTGCGGAGTGAATTGAATATCCTTGACTCTCGGAATGTTGCTTGAAATATTGCTCACATTGATCGGTGATTGAAAAGGTTTTACTTTATCTTGTTATCCTTTAGCTATATAGGTCTATATAAATGTATTGATTGATTTGGCTCTTCGAATTCTGATATCCTATTTATTCACGGATGACCTTAGCCTGATTGATTGATATGATTACGGGTCATTCATGGGTAAATTCATTTCTTAGAACTCCCCTCTATCCTCCCGGAGCAATCTCATCTATTCTCGAGGTGTCTGGAGTCCAATTTTTTCATATCCAGCAAGAGGGGTTCGGATGTTCCGATCGGCATCGGAACTTCCGATGGGATCCAGTGGGGGTATCGTCGGATGTTCCGACTAGCGTCGGAACTTCCGGTGCTGTCCAGTAGGGGGTCCGTCGGATGTTCCGTCGGAACTTCCGTCGGATGTTCCGACGCGTCCCAGTTTTATCTCCTATTTAACTTTTCACCGCGTGGGTCTCTGTTCTTTCTACCCCACGGGTGTTAACCCTAAACTTTTACCTCTCCTTCTCTCTCTCCTCTTGGGCGGCGACGGCACAGGAGCTCCGACGCGCGGGGGATCTTCCGGCGGCAGCGGAACTTCTGGCAGCGGTGGACCGTACGGCGGTGAATCTTGCGACCTGCTGCCTCTCCACTGCCTTCACCTCCTTCCTGCTCATCTCCATCCTCCTCCATTGAAGGTAAAAGCCCCAAATCATGAAATCCTCTATAACGTGCAATGTGCGCCGTTTTTGTTCGAGTTCGTGGCTAAATATGCGTCTATATTGTTCATAGAAGCATTCCCTACCTATTGCTGCCTCGGATTCGTCGTTTGGATGCGAGATGTGAAAAATCCCATTTAGGGCATGTGCTGTACACCGTCGGATGTTCCGACCCCCCGGTCGGATGTTCCGATGGGGTACTCACTGACCTGATGGAATTTCGACCATTCTCTTTCATCTGTTTGATTCCATCATATATATGTCTTGCAGATGTCTTCCTCTAAGCGACAACGAACCTCCAGTTCAACTGTCGGCCCTCCTTCAGCTGAGCCCAATGAGAATCCTTCGATCTTTCACGAGAGGTTGGCTCAGTGGACGCGGCCAAACATCCGTGATCCCATTGGTCCTTTGTTGATCAAGAAGACATCAAGGACATTCCCTCCCTCTGTCACTCCGAAGATTTTTGGATTCTATGTCGCGGATGTTAAGGAGATTCACAATCACAGAGTTGATGATCCTTTGAAGTATGAGAAGGAAGAAGGGACTGATGAAAGATTTTGGAACTTGTTTCATCAAGATTTCTATGATGTTGCTTTTGTGAAGAAGAAGAATCCAGTCATGCGCATGCAATTCATTGACTGGGAAGGCATGGCTCTGTCAAACAATCCAGTCATCAATGAGGTCATTGCTGCTTGTGACACCATGGGATTAACTGACATCTTGAGCTTCCAGCATGATTGGAACGATGAAGTTATTTATCAGTTCTATGCTTCATTGTACTTTGCTGGGGGTGCCGCTGGCGACTTCTTCTGGTTCATGTGCGATGGAGTTTGGTACAACTTCTCGAAGAGAGAATTTGGCCAGTACCTGAAGCTGTCCACTAGAGGCAACATGGAGGAGCTCCATGATGTGGATGCCCTAAAGAATCAAGACTTGAAATTCTTGTATGATGGGCCTATTCCCACTAAGGCAGGAGCAACTGAATCCATGAAGTCATTCTACCAAGTGCTCAATCGCATCCTTCGCAAGACTCTCTGTCCTAGGGAAGGTGACGCTTCTCGTGTTCTCTCCTATTCTCGCAACCTTCTGATGAAAATTGGTCTGCGTGAGCGTCCTTTTGATATCTTGGACTTTATCTGGTGTGAGATCAAGATCTGTGCTTGTGATCCAAAGAGGAGCTGCCCTTATGCTCCTTATCTGATGAGCATGATCATTCATGTCACTGGTCTCATGTTTGTACTGGATGTGAAGCATACTCCATACCTAGTGACCACCTGTGGACTGGCTTCTCCTGGTGGGACTTTTGCGGCACCACCCAGGAGGGGTTCGGCTACTCGTGATAGCGCGGGGCCTTCTTCTGCTGCTCGTGATAGCGCGGGCCTATCGTCAGCTCGGTCCAGTCCATCATCATCTGGAGGCTCCATCAAAAAGATGCTGAAATCCATTTTCTCCATGTGCCGCAAGACAAATGATCGAGTTCAAGAATCCATTGTGCGTCTTCGCGACAATCGAAAGCAGATTCAAGATATCAAGAAGCATCTTAGTATGCCTCTTTCTTCTGATGATTCCGCATCCTCCTACTCCACCATTGACACCTATACTCGAGGACTGTTTGGGCTTCCTCCTTTCGGTGGCGGCAACGACGACGAGGATGAGGTCACCGGTGGTGGTGGTGGTGCTGGTGCTGGTGGTCAGGGTGGCAGCAGCAGCAGCGATCCAGAGTGGATTGATTGATCCAGTTTGTTTTTCTCTTTTTGGCGTCTTGATGCCAAAGGGGGAGAAATGTTCTGGGAGAGCAAAGTTATCTCATTCCTATCTTAGATTCCTTGTTTGAAACTTGAATGTTTAAGTGCAACTATGTTTTAAACTTGATGTTTTATATGGTACGCTGTGGCTGTAAGACTTTATTTATTCTGTGATGATGATGTAATGGTGAATTGTTAGTAATTTCTGTTTTTCGCAATTGTGTGATATATCCTGTCATATTGCATCTAGATTCAAATTGGTCAAGGATATAAGGGGAGCTCTTGTTGTTATTATTGTCATAGTTTCAGGGGGAGCTCCTTCATATATTCTTGTTTATAAATATTTTTGTGAGCTATAATTGTTGTCATCAATACACCAAAAAGGGTGAGATTGAAAGTGCATCTAGGCCCTAAGTGATTTTGGTGATTAATGAGTAACAATTATAGAGCTAACATTTCTATTGTAGAATTGTGCACAGATGTTATACAGGTTAATTCCATGAGGTACATGTTTAAATGTGTTGGTGTACCCCTCAAAAGTGAATGTATTGCAAGAAGGCATCAAGACTAGTATTTATTTGTAAATCTTAATTTATTGAGTCCTAGGGATGCCGTACTATAAAGAGGGATGCAATGGAGAAGCTTATAAAGGTTCCTAAGTGCTCAAAATAGGTATCTCGAAGTTCGTGTGAGTTTTCCACTCAAAATACACCTCATACAGAACATATGCCATCAGAACATCCGACGAGGGTCGAAACATCCGATGGTGAGCCACCGCCAGCCAGAGCTATCCAAGAAGGGTCCATCGAACATCCGACGCTGGCCTAACATCCGATCGAGATCGTAACATCCGATGCGGGATTAACTGCAGCAACGGGTAGTTTTCGGGATTTCCTATTTAAAGCCATCTCTAATACCTTCCAAAGGTTTCTGACATTGTTTACTCACTCTGATTACACCTTGATTTGAACCTAATTCTTCCTGTTCAGCATTGTCGGCGTATTTCAGCCAGACAGGTTTTTCCGGGGACTGATCCGGTTGTTCGGCAGTGGGGTGTGCGTAGTTGAATCACTCCGCTCTCCTCTCAGGCGCAAGAACGCAAGAACAAGCACAAGTTTTACCCAGGTTCGGGCCCCCTGATCGGGTAACAGGCCTAGTCCTGCTCAAGCCTCTTGCGGTATGAACTGGCTATTTTCGGGGGTCCGGTTCATGAACCAAAACTCTTTGTCCCCCATACAGATGCACCCCCTGCCCTTATATACTCAGGCTGGCGTGAGTTACAGAGTACTATTGAACAGTGCACATTAAATGATCTTGGCACTGTAGCTGTCCCATTACTGATCACTCGTCGAAGTCGCCGCCCTGCCATACTCCTGTAGCATCCGAGGGACAGGAAGGAAGCGATATGGCGGGCGCCTACCCTTGCCGCCCTGCCACTGCGCCTCGACCCACGCACCTGCAGAAGCGACTGTGTAGCTGACACCATAGAGTGGCTGGGGCAATCATTCCGTCAGCAGGCCCCCGCCCACTCTGTCAGACCAGTTCCGTCGCATTGAATGACCCGGATTTGGTGTATCCCAGGGAAATCCTTAGCGATGAAGCTTCTTTGCACACCTTCGCCTCAGATCTCGATAGTGGGGTCCGACGCCTCCTAGCGTGCTCGTGTGCGCACCTTTGCTCGCTCGCCGGGCGCCACATGCCCTGGTCGCCCGGCGCCTAGGGCCTGCCCGCCGGGGCACCACGTGTCTCGTCGCCGGGGCTGGGGCTGAACGCCCCCGCCTGTCAGGCGCCACGTGTTGAGAGCATACACTCAACTCACTTTTCTAACCGCACTCGAATCGCTTGGGCTCGTGTTATCAACACGGGACCCCATCGGGTGCCCCGCATGGCAGCGACACGGGAGTACACCCCGGTGTAGAATACACCGACAGTAGCCCCCGGGACCACACGGAGACGCAGACCTTCCTTGTCCGGATCAAACTGCCGCATCGGGAAGCGCCGCGAATCAGGGGGTCCCACCACTTTCTCTGCACCGTTGCCTCCGCCTTTTCGGGAACTGACGCTGCGCATGGGGAAGTGGACGGTCGTGGAGACTGCGATACGGCGCCATTATGGTTCCGCCAGAAACGGCCCCACTTCCACCACTCTGCGTAACTCGAAGTGTCACGGCCCATAGGGAGAAACCAAAACGCCGGGGCCTTACCTATAAATTGGGGGACTTAGCCTCGTGGCTCACCCACCCAGCCTTTGCCAACTCTTGCGCAATCGCCTCCTGCCTGTGATTTAGCTCCTTCCCGCTGGTGGGCCCCGCATGGCAGCGACGTGGGAGTACACCCCGGTGTAGAATACACCGACACCTCCAAATTCAATGAAATAAATTTCGATATACTCATAAAAATGAATACTTTTATTTAAAAATGTCATTTGCACCATTGCATGCATATGTTTGTTTGTGCATTTATTGTGTATTGTTTGTTTGTGCTAGATCCGGTCGTTTACGCTGTTGCTACTGAAGACCCGTCCAGACGCCCAGAAGACTGGATTTACGGCAAGTCATTGTTGACTTTTCCCCTAAATATTTGTTGATCATATTGCCGCCTAGCACTACAGGAAACGCGTTCAGTGTGGGCGGCCAGAATAATCAGTGTCGGCGGCCAAATGCCGCCGACAGATCAATGTCGGGGGCACAAATACAGCCGCCGACACAGACATAATTATTTTTGGCGGCAATACTTCACCACGACAGCTATCACCACCTTACGCTCACGAATGAATTTCAAAATTTTGCTCCGCCAAATATTCTATTTCGCGGCACGACATTAATCACGACATTGTTACCTCCAGAGACGGTCGATAATCGGTGGACGTTTATGTGGACCCACGTGCGGCCGACGAGGTCGCTAACAAGCGGGCCCAAACCGAGATTGGAGGCATGTGTGTCGGCAAGATAAACATAGCCACGACACGATAAAAAATCGGGCGGGCGGTGCTCGAACCCACGACTGTAGGGAGCACACGCACAGCAGGCCGATAGCCAAGTGAGCAAAGTTGTTTATTCAACATCCTTAGGCTCCACATTCTTTTATATGTGTCTCATGAGTCGATGTCGGCGGTATTCAACTGAGCCGACATATCCCTCCCAAGCCACCTTGCCTCTTGCCTCACCCGCCCTCGTGCTACCACGGCCCAAACCGTAGGCGGGGGAGGCATGTGTCGGCGGCATAAGTATAGCCGCCGACACAAAGAAAATAAATAAAATCAGGGAGCTTGGCGGTGCTCGAACCCACGACCTGCGGGGAACACACGCCGTGCCGCGCGCTGATAGCCAAGTGAGCAGAGTTGTTTATTCAACATACCTAGGCTCCACATTTTTTTGTATATTTGCCTGCTAGGTCTGTGTTGGCGGCTCTGTCTTGGGCCGCCGATATAGGTCCCTCAGTGTCGGCGGTTTTGATATTGACCGCCGAAATAGATCCTCCCCCAAGCCGCCCTCTCTTGCCCTCACCCAAGCCCACGAGTCTAAGCTAGGTGCCAAGTGGCTTCCTAATTCATGCTGTTGGCATTAGGACTCCTTGGCCGAGGGAGTGCCGTGTTGGGTCGACCTCTATGGCGACTTTCTTTCGGACCGTGAACCGCCTAGCACGGAAGCCATCGAGCACGCCGTGAGGGTTTCAAAGGAATACGCCTTAGAGCTCGAGCCGAGACACAAGATCGCTTAGGCAACGAGGTCTCATGCCAATTTCATGACTTAGGTAGGCATCTTGCAGCTAGCTAGCAAAGACGGCCGGGCCCGGGAGGGCATGGAGAGAGCATGGGTCGGATTTGCATCGAGGGCTCGTGTCGGTGGCAACACAAGGAGCCCGCCTTGAGCCCGCTTATCTCTCGCACCCCCGGGCCCACGGGGTGTAACCTAGGTGCCTAGTGGCTTTCTACGTCATGTTTTTGCCATGAGTCCTCATTGGACCATGGAGTCCCGTCTCTGGTCGACCTCCATGGCGACTTCCTTTGGAACCATTAGCCGATCGAGCCTGAAAGCCGATACGACGTTAAGGTTACAAAGAAAATCGCCAGAGAGCTCGAGCTACGTGGAAACGATATCCGCCGCCCACGATCGCTTAGGTTACAAAGAAAATCGCCAGAGCTCAAGCTACGTGGAAACGATATCTGGCCGCCCACGTATCGAGCTTCCTGGCCGTCGAGACTGACTTTTCTGGCCGCCCACATAGATATTGTTTCCTGTTGCTCGAGCCACTTGGCACCTAGCCTAGACCCCGTGGGCCCGGGGGAGAGTCGGAGATGCATGGCGGGAAGATGTTAGGCTTGAGGGGGAGGGTCTATGTCGGCAGTCCGACATTTGGCCGCCGACATAAATGGACTCTATGTTGTCGGCCTCAATAATTACTGCCGACACTAATGGCGCTATAGCGGCGGTCAGAGTCTTAGCCGCCGACACAGATCCTCCTCCCTCAAGCCCGCCTTCTCTCCGGCTCTCCCCCGGGTCCACAAGGGGCTAGGCTAGGTGCCAATTGCCTTCATAGGTCATGATATTGGCATTAGGCCTGAATGTATCAGGTAGGGCCGGCTCGGCTCAAGCGCTACGGCAAGATCCTTTGGAACCCTAATGTCGTATCAGCTTTCGGGTTCGATCGGCTTACGGTTCCTAAGGAACTCACGGTAGAGGTCGACCCGAGACGGCACTCCCCGGTCCAATGAGGCCTCATGCTAATAGCATGACCTAGGAAGCCATTTGGCACGTACCGAAGACAACGTGGGCCTAAGGAGGGCCGGGGAGGGATAGCGGGCTTGGGTCAAAGGCATTATGTCGTCGGCATAATAGGTCGCCGCCGACACTAATGTATCCATGTGGTCGGTATAGTGATGGCTGCCGACATTGATTATCTATATCGGCGGCTAAAATGAAGGCCCCCGATATTTCTTTATATCACTGACGAAATGGCCCCACAAATTAAAGAACTGTTAATGTACTCGATGTCGGCGGTTTATTTAACCTATGTCGGGGCCCGGCCGACATTGAGCTTAATATAAAGAGGGTTCGCGCGCTAAGTGCCCTAGCACTTAGCGCACGAGAGCACATACGCGCTTATCGCCCGCCCTTTGCCAAGGGTCTCCCCGCCCACATCACATGCCACGCCACTTTGCCACACACACACATCACCGGTTGCTTCCTCGCCGCCGCCATCTCCCAGCGCCAAGCCGCCCCCCCCCCCACCCGCGCCCCTCCCCTCCCTTCCTCCTTTTCTCCACTCTCCTCCTCGGCCGCTTTTTCGCCGTGCCACCGCGCCTCAAACCCTCCTTCCTCCGCTACTGCAAGGCCGGCACCCCAACCCGAGGTAATCCCGTTTTTTTTTGTTTAGAAGCTATGTCGCCGGTATTTTTGGACCGACGACATTAGTGCTTCTAATTAGTTAAGTAAAAGGACAAGTTAGACGTAATTTTTATGATTAGTGCTTGTTAATATGTGTTGAGGTCGTAGCATGTACGGAACCATAGTCAAACCCGTCGGGGCGCCACAAATTTTAAATTTAACGCGGGACGGTGATTCGTTGTGTTCCATTTACTTAAAATGTTAGTGCTCCCGAGCTGTCCACGTTTGGACAGCCCATGGATGTTGGTATGAGTATGGGGTAGTGACCATGGGAGGTGCACGGCCGTGATTCCGCGGCGTAACCTCGTCGCCTTCCTAGTGCATAACATAAGCGCACGTCAGACCCGTGGTTGCACCGAGGATCAGGGGTTATGCCGCCGAATTCACCTGCACCTCCCATGGGCACTACCCCATACTCATACCAACATCCGTGGGTGGGAAAGCCTCCTATGTAGCTAGACATGGAACGCTTATTTGGTGTGGTGGATAAGCCTTTTGACTTGCTGTAATTGTTCAATAAATGTATAAATCTAGAATTTAAAAGCATGTATGAATGTACATATAGTGATTAAGAGATGGAAGACCGACGGTGGATGTACGATGGATGGATGAGATCTGGACAAAGACACCGACGAGTGGTTCGATAAGGCGAAGCATTCGTCAAGAGGCTTTTTCAAGATTCCCCAACCCTAACTTAGCAAAAGTGCCTTGTCTTTGCGCCGATTTGCTCGAACACGGAGAAGAGGTCAAAGAGGGAAATTAGCGAGCATATCAGAGGCATGGCTTCAAGGCAAACTACTTTGTATGGGTATATCATGGAGAGAGGAAGCGTCCCGCGCGGTGTCAGCTCTGTGGATTTTGGGGAGGGCTACGACGGTTGAGGTCGATGATGGACGAGCTAACGGATGATGTGGGTAGGGCATTCGATCTCTCCCGAGGAAGAGTCCGAGCCACTTGCACGTAAATTCAAGGAACTCCTTGAGTCGCAAAGAGCCGCTCCATGAGCGAACCGATGTTACCGCGTTGTCGGCGGTGTCGCTATTCGATGGCCGTTAAGACAAAATACAACCTCTCACCAATTGTTTCAACGACTGTAAACTGTTGGACAGACCTACTTCGGTTGGACACAAGATGACTCCAAATTTGTATGAGTCGAAAAAAGCTTCTTAGCGTGTTAGGCATGCCGCGAGAGAATAGATTATCGTCCAAAATTTCTGCATGCTTTTATCGAAGACCGATTCTCGGGCTGACTTATTGCAAACATTGCGCGAGAGTCGGTACATGCTAGTTAAAGGACGAGATGATGTAGATGATGCATAACGGTTGCTCGTAAAACCTTTCGTTTCTTTCCCATCTCTCAACGCCGCAACGCCTCAGACATGTCCAAGTCCACGGCTAGGCACATGAGGTGGCATAAAGACGGCAAACGAGAAAGGAAGGCGTGATGATTCATCTGCCGATGCGAAGCTCGGAGGCATTTTGACCAGAACATCCTGAATTTGCGTACCGATCCCGTAAATGTGCGCATTGGTCTATCCATCGATGGGTTCACACCATTCAATATGACCTCGCACCCGTATTCTTGCTGGCCAGTATTTTCCATCCCGTACAACCTTCCACCTCAACTGTGCATGAAGGAAGAATACATGTTTCTTTATGTTATCATACCCAGGCCCAAATCTCCTGGAAAAAATTTAGACTTATTCATGCAACCACTTGTAGAAGAGCTGAGTGACCTGTGGACCAAAGGGGTCTTGACACATGATAGCTACAAGGGCCAGAACTTTAGAATGCGAGCCGCCTACCTGTGGTCAATTCACGACTTTCCGCCTATGGTATGTTTTCGGGTGGAGCACGATGGAATCTTGTCGTGCCCAAAATGCTTGTGTAACATCGATGCATTCAAATTGAAAAAGGGGGCAAGGCTTGTTGGTTCGATTGTCACCGCCGATTTCTTCCGCTCAATCATCCATTTAGGAGGGAAAGAAAAGTTTTTCAGAAGGAAAGAGTATTAGGAACCAACAACCACCATTACGGTTTGAAATAGAGGATATTATTAAATGGCATGAAGGTTTGGCAAAGAAGGGTTACGATGGCGAAGGCTATGGGAAGGTGCACCATTGACTCATAAGTGCAGATCTATAACCTTCCTTACGTTAAAAGATCCAAGCAAACCAAGACAACCTCGACCTGATGCACCAGGAGAAGAATGTCTGTGAGGCCTTAGTCAACACGAACTGGGACATCCAACATAAAACTAGAGATAACACAAAAGCTCGGTTGGATTGTGCTGTGATATGCGATCGACCAGAGATGAACCTAAATGAAAATGGAATGAGACCTAGAGCAAAATACTGTCTGACACGTGCCCAAGTAAGAGAGATTCTAGTGTGGATGAAGGAAAAGTTGAAATTTCCATATGGTTATACGATGAGCCTTCGTCATGCCGTTAGTATGGACCAATGCAAGTTAAATGGAATGAAGGCCCACGACTACAAAGTTTTCATAGAGCGTTTATTCCTCGCCGTATGGCGTGGATATGTTGACGACGCTATTTGGAGAACTATGTTGAAGCTGAGCTTTTTCTATAGAGAGTTGTGTGCCAAAAAGATATCCGCCTCGAGAATGGAGGAATTGGAGAAGGAAATCATTGTTATTGTCACAAAACTCGAGAAGCTATATGTTCCTGATTTTTTCAACTGCATGCAACATCTATTGGTGCACTTGCCATTATAGGCAAAAATAGGAGGACCAGCACAGTACAGGTGGATGTATCATGTTGAACGGATGATGAAAAATCTTAGATTGAAAGTGAAGAACAAAGCACGAGTTGAAGGAAGTATTGCCGAAGCTTGGATCACCCAAGAAATCGCATATTTTACGGATAAGTACTTTGCGACAAAGAACAAGATCCATGTGCCACAACCGAGGTATAAGAAGGCACGACGTATAAATAATTCCGATCTTGATGTGTTCAATGATCAAGTTGGACGTAACGTTGGCAAAAGCACAACACGTCATTTGGGTGAAGATGAAAAAATTATGATCCAGCTGTATGTGTACGATAACATGGATGAAATGAACGTGTACATGGAGTAAGTAAAAACATTTCTCAATTAAGTTTTAAACGCATAGTTATATTTCTCAAATTAACTAATTAAACACCTACACTTGTAGTCAATTTATTCAAGAAGAATGGAGAAAACCAGGTCAACCCTCGGGGAAACAAATTGACAACCTCAAACGACGAGGGTGTGGACCAGACCATCCTAACTTTCTTACATGGTTCTTTTACCACGTAAGTTTTTCTTAAACATACCATCTAATTACCTAACCCAACAGTACATGTTTTAATGAATCTTTGTACATGCTTGTCCTGCAGTGTCAAAGATACTCTAGCGTGCACAATGATCTCCGACAAATGTCACGTGGATGCAACCGTAGAATTAAGATTCATAGATGCTATGATTGCCATGGATATCGATATCGGTCCGAAGCGGCCGAGTCAGCCCGTCCAAATGCAACCACGGTGAATAGCGGCATCGTGAGTTATGTTGCAGACGCCCTTGGTGGTCCAGACGTAAAGTACTATGGGGTTATTGAGGAGATCCTCGAAATAAGTTATGAAGGCAACAATCAACTTTCGCTCGTGTTGTTCCGGTGCAGATGGTTCGATCCGGAGAGTGGGGTGCGGCGTACACCGGAACTAGGACTAGTTGAAATTAACCATAAGCACCTTTATCAAAGGCCCGACGTGTTCATTCTCCCTGAACAAGTTGAGCTAGTGTTCTATCTGCCGTACGCCCATCCTAAATATAAAAATTGGTGGATTGTCCATAAATGTCATCCAGTTGGTGGATTGTAAGACCTCACGGAAGAAGATTACGAGCCAAACCTAGACGTCGAACCATTCCAAGAACAAGAATTATTAGGGGAGTTGCACGTTGATATTGGGGATGTGCTAGTAGAACCAGATGAGGAAGTACAAGGAAATGAAGAGGAAGAGCAAAGAGAAGAGGGAGAAACTGAAGAGGACAATGAGGAAGAGGAAGAGGACGAGGACGAGGAAGAGGAAGAGGAAGATGAAGCAGAAGATTTTTAAGGCATTCAATATCTGGTTTTGTACATTTATATATGTCATTTACTTTAACTAAGAGTCTAATACATTTATATCTTTGACATTTGCAGGATGACAGGTCCTATGGCGAAAGCTTTGGCGAAGGTGAGGGCGGGGCGGAAGAAAATCTTTGGGAGGAGTGGCACGAGGAGTCGACAGCAGGAGGAGCCTGCCGAGGTGGCGGCCGCCACCCACAAAGCAGAGGAGCTTGAGGTGGCCGCCGCCGACCCACAGCTAGAGCTTGACGAGGTGTCGACCACCGCCTCACAGCAGGAGAGTGCGGAGGTGCCCACATCAGGCACTAGCAGGAGGAGGCCCCTCGTTCTGGTGCCCGATGACGACAATGCGGGTTTGCCAGAGGATTACGAGGATGAGACAAGCTTGGAGGGGAGTGAGCTAGAGGAGTCGGGTTCGGAGACCGACAAGGAGCTGGACTAGCGGGCGTTGCTGGAGGAGGAGGGGGGCGACGAGGAGGTGGCCGAGGATGACTGGGAGGCTCTCGACTTTGGAGCGGAGTCCTCTAGCTCCAAGAGATTTCGGGGTCGGAACAAATTGTCGAAAGCCCCCAATTCCCTAGAAGAGAGGGCCATCGTACATATTACAATGGGTGATAGGTATGTGTGCTAACCAGAAATCTTTCGTTTCGATGTATTTTATTTCAATGCATTTCATTTCAATATATTCTATATGTAGTGGGATGGTTTGCGAAAACAAGGGGGCTGCACCTGAGCCGGGAAAGCAGCTTGGTGTGCTTATCAGGTCGCTCTACCCCGGGCGAGTTGGCGAGAGCGGGAATAAACGCCCCACGCTAAGTTGGGCCGACTACGAGCTCATGGGGTACGAGGATGGCGGAACTGTCGCCGAGGCAGTCGTCGACGAGTTCTGGGTTAAATACCAAATTTCTTTTATTCTCGCCGACGTTCGTGTTTATATCTTTACACATGAATGCATTTATTTAATCATGTGTCTATTTTGTTTCGCATAAGGTACCAGCTTCCTCTGGCGAGGACTACGCCTGCTCGGGTAGTCATCGGCAGGATGGCTACCAAGCTCGTGAAGGAGGCCCTCGAGCTTGCTCGTGTAGATGCGGTGATGAAGCACTACCGCAAGAGGGAAGAAAATGACTAGGACAAAGCAGGTCGGGAGTACCTCACTGCATCAAGACCTCCCATGGCGCCCAGATCGATGGATATGTGCACACGTGCTTGGAGGGACCTGTAGCATGTGGGCGCCCCAGAGTGGATCGACATGTCTAAGAGAAACCGGAAAACAGGACGCCACAAGCAGTTTGTGCAACACATACATGGGAGGTCTCGGCATGGGTCACGTGGCACGAGACCTAGTAAGCACACCTATCTTTTAATCCCTACAATCAATTATATTTCATAACTATATCTAATTAGGTCATTATTTAATTCCACGCAGGAGTTTCATACGGGGGTTGAACCCTCGGGATTCGCGGTTTGGAGGGCTGCACACACGCCCCATGTGCGGCTAGATGGGTTCCAGCCACCGATGCCGCCGCCGTCAGAGATGATTGTAAGTTCTTAAAACTTATTATTTCAATTCTTTAGACAACCGCTGCTCAGAACAAATATCACACATCTCAATTTTTGACAGATACATACACCGAGGCCTTGAGGAGAAGCACGGGAAGATGTTAACCCGAGGAGATGCCTGCTGACCTCGTGTTCTCAGACGACCAGCTTTGGCGAACGGGCTCACGGCAGTACGGGCGATATGAACACCGTCGTGCCGCCCCGACGCGCACAAGCGAGGTCGAGGTCGAGACGTCGGCAACAGGCTCCGCACTCGTAACAAGCACATCGCTGAATTGGAAGAACAGAACCGGCAACTTCGAGAGGAGAAGGCGCAGCGAGATGCGGAGCGAGAGTAGGAGCGAAAGGAGCGAGAGGAGGCGCGAAAGGAGCGGCATGCGCCATGGAAAATCAAGGCTGTCCAAGAATGTAACTCGCTCCTCCTGCTACTGTATTCAACAGTATTTACCCTTGCGTTGTTTCGCAAATTATTCCTTCCAGCTAAGCTCATTTGCTAACATGTCCTATTGATCAAGATGGGTTCCAAAGCAGTGGACCAAGACCTCCACCACCCACAGATGCATGCGGTGATGACGCAGACCTTGAGGGGCCCTGACCACGCTTTGTTCCCTACCTTTGCTCTCGCTCGTACACTACCGCAATTCCCGATGGCGTACTTTCCACCTGCACCGAGGCCTTCACCGGGGTAAGTTTGTGACCATGTCGTTTGATCCAAATAATGCAATACCTCTAATTTATACAAATATGATATTTCATCCTCTTTTGCAAAGGCCCGGCTTTGCAATGCAGGCGCGCGATGATTGCTTCACGGGGGATGTCGGCAAAGTGGCACGGGTCTCCGCTGAGCGCTTTGTCGCCAATATCCTCAATCCTCGACTACGACTTGAGTGGCGGCCCGCACGAGATGTAGTTAGGTTCTTCATTTCATTCTTCGATACTCTATATATTCGAACTTTGTGCGACTCGCTTATACTTTAGTGACAACATGTGACTTGTAAATATGTGTGGATCGATGTTTCGCGATAAAATGGTTGTATTTATCGCTTATTTAGTGTTTTATGATGATATGGTTGCATATGGGCTCGAAATAGTGGTGGCCAGCTTCTAAATATGTGTCGATGTGAATGTGGGAACTGGGAATTGAATATATGCTGGGAATTGGGTTTTTTTGCAGGTTGAAGTTAATGTTTTCAATAATTGGCAGCAATATGTGCCTCGCTAATATATCGTTGTCGTGACCTACTTTGAGCCGTGGACATAGATCTAGATCAATGTCGCGACTACACTACAGTGCCAAATGCATATATATACTCAGAGGCGGCCTTAGTTATACCGCCGACATAGATGCTTTCCAGAGGTGCCTGGGAATTCTGCTGGAAGGATCTGTGTCGGTGGTCCTTGGTATGGCCGCCGAAATAGCTCTAGACATGTGTCGCCTTCTCGCTTGTCATGTGGACCCCACTAGTCAGAGCGCCGTGACAGGATCAGGCCGTTTGCTATGTGGTATGTCGGCAGCTGTTTGGGCCACCGAGATAGCTGTTTTGTTGGCGGGGCGGCCGACACAATTATGCTATGTCGGCCAAGTAGTGTCGGCGAAGCTTTGTCGGCGGCTAGCCGCCGAGAAAGGTTAATGTCGGCGGTTTCTGGACCTGTGTCCGGGGCATTAGCCGTCGACACTGTTTCATATTCCTGTAGTGTAGAGTTCTAAATGATTTGCTAGATTTGCTAAGATGCATATCATATTGAAATGTAAAAAATGCTAATTGAATAGGCTGATAGTTAAATGCCCAAAAATTTAGTTATCATCATATAAACCTGATCCTTGTCAACCCTAGGAATATATATAACTTGTTTATTGCCATTTCATTGATTAGCTAATCGTTAAATGCTTAGCCCTGTTGTTTGTTGCTTGTAGTCGTCACTGTTATTTCATGTGAAATGCAATGTTTGAAATGCGTGATTTAAAGACAGTTGGCGCTGCCATGTTTGATAAAACGGGACTATTGGGGTACAATAGTTGGGTTATAGAAGGGAAAATGATTTTCGCAAAACCCTGGTTTGGGTGGATGGTTGTATGGATTGGTGCAGTACGCACGAGACTCGGGCCCAGTGTGGGGACCACCCAGATCCTTTAGGACCGAGTCCTTGAGGTAGACAAACTAAGTTCAACAGTGCGACCACGAGTGCTGGTATGGGCAGGCCCCGGTTGAGTACCCTTTGACCTGGTAGTTCGGGCATCTCACTTTGTGGAATAGGCAGCCCAGAATCCGTAGCACACGGTATCGCGCAGAATCCGTGGTTAACCTAACCGCTCAGAATCCGAGCAGAAATTGACAGTGTCCGTGGGTAACGGTGCCACAGAATTGAGTGCAGAATCCGTGGATAACGATGTCGCACAGACTTGAACCTATTGGCGCAAGAGGGGGCCACTGGCAACTGAGTACTAGCCCAGCGGTTGAATCCTTAGCGGTGATACCTGAGCTAGGAGCGAGTTGGTTAAAGACCTTGTGGTGATTTACTTTCTAAGTTACCTCTCGTGGATAAAGCGTGCAACCTCTGCAAAGTGTAGAACTGTCTAGACAGCCGTGTCCACGGTCAAGGGCGAGCGACGAAGCGCTGCCTCATGGTAGTATTTCCCATCTTTGTTTTCGAAATGGCGTTTTAAAGAGAAAACCACGACAGAACGTCGTGAGTCTTGTTTTGGGCCTTCGTAGCAGGACGCTGTGAAGTGATTGAGTTAGCATGACGGTTAGTCATGAAATTTACATGGCGGCTAGCCCTGAGATTATGATTTTAACATGGCGGATAGCCCTGAGATTTTGATTGATTTGGCGGTTAGCCCTGAAATTGGATTGCTATGGCGGATAGCCATATGATTATTGGATGGACATGGCAGGTAGCCATGAGTTGACGCTTGCGGGATAAAACCGGTGGGTGGCTGGAGTTTCAAAAGAAAGATATTTGTTTTAACTCTTCTTAACCCTTTTCCACATTTTCAAAGATATAGGAAAATTTGTAAAGTTGCCTTTCCGCAAAAGAAACCCTAATCCCTCCTTTACTAAGACCTCATATGCATATGTCAATTTGGCTTGCGAGTATTTGCACATATACTCACCCTCGCGTTCACTCGTGGGGCTGTTCATTCCAACGAGAAGGTCCGGAGTTTCAGAGTTACTACCCGGACGACGTTGATCCTGAAGACGACGGTTTCGCCGATGGTGTTCAGGACGTGGATTACTCCGACGCCTAGGATCGCTATACAGCCTTGCCTGTGGGATCGTGTTGGATTTTCCTTTTGGTTTTACTATGTACCCATGCTTCCGCAGTTATATGGCCTGCGTGCCAGTCTTTTGTATCATGAGCCTTAATGGTTGCACTCTGATGTAATATTTAATGTTTTAATGAGAATGGTTATGATCCAAGTGCTAGAATCTGTGTGTACTAGCTACTGATCCAGGGACTTGTACAGTAAGGCACAAAAGGGACTCGACTCGTTCAGCGGGTCTCGACATCACCCCTCCCTGCCATCCCAGGAAGCAATTGGTTGACGAGGTGAACCCCGATCTGAAGGTAGGCTTTCACTACATTCTTGCGTAATCTGTAGTATATAGCATGTCATGGTGTGTGTAGCCGACGAATTTTTTTGCTGTCAACGGGTGTAGATGTCAGACCCTGACGGTCCAGATAGGATGGAATGGACACCCGAGCTCACATTGTCGTTCCTAGAATATGTTGACGATGAGATTGAGAACGGCAACAAACCGACCAACTACCTCAACAAGGAGGGATACGAAAATCTGCAGTAGAGAATGTGGCATAAACACAAGATTTTTATCACAAAGAAGCAATTCAAAAATCATTGGGAAGCTCTTAAGGCGAAGTACAAGATTGGGGACACCCTGCTGAACCGGGCAACAGGATTGGGTGTCGATCCAACCACTGGGCGCATCAGGGCTAGCGACAGTTGGTGGAAAGCACAAATACAGGTACATTTTTCATTATTTCGCAACTCCAAGTGCTGATGAAACACTGCTAATCCATACAGTCAGTAATCAACATTATGCTGCTGTCCGTTCACTGCAGGTGGTCCCTGCAGCTAAAAAATTCAAGAAGGAGCCGTTGCCGCATAGGGAGTTGATGAGGAAGATTTTTGGTCCCTTGTTGGCAAGCAACAAGACTGCTCAAGTTCCATGTGCTGAACATATTGTCGACACGGCGGCGGAAGACGAGGACGACGAAGACCAAGAAGACGATAATCAACAACAGTGCAACATCCCAACCATTCCAACCCCACCATTCCAAGGTGCATGTCCTTCAAAGAGGCCGTCGTCGGGTCGGCATTCATTAGAGAAGCGTCGAAAGAAAGATTCGTCAATGGATGACATGTGCCGATCCGTAGCACACTTCTTCCAACGCAGAGATTGTGTACCTTTAGGCCAGCAACGTGTCATTGATGCTGCAGTCGCTGCTAAGAAGGTCGCCGCGGATAAGATTGCTGCTTCAGAGAAGGAGTACGACAATTATATGGACCTTGTTAGGGCGGACAATCACGCTGAAACCTCCATCATCTTCCAGTATGCCCGTCGTTTGCTCCGATCGGTTGATAACCGCAACCAGGTTAGGCAATTCGGCAGTCGAGAAGGGCGACTTATGTGGATCATGAACGAAGGACCTCTACAATTTCCTGGGATTGGTGGATGCTGATGTGCGAGTAGTGTTGCTCTATGTTTTTTATTGTCATTGTTCGCAGCCATGTTGGTTCATGTTATGGACTTCGCCGATTAATTTCCATGTCTATTCAGTGATGTCAATTAATTTGCAAGGTGCTATGATTATGGTTGGTGTGTTGTAAACATGTGCATTCAAACTTTTACCTTCTTGTTGCAGTTTTTAGCATCTACTGGCGTCGTCCTGCCGATCAGTGTTGTTTAGCGGTAAGATATTAAATTTTCGCGTGTTCATCAACATGACAGCTATGTAATTCACATATCCATCATGTTTTTTTGTAGATGGAAGAGTCTGATGATGAAGTTGATTTCATGGCCTCCCTAGCCATGGCTTTAGTATACCAGCGAAAGAGAAATACCACTGTACCTAGGGCTCCACCACGAAGAAGGTACAATGGTCATGCGTGGGTGATGGATCAACTACGGGATGAGACGAGGTGCAAGAACATGTTTCGAATGTGCAGGTCTGTATTCCATAGTCTTCACACCGAGTTAGTTCAAATGTACAGTTTGTGTGGCACTTCAGAAGGCAGCACCTATGAGGCATTAGGCCTATTCTTGTGGATATGTGGTCATGCCAAATCTGTTAGGAATGCAGCTTCACGAATCTGTTGGTTTTGATATGTGCCCTCTTTTTTATCATTTTCGGTAGATCACTACTATCTCGTAGACAAGGGGTATGCAAATAGACCTCACTTCCTTACGCCTTACAAGGGGGTGAAATACCATCAAAGTGATAGGGGTAGAAGGTCAAGGGCTGAGCGCAAGGAAGAGAAGTTTAACTACCACCATTCGTCTCGGAGGACCACCATTGAGAGGAGCTTCGGGATGTACAAGAACAAATTTTGGATATGCAAGGACGTACCACACTATGACCTAAAGACGTAGAGCACCATTGTTTGTGCCACCATGGGGCTTCACAACTATGTCAGACTTGCTGCAATTCGTGACGAGGTTTCGGATTCGGACGACGAGGAAGGTTCGGTTCCATATTTGGATACCTCTAGCAGTGAAGACGAGGGTGGAAAGAAAAGAAGACGTCGCGAACAACCTATTGATGCGGACTCCGCGTGGATGGGTCGTTTCTGTGATGGCATTGCAAACTCTATATATGGAATGCGAGAACATAACCCCGATCTGGGGGTTTCATATATTTTATCGCTGACCACTTTTGGGCAATTGTATGTGGTGAACCTAATTACATAAACATGTGCTATGATATGATAATGTTGTTACTGTGTATGGCTGTAGTAGTAGCCATGGACTCGCTAATGATGGATAGTGCAATGGTGTTAATTGCCTATTTGTGTAGTGTTTAAGCAGCAAATATGTTTGTGCTATAAAAATTTTAGCTGTAATGGTGATGTTCTGGAGCACCTTATTGCTGCCTTTTTTTGTTGCAATTTATCAATTTCTTCTGTGCATATTTTTTAATTTCTTACCGTGCATATGTAGGTGCCGGCACAAATGTTGCGTCATCTTTCATCCCATTGGCGCTATTATAACAACCATGTTTTTACTGTTGACAATCGTAATGGCGCCAACCTGGGGTTGTTCCGGTCTTCAGCCCGGTGGCGCCAACATTACCTTGCTGCCATTATTTTCAACTGCCCAATCCATAATTAATACGTTCTGACACTCTAGCATAAAAGCCCACTTGTTCAACTCAGCTTAATTATTCCAACGTAGCTGCAGCCATAATTGAGGATGTGAGATGTGCGGGGATCCTTCTCTCTCTGATACGAAGCCTAAAAAATACATAAATCTCTTTTCAAATCTTTGGGGAAAAAAACCACACAAGGCCCGGAATATAAAGTGCTATGGGTATGGTCTGTGCAAAAATTTAAAATTGTAGTTTTATGTTAATTTAAGCTGGAAAAGAGTACTATTGTTTGTTGTGCGCACTTATATTACACCGTTAAAATTATTTTTTAGCGTGGACGTGAAAAGCTAAAAAAACATATGATCAAAATATCTTGCAACATATATGGATGTCTTTTTTTCTTGTGAATCCCATCGCTTCATTTTCTTTGGAATGCATTGATTTGCTGTTCCATGACTAAAATCCAATCAGCGTACTCTCTTCAGTTTCATAATTCCTAACGTTTGAATAGTAACACGGTCTTCAAAATTTAACTTTGACAACTAAAACCTATTGTAATTTATTTATAAAAATGCACCAAATGTGTAATAACACCAAAGACCTTTTTGAGACAAATCTATCTATGTAATTTTTATGTGTCCAATACACATAGTTCTAAAGATTTTTATAGATAAAATTTTAAAACAAAACGACGAGAATTATAGAACCGGGTGAAGTATCACTGAATACGACGGAGTCTCCATATTTAGTACTAATTTAGTACTCCCTCCGTTCCAAAATATAAGGCGTATTTTGACTGGAGTAAAGTCAAACTTAGTAAATTTTGACCATAAATAAATCAAATAATATGCATCATTAGTATACCAAAGTTGTATCAAATTGTTCATATTTCAAAGCGCTTTTTTATACAATATTATATTGTAACAATTCATAGTATATAATAGAGGAATCTAACAGTCAAACTATATCTTTAAAGACTTTTGTGCAGTCAAAATACGCCTTATATTTTGAAACGGAGGGAGTAGTTCCTTCGATTCTCCAATAATTGTAGTTTTAGACTTATCCTAAGTTAAAGTTTAAAATACTTTAATCAAATATATCTTTTATATATTCACATAATATTATATATTTTATAAATAAATTGCATGCAATTAGTGTTCAATGTTGCATTTTAAAGACCTATATCAATGTCTAAACGACAACTGTTAGAGAATGGGGGAGTATAGAGGTTGTGTTAATAGTTCAACCCCCTCCCCTCCTTCTTGTACATTTGTTTAGTTTTTTTTTTGGGAACCTCCTTAACGAAATGGCAGAGCATTGCATTACACTATAATAATTTAGTGCTCAATTGAGTCACAAATATATCTCGTTTTGGATAGAGGTATTGTTTTTAAAATAGAAAAGGTTGGGTTCATACCATCGCAAAAGATCAAAGTTTCAGAATATACCACATTGTCTCGATGACAAGTGGAGCCCTTTGTATGACAGTGAGGTAGAGTGGTATATTTTGAAACCTGTGATCTTTCGATGACACGAAATGAATTCATCCTTTTAAATACAGCCTTGATGCCCTATTATTATGGATATTTATTCATTAAACCTATTCAAATTGTGTAGTATAGAGAAGTACTTATGGAAACTAATCTATGGTTTTTTACGTATCTAGTCTCGTATATTTTAGAAGGCAGTAATCGTGCACGTGCAAAGCACATCGAGAAAATATATGTAGGTTAATATATTATAGGTTAATAAGTCGTGTAACAAAAAAAATTAGATAAATAGTCTATAATATCCATGCAAATTGTCATGTTTATGAAACAGAACCTGTTAGATTATCAACACTCCTTTGCATAAATAACAACTTTAATCGAAAAGAAACAATAAGGACAACTTAAAAATTTGATGTTTTATTGACTATATGCAAAATTCCAAATTTTTGAGTTATTTGTCTGTTTTGCAATGGTTAAGACGACATGTTAGGCTAACTACTTACGTGTCCCTGATAGATAATTGAGGTAGAAAGTGCCTTTGTTATCATAATTGAATAGCAAGAACAAATGAAGCACAAGCAAATACATCGTAAATAGAAACAAATATGATTATCTTGATTCATCAACCGATAACATGAAAAAAGCAATTAGTGGCTATTCATAATTAAAGTTCTAATTCGGCACTAAAAGATGCCGGTCAAAGCTAATCTGATGCTAAGCTGCTCGTGATAATTTAGAGGGAAGGATAGAGGGAGTAGCTAATAGTGAAATAGAGTGCAGGGATAGAGGGTTAGGTATGGATGCTCTTACCACTAAAATTGTGTGGTTGCGATGGAAGCCGTGGGGAGGACATCGTACGCGTAGAGGCGAGGACGATGGCGACAACAGCAAGTGCGAGGACGGCGGGGCACGGGTCGTTGGCGCACGTGGCGTGGAGTGGAGGTCCGACACGGCGAGGGATTCATGTCGGCAGGGCGCGGGGCTTCGGCGCTGGCGGCGACGAGGTCCGACGCGGCAAGGGCTTCGGCGACGGCGGGGCACGGGGTGTCATGCATGGGACGGCGAGGGCTTCTGCGAGGAGACGATGTTGGTCTGACCTGACGTGGGAGGTTCGCGATTAGGGTGTAGGTGGAGTGGCAATGGCAATGGCAATGGCAATGGTGGGTAATTTTAGGTGCGGGTGGAAAGAATCAATTGTAGAATTGGGACATTGGATCTAGCCGATGGACGGTTAGGATGAACCAATTGTAAAATCTAAAACAAATAAATATTTGTATAAAGTAAGTATTTGCATTAAGTATAAAGTAAGTATAAGTATAGATAGATATATATATATATAGATAAATATTTGTATGATCACTAGTACAAATTCATAGCTTACCACTCCCAGGATAAGACGCTAAATCTGTACCATCCGCTTTGGATCAGACGGCTGACGATGGAGCAATGTTTTACTCGCTGCAGCCCCCTGACATTGCAGGGGATCCCGATCCGGGCAGCCCTCTCTTTCTCATTTTTGTGAACATGGGGACAGGAGGAGAAGGCTGGCAGACTTTGGACAGTACCAGCTACTCTAGTGCCTCCTCCCTCTTTCCCTAGTCTCATCTGTGCAGTGCAAGGCTGTTGGTCTTTGCTTCTTTTTTTCTTTTTTTTGAGAAAGGCCGGAGCCACAACCATCACTTAACTGGAAATGTTCATTACAACCGACGCACGTGGCGCCTCCAAACGGTGGGGAAAACAAATCGGGTAGTCGTCCACCCAGAAGCCCGAGCAACGCGACAAATTCCCCCATTTAGCTAAATCGTGTGCTTCTACATTTAGAGCCCTCGGCAGATGAGACAGGCGCAGCCCTAGCCTCCGCTCCCTCCTGATGAACTCCGTAATATCCGCCCACTTTCCCCTATCTGTTTCTTCTCCATTCATCCATTTCACCACCGAAAGACAATCCGATTCAACTACCAGCTTCGCTGCGCCTAGCTTTCGACCCAGAGCACCGCCCAAAAAAATGGCATGCGCTTCAGCTTCCTCCGCATCGGGGCACCCCCTTAGCAGATTGATCTCCGCACCCGTCAGGATCCCCGAAGCATCTCGAGCCACTGCGGCTACCGCAGCAACCTCTTCATCACCCTTCCACGCCGCATCGACGGTGATTCGAAGTTCTCCAGCTCCTAGCGAAGGTTCGGTTCGCTCTTCGACCTGATCTACCTTTCCTTTTGGCCCTTTGGAAGTGTTCGTAAGAACTGATCCCCAAGCCTTGATTGTTGCCCGAGCTTGAGCTGCACTTCTCCCTGGATTTGGTCTCTGCTTTTGGAAGAGGGCTTCGTTCTGGGCTCTCCAGATCTCGGATAACCCCGCTGCAAACAGAGTTATGTCGGCCGAAGGAGAGGCAGGTAGTTGCCGCAACACCCAGTCACTCAGATCTGATATTGGGGTATTGGACACTAACTTCCGGTTGTCGATTCCTTCCAAGATCTGCTCAACAATTTTGCAATGTAAAAAGGTATGCTTTTCATCCTCTCTTTGACCGCAGTGCACACATTTTGGGTCGGCTTCGATTCGTCTCTTGATTAAGTTTTCTCCTAGGGGAAGATTTTTGCAAGCCACCCTCCACAGAAGATGTTTCAGTCTGCTTGGAATTTTAAGAGCCCACAACTTCTTCCACCATAATCTGTGAGTAACACTGGAACAATCCCCTTTCCCACTGAGCCCATCATTGTGCTTTCGTTTTTCTTCTCTCAAGAGATGATAAGCTGATCGGACTGTGTAGCATCCTCTTTTAGTGTGTTGCCAAGCAACTGAGTCTTGATGTTGCGTATAATAGATCCTGGTCTTAAGGATGTCCTGAGCATCAGCATGGTAGAACGTATCCCGAATCTTGGTTTCATCCCACTCCGTGCCATTCTCCGATAATAGATCTTTGACAAACCTGGTAGGGTTTTGGTTTGGGCGCCCTAGAGGTTTCTGGACAGACTCCCTAGGAATCCAGTTGTCTTCCCAAATGTTGACCTTCTCCCCATTGGCAATTCGCCAGATTAGGCCCTTCTTCAATACTTCTCTCCCTCGGCAAATGTTGCGCCACAGAAAGGACGCATTAGAAGGTATATCCGCTCCTAGGAATTCACCTGTAGGATAATATCTCTTTTTAAACACCTTTGAGCATAACGAATCTGGGCAGGATAATATCTCTTTTTAAACACCTTTGAGCATAACGAATCTGGGCAAGTTAGCAGCCGCCATGCTTGCCTTCCCAACATAGCCAAGTTGAATGCGCACAGATCTCTGAAACCCATACCCCCTTCCAATTTTGACCGGGTTAGACTGTCCCAAGAACTCCAAGCCACCTTTTTCTTGCTTGAATCACCGCCCCACCAGAACTGAGCAGTCTTTTTCTGGATTTTGTCAAAGACACCTACCGGCAAAGAGAAAACACTCATCGAGTAAGTTGCTAGTGACTGCACTCCGACTTTGATCAAAATTTCTTTTCCAACCCGAGACAGGAATCTCTCGTTCCAATTACACATCTTCTTCTCCACTCTTTCCAGGATAGGTTTGAAGACTTCCCCTTTATTGTTACCCCAGGAGATTGGAAGCCCAAAGTATTTTGCATTTCTTACTTCGTCAGTTACGCCCAACTTAGCCTTGACTGCCTCCTTCTCATCCGGAGAGCATCTTGGAGTGAAAAAAAATGCTTGATTTTGCCACATTTATCTTCTGACCAGAACCCTTCTCATATATTTCGATGATTTCCTTCACTGCCTCGACGCTTCTGGCGTCTCCTTCCGAGAAAATGATCGAGTCATCAGCGAACAGGAGGTGTGTCACACTGACATCCCCGAATCGGAGACCTTTCAACCTTCCCTCTGATTCTGCTCTTCTGATCAACCTTGTGAACCCGTCCGCACATAGCACGAAGAGGTACGGTGAGATAGGATCCCCCTGTCGTATACCTCTCGTTGGCTTAAATGGATCTGACAGTTCGCCATTGATTTTCACCCTGCAAGAAGCACTTTCCACACACATCCTTATCATGTTCCGCCACTTACTTCCAAAGCCCATCTTTTCCAGCACCGCTTGCAAATAAGACCACTCCACCCCGATCATATGCTTTCTTCATGTCAAGTTTTATAGCGCATTGGGGGGTCTTCTTTCTTTTCCTACTGCGGATAGAATGAATGCATTCAAGCGCAATCAGTGCGTTGTCCGTGATGAGCCGGCCCGGGACGAACGCACTCTGTTCCTCAGCTATTATCTTCAGGAGAACGGTCCTTAAGCGATTTGCAAGAATTTTGGAGCAGATCTTGTAAAGCACATTACAAAGACCGATTGGCCTATATTGTGTCAGGTCCTCCGGGTTCTTAACTTTGGGCAACAGGACAATAGTAGTATCATTCAGATCAGCCATCTCTTCCCTAGCGAGAAACCTTCTCACTATGTCGAAAATTTCAATCTTCAGTAGCTCCCAATTTTTCTGGTAAAACAAGGCCGGGAAGCCATCCGGCCCGGGGGCTTTCTCCGGCGCCATGCTGAACAGCGCTTTCTTTACTTCCTCCATTGAAACCTCGCTCTCCAAGAACAAATTGTCCTCATCGGATACCACCCCCTCCAGAGTGGCTAGGATGTTTTTCATTTGCAGATTTCCCTGCAAGGAAAACAGGTTAGTGTAAAAATTCCTAGCCCCTATTTTCATCTCCTCCAAATCGCCCACCCAACCACCATCTTCCCTTCTGAACCCCTTAATTAAGTTCTTCCTCCTTCTCCCCGACGCCTTTTGGTGGAAAAACCTAGTATTTCTATCTCCCTCCGCCAACCAGAGTCTCTTCGCTCTTTGGCGCCACACAATCTCCTCTCTTTCCAACCACTCCTCTAACAAGCTTTTAAGTCCTATTATGCTTCCAGAGAGAGGATCCTCTCCCTTCTCGCACCTCCTTTGGATGGCCCGTCTCAGGTTAGCGATATTCCTTTGAACTCCTCCAAAGTTATTTCTTCCCCAACTTTGCAAAATAGCCGACATGCTCTTCAGCTTCAGAGTCAGAGGACCATCACTCTTGCTGCAGATTTGGTTCCAACTCTGTTCCAAAAAAGGAATGAAACTTTCATCCCTAAGCCACATGGCTTCAAAAAAGAACGGCTTCACTCTCCACCTTCCTGTGACAGCCGATCCTACGTCCACCTTCAAGGCAAAATGGTCAGACGTAGCAGTCCACAGATGTTCGACTCTTACTCCCCCAACCTCCTGGTGGAACGAACTGGACATAACAACTCTGTCCAGTCTCGCTCTAACATTTGCTTCTTGTTCAAGTTCCAAATAGGAGTGTCAGTCAAATGCCAACTCTGGGCAGTCTTGCAAAGGCTACACTGTCTTCTTGGCTCTGTCTCTCTCCCTCATGGCTGCACTACACAGGCGCAGGCGCAATGCTGCGGCCACCGTCCCCCGAGGGCTTCCCCCTCCCTCTCTCTCTCTCGTTGAGTAATGGAGTACTGTGATGTACTAGCTGCAGTAACGTACACACACCTACACACACCACACGGTGTGGTAGCTTCTTGGCATGCACACGGCCATAGGGTAGCCTCTCTGTGGAGCGATCGGCTGTGGCAGATTAGCTGCAGCAACGTACCCACACCACGCGGGCACGCGGTGTGGTGGCCTCTCTGCGACACTGCAGGCATGCACACGGCCATGGGGTGCAGCATGATGAGAAACCACTCGGCCAAAATCCAAAAGTTCAAATTCAAAGCTAAGATCAGGAAAGGTCAATAGAAATTCAAAAAAGTATTATTGTGCTAAGTATTTAACATCATTTTATTTTTTAATGTGTTTTCCTTATACTGTCCTCTCTTATAAAGTTAATTCGTTTAACACCATCTTGTGGACAGCACCCGCCAACCAAATTTGCAAAACCTTCAAATATTTCCTTTTTCACAAATTTCAAACCAATTTTCGGTTGACCTTAGCAAAGGACAAAACATTTTGGAAAACAACGCTGCTGTCAAGTAAATATTAGCTCCAAGTTACCAATGAATTGATAATTATTAAACTTAAGGCATAATCAATTTATTGTCCAAATGTGTTTGTATTGAAGCTAATTACGTTGGCCAAAATTTCGAGAGGCTTGAAGGATTTTGGTAATTCTTGCTATCAAAATTCTTTTAAGCCAACAAAAGGATTAGAACAAATTATTTTGATAATATAAGACTATATGATTTTGTTGTATATGATCAAAAAATTCTTGCGATCAAAATATTTTTAAGACAACAAAAATTATACTTTTAAGCCAGTTATAGGACTTTATGATTTTAGATAATATGAGATTTTTACATCATATAATTTAGACAAACATAAAATATAGATATAAATTTTGGAAACCTTATCAATGCATTATCGCGACGGTAGCTGGCAACCCGTACGCATGGATGACACTGATCTGTGGGATACCACGCACAAACAGAGAGTTTCGAGGAAAACCCAAACATAGTAGCATTGCATGCACGCGTCTGCGGTCTCTGCCTGCGAGAGCTTTTCTCGTGCATGGGTTGGTTCTCTCTATGGCTTGGCATGCATCTCCTCTCAATCTCTGGGCGCGCAGCTGTGATCTACTGCATGTGTGATGTGTCACGGTCACGGGCGATTGAGAGGTGCTCAGCAATCAAATCAGCATGCATGACAGGTTCAAATACTACTGTACTAGTATGAAGTAAGTGTCAATGGCCAGATTAATTAGCGGCCTGTTTGAATGGAGGAGATTTAAGTGGGATTTGATTGAACTGAATCCCAACCGAATTCCCCTTGTCCAGAACAAAAAAAGGATGCAGGTGTACAATGGTTTAGTGTTAATAGTACATTGTCCGTACTTTGCAACGGAACTAAAAAAAGAAAAACATAAATCAAAACACAAGATGATAAAGCTGATGCATTATGATCACGTTCCATCCATATCACTGTAAATAAGCCTACAAATACTCTATCAAGAATTCAAACTTCAAGGTTAGAGCCGACCAATACACACTATCGTAGGGTCAGGGACCCCGAAGGTTTGCATTCCTTATAATCCATGGATGCTTCATTAAAAAACTCACAACCATAAGAGTTTATTCCACTCGCATCTCCTTTTTAGGATTTAGCTTATGCTTTCGCATATTATCGTGGAAATGAGATCCTTGACTTCTACAAATATGTAATGTTTTGAAGGGAACAATAAGTCCACTCTCATCTCAGCCCAGTTTGGCAACAAAATTTACAGAAAAAATCTATTTTCTAATACGTACAGGCCAATATGAAAAACATATAGTTAATGGCATAGTGAAAACTAAAAGTGTAACACAATCTTTACTCATGTGGGGTACCACTTTTTAAGCTAAATTAAAACATACTCCCTCTGTCCTACAAAGAATGCATTTCTAGTTTTTCTCAGACAGATTAGTGTGAAAGACAAATGACTAATCTGCCCCTAATTAATTACATGCACAAACGTGCTGCTGCTTTGGTTTCCAAAATAATTAAATGTGCATACGTCTCCTTTGGTGGGGAACGGATATAGAGAGAGATGGGAGTGAGGGAGTTAATGGGCTGCCTCTTCTTTGATGGGCCCCATGTCTAAACATGCACTCTTTGTGAGACAATTTTTGAACACTAAAAATGCACTCTTTGTAGGACAGAGGGGGTATTGTAGAAGGCAAAGAATTATTTCGTCCGTCCAGAATTGATCATCATATAAGCAAAAAATAAAAATCCAGAATTGATAAATGTCTAAGCTGTGGAAGTAAATGCCTTGCATGCGTGGACGTTTTCCAATCTCTCTTTTCTACTACACCCACCAATCAAAGGAGACGAGTAAATGCTTTACACGCTAATCGATTCGCATGTGGATGGATTACTACAGGATTAATACGGAGAGTAAATGGAATATGGGGGAGTTAAGTGCTTCTTGGTCTTGATGACAAATGCTTAGGCATTGATCAATTCTGGATGGAGGGAATATCGCTTCACCCAGTAAGAAAATGATCAGGCTTCAATGATAACAAGTATATAAAAAATCAGGAAAGAAATTTAGGCCCATAAAAGAACAACCATCATAACTGAACTTAACTGAAAATTCAGTGTCCTAATGATGGGACATGTGGGTCTCTCTACTACTCAAGTTAATCTGGGTTTGATCCCAGCACAAGCATGTAAAAGTAAAACAACATTGCTCAAAAGAATAGTAGTGAAGTTTATTGTCAGGCTTGTACGTATTGCCTATAATGGCTTATTTGGTAAAGGTGATTTTCAAGAATTTTTAAAAGCGTCTTGGAGAAATCAAACCCTCGTTAGAAATGTTTAAGAGAGCCTTAAGAAGTGGCTTCAATATTTTTTTAAAAAAAAAGGCTCAATAAGGTGAAGTGTTTAAGCTTTTGGGAAAAAAAAATGTCCTATATGTTGTGGCAATTTTTTTTAGCAAAAAGGCTCAATAAGTTGCTAGTCTTGGAGAACAGGGATGTACATATATCCTCAAAAATAATGATCTATGTTATCTATTATCTGTATTTTTTTGTTTTATCTATTGAAAAAAATAACCTTTTCTACTCTAGGTTATGCCATCAAAATCACACCATCATCAGACTACCATCTATGGCTTGTTGAGCAGGCAAGTAGTAGGACCCCTTTTTATACCTTTGCAGAATTTGATACTTAAGGCATGTTTAGTTGGTGCCACACTTTACCTAACCACACCTTAGGCAAGTGTGGCAAGCCACACTTTTGTGGTTCAAAAAATCAGTGCCACACCTTAGGCAAAGTGTGGCAAAAAAATCAGTTTATGACGTGTGGGTCTGATGGCTAAGAAAGTGTGGCAAGCCACGGTTGTGGCATAAACCAAACACCAGTCATAAAAATTATGGCGTGCCTAACCTTAGTTGTGGCAGATTTGGCAGCAAACCAAGCCGGCCCTTAGATCACTACAAAGGCAAGGTCTATAAAATTGTAATCGTATAAATCAAATTTTAAGCTGCTTACCATTATTTTAAAGCATAGTAAAATGTGGGTTAACTTTTTTCCCAGTTGCAACGCACAGGTTTGACATAGAACAAAACCATTTCATAAGATTCAGTTAGCATTCGGGTTAAACAATAGTCGACTTGTGCATAGTTTGACACCCACATACTATTCTGCCTTCCCTAAGATGTACTGAATTCTAGAGGATTCAAGCAAAGATAGTAAAATGTATGGTTTATTCAAAAGAAAAAAAACAATTAGGCTTTTAATATTAACATTTACCAATTATTAACAGCATAAAGGACAAATGATCCCATATACTCCCTCCAGCTCCAAAATACTTGTCGTTTTGGATATTGACACGGTCTTCGAAATACAACTTTGACCATCAATTTCTAATAAAATATATCTAGAAAATCCATAAAAATATGATATTGTGAAAGTATTTTTCAAGACGAATTTATATGTATGGTTTTTTATGTACACAATCCAAATAGTTTAAAAGATCTTTATAGATAAAGTTTTAAAACTTTGACTTAGGACAAAACTAAAACGACAAGTATTATGGAACTGGAGGGAGTAGGCTACTATTGATTGAAATGCAAGTGATCACTAAATCTCATAATCATGCTGCCATGCAGCAATAGGCCAACGTGGCCTTAGCAAATAGAAATACTCCCGATGTGGCTTTTCCATAACAATGAAACAAGTGATTTAATAATATATGAGCAAGGACCTTGTTATCAGTAATGTCACATTCCGAATGGACTAACGATCCCATATGAAATTTGCAGGTTGAGTAGCATGCATGAAATTTACAAAGTATAGAAAATAAGCACATGAGGGATAAGCCCAACCTTTCATTCCTGATTAGTGATTAGTATCTGTTTGCCTGGGTTAACCAACAACTAGCTTACAAAGAAAATTGGCAAAGATAAAAACTTTAAATCCAAATTTTCTTAAAATAAAAAAAAGGACACCAGATAAGCTACTCGATCTGCAATCCCTTACATCGCTATGAACTCCTGTTGCAGCTTGTAGTGTAGTTGTCCGTAGCAATCCAACTAAAATCCTACAAGACAATTAATATTTGTGAATTGTGAAAATGTAAAATCAACACATGCTCATCCTGTAAGAATCGGGGCTCTTACATTTGTCATTGAAAGAAGTTAGCTGTTGGGGATTGAAGAACACGTATCCAACAGAAATCCTACAAGACAAATGAATATTTGTAAAATCAATGCAACCTTACTAAAAGAATCAAGGTTCTTACATTTTTTTCACGCCAAGAAGCCTGCAACACAAGTCCATCACAAAGCGATTCGTGTCAGTGCAATGCAAAACACTCAGGTTGGGGAAAACCTAGAACCGGAATTGGGGATTGGAGGTGTGAGGGATAACCTAGTAGGCGCCGGCGGCATCCCAGATGGTGGAGGGCGCGACACCTGGAGAGGATCGGCGGCGGCGGCACCTCAGTTGGTGGACGGCAGCGGTGGCATAGACGGTGGAGGGCGCCGGTGGCACCTCATGTGGTGTAGGGCGGCGGCATCACAGGCGATGGTGGGCGCCGGTGACATCTTAGGTGGTGGGGGCCGGCGGCGGCAAACGGGTTGAGGGGAAGAGAGCGATGCAATTGTTTTTTCAAGGAAGCTGTGAATCAACGAAAGGATTTGAATTTGCGATTGCGATTGGGCCCTGTGTCGATTCACTATTGGCTTTGGAGGGTGCCCCACTGACCTTCGCGCACGGCGCACGGATCGTGGCTGGTTGGGGTGCATTTCTGGTCATGAGACATCATTAGCCGTCTGATGGATTTTAATGGTCAAGATGTATTTGACGAACCATCACTCATCACCACAAGATGTTTTTTTAGGAGTATAGGAGTAGAGATAGAGAATAGCATTCTGGCAACAACATGCTGGCATTCCAAGCCTGCCACTTCCTCCATCGCAAAATGTTTATCACTGATGATCTTTTATAACACGGTTGACCATTCGTCTTATTTTAAAAATATGTAAATGTTATTTATTTTGTTGTGATTTGTTTTATCATTAAATGTATTTTAAATATGATTTATATTTTTAAATATTTGTACTAAATTTTTGAATAAGACGAAGGGTCAAACGTGTGTTTAAAATTCAATAGTGACAAAATTTTGAGATGGAGGGAGTACTTTAGGACAAACTTGTGGTTCCTGACTCATCTTTAACTCGTGACCAAGTGCACAATGATGATGTAACATATCATGTACGCAGGAGATCACAAGAACAATTCTAAAAAAAAAAGAATATCACAAGAACAGGCAACTGCTGGTACCAATGCAATGAAGCCTTGGACAGAGAAAGATGAGGCCACATGTCGTCAGCTTGGCCCGGAACAAGAAACGGCAGCTTTAGCATTTCTTTTTTTTTCGTTTGAAAATTTAGATGCCAAATTTCTACTCAGATTTATCAGATTTAAATATCAATTTTAAATCAGATTTATATATCAGACTTTCTACTGTCACAAATATTTATCAGATTTATATATCAAATTTAACAGCAGCAGCTAATAAGTACTTTCTACTGTCACAAATATTTATCACTTAAAGTACATGCATTAAAATTTTAGCTATAACTATATTCTAAACTATTTACACATCTAGTGTATAAAAGCTAGTATATGTGTACTAGTAGGTTATTTGTTCACATTATCACATAGGACTGTCGATAAAAGAAGACCGACTCCACCCTACTCTGCTGATCTATTTTACATATTTCCACATATTTCACACTAGCTCTCCCCTCCCTTATGGAGTACGGGCCTATTTAGTTGACTGCCAACTTTGCCACAACTAAACTTAGGCAAAGTGTGGCAAGCCACAAAAGTGTGGCGGAGAAAAATCCGCGCGCACACTTGTGGCAAAGTGTGGTAAGAAAATGAGTCTATGACATGTGGGGACGGAGGCTAAAAAAGTATGACACGACTAAGGTTAGACATTGAACATATATGACTGTTTCTCCTAATGTTGGTTTCACGTCATCAAAGTTACACTATTGTGTAATAGGTGCACGGTGTGAGCACGCGCGGCACGGCCCCAGCGTGGGAGGGCCGGCGTTGCTTGGCATAGGCGCAGCCTAAAAAGGGCGCTTAGGGAGCGGCCCTGGCATGAGCTTGGCCAACTCTGCCTAACGGCGTGCCATATATTTTATGATTGGCGTGAAAAGGGAGAGAATTTGGGCTTTGCAAGAAAAGTGGCATTAGGAAATTTTGTTATTTCCGCATACCCATCTAGTATTTTGGAAGACTGATGAGCATGGAATGACCTTGGCATTGGTAGGACCGATTCAACCAGTGAACGCTGCAACACGGCGAGCGCGACATGGCCCTAGCGTGGGCATGGCTAGCTTGGCCTAAATGCAGCAGGTGTGACATGGCTATGACCCGGCCGAGCGGCGGCTTGGCGGCGCGCGGTAGCTCGGCGAGACCCCGGCATGGGTGCGGCCGACTTATAGTGCTTGGTTGACGTGGTCCCAGACGCGGGCACGGTCAGTGCACAACTGCCATGCCTCTTACGCATAGCACGGCCCCGGTGCGGGCGTGACTGGCAAGATAATTCCTAAAATAAATTGGTTGATGGTGTGTTTGCTTTATGTGATCCGATGTGATCATGGTGTTGTTCCTATTGTGTTATCACTGGCACTAGGGTGTTGCCACCGCATGACGGGAGTCATGGGTTATTGTGATACACTTTAGAGCCTTCACCACCACTTTATTGTTACGCACACCAGATGTGTGCATGATGTGCCACAGTCGTCCATATGAGGTTTAAATAAAAGTCGATTGGAGTCGACCATCCCGACACTGCATGTGACATCATGCATGTCAGGCATACATGAATGGTTATTCTTGTTCCTGGGGAACAATGATATTCTATGCTTATTGTTAGTAAATGTCGCATATATGCTGAACCTAGTGTTCAATGGCCCAATTTATTTGAGTTTGGTATGAGTAATTGAGTCAGGCATTGGGCATTCGTATAAGAAGCTGGACTTTAAAGACATGGTGTCGGGATGTCTCACTTGGCGTGAGGTTTGTAAGTCTAAGCTCACTACATATAATTTATTACCCCAAATGGTAGTGCGTGGAATCGAGATATTTCCCATATTTTATCACCACCGAGCATACGTTTTTGAGCACCCACGGTGTTTGGGTGGATTTTGGACGGTGTTCCATTGCTCAATAAAGGGGATTTTTGTAAGTATGCTAAGTAAAGATCGGATCTCGGCATTAGGGGGAGGAATGCCCATTGGTTTGGAATGCTTTGAGAGGATCTTTATGTGTAAAGATTTACGCACTAGCAGGATTAAACGAGGATTAGTCAATACTCCTGGACGCCTGTTGCGAGGAGTGCTCCTGTACGGCTGTACTGAGGAGCCTGCCAGATAAAAGGATTTGTATTTACTAGATGTAAATGTGTTGTTAAAGAGTGGAATACCCCGAGTTAAATAGTATTGCCATCTTTACGAAATTGACTTTGGTGGTTCACAATCTGAAAGCTGCGGGGACGCATGTGCATTTTTGGATTTGTTGACCCTAGTCACAGTTGTTTATTACCCCTTAATTCGCCTGAATGGAAATCAGGTGATAGGCCTCTTGGGAAGGTCGACCCAGCAAATGCACGCGCATGTTTCTATGCTGGGAGAATGGAACAGCCAAGAATTTTTTGTTTTGGGAAATAACAAAATTCTGGTCAAATTTGAATTCCCTCAGGGATGGGAATATAGAGAGAAAATTGTCGACAAATTGTATACCTCTGATGCTGCTATTCGGATCCGAGATTAAAGTCCATGGCATAGCGCTGGATGCGCTTGTATCGGGTAAATGGGAAAGCAACTGAGGTCGAACCATGAGGCTAATCAAAGTCTGAGAGCCAGTTTGCTATGACTTGATGGGTCATTTTAAATAATGAGGTGGTGAAAGCTCTGGTTCAAGGGTCCCTAGTGTGACCAAATACTCTCCTATGGATAATAATGTTCTGGTATATACTGAATCTGGCAGATGATATAAATGCAGTTAATGGATTTGGAAAATCCAAGATGAGGTCCTAGGAGGACTCACTATCCCTTGAAAGAAAGGTGATAATGTCGCGACATATCTGCGAATCTCATACCTAATAATTCCTTCTAGGAGGAAGGTCTCTTTCTTTTAGAAAGAAAGGTTCCATGGTGGAACATGATCGCCAGTCGAATTTGGAAATATGCCAATGTGATTGATGACCCATTGAAACCCGATAATATTAAATGAGGAATTTAAAGCCTAGAAGTGCAACCAGCGCGGCGCACCTCCCGGTGTGGGTGCGGCCAGTGTGGTGCACATCCCAGCTTAGCTGGAGTGGCGCCATGTGTGCACAGGTGATGTGCATCTCCTACCTGGAGGTAGTTGAGAAGTGGTATCCTCTAGTATCTTGGAAGGTATGGTATACATTGGTGATAATGGCACATTGTTTAATCCCTTAGTGCCATAGGACTGGTTAGAGTGGCATAACCAAGTGTGTAAGACCAATGGGAGAGGCAGCTTGGTCGTAGTGGTAACCACTCATTGAAAATTGCAACTGTCCAGCACGGACGGGCCCCGGTGCAATGCGGTCTGGCATGACACACGGTTCAGCATGGTGCGTAGCCGGTGCGGACGTGGTCCAGCGCGGCACACGGCTATCACCTAGAAGTTTGACGTTGCAATTAATTTACCCCCATCCTATGGTAAGGATGAAAAATGCTTGTATTGCACATGTGCAAACTGGTTATATTGAGAGCAATACTTGGTGGTTTATTGCTCCTTAGACTGTTCTATTCTCTCAAGCTAGGGGGAGCTATGAGATGGAAGTAGTTCAGCTGGAATCGTGTGATAAGTTGGCTAATTTATTCACATAGGCTTGCCTACCTCTACTTTCCGACGGTGTTCACGGAACTGGGATGAGGCGATTTCAAGGGGGTGCAAGGCTTAGGGGAGCAAGCACTTGAGGGATAACCCCTACTGATCTGATAGATCATATATTGTACTCTTTTTTCGTTATATGAGTTTTTCCCGACGAGGTTTCTCATAGTAAGGTTTTTAACGAGGCAATATTGCAATACAGCATGTGTGTGCGATGTACTCTTTTCTCCAATCCTTTTTTCCCCACTGGGTTTTTGGATGGAGTTTTTTGCGAGACATTCGTATAGCGCGATATGTCCAAGGGGGAGTGTTATGAAACCCCTAGCTGGGCCAGCAGGTGGGCCCGTAGCCGGCGTGTGTGCAGGTGGGCCCCACCCTGGACGGCCTGCTAGGGAAAGAGGTGGGCACACCAAATACTAATTCTAGTAGAAGTCCAGCTTCCGGGAGCTTCCTGTCTCCTGTATAAATATATGAGAGGCCCCCCTTGTAAACACACCTGAATCAGTTAATAAAGATTACCACCGTCGTGTGTGTTCTCTCTCTACTTCTGTCTCCCTGTGATTGTGATTGATTGTTGTGGCGTGCCGACTCCGTTAGTCTACGTTCGATCCGTTCTTCCGGTTGTTTCACAACAGTACAAATCTAATTTTATATTTTAGATCATTTTTCGTAATCGTAATCTCACAAGGTGGTCTTCGTAGTAACTTATCTTCTGCATGTACATGACTACTGTTTTCTTCTTGGGAAAATTAATCTGGTGACACTGAAAGATGACTCCGTTCACTTTCTAGCACTAAAAAAGGGTGGCGCAATTTTCTAGCACTGAAGTTACTCCCCGTTACCTCAAACTGGCATGCCGTGATGGGAGGTGTTAACAGTGTCGTCAAAACCGCATCAAGGTACCGATTCGGGTGGGAAAAAAAGCCTCTCTCTTCCCCCTCGGTTCTCTCTCTCTTCCCCCTCTGTTCTCTCTCTCTCCCGAGCACAGGCGCAGGCGGCGGCGGCCTGCCTCCTCCTCCGCGTGACCTCACCGGCCGGCGCCGCCCCGGCTTCTCCTCCTCCACGGCGCGCTGCCCCGGCCCTCCTTCTCCTCCTCCACGGCGCACTGCGTTCGGCTCCTCCACCGCGCCACCGTCCTCCACGGCCATCGCCGACCCGACCTCCTCAACGCCGGCGTTGCCTCCTCTCCGCGCATGCCATCTGCGCCACCCCGAGATACCGATGGCAAACTTGATGTTACGTCCGAATAGATATATTTAATGGGACACAAGGAAGGAGAAGTGGATGGGGATGGGGTCCTTCGATTTCCTCATATTAGGAGAAGTCTCTGGCCTTTGATTTCTTGTTTTGCAAAACTGAAGGATCCAGTGGGCAGCAGTGACAGCTCAAGTTAGGATTTCCTCATATTTATGTATGTCCATTTGAGCTCATGTCTGAAACGATCAAGTTTTTGGATGAAGTTACTGTATAAACCTTTGCATATTGTAAGGATTGCTTGTAGTCTTGAGCAGATTTGATGCAATTTTTCTATAAAACTTGATCTATTACGACTGAAACAAACCTTGTGTGTTTGTACTGTTTAAAATTTCTGAAATACATGAAGGGGAATAATGCTAGCATTTTGCTGCATCTATGTGTGTGAAAGATTGTATTGTTTTTAAAATTCTAAAGCAACTATTGCCAATGTGCTCTTCATCAAGAATCTGCATCTATGGCTTGAGTGTTTGTTCAGGAGTAAGGGAGTGCAGAATTCAGAACAACAGATCAACATTTGAGAAATACTACAACTGCGAGTTATTGTAATTGTCCCGAGCTTTTTGTCATCAAAAGCTTTTTGTCATCAGAAATACTACAACTGCGATATTTGCACTTTGCAGTACAGAAGAAGTACATATGGCAAAATGGCATGGCGTATAAGAGGCTACAATGTTGACCTGAAAGCAATTGAGAATTCGAAAGCATGAATGTCTTGACCGACAATTGGACATACCGTACTGCAAGTACTTGGACACTTCTCGCGATGACGCTATACGTGCCTAGCTACTAGTCGAACAAGGAAGAACGATTCATCAAACAATCCATTCAGGACACCAAAGTATCAAACCCTCCCGGCCGCGTGGGAGACAAAAATGCTTACGGGTTGAAATTTTACAGTCAAAAACTGGAACATGTCTAGCTACAGGCAAGAATTCTTCGTTCTTGCATGTGTCTGGATAATGCAGAACGGATCAGAAGCTTCGCCTCCAGGCAATTAATACAATTCAAAACAGGAGCACAGGACGCACGAGGCTTCAAATTCAAACAGGAGCACATGATGCATGTCATCGTCTATATAAGCGACCTCACCATGGAACTCCAAAAGCCCAAACACGCTGTCTTTAATCTCACGTCTGTTTGATAACCTTCGTCGACACGAGCTCGTCAACACGGGGCGGCGCAGATGCAAAAAGACGTCTCTTGCTCCACATCGGATCTCGGGGTGGCACAGTCGCCGAGCGCGGACGAGGCGAGGCGACGCCGGCGTTGAGGAGGTCGGTCGGCCGATCGGAGGACGGCGGCGCGGTGGAGGAGCCGAACGCAGGCCGTGGTGGAGGAGGAGAAGGAGGGCGGGCAGGCCGTGGAGGAGGAGAAGGAGGGCCGGGCAACGCCGTGGAGGAGGAGAAGGCAGGCGGCGGCGCCAGCCGGTGAGGTCACGTGGAGGAGACAGGCGGCGCGCCGCCTTGCTGCTGCTGGGCCTGTGCCTGGGAGAGAGAGAGAACCGAGGGGGAAGAGAGAGGTTTTTTTTTCTTTTTTTCCAACCCGAATTGGTACCTTGATGCGGTTTTGACGGCACTGTTAACACCTCCCGTCACGGCATGCCAGTTTGGGGTAACGGGGAGTAACTTCAGTGTTAGAAAATTGCACCACCCTTTTTCAGTGGTAGAAAGTGAACGGAGTCACCTTTCAGTGTCACCAGATTAATTTTCCCTTTCTTTTTCCATTTATCACATAGTACATTCATATAAACTAATCCCTTTCCCATGCAATCATGCGTCGTGGAGCCGTTTCAGCGCTACTATTTGCTCAATTTGGAGAATGAACTTCCACTTCTTAAGTTTTGTTTGTGTTTAGAACTCTTATTGTATCCTTAATACATCTGCCTCATGACTCATGCTTTTGTGTTAATTGATGAATCCTAATACACTTTTGTAGTACTTATACAGAGTGGTGATTTCAATGTTTAACTGTGGGCATAGGTTTTATTATTTAGTCTCCCTGGCTTTTGTCATTACCAATTTAATATTTATATTATTTAATCTTTAAACTTTCTATTATTCAGTCTTTAAAATTAGACTGTAGATAATTTTAATGTCTATAAACCATCCTATTTACTTCATGTAACTGCATATATTATACTACAACACATTACCGCAACGTGTCTTGCACGTGCACGCTTACTAGTCTGAGAGAAGAGACCACTACAAACATTGGAAAACATAAGAGCTGGAGCGTGGACACAAATATATAGCCTCTAGGCTGCTACTACTGTTAAAATCTGGTGCACATTTAAAAGGCCACTGATGACTGGCTAAGTTAAGAGGTAGAAAGAAAATATATGTTTCTAGTTATGACCTGCCACAACCATGACAAATAAGAATATGTTGCAGCAAAGCACAAATAAATAGCTGCCGCAGACTACTGAAAGTAGAGCTACTACCATGGCTAGAATTTGACACACGCGCGCAGGAAAAAAAGAGAGATATGTAAGATAACTAGTTATGAGCCTAAAGGTAGGAAATATGGAAGAAAATTGTATTATGGTTAGGGGCGGCTCGAGAGCATGTGCAGCAACTGCGTTACACAGGGCCCCAATCTAAGGGCGCCCCTAAAATTTATAATTTTAGTAAAACATAATATATATATATATAGAATGGCTAGCGTGCACCCCAGAGCACGGAGCTCTCCGTGCTCCCAACGCGTTTTCGAAATTCGAGATGCCTAACAACTGATCCGAATCGTTGATCTTGTTCGTCTTATTGAAATGTAGCGATTGACCAAGTTTAGTATTTTTTGAATTTATTTACTATTTGTTTCTTATTTTCAAAAATCAGCCTTCCAATTAGTCGTGGTGCGTTCAAAAAAGCTGATTTTTGTAAATAGAAAACAAATAGTAAATAAATTCAAAAAAATACGAAACTTGGTCATCGATTACATTTCAATAAGACGAACAAGATCAACGGTTCAGATCAGTTGTTAGGCATCTCGGATTTGAAAACGTTGGTGCACGGCAAATGATGATCTCTCAGGGTGCACGCTAGCCATTCTCTCTCTCTCTCTCTCTCTCTCTCTCTCTCTCTCTCTATATATATATATATATATATATATATATATATATATATATATATATATATATATATATTCATCTATGTCTCACAACCAAATTCATATTATCATGTTAGACTTTTTTAATAACTTATCATTTACATCTTTTGGTTTACCTCTGCATCATTTTGGTCTCTTCTAAACCTTAGATTTCTTGCAATGCTGTACCTATTTAGTGTTTTACTTTAGTTCTGCATCGTGGTCTTAAAATATTAGGGCCGACCAAGTTTATGGTAGTATATTGTCAAGTTTTCGGGAGTGCATGGTTAAGTTTTTGTCAGTTATCTTTCATATTTTCGTGCTGATGTTATGTTGACATTAGCCGTCCGATCCATTGGGTATTCGATTTATGGCGTTCGCCGTTCGTTTTAATTTGTTTTGGTTTTTCGGTGCTATTTTCGCCCACCTCTACCGACAACCTTGCTCCAAGAGTCCAATGTGGTACGGTGGCAATTTTTTCTTGGAATAAGTCCATATTACACCCCTCAACTACCCAAAAAATTCATTCTACAACCCGAACTATAAAACCGGTTATTTAACACCTCCATATATCAAAATTGGGTCATTTTACACCCTAGGCGGTTTAGGAAAGTGGTTTTGGTGATGGGGCATCCGGTTTTGTCCAAATCATCTATACACGATGCATATTTATTGATTTTTAGACTCCAAAAAATCTAGGAAAAACTTTTAAATGTTTTAGTGTCTAAGGGCAAGGGAAAATAACTTTACGAAAATTAAATGTTTAAATTTCCAAAATAAATGTTTTAGTAAATCAAACTAATTTTTTTAAAATAATTTTAAAAACTAAAGTATTTTGATTTTTTTTTGATATTTTAAAAATCCAAAGTACATTTTAAACTTTGAAATTTTTTGAAAATTTTCAAGGATCATTATAAACCGAAGTATTTTGAGAACTTTCCAAAAAATACTAATTTGATCATATATAATCGAAATGGATAAAACAAGACGCCACGTCATCAAAACCACCCCTAGATGTCACGTCACCAAAACCACCCTCCTAAACAATCGAGTGTTAAATGACCCGGTTTTGATAGATAAGAGTGTTAGATGATCGGTTATATTGTTTAGGGTGTGGAGTGGACTTTTTCGATAGCTAAGAGGTGTGATATGGACTTATTCCTTCTTTCTTCTTCGTTCCACCTTCGCTCGCCACGTGCACTCTGCTGTCGACGTCAGCAGCTCGAGTTAAACCCCGGGTCCGGCGCTGAACCTCGCCTCGTGTACTCCGCCATCACAGAACTCACAAGTTCACCATTCGCCATACCAAGTTACCAACCCCCTGATCCGTGCTCTTCCTTCCATTTCCATCCCCCTTCGTCGTCGGCTCGTTGTCCTCCCAAGTCCCAACCCCACTCCCTCCCTCTCCTACCAGCGCGCGGCGGCGTGCTTGAGAGAGGTCGACATCAGCTTGTGCCGCGCGGGCGCGGCGGCGGCACCGAGCTCTGCACCGGGTGGTAAGCTTTCCTCTTCCTCGTATCTTCCCCTTCCTTCCAGCGTTGCCCCCTTCTTCTCCCCCTTCTCTGGGCTGCGGTGCCGCCCTCCTCCTCCCCAACTGATGGCCGGTCTCATTTCTCACCTCGATCGACCCGGCTGCCCGTGGCGACACCAGAGGGAGCCGATCCGAGAAGATCAAACACACGTGGGCAGAGGAGATGCTCCGGAAGCGGTGGCGGCGGGGCTAGATCCAATAAACGAAATCTCTGCGGCGGGCGAAGGGCATATCGCGTATGTGATGGTGGCAGCGAAGCTGCGGGCGGTAGGGCGGGGATGGGGTGGGCATTGGTGACATGGGCGTCAGAGCCTGTGATGTAGCGGTGGAGATGGTACTATCCGGAGATGGGAGAGCGAAATTGTGAAGTGTGGATGCGGTGAGGATGAGTGACGTATCATTCATCACTCATTCAGAATGGTACTATGTTCAGCAATCAGAAGGCAGGGCAAATCATCTAGCATGTGCCGCTGCTACAGTAGTTTATTTGTTCCAACACACCCTGTCTCGTGCACTCCACCTTCACCAGATCCAGGTCGAGGCAAGCACACTCACCATTCATCACTCACCACAAAAGGTATTTCCTATTTGTTCGGCAGGCATGGCAAATCGCCTAGCTTGTACCACTGCCATTATAGTTTCTTTGTTCCACCGCACCACCCACTTCACCCCGCCCTGTGCATTCCACTGACACCGTCACCAGATCCATCTTGAGGCAAGTATTATGCATTTCTCTCTGTCCCCAGTAAAACCAGATCCTCTTCCTCATTCACCTGTTGGTTCTTCGCGATCTGTTCTTGCTTCATTGCCCATGGCTTGTTCTTTTGATGCGGTCGAATGAAACCGCTTACTGAGATTGTGCACGATACGATAATTTTTTGCTGGAGTGGATTCGTGGTTGTGTGATCCCATGATGTGTGTTTCTCGAATTGGGTGAAGTTGAAATAGGTTTGTTCATCTTAATTTGCAGGTCGGACATTCCAGCAGTCATGGGCTTGGACAACATTGGCCCGAGAGGTATTCTTTTTGCTCTTGCTGTAGTTTCATAATCGCAAACTTTTGCCATATTATGGTTAAGTTAGATACGATGAAGAATTCAACTTAAGCGATAAGTAAATATATATCGTGCATCCTAGTCTCCTGGCATTAAGGGGGCTAGGAATTTGAGTTCATTAGGAAAAATGCAGTTTGGTATTTTCAGTGTTGAATTTTGTTTTGATACAGTATCAATAGATACCAGTAGTTGACTGATGCTTATAAGAGGTAATAGCATATTTGCCACAAAGTTGCTTGCCCCTATCATATTTGCCCCAAAGTTCACCGGCGTTGCACATTTGCCCCAAAGTTGCTTGCCTCCTAGCATATTTGCCACATTTCAAACATTTGACAACATTTCACTTATTTTGGAGGGAGAAAAGACCCTTATGCCCCTCTGTGGGTCCCACATTCCATAACATAAAATTCCAGCATGTACTACAACATGTCCATACATCCATTTTAGAAAAAAAAAAAATATGGGCATCCAATTTCTATGCATCCAATTTCAACAGTGTGTAGTACATCATACAATTTTGCTGAAATGGATGCATGGACATGCTGTACTACATGCTGGAATTTTTATGCTATGGCATGCGAGTCTCCTTCAAAATTAAGTGAAATGCTACCAAATATTTGAAATGTGGCAAATGTGCTAGGAGGCAAGCAACTTTGGGGCAAATGTGCAACTCTGGTGAACTTTGGGGCAAATATGATAGGGACAAGCAACTTTGGGGCAAATGTGCTATTCCCTCGTCCTCCTCCACTGCCACTAAAATTACCCAGCACATGGCATCTCATAAAATCCAATTCTACTGTCACTAAAATTACCCACCATGTACTCCTCTCCCATGTGGGTGCTGTAGATCTCCCTTTCGTGCTTTCCACCACCCGAGCCGCCATCCTCTCCGGTCAGCGTTGTGCTTTAGTTGTATGCTTACTTGTTATCAATGCTGCAAGCCGCAGACACTTGACTAGTTATTAAAAGCAGAAATAAAGTAGAACATCAGATAAAAAAGAGAAATCTGGCATCTAGTGGTTAGCTGCCCTGTTCTTCATGCTGTTCAGAAGTATAAGGTTGGTCTGCATTTCTTAACCGTTAGAAGTACGCTGTGAAGCATTATAGATAGTTTTGCTATATAATGCAATTTATAACTGTTGCTTCCTTGCTAATAGATGTGTGTGTTGTTGGGATCGCACGCACTCCTATGGGTAGTTTCCTTGGTGCTCTGTCTTCCTTGCCTGCTACAAAACTAGGCTCCATAGCAATTGGAGGTGAGATCAACTCATTGTACCTTCTGTCTATATACTGTGAAGGCTTCAGACTTTTTTTTTTCTTAGTTTGTTTATCCTGATAACACTGAGATGATCGCTTGGTTGATCAGCTGCCCTGAAAAGGGCAAATGTTGATCCAACCCTTGTGCAGGAGGTCTACTTTGGCAATGTCTTAAGTGCTAATTTGGGCAAGCTCAAGCAAGACAAGCTGCTTTAGGTGCAGGGATACCAAACACGGTTGTTTGTACCACTGTTAACAAAGTTTGTGCATCTGGCATGAAAGGTTTGAATTCATGTGATCATGTTGAGTAATCTGTGCTCACATTTTCCAGAATCGATATATTTATCTTAAACAGCATCTTTTTTTTCTATCTTCTCTGCAGCAACAATGTTTGCTGCACAGTCAATTCAATTGGGCACCAATGATATTGTTGTGGCGGGTGGCATGGAAAGCATGTCAAATGCTCCAAAATACATTGCTGAAGCAAGGTCAGTAGGTCTGCAGAATGTTCCTTTTGTTGTATCCTGATACCATGGATAACTGAAGTATGATCTTTTAAGTTTTTTGTTGGATAAAACTAAAGATATAATGCAAAAGTATCCATTTCAAATAGTTTGTGTGCAACTTCCTGTTTCAGTGATTTTATACTGCTTTCTTTGTTCTTATGCACTTCTTTATTCATTCACCTTCGTTAAGGTGAATGTTAATTTATGGATGTTCCATATCTTAGTTTAAGATTACTTTTTTGTGCAACCAAATTCAGAAAAGGATCTCGTTTTGGACATGACACTCTTGTTGATGGCATGCTTAAGGATGGCCTTTGGGATGTATATGGTGATTGTGCCATGGGAATGTGTGCTGAGCTTTGTGCTGACAATCATGCCCTGACAAGGGAAGACCAGGTATCTTACTGCTAGGCTTGCACATACTTATGATATGGCAGTGCTATGGATTATGTCATGTAAAAGGGCTCGCACTAAAATTTTACACAAATATTGTAATCTGCGAATTGTCAATTTGCTGTCTTTATTGGCAATATATGATGTGGCAAGCCATACATGATAATCTCACGATTATCCCTCTGTTTCTTCGATTAAGATTTTCAACGATTTTTGGCTCAGCCTAGAGGATTCTCTATTTGCCACTGTCAAAAAGATGTGTAATCTTCATTTTGCCACTCACATTCCATTGACATGTAGGCGCAAGGCCCACATGTCAGTGACACAAGTGGCAAAATGAGGATTGCACATCTTTGCAGTAGCAAATTGAGGATTATGCCTTCTTTTCATTATATACTAGATGCTACAGGACTGCTCCTTTGTCTCTTTGTTGTTTGGTACTGAACTAATGATAATGATGTGTTTACTGCAAATAGTGACGGCCATCTTCTGGTCTAGTTAAGTAGTATTAAATTTGTCTAGTTAATGTAAAAGGGAAGTTAAGATCTTAGTTGTCACTCATGTATGGTTTGGACCAATAATTGCCAGTGTCTATGATGTGCTACTATCCTATATTATCGCTAGGCCTAGGATCCTTTAATTTCTCTACCAGGGATGTTGCACATGGAATTCAAACGGGATGTAGATTCATATGATGATCTCGATCAGTAAACAAACTTATTCATTTGTTGCTTTCAAAGATGTATGTGAAATTGTCTTGTGTTAATAAATGTGTAAGAAAAACTTCATAAAAGAAACCATTTTTCTCCATGCTTGTGAGATAAATATTAAATCATATAGGCTGCTCTGCACTACAGAACGTTATGCTTTTGCAGCTTAATCACATTACTCTTTTTTCTTCGTGTTTTTTCATGGGGAGAAATTTCATACAGATGAAATTGAATTCCATAGATGTATTTGAAATCTTCTTGGGTTGAGTTCAACATTTTCTTCAACATTGCACTCCACGTATTTACTTGTTGCTTTTCTTAGTTTGATATATATATTCTTCTGTAGGATGCTTATGCTATTCAAAGCAACGAGCGTGGCATTTCTGCTAGAGACAGTGGTGCTTTTGCATGGGAGATTGTTCCGGTAATTTCCTCTCTCTTTGCTGGTATCAGTAATTTTTTTTTTCTTATGCCCTGAGTTCTATCACCCAGATTGAAGTCCCTGTTGGGAGAGGGAAACCACCAGTTCTTGTTGACAAAGATGAGAGCCTAGACAAGGTAAATTCTCTCAAATTAGCAAGCTTGTACGGATAAACTATACCCCTTTGTTATTTAGCAATAACTGTAAGTATCTCTTTTAAACAAATAAACAACCAATTGTTAGGAGCAGCCTGTGTTTTTGCAAGTTTTTGTAGGATTACTGCAAGGATCTAGTGATTTGGTCCCTAGCTGTAACACACCCCTGAGAATGAGACCTGGGTTTTTTATTGCCCCCATGGGGACTTGAAACCGGGAGGTGGGCTTTGCATCTGAAGCACCATACCACCTTCCCTATGGGCAGTTATTTAGTTGGTACTTTCATGCATGCTGTACTGCAATAAAGTACTAGGACAAAAAAAAAAAGTTGGTACTATGTTGTTGACTAAGTTGCTGATAACTTTTAATCAAAACAAGGACAGGATGCAATTTTGGCACTTGCTTATATTTTTAGTGCTATATTGTTATTGCATGATATGGGCATTTGTGTGTCTCTAGTTTGACCCAGTGAAACTGAAGAAGCTTCACCCGAGTTTCAAGGAGAATGGTGGTACTGTGACTGCTGGGAATGCTTCTAGTATATGGTCTCTGCTTGTTATTTTAGTTTTCTGGGTCGTGAAGCGCTTCTGCGGATATGGTTTTGGGACCACAGATGTTAGCAGAATATGTTGTATTACATACTAATATAAGCACTATTATGATGCATAGGTTCTGGAATCTTTATGTTTTCAATTTTCTATTTTGTTCTACACTATGCATTGCACTTTTTTTTTCTTCTTGTGCTCTGTAATGCCATATTCAACTGCTGTCTGTTATTGCAAATTGCTTCTCATCTATAATGTTTATATTCAGACTTATGTTCTTAGCTTGATGCTATAAAAGATATACTTTTACTAGGCATTTTTAACGGGTAGTTGATTAATAAAGAGAAAATTACACTTTTGGCCCGTAAGTTAGTCCGAAGTCTCACTTAGCCCCTAAACTTTGAAATTATTTTATCGCCACCGTTTGCATCGCAGCCCCACATTCGTTAGGTCAACCGTTAAGTGATGAGGTGTCTGTTAGGAGACCGGTAACTGACGAGGTGGCTGCCATATTACCTGAAGAAATTCAGGAAAATAAAAAAAATTGAAGCTTTAGAAATAAATTTGAAATAACAAATTTTAATGTTTTTGGAAATTTTAACCTGAATCTTAAATTGGAATTCAAGTTCAAAAATCGAATTTATATTTCATTTTTTTGGAAAAGTCAAATTCAACAGTTTTGAAGACTCAAATTTGAAAATGTACAACTTTCAAATACATTTTTTTTTTCCAATCAAATTAATCTCATATTTCCATCTTAAAGAAAATATGAAGTTCTACCTTTAGGATTCAAATTCACTCAAAATTTTGAAATTTTAAATTTAAACTTTGAACTTGAAACTTAAAGTATGAATTTGATATGTTCAAAAGAACTCAAATTTAAAATTCTTCTAAATTCAAAATTCCAAAAAATACACTCAACAATAAAGTTTGATTTTTTAATTTGAAATCCAAATTAATATTGAAGTTAACCATTCAAAACTCAAAATTTTTGAATCTGTCTATAACGCTCTTTTTTTAAAAAAAAAATCATTTGAAAAGCAGCCACCTCAATAGTTAACAATTAATGGCCACATCATCACTTAAGGTTGGCCTAACGAATGTGGGGCTACGGTGCAAACAGTGCCAACTTCCGGGGGGCAACAAAATAATTTTACAGTTTGGAGGTTTAAGTGACACTTTGGTCCAACTTTTGGGGGGCAGAAGTGCAGTTTACTTGTTAATACATAATATGTTTCTGAACAAAAAACAAAAATAAAAACTGCATTTCTAATACTATTATATCCATTCAATTGAAAAAGAATTAGGTTCTTTAACATATACTTTACTTTTGATGAGGGTGAGCTGAACCTCAGACCCTATTTCATACCACTTCTCAGTGGTTTTCTCTATTAAATCTGATTTGTTTTACATTGAGCAGTGATGGTGCTGCCGCCTTGGTATTGGTGAGTGGGCAGAAGGCTCAAGAACTTGGACTTCAAGTCCTTGCAAGGATCAAAGGATTTGCCGATGCAGCCCAAGTAAGGCATAATACAAATTACCAATTCTTTATCATACTGAAGTATATTTATAGTACACCTTGTAGCTATCTGCATATAATGATCTATGCTTTTAGAAGGATATAGAAATCTGGCTTTTCTGGGATAGTTTTATGTTATCCTAGGGATTGAAGGCCATCCACTATCAAAATTTATAATCTGTAATGAAATTTTGAACTACCAATTTTTTTTGTAGGTTCCAGAGTTATTTACCACTACCCCAGCACTTGCTATACCAAAGGCTATTGCAAATGCTGGCTTAGAATCTTCTCATGTTGATTTTTATGAAATTAACGAAGCCTTTTCGGTATGCCTCGATCATTTTTATGGGTACTTGTTAACAATTTTTTCGAAATATTTATTTATTTGTACTTCTCAATACAGGCTGTTGCACTTGCAAATAAAAAACTTCTCGGGATTCCTTCGGTAAGTACTGCCTAAATTCAACTAAAATTCTTTCTGGACCTAATGAAATTCAAATTTCTTATAAGAAAATGTATCTTTTTTCTTCTACTGTTTACCATTCTCCAGCAATATTTGATAGTCTGATTTACACTTGGTATGTTCCTCACTGATAACATCTATGCTTGCAGGAAAAGATTAATGTACATGGCGGAGCTGTGTGTTTAGGACATCCTCATGGATGCAGTGGTGCTCGCATTCTAGTCACCCTTCTTGGTGTAAGTTTTATAATGGGCTGTCCCTTTGTTTTCTGATGATCTGAGCCACTAGTCCCTTGTCTAAGGATGAATCTTGTTGTCAGTAAGTAATGAAATTTAATTTAGTAATATTTGACACACAAGATTAGCTGGAACCAGTTAGCTGTCTAGTCAGCTGGAAACCAGTGACTCACAAGATCGATTCAGACATGGAGAGAGAGTAGCAATAGAAATTGACTTAGCGAATTGTGATGGCTATTAGTCGACTTCCTTGGGCAAGACGTGCGGCTTGCTCCCATAAAAGACAGGATAGACCGTGGTGACCTGGAGGTGAGCTCCAGAGATGGCTGCTGTGCCCTCAATCTGGTGCCTGAAGCCATCACCGGCTGGCCCAGCACCTCCAGATGTCATCATTGCCACCACCTACCTCTCTAGGATCTAGTCCACCTCTAGACGCCACTGCTCTCTTCTTCAGCTTTCTGTTGCTGCCAGCCTGCCATAGGCAGCCCTCCACTAGTTGTTCCATCCTTCCTCTGCTTTTGTCTTCTACATTTGAAGGACAAGGTGAGAGGCAGGAGACAGAATGAGAGGAGGCAATGATTGGAAGGGGTAGTGAGGAGAAGAGGCGTGGTTTGAGTGGTGTTCCAAGCCTGCAGGTTATCCAATCAAAATTTAATGGCCTGAGCTGCACTCATCTTCTCCTTGCTGATGGGCTGGCGCATCGCTGATAGTTAGGATTCCTTCCCTTCTCCAAGCAGCCGATGCCAGATCTCTGTCTTCCCTTTTCTTTCTTCTTCCACATTCACCATAACATTTCTCTTGCTTTGCTAGTAAGCTGATGATTTCTCGACTGACTTATCGTCTAGTTGGCAAGTTGGTCCCTTAGCGACTTGATTTGACTTTCCAACCTAATAACTATGCTTAAACATATTATCTGTTGTCTATCGTGAAGAGTAAATCATTCTTAACGTTGCTAATTGGATATGTATTGAATTTGAGAGAAATTTCTGCGAAAAGGATCATAGTCGTATGCTAGCGAATACCTTTGTGGGCTGGTACACCTTATGGCTACTGCATCCACTAAGCCCCAGTAGCCACTCAGTTTAGGGAATAGATCAAATAAGATATGGAAAAATAATGTTGGTTAGGATTTTATCTCCTTCAGGGATAGGTTTCCTTGTTTAGATGGAACTTATTCCCTAAGCAAGAGAAAAGTCTACCTATATATCCTCTACTTCAACTGCTTTCTCTTGCTGTTCCCAGGTATAGGTTTAGGGTTTAGGAATCGGCCTTATCATGGCTCTGCCTTGCTCACCAAAGCCTTCACCCACCACCACCACACTCGTATCCAAACCCCGAAATCACCTGGTTCATATCACATGAAGACATAATATATTCTCAGTCCTTCACTTTTATACACCAGCCATATTTCCTGTCATTGTATCGTGTTTGTGCTGCTTCCTTTGCTCACTTTAGATATTATCAATTCTCGTAATTTTGGGACATCGAATTTGTGATGAATGTCGATTTTCAACATGTTCTTAGGTAGAAGGGTGGAAAAATTGGGGTGGCTGGTGTCTGTAATGGTGGAGGCAGAGCATCTGCACTTGTTCTTGAGCTCGCATGAGAAGTTTAGACCATGTAACACCAAGGGTAGAACTTGAATGCATTTCATTTAGTACAAGATAAAGTTGGCAATTACCTATTCCAGGTGTTAATTGTGTCAACATGTACAATTATTCCATAATATCTGTATCCATTTAAGTAATTTACCTCGGAATTTTTTGTCCAGCCACTGTCTGTCAGTCTGGAGTTGCAAGTTCAACACTGGTTTGCTGAGACGGTCTTGTACCATAGTTATTCTATTTTCTGCTATAGCTTTTTGAACATTCCTAAATTGGGTGATAAATCTGTTTTTTCTGCCAAAGTTGACACTAAAAATTCATACTGCTTGTGGTTTTCTTCACCAGCGAAGCCCGGCAGATCTTTAGACTCAAATGCCACTATGGACAAGATTGAGCCCCAATCAACCTTGCTAAATTTCGCGGGCCGTAGCAGTTAGGCCATTTATTGGTTGGTTGCCAAAATTGTTTCTCCTGTGGCTATGTGATCATATGCCATTTTTTTTTCAATCCCCAACAAATCTGCTATACTGCATGTTGTAAAATTTTGAGGACGACTAGGCAGACCACCGCGCCCACCGGACGTATAAAGATTGTCTTTATATCGGACGCCTCCGTCGTTTTTGTTTGCACTAAGAAATTTTCATGTTCCACTCTATCCACAAAAATGTCCTTACGTGGGCTCAGGTGCGGTTGTACGTGGATTAAAAGTTTTTTAGACAGGATTAAAAGTTAATGTGGGCTGATATTGTGATTTTAGTATCGGTAATGCTTTCTGCTGTATGTCCGAATGTCGGACGCCGGTCCAGCAGCGCGGGATGAATGGGCCCAGGTGAGATTGCCCATGGGCGCGGCCACGCGGGCTGTGATTGGCCAGGGACGCGGGGTGAATTAATGCATGCGAAACACGTATACGTATATATGTATAACTTATTTACGTACATGCATTCCGACATAATACACATGCATATCTGTACATGTATATGCACACATGCATTTTTGTTTTTCTTTTTGATTTTTCACCAAATTAATTGTTTTAGAAGACTATATATATTGTTTCAAAAGGATAAACTAATTGTTTTCATGGGCTAGAAATATTGTCCCAATAGACAAAACTAATTGTTTTAATAGTCCAAACATATTGTTTTTACTATGCTAAACCAATTGTTTCAGCAGGCTATACATATTGTTTCAAAAGGATTGTTTCTGCGGGCTAGACATATTGTTCTAATAGGCAAAACTAATTGTTTCAGCAAGCTATATATATTAATAAAGCTATATATATTAATAGGCCATCCTAAGAAATATAAAGCGAAATCTTTTTGCTGACGTGTGGTTGCATCATCAATGTGAAAAAGTTGGAACCAGCTGCCCTTCCTCTTCCTCGCTCCGTTTCGCATGCGCGTGTTGTGTGCATGCGGTAGCAAACAGGAGTTGGGCTAGGCCGGCAGGGCAGCGCACCGTCCGAACGGACGAACGCAAGTCACTCCCTTTTAGTATTTCCTAGTTTGGTTTCTATTTTGATTTCAGTATTTCCTCCCGTATATTGTATGGAAACACTAAACGGTTCCATGGAATTACCATGAATATTTCTACCATCTTTGTGTATGTACATTCCTCTTTTGGCGATTACTAAAATATTGTACATTTGTACATTGTTGGCAATAAACAAGGTATGAATAAATACTGCCAATAGCTAGCTGCGACGGTAGAATCGTCCGTTCTGTCAAAGAACTGTGCCAATGTCCATAGCAGCTCGCTCATACTGCGAGGACTACACCAGAATAGCTGAATAGTAGATGACTACCTCCAACACGCTCAACTATTTCTTCCACTACGACTAAATACAGCGTCGCCTACTCGGAGCAGGGTTCAAAAAACAGCAGCTATTTCATCGCCTATGTGTAAATCTGCACAAACTACAAGGATGTCCCCTTTTCCGCCATTTTTTTAATGGAAAAATACGGCCCTTGCTACAAATTTTTACAACATGTGTTTCTATATTAACTTGTTCTGGATGGAAGCAACTATCACGAATAGATGTCAAATCTTGAGGTGCCAATGTCATTATTGAACCCAACCCGATTATCTGCCTATTCCTGAAAATGCTAAATACTTCCTTTGGTCATAAAAACTTGTCACAATTGACTTTTGGACATGCCTTGGACCATTCGTCTTACTCATAAATTTAGCTGAAATGTACAAAAATATAAGTCATGCCTAAATAAAGTACCATTAATGATAAAACAAATAACAACAAAATAAGCAAATATGCAAAATATAAGTCATGCTTAAAGTAGCTTAATGATAAAACAAATCACAACAAAATAAATGATAACTTGCCCACCATTCAACTGAAATCAAAATAACATATAACGCTACTAACCATGTTTAGACGATACATTGCAATGCACAATAAGTTATAGCCACATTTAAGAGTAAAATTACAAACAGGATAAATGAAGGACCTAGTTAGAACTATCCGATAAATGACACGGGACTTTTAAGCATAATAATCTCTAGTTTAAGCATAATCTCTATTAAGCGATACACATGACTCCATCGTTGTTTTTTGTTTTTACAAATGATAAACCTGAAAGCAAATTACTTCAACAGCGTCACTGTCTGCTCCACTAGTCATTGAGAATCCAAAACTCCAAGAGCAATGAAAGAACAGATGCGTATGAGACATCACATGGCAAGAGAAGGCTCCTCAACTCCAAGAAGAGCCACTGTCACACGAGAAGAAAAAGATACAGCTACTCCAAGTTGATCTAGAAAGAAAGCTTAAGGTAAGGAGCTGATACTGACCTAGCAAGAATATATATATTGTCGGTATTGCAAAGATATCCTCTACCGTAAGCTCCAACCAGATGCCATTTCGTTTGAATTTCTCAAATATAACACATCTATTTAGGCCATACTCATAGTAAAACAGCATGCGCACATCTGACCTGTTCATTGGTTTTGCCACAAACCCCATGAGAATTGGTTTTGTCACAAAAAAGTTAATAATACAAAGCTGATCAAGACAAAGATGAGGCGCTGAATCTGATCAAGACAAAGCTACCTCTACTCCAAGATGAGGCGCTGAATCTGATCAAGACAAAGCTACCTCTACTCCAATATGAGACATCACTTTTTTTTTTTTTTGAGAAGGAGGTCCCAATTCCCATTGAAAAAAAAAACAACCGAAACATTTAGTGTCCAATTTCTCGCTCCCTCTCACTCTCACTGCTCTCTCTCTCTGTTCCTCTCTCATCGCAGTGCTTGGAGTTCCAGAGCACCGCCGCATCGCTGAAGGTGATCAAGGCCAAAAGAGGGGTGAATTGGCTCTCAAATTTTAATCTTTTTTGGTTTTGCTTGAGGATTAGTCCGTTTAAGTGACACAAGTAGCTAGCAAGTCCTACCACAGAGCGACTATTAGACTTGGCATGATGCCATGATGGCACAAGCACACGCAAATGGATTCAACAAGTGCAGAAAGTAATGGAGTGAAGGCAAGAGACACAACCGATTTGTTTCTTGAAATTCGGAGCAAAGCTCCGATGTCTCCATTGAGGCTAGCTTCCAATGAATGAAAGTCGGGTCCCTCTCGACCCTATGCCTCGATCCACTCAGTGGTAGCTCTTGAGCCGACACACAGCAAGGCGAGCTCCAAACCCTCACAGAGTAGCGAGCGCTCCCACACACGGTGAGCTCTCACACCCCGGAACCAACACACGGTCCTGACCACCGACACATGGTGGGTTTCTCACACCCCGACACATAGAGTAGTCCATGAAGGATGAAGAGGCGCCCCCGACACATGGAGACAGCCACCGACATACGGTGGTCTTACCGGCGAACCCCCGACCCACGGAGGTGCCCTCGACACACGGAGGACTTAGGCCACACCCCCGACACACGGAGGTGACCACCGACACACAGTGGGTTTTCCCTCTCCGACACACGGAGACTCCCCCGACACGCAAAGGCGAGGAATGCAACGGTGGGTTGTCGTAGACAGCTCGGCGATGATCTCCTTCCGGCAAGCAAGAATCCCAAAGAGCATTGTCGGTGTATTCTACATCGGGGTGCCCTCTCCACTGCTTCCATATGGGCCCAGAGGACGGATCAGAAGAAAGTCCCCACAAGATTTAGCGTGACGACCCGGCGGACAGGCGGGCGATCAGAGCCCAGCGCCAGCGACCAAGATGCGGCGTGGCGGCGAAAGCAAAGCGAGCGATCAGCCCTCAGCGCCAGGCGACCGATCAAGATGCGTGGCGGCCGTGACAAAGCAAGTGGCGATCGAGCCCAGCGCCGGACGACCAGACGTCTGGCGGTCCGCAAGACTTGACGCATCGTGGACGATGGGCCCCACTATCAGGGATACAAGATGAAGGTGTAAGGAAGCTTCCTTACTAAGGATTTCTCCGGGATACACCGAATCCAGATCATTCAACGCGATGGAATAGGTCTGACGGGGCGTGCAGGGGCGTCTGACAGCATGGTTACCCCCGCCTCACTAGTATCGTCAGCTACACTGTAGTCGTACAGTCCACACGGGCCAAGGTGCAGAGACAGAGATGCTCGGCTAGGAAGGGCTGCCTTGTCCCATCCAACTTGCCCCATTATCAGAGATGGGACAGGGAAGGCTACGACGCAGACTGAAGAACCGGGAAGATTGATGGCTACAGTGATCGGACTAATTGATGTACTTTTCTCTTTCCCTTTACCCAAGCCAACCTCCGAGTATATAAAGGCTGGGGGTGCATTTGTAAAGGGGGGACCGGACTCTGGGAGTAGACAGATACAGCGAGAACTCATGCAGGAGTAGGGCTTTTACCCACACCGGGGGCCCAAACCTGGGTAAACCTTGTGCGTTACTGAGTGTTCTTGCTCTGTTCATCCGTTAGAAAAGAGCGAGGAGTTAGTCAACTACGCACACCCCCATAGCCGAACAATCCCGTAATCCCTCGGACGGATCTTGTCTAGTGACATTTTTCACCGACAGTGGCGCGCCAGGTAGGGGGGTTGTGGCTGGTTCACCTCTCTTTTCTCCATCAGCAGATCTTCTCCGTGCATCTTCGTCGACCCGGTGGTTGGCAATCACGGGCTCTCTCTCGACCGAGGGACCTGGCTGCGATCCAGAAGACAACCCCTGGTTGGGCGTTCGGGGCCAGGACCCGAGCGGCCACTGGGGGGACAGAGGATGACAGCTGCAGTGAGGCTCCCGCCTCGCAAGAGGATGGTCATGTGCTCGTTGCGGGGAGGACTACGGGCCCGGTGGTGGCTGGCCATGAGCGTGGCCTCGCCGGCCCGCTGTCATTAGGATGGAAAGGCTGGGGTCCGTTCACTGCGGCGAGCCGGGCCTGTTCTTGGCCGGTGCCGACTGTGAGTGTTTGACCGGCACCACCTTCCCGGGGGCTCCTCAAGTGAAGACACGTGCCTTGCCCGGCTTGTCCGGTGAGGTTAGGGTGGTCTCCATGAGCGAGGGCCAGCTCGCGAAAACCATCCACTTCCATGTGTACGTATGGTTCCTTTTCCCTTCTTCCGTGCATGCTGAAGTTGCCTGGTCGGATACCGCCAGCGTTGGTCTGGTTTTGGTTGTCGCGTATACCTATAGCCTGATGGCCCCTTGGCGGTAAAAGTGGACGCCCAACATCCGTGTCGTGTAAGGAAGGGCGATCGAAGGGCGAGTTAGGCACGGAGCTCAATGCGTTCTGGGCTCTCTGTGCCAACGCAACGCGAGTACCGCTGACCTACCACCTCCGAGGACCTGCAGCCTTAACCGCATGGTGTTGTGGTCTAGTCTCAAGAGACCGCAAGGGTGTAAGCCTCGGGTGGTGGCGGGAAAGCGACAGCCGAACTCGTGCCAACTGGTGTTATCGCGGCGAGTGCTTAGCTTCGTTGGTTTCCTCTCCCTCTTTTGCGCAAATGTGGTTTCACCCCCGCTCGCGTGGGGAAGTGGTGATCTTTGAGCGCAGGAAAGGCGACATAAAGCTAAGTGTTCAGGGGCTCGGGTGAGCCATTTGCGCGGATGGCCCTTGGCGACGGCGGCTTCTCTGGCTCGAGCGACCTCGACTATGGCAAGGAGGAGGAGACCTCCTCCAATTCCCATCGGACCAGGGACCCGCTCCCTTCGGCTTGGTCCTTGAGCCGGGGTTCAGGTGGGCAGCGCCGTACTCGGTGCGGTGTCGGCTGCCATGCGTTCTCCGCCCAGGGCTTGTTCGGTTTGTGCGTCTGGTTGTTTCCTTTCTCCCTCCGTGCCTGTTGTGGTTTTCTAGTCCGGGTGCTACCAGTGCTAGTTTCATATGGTTGTTGTGTGTAACTATCTCCTAAGGGCCCCTTGGCAGTAAGCATGGACGCCAGCGCCCGCGCCGAGCGGGGAGGGGTGATCGGAGGGTGTGTCAGGCACGGTGCTCAATGCGGTTTGGGCACCCTGTGCCAAGGCGAGCACCGCTGGCCTGCCACCTCTGAGAACCTTCAGCCTTCACCGCGCGGCACTGTGGTCTGGTCCTAGGAGACTACAAAGGTGCAAGCTCGGATGGTGATGAGAAAGCGACAGCCCAGTATGCGCTCGCTGGTAGCATCGCGGGCAAAGGCTCAGGCGTTTTCCTCTCGCTTCTTTGGCGCGAGTGTGTTTAACTCTTGCTTTTGCGCAGAGTGGTAATCTTTGAACGCAGGGCAAGCAGCGCCAGAAGAACCCGTCCCCGTCGTGCTCGGAGGCGCGACGGGGTAGGCTGGCGGAAAGGACTCACCAAGGATGCCGATGGGAATCGCAACCCGAGTGGAGAAGGGCATGTACCGCTGCTTGTGTGAGTAGTGGGTCCCGTCCAGGGCCGCGTCGGATTCAAAAAAGGCGTTTTCAAGTTCTCTGTTATTTCACGTCCCAGGACGGGCCCGGGGGCTACTGTCGGTGTATTCTACACCAGGTGCCCTCTCCACTGCTTCCATATAGGCCCAGAGGACGGATCAGAAGAAAGTTCCCACAAGATTTAGCGTGGCGACCAATGACGAAAAGAGCGATCAGGCCCAGCGCCGGGCGACCAGACGCGTGGCGACCCGGCGACGAACAAAGTGGCGATCAGCGCAGGCGATCAGGACGTGTGGCGGTCCGTGCACATGCAGGCGCATCAGGGACGCATGGGCCCCCTATCAGGGATACAAGACGAAGGTGCAAGGAAGCTTCCTTACTAAGGATTTCTCCGGAATACACCGAATCTAGATCACTCAATGCGATGGAACAGGTCTGACGGGGCGTGCAGGGGCGTCTGACAGCATGGTTACCCCCGCCTCACTAGTATCGTCAGCTACACTGTAGTCGTACAGTCCACACGAGCCAAGGTGCAGAGACAGAGACGCTCGGCTAGGAAGGGCTGCCTTGTCCCATCCAACTTGCCCCATTATCAGAGATGGGGACAGGAAGGCTACTGGCCAGATCAAGAACCGGAAGATTGATGGCTGCGATGAACTGTTCAAACCGGCCGGGCGAACTTTGGGCGAACTCGAAAAGCCGGTCCGAAAAACCAGAGCCGAGCCCTACCAAGCCCGGAAGCCCTGCCCGGCCCGTGGCCCGGCCCGTCCACGGCTAAAATCGCGAAATCCGGGCCGAACTGGCTTCCGACCGCCGAGGCTTGAAGCGAGGTCGAGCCCGCCCGTCTGCCGGTCGGCCGGGGCCGGCTGGCTTTCGGGCCGGGCCGGGTTTCCGTGAATGTGTCTAGGCTGCGATGATGGACTAATTGATGTACTTTTCTCTTTCCTTTACCCAAGCCGACCTCCGGTATATAAAGGTGGGGTGCATTTGTAAAGGGGGGACCGGACTCTGGGAGTAGACAGATACAGCGAGAACTCATGCAGGAGTAGGGCTTTTACCCACACCGGGGGCCCAAACCTGGGTAAACCTTGTGCGTTACTGAGTGTTCTTGCTCTGTTCATCCGTTAGAAAAGAGCGAGGAGTTAGTCAACTACGCACACCCCCATAGCCGAACAATCCCGTAATCCCTCGGACGGATCTTGTCTGGTGACATTTTTCACCGACAAGCATAAGACCGGAGACCACTCACCTCACCAACCCATCATCCTCATGGAGAACCCTAGGACCAAGAACTCCATGGAAGAGGCACACAACTTGGGGATGAATGGAGAAGAGGTAGGGGATGCCTTCTTCTTCCTCTCTTCTTCCTCTTCCTCCGTCTCACTCACTCCTCCCTCTCACTCAAGCACTCATGGAGGCGCCTAGTATGAGCTCCTCCATGGGAGAGACCCTCTTGGGATGGAGATGGCTTTCAGTGGCTGCAAATGAAGCTCTCTCTGTCCGACTCACGAAGGGGTAAGGTCTATTATAACCCACACGAGTTCCCCTCTCAGATCCAAAGATAAATCGCGAGAAAATGTGTTTCAGGCAAATTTTTCAGCAGTCGTCGGACGCCGTCCGATGGGACACTTAGGCACTGGCTTAGGGCTAGCAGCTAGGGTTTTGCACAACCGTCGGACGTCAACCGATGATCTTCGGATGCCGTCCGACAGAGCGGGATTTCTTTGGGACTTAGCCGCTGGAAGCTCATACATCCGTCGAACGTCGTCCGATGACGGCCGAACGCTGTTCAATGGGCCACGACTTAGCCGATGGGAGCTGAAACTAGGTCGAGACTCGCTGATCAGACGCCGTCCGATGATCATCGTGCGTCGTCCGACAGAGAGGGTGTTTTGGGGAACTTAGCCTCTCGAGCACCCCCTACTCATCGGACGCCGTCCAAGGGGGCTGAAATTTGCACCCCTTCGGATTTAGGCTCTCTTAACCCCTCTCGACGCCACGCCTAGGTCATGGGCCACTTTTGTCGACTTGTGGACTCGACGGGAACTTTGGACAGCTCAGGCAGGAAATTGGGTGGCTTAGGCGCTAGAAAACCCTGGACAGCTGGGAAGCGGTCTTCGGAAACTTCTGGATGCTTTCGAAAACTTGGATGCTAAGACCCCCTCCCCCCCTCCCCCGAAGAATGGCAAACTCAAACCAATGAGCAGAAAACCAAGCCGTGACAACGCTAGAACCCATTCGAACACTCTTGAAGCTGGATGAACAAAGCTGACTCAGAATTGTGCTCAGTGGGACACTGCAACCAGAGAGAAGACGATCGTCAGGCTTCTAAGACACACCAACATGCACACAAAGACTCAGAAGAACTATTAAATAAAGATCCTTAGTTTCGATGTGGTCAACGATTTGATTAGCTCGGGTCATCAATTACCAAAACCAATTAGGCCCTAGGAGCCTGCACTTATAGTCGCGAAGGCCTCGCCATCGATCTTGGCCCTCCCGGTGAGCTCGTCGTCAACCGTCAACCGCTTTGCCCCGAGCTCCTCGTCGACCCCATAGTCACCCTCGCTACCCCCTTTCATGTAGGCCTCGCCTCCGCCTCGCTCGCACCGGAGCACTCCCATCACCGCCGCCCCTCGTTGTCACGCCGCCGTCTCGGTGAGCCTCCGCCGGCGATTAAACCACCAGTGGCTTCGCCATTGCCTCCTCGTCCTCCCGCCTCGCCGAAGCGAAGGCTGGAGGCGGTGCCATCTCCGCACTCCATCCTTCTCCTCCCTGGAGCCCCTCGGCTCGAGGTTGAAGAAGGGGGGGTTTCCCCTGGCCTGGTGAAGGAACCTAAGGCCGAGAGGGGGGGTGAATCGGACTATTTCAATTTTTACTTTTGTTGCACTTAGTCACTTAGGCAAGTTAAGGCACACAGCTAGCGCGTGAATTCCTACACGAGTCTAGTAGGCGGAAGCAATTAAAACACAAGTGTAAGAGGCACAAAGGCACTCGCTGGCAGTAGATATCAAGATGCGGTAAGTAAATGAGACAGAGAGACGCAAACCGATCTTTTTACCGTGTTCGGTGCAAGCACCTACTCACGTTGAGGAAGCTTCCGGTCAAGGAAGCCGGGACTCTATCGTCCCTAGCCCTGAATCCACTCAGTGGTAGCTCTTCACCAACACATGGTAGGCGAGCTCCAAACCTTCACACGAATCGGCAGCCTCCACACGCGAAAGACCCCGAAACACCGACTTCACAAGCGAAGCCGACCTCGAGCACACCGAGGATTTAGCACATCTCCGACGCAATGGAGAAGAGCACCTTCGGAAGCAAGGTGGCCGTCGACGCGATGGCGGACTTTGCACACCCCGACGAACGGAGAGGAAGCACCGTGGGAAGCACGATGACCTTCACGAAGAAGCGTTTGCTTGTGGTACGGCTGATGGAGCTTGGCGATGACGACGTCTCCCAGTGGCAAGCAAGAGCACAAGACCGGAGACACCACAACTCACTCAACCCTCATCCCACCATGGAGGATGGCAAGACAACCCTGGGAGAGGGCACGAACCTTGGGGATGACGAGGAGGAGACTAAGGGATGCTCTCTTCTTCTTTCTCACTCCTTCTCCCTCACACTCTCTCACTCAATCTCTCAAGCACATGGAACCCTAGGTGGAGATGGTAACGATGGGAGAATCTCTCTTGGTGGCTAGGGTTGCAAATGAGCCCCTCAATCCTCTCTCACGATCAGCAAAGCCCTTATATACTCCCCACTTTAAAACCCTAGAAAATAGATCTCAGATCTAAACTCAAGCCCTAGGCCGGACAACCCCTGGACAACTCCCGGACAGTCCGGACGAAGGCAAGCGCTCCCTGTAGAAAATACAATTCGAGATAGAAGGGACACAACAGGGTCCGGACAGTCCGGACGTCGAGGCCGGACAGTCTGGCCGAAGGCAGGCGCTTACTGGAAAATGAATTTGCAAGCTGGGGAGGAAAACACTTGGGCCGGACTGTCCGGCCGAAGGCTTCACTTCGGCAGCATCCCAGGCCCCAGGCTGCTGAAAGCTTCCTGAATTTATATGATTTTTTCTGTTGCTCAAATGAAAAACTTGTCAACATCAAAAAGATGCGCCTAAAAATTCTTTACAACATTCATGTTTTGATATTTTTAATCCGAGCACGGAAAGGCTCTCAAAAATATGAAATATTATAAATCTGCCACGGAGGCCGAGCTGGGCCACTAGGCCGGACTGTCCGGGCCCAGTTGCCCCAGCTCGACCAGCAGCCCACAAAATCCTTTATTTCTGTAGCATTGCCTGAAAAAAGGTATTTTTAAAGATTTGGAACTATTTGGCGCCAAACTTAAGCTCAACGGGCGGAAAGGTTTGTAGGCTTGGGCGGGAAGTTTCGCGTCCACAAAGGATTTCAGTTTTTGGATGGCTTGGTGGCTACGAAACCTCGGACAAGTGGCTACCCCTTGGATTCCCCTGGACCTATCACAAACTCTCTCGAAGACGAATGAGGACAAGGGACCGGAGATGTGCTCTGCGGGACCCTGTAGCCAGAGATTCGACGATCGACAAGCATAATGGCCCTAAGCTACACACACGCAAGAACTCAAAAGAACTAGGAAACAAATGTCCTTAATCTTGGCGTGATCCAGCTCTACTGCCCAGTTGCCATCAATTACCAAAATCAAATAAGCCCATCGGGAGCTTGCTGTTACAATCTCTCCATTTTTGGTAATTGATGACAACTCCTGCAGATCTTTCTGCATAGCCATCTCAACAAGCAAATATGTGTCTGGTGGAGTGAATTAGTTCCAACCAAGTGCATATGAATATGAATTGAGTCCACTTAAAGCATGCATATGAGAAATACTAAAAAGAAATGGCATAACTTCAACTGAGATAGCAAACTAGGCAAAAGAATTGAAGTGCAGGGCAATGCCAACTTAAGACCTAGCTCCCCCTAGATCAATGCATAGCAGGCAAGCGAGATACCAAAATTGAGAGGGAACATATCAAGCGTATGAGCAATTCAATTCAAGTCAAGTTCTCTCATTTCACCCCTCATATGCACAATTCGCTCCCCCTACCATCTCTCCCTTGGCAAAGATCAAAATTTGCAATTTTTTCTCCCCCTTAGCATCAATGAACAACAAAGGGGATAGAGGCAAGCAAAAATCATGACAACATGAGCAATATGCATAGCAGAAATGTTTTCGTGAGCTTTGGGAGTTATACAAAATCAGATGGCACAGATGATCCACTACATTTCATTTTTAAGCTACTCTAGGTCAACATGTCACATAAGGCAATATAAACTGATTTGTCGTGAAGTTCAAGTAATTAAGGATTTAGAGCATGATTTGGGTGAACCAAAGCCATTAGTGCCTAAATGTGCTCAAGCCAACAATAGAAGTCACATTGTATGCAATTGTTAAGAAAGCACATCTCAAGCTCAAGTTTTCTCAAATTTTCCAGATCTCAAGCCTTTGGCGATGTTGCCCAGCATTACACTGAAGGATTCAACATCTTGGTCATCCAAAGCTCCCCCCAAGTTCATGCCTAGTGCAATGGCAAGCCATCTCGTTGGAAAGACATTGGTGAGACATGTATAACCCTTTTTGGTTGACCTTATTTGAGATTTTACATAATTTTTTTTTAGGTTTTGCTTAACACTTCAAATGTTGCTCTTATCTAGTCATGGCAAGAGAACATTAACAAATTGATGGCATACCTAGAGCTAGATATACAATGTCATTCACATGAAGTTTGAGCAACATAGAGTCAATAAGGGCTTTGAGATTGCCTAGCACATGCTCCAAGCGACAGTTTGCATAGTAAATTAGAGTTAAGCATGTATTGGGTTAAGTGATAGTATTCCTAAGAGCAAGCTATTCAAATCATATAATTTCACAATAGTACATAATTTGAACTAAGTATAACAATCAAAGCTCAGACAACTGTCTCAAATGCTAAGTTTTGTCAGGTTCACACACATAACCCCACGGCTAGCTCAGATCACATTTGACTTACTTGTATGTTCAGTTCATTTCTTAATTTGCAAAATCATACCTCATCCAGTGGCTTGGTGAAGATATCAGCAAACCGATCCTCCGTCCGCACAGATCCAATCATAACGTCGCCCTTCATCACATGATCCCTAAGGAAGTGATGTCGGACGTCTATGTGTTTGGTGCGCGAATGTTGGACTGGATTGCTGACTATCTTAACAGCACTCTCATTATCACACAGAATAGGTACATGATTAAGTTTTACGCCAACGTCATATAAGGATTGTGTCAAAAATAGGATTTGAGCAAAGCTACTCCCTGCCGCTATGTACTCAGCCTCAACAGTAGATAGCACCACGGAGTTCTATTTTTTTTAAGCCCACGAAACAAGACATCTACCGAGAAGGTGACAGGCCCCAGAAGTGCTCTTACGATCAATCTTGTATCCGGCATAATCTGAGTCAGAATAGCCAAGAAGCTCAAATCGCGCACCCTTAGAGAACCAGAGGTCTATACTAGGAGTGAATTTTAGATATCTGAAAATCTTTTTAACTGCTTTCAAATGCATTTCTCTAGGGGATGCTTGGTATCTAGCGCACATACACACACTAAACATGATATCCGGCCTAGATGCTGTCAAGTAGACCAATGCACCAATTATGGAACGGTACAGCTTGAGATCAACAGGATTACCTTCTGTGTCGAGGTCGAGGTGGCCGCTTGTACCCATTGGTGTCCGGAGTGGCTTGCATCCGTCCATATCGAAGCGCTTGAGGAGGTCCAAAGTGTAGTTCTCTTGGCTTTTAAATGTTCCAGTCTTGAGTTGTTTGATTTGAAAACCCAAGAAGAAGTTCAGCTTACCCATCATCGACATCTCGAACTCTGCAGCCATCATTACACTGAAGTCTTGTACAATCTTCTCACTTGTGCTCCCAAAGATGATGTCGTCAACATAGACTTAGCACAGGAATAAATGTCCATCATCCACCTTGGTGAAGAGTGTGAAATCCACTCTCCCAACACTGAATCCCTTGGAGATGAGAAAGTCTCTGAGTCTCTCATACCAAGCCCTGGGAGCTTGCTTTAGTCCATACAAAGTTTTGGACAACTTGTATACATGATCGGGGTGTTTTGGGTCTTCAAATCCTGGAGGTTGCTCAACATAGACTAGCTCCTCAATGTAGCCATTCAAGAAGGCGCTCTTGACATCCATTTTCTTCAAAGTGATGTTGTGACAAGTAGAGAATGCCATAAGCAGTCTAATCGCATCATGTCTGACCACAGGAACATAAGTGTCTCCACAATCCACACCCTCGATCTGAGTGAAACCCTGAGCCAGAAGTCTTGCCATGTTTCTGACAACCAATCCAAATTCATCTGTCTTGTTCTTGAATACCCATTTGGTGCCAATCACATTACAGTCCTTGGGTCGCTCCACAAGTGTCCAGACTTTATTTGTCTCAAAGTTATTTAGCTCCTCATGCATGGCATTGATCCAATCAGGGTCAACCAATGCCTCTTCCACCTTTTTTGGCTCCAATTTAGACACAAAAGCTTGATGCTCACTGAAGTTAGCCATCTTTGACCTTGTTTGCACACCATGAGTCAAGTCCCCAATCACTTGCTCAGCTGGGTGATGTCGAGCAATGGAGTGATGGGTCTTGATCAACTGAGAAAGTTACCCCACTGTCTGCTCAACTATCTCTCCATCCTGCTCACAAGCTATCTCTTCCTCTGACGTTGGCTCCAAGCTTGAGCTGTCTTGAGGCATAGCTCCCCCTGAGTCTGCCACTGGCTCAGGAGTGAGAGGTGGTGCAACTGTTTCAACCACTCTTGGAGCTTCAACTGGCCTCACATCCTCGGCTTCAATCTGCTCAGCTGCCCTTGCTAACTACTCTCCACTAACATCATCCAAGTTCTCATGGTGCCCTTGACTACCGTTTGACTCATCAAACTTTACATCGCATGATTCTTTAATCTGACCACTTGCTTCATTGAACACCCTGAAAGACGACCCTCTGGCTGAGTACCCCAAGAAGATCCCAGTGTCCACTCTGCTCTGGAACTTGCCTAAATGCTCCCTCTTCTTCTTGATATAGACCTTGCATCCAAAGACCCTGAAGTAGGAGACATTGGGTCGTCTTCCCACAAGCAGCTCATAGGATGTCTTCTTCAAAAGCTTGTGAAGGTACAACCTATTAATGCGGTGACAGGCTATGTTGATTGTCTCAGCCCAGAAGACCTCAGAAGTCCCATACTCATTGAGCATTGTTCTTGCCATCTCAATGAGTGTCCTGTTCTTTCTCTCAACCACTCCATTTTGCCTAGCTCATCACAGAATAGCTCAACGGAAGTATTAGTAAATTCGGTTCCATTGTCACTTCTCACATTCTTGAGGGTACAGTCAAATTTATTTTGAGCTTTCTTTACAAATTTCTTGAAAATATCCCCAGTTGGGGTTTTATCTGAAAGAAAGATTACCCAAGTGTATCGAGAGTAGTCATCAACTATGACCAAACAGTAGAGATTACCCCCAATACTCACATATTTTGTTGGCCCAAAAAGATCAATGTGCAAGAGCTCAAGTGGTTGGGATGTAGACATGACATTCTTGGCAGGATAAGCACTTGCCACTTGTTTGCCGGCTTGATATGCCGAGCAAAGGTTATCCTTCTCGAATGCCACATCTTTCACCCCAAGAACCAACTTGTTTTTGAAAAGTTTCTTTAAATTTCTCATGCCGACATGCCCAAGGCGCCTATGCCAAAGCCAACCAAGTGTGACTTTGGGGGAGAGGCAAACCGAGATGGATGCGACAGGCTCATTGAAGTTCACAAGAAATAAGTTTTCAAAACGAAAGCCTTTGAACACTGTTTTTCCATTTTGATCCAGAACCAACAATCCCTCAGATGAGAAGTTGCAATGGAAATCTAAATCACAAATCTGAGCAACGGAAAGTAGATTGTAGTTCAGAGTGTTTACCAGTAACACATTGTCAATTGAGAGATCCAAAGAGATTGCTACCTTTCCGGCTTCAATTATCTTGCCCTTGCTTCCATCTCCAAAAGTGACCTTGGGGGATTTGATCCATCCTCCCCCATTGAGGTGAACAACCGGGGGTTGCCGGTTATGTGTTGGGTACACCCACTGTCAACGATCCAATGGCACCCTCCACTCCGGTAGTTCACCTGCATTAAGAAGAGATCACTTTTGTGAGTCAGGGACCCACACAGGAGGTCCTCGAGGGTTAGCCTTCAAACCAGAAGCAACAGAAGCAAATCGATCAATCAAAGATTTAGACACCCAAACATGTGCCTTATGCTCATTTTCAGCCCTCAAGCCGGCATATCTAGCAACTACCTTACACTTGTCATTCATCCTAAACAAGTAATGGTCATACAACTCAGCATGAGCTCTTGGAATCTTGGGTTTGATGTGCTTGGGAGTGTTCCTAGCTTGGTTTCTAGGTGGAGCTTGCCTAGGAAAGTTTTGCCTAGGAGGATCATTCCAGAAGCTGGGTGAAGGAGGAGCTTGCCAATTGTTGTATGGCATAGGAGGAGAACCATTCCAATTGTTGTACCTAGAAGCATATTGCCAAGCATATTGGTTCCTAGGTTGCCATGTCGTGGAATTATAGTGTCTAGGAGGACCTTGCCATGTGTTGTGCCCATTGTGCTTCCTAGGACGATTGTTTCTAGTGTTCATGTTTTTAAGCCCAGAGTTATTAGCATTGTTGGTATTTCCCTTGGGCTTGTTATGAAGGGAGTTTTGCCCTTTGTTAGACACTTGAGAACCTTTCTTTTTCTTCCCCTTAAACTTCTCAGGGGTAAATCTCAAGCCGCCCTTCAGGACCGGATTTCTTTGTTCCTCAAGTATCTGATTAAGGACACGACTCCCCTCATAACACTTGTCAAGACTCTTGTTAAATTTTCCAAGCTTGACCTTGAAACTGGCATTTTCAATGGCAAGTTCATCACGCTCAATGGCTAATTCCCTAACAGCTACTGCAAGTTTGCATGAATCAGGAGTGCACTTTACACTAGTGGAACTAGAAGCAATCATGTCATACATAGAGTAAGAATCAACTAAATGAACAACAGTACTAGCACAAGAGCCAACCAATGCACATTCAGCAGAAACATCTGTACTAATAGGTGTCATGGTGATAGCAGGTGTGACAGAAGCAGTAAATGGTGCAATCACAGGAGGCACAATCAAAGCAGGGGAAGCAATTAAATCATCAGTGGTATGAGCAATTTGCAAAGCATCAATGGAAGCATTCTTTTCAGTAAGCAATTTATTTTCTACCATAAACTCAAGAATAGTAGCAAGCAATCCATCTACAGATTCATTCATGCCTTTGTTTTCCACATCAACCAACTCTACCTTTCTAGCTAAGCTAAGTTTCTCACCATTCAAAAGATCAAATTCAGTCTCAAGAGAATCATGCTTAGCAGTGAGAGCATTCAGAGACTCCTGAAGAGTAGTGGCTCTCAAATGCTCCTTTTGGAGAACATCAAGCAACTTAGCCACATTCTCTCTAGTAGTCTCTTCATCCCACTCAGAGAGAGTTTCAGAGTCTGAATCAGAAGATACCTCAGTAGATGGTCGAGCCATCAAGCATTTGGAGGCTGAAGTAGATGATGAAGCTCTTGGTGTAGAGAAAGTAGTGGAAGTAGACTCTTTTCCATCAAAATACCACACTTGCTCTTTTGGCTCTGAGATGGCCACCAAGCATTTTATGGTGAAAGCTGGAGGTGGAGGAGTCATCTCAGCAATTGCCATGGTGGCAAGTCCTTCACCACTTGTCTCCTCATCCTCCTCAGAAGCAACTGAGTCACTGGAACTGTCATCGGAAACCCAAGTTCCAACGAACGCCAGCTTCTTTCCATTCTTGGAGGTGGCCTTGAACTCTGTCTTCTTCCAGTTCTTATACTTCCCATCCTTGTGCTTGAGCTTGTCGTCATCACTATCTTGCTTGCTTTTCTCCTTGCGCTTGGTCTTGTCCTTGTGAGGGCACATGGAGGCAATGTGACCCTTTTCGTGACACTCATAGCATTGATAGCTAGAGTGTGGGTTCTTGATTCGCCTCTTAAGGTTGAAGCGCTTCCCAAATAGACCCATAATCTTCTCAAGTGCCTCGGGTGGGAAGAAGCTTGATCCTTCTTGATCCTTGGAGGAGGCAGGTTTGGACTTGCTTGGCTTGTGTCCAGTAGCCTTCAGAGCAATTGTCTTGCTCTTCTCAGCTGATGGAGTGGCTAGGGGCTAGATGATGAGTATGTCATGAGCACGAAGTTTACACAGGAGAGCACCAGGAGTCATCGTCTCAAGTTCATTACTGTTGGAGAGAACAGTGATGATGTCCCTGTATTCCTGTCTTGGGAGAATCCTCATCATCTTCCTGCACACATCAACATCAGGCATAGAGAGTCCGAGCCCCTTGAGCTCATTGATTATGGGGTTAAGACGAGTATACATAGCATTTGCATTTTTACTAGGAAGCATCTCAAATTTATCAAATTACTTTCTTAACCACCACTAATCTATCCTCCTTAACAGCAGCAGTGCCCTCATGGATCTCAACAAGAGAATCACAAATAGTCTTGGCAGAAGTGAGGTTGCTAACTCTCTCGAACACATCCCTACATAACCCCGTGAACATAGCATTCATAGCCTTAGCATCATCAGCCATAAGTGTCTTCTGTGTGGGTGTGAGTGGTGCATTCTCATCACGTGTGATAGTGATGCCATTCTCAACAGCATCCCAAATATCAGCGCCAATGGAAATAAGATAGATTTTCATGCGTTTCTTTCCGAAGTCAAAGTATAAGCCATTGAAGATTGGGATCCTATTGGCAGCTACACTATCCCCTTCGGCCATCTCTAATGCGGTGAAACAAAAATTAGAGAACCTGGCTCTGATATCAATTGAAGGAACCTAAGGCCGAGAGGGGGGTGAATCGGACTATTTCAATTTTTACTTTTGTTGCACTTAGTCACTTAGGCAAGTTAAGGCACACAGCTAGCGCGTGAATTCCTACACAAGTCTAGTAGGCGGAAGCAATTAGAACACAAGTGTAGGAGGCACGAAGGCACTTTCATGACGATGGATATCAATATCACGGTAAGTAAATGAGATGAGAGGCGAATCGCGATCTTTTTACCGTGTTCGGTGTAAGCACCTACTCACGTTGAGGAAGCTTCCGGTCAAGGAAGCCGGGACTCTATCGTCCCTAGCCCTCAATCCACTCGGTGGTAGCTCTTCACCAACACATGGTAGGCGAGCTTCAAACCTTCACACGAATCGGCAGCCTCCACACGCGAAGGACCCCGAAACGCCGACTTCACAAGCGAAGCCGACCTCGAGCACACCGAGGATTTAGCACATCTCCGACGCAATGGAGAAGAGCACCTTGGGAAGCAAGGTGGCCGCCGACGCGATGGCAGGCTTTGCACACCCCGACGAACTGAGAGGAAGCTCCGTGGGAAGCACGATGACCTTCACGAAGAAGGGTTTGCTTGTGGTACGGTTGATGGAGCTTGGCGATGACGACGTCTCCCGGTGGCAAGAATCCTAAGAGCACAAGACCGGAGACACCACAACTCACTCAACCTCATCCCACCATGAAGGATGGCAAGACAACCATGGGAGAGGGCACGAACCTTGGGGATGACGAGGATGAGACTAAGGGATGCTCTCTTCTTCTTTCTCACTCCTTCTCCCTCACACTCTCTCACTCAATCTCTCAAGCACATGGAACCCTAGGTGGAGATGTGAACCATGGGAGAAGCTCTCTTGGTGGCTAAGGTTGCAAATGAGCCTCTTAATCCTCTCTCACGATCAGCAAAGCCCTTATATACTCCACACTTTAAAACCCTAGAAAATAGATCTCAGATCTAAACTCAAGCTCTAGGCCGGACAACCCCCGGACAACTCCCGGATAGTCTGGACGAAGGCAAGCGCTCCCTGTAGAAAATACAATTCGAGACAGAAGGGACACAACAGGGTCCGGACAGTCCGGACGTCGAGGCCGGACAGTCCGGCCGAAGGCAGGCGCTTACTGAAAAAATGAATTTGCAAGCTGGGGAGGAAAACACTTGGGCCGGACAGTCCGGCCTGTAGGGCTGGACTGTCCGGCCGAAGACATCACTTCGGCAGCATCCTAGGCCCTAGGCTGCTGAAAGCTTTCTAAATTTATATGATTTTTTGTGTTGCTCAAATGAAAAACTTGTCAACATGAAAAAGATGCGCCTCGAAATTCTCTACAACTTTCATGCTTTGATATTTTTAATCCGAGTACGGGAAGGCTCTCAAAAATACAAAATACTACAAATCTACCACGGAGGCCGAGCCAGGCCACTTGGGCCGGACTGTCCGGGCCCAGTTGCCCCAGCTCGGCCAGCAGCCCACAAAATCCTTTATTTCTGTAGCATTGCCCGAACAAAGGTATTTTTGAAGATTTGGAATTATTTGACGCCAAACTTAAGCTCAACGGGCGGGAAGGTTTGTATGCTTAGGCGAGAAGTTTCGCGCCCACAAAAGATTTCGGTTTTTGGATGGCTTGGTGGCTACGAAACCTCGGACAAGTGGCTACCCCTTGGAATCCCCTGGACCTATCCCAAACTCTCTCGAAGACGAATGAGGACAAGGGACCGGAGATGTGCTCTGTGGGATCCTGCAGCCAGAGATTCGACGATCGACAGGCATAATGGCCCTAGGCTACACACACGCAAGAATTCAAAAGAACTTGGAAACAAATGTCCTTAATCTTGGCGTGATCCAGCTCTACAGCCTAGCTGCCATCAATTACCAAAATCAAATAAGCCCCTCGGAAGCTTGCTGTTACACCTGGGCGATGGGCCCAATTCGCGGTTAGGCTGGCCTGCCAAGGCCCGAGCAGCCATCCCCCTTTTCTTTTCCTAAAATCCATTAAAATCTATTAGAAATGATTTTCAAAGTAAATGCCAAATAGGTTATAAAATTCTAGAAAATTTCTAAAAATACCTTAGCACATTTTGGACTAAAGAAAAATATAAAATATACATGCATCCATGGTAGTGTTGGCACATTTAATATTTATAGAGAAATAGGTTATTATTTCATGTCATACATGGCATCCCTTTAAAACATTTCCACATTCATTTAATCATTTCAAAAATATCTTCTCATGGTGATTGTAATATGTGTTGCATGTGCTGTTGTGTTGTCGCTTGGTTCACGTGATTAGGAGCGCAAGGATTCATAGACCCGACCGACGTTGCTGGCTACTAGTACCCGACTGAAGGCAAGTCTCTTTGATGTTCAAAATGAATTACTAGAGATTTAGAAAACTTGCATGCTAGTTTAATTAAAAACACCGTACTTCGTAGATGCTAGCTATTTAACCTAAATACTGCCGGTAAGACTAGTGATAGACTGGACCGTAAGGACTATGAATATACTCCTTGACGGTAGGGAAAACGCTTAGAAAATTTTATTTAGTCGCAAGACCAGCTACACTCGTAAGTGTAAATTTTTTATTTGAGAAATTACGAGAAGTGGATTTGAGAAATGGTTTGAGGAATGAGTTTTGAGAAAATGCTCGTGCATCGTGGGCGATGTCGTACTTGATGTCTTGAGGTGTTGTCATTATTGAACCCAACCCGATTATCCGCCTATTCCCAAAAATGCTAAATACTTCCTTCAGTCATAAAAACTTGTCACAATTGACTTTTGGACATGCCTTTGACCCTTCGTCTTACTTAAAAATTTAGTTGAAATGTACAAAAATATAAGTCATGCTTTAATAAAGTACCCTTAATGATAAAACAAATGACAGCAAAATAAGCAAACATACAAAAATATAAGTCATGCTTAAAGTACCTTTTTGATAAAACAAATCATAACAAAATAAACGATAACTTGCCTATACAAAAATATAAGTCATGCTTAAATTACCTTTTTGATAAAACAAATCATAACAAAATAAATGATAACTTGCCTAAAAGGCCACAGGTGTGCCGTAAAAGGCCTATCGATTGATAAAATATTTCCTCTCGTTTTGCAGATTGGGGATGTACTAGGATGGAATGGATAGTTACGACTGGGTGTTGATTTTTGCATCTATGTTTTGCTAAGATATTGGAGTCGAGCTACGAAGAGAAATGGCAGAGGTGGTGGTTCTTCTGGTCATAAAAAAGATAGCCATAGCTCTGGCAGGAGAAACACTTGAGTTCCCTAGAACTTCACGTGTAAAGAAGGCTGAGCTACTAGCAATCCCAGATGGCATGAGACGGAGACGGATACAGGATGACCTTGATCTTGTTCTTGAATTTCTTAAGGAAATTGGCAGGATGGGATCCAAAGGTGAAGCCATAGAAATATGGATAGGACAAGCCCGAAGTCTGGCATATGACATGGAAGACATTGTGGACCAGTATACTTACATAATTGGCAAACACAATCAGAAACGACCAGGGTGGGCTTCTTTGAAGGAACGCTTCAAGAAACCCCAGCCTTTGTTTCATTGGATGGTATTGCCACTGCAATCAACAGAATAAATCTAGATCATAAGCATCTTTTGGAGCGTAAAGACCATTGGATAGGATCAATAGATGGTATGAGTGATACTCCAGCAGTAGACTACATCAGGGAACAAGAATACATCAACTGAAATCAAAATAACATATAACGCTACTAACCATGTTTAGACGATACATTACAATGCAGAATAAGTTATAGCCACATTTGAGAGTAAAATTACAAATAGGATAAATGGAGGACCTAGTTAGAACTATCCGATAAATGACAGGACTTTTAAGCATAATCTCTATGAAGCGATACACGTGTCCAATTCCCATTGAAAAAAAAAACAACCTAAACATTCAGTGTCCAATTTTGATGTAGAAACTAACTAACAAAGCTTAACGAAAATAGAATGAGCAGCGAGCTATATCGTCTGCTGGATACAAAAGATGTAGGACCAGATCCCCTATTACAGAGCAAAAGTGAGAACAGAGAAAAATAATATGAAGAGCATCAACTTAGTCATTTCCATAAGGGGCACCTGCTGTCAGGCAAGCAGAGTTGTTGCTCGCAAGCTTCTTTTTCAGGAGGATCGAATTCTTCTGCAACTGTGTAGGGGGTAATCAGAGCAACAACGGAGGGACTACATTTATTTCCCTGTAGCCACATACACCAGCAAACAGCAGATAGGGGAAAAAAAAAAAAGGAACCGACAAGAAAATGGCAAAATGCTACTACTCCAAGCTGATCTACCAACAGAGCTTAAGGTAAGGAGCTGATGCTGATCTAGCAATAATATATTGTTGATATTGGAAAGATTTCCTCTACCCTAAGCTCCGACCAGATGCCATTGTCTTTGAAATTTGGAAATATATGACATCTATTGAGGCCATAGTCATAGTCAAACAACAGGCGGACATCTGATCTGTTCAATGGTTTTGTCAAAAACCCCATGGTATGTTTCACCTGATGCAATAGAGGCCGTTTTTCCTGATTCTCTTGTGGTGAAGCATGGATGGTAGCATGCCTTTCAGCCTCCACAAGGAAAGTGCCGTGCAACGTTCCTCCCTGAGCAGGCGGAGGAGGAAAACCACCACTCTTTTCAAGCTCAATTAGCCTGCTGAAGGGTTGGTTTCGACAAAAACCAGCAATGATTGGGATCCCCTGCAGTTGTTACTGTAAATGCACGGTGCACATTTTCACCTGAAAACAGATTGTAACTTTTATAAATATATCATACGGTATCCAATTTGTACGAAACAAATTTTGTAATTCATTTTAAATCCTAAACAACCCATTTTTGAAACTTTTTGATTTTTTTGAATTTTTGAATTTTTTTGGGATTCCCTGCAGTTGCTACTGTAAATGCACGGTGCACATTTTCACCTGAAAACATATTGTAACTTCTATAAATATGTCATACGGTATCTAATTTATACGAAACAAATTTTGTAATTCACCTAAAATCCTAAACAACCCATTTTTGAAACTTTTTCATTTTTTCAATTTTTATGAGTTTTTTTGAATTTTTTGAATTTAGTTAGTAGGTATTAGTAAGTACTTCTATTAGTAACAAATATTTGTGGTTTAAACTTTTTAGTTTACAAAGCAAAGTCACTAGTTATCATTATAGTTTATCTATGAAATCCATAAAAATTATAATATTGTTGAAGTACTTTTCGAAATGAATCTACATATTATTTGTATGTAGCTAATCTAAATTTTTAAAAGGTATTCATAACTCAAGTTTTAAACATTGGCCACCATGCATCTCCAACGCCAAATATTTATGACAGGAGGGAGTACTAGGGAGCTCATAGATCAACCAAAAATAGTCTGTTAAATTGGCCTAGTCGCTAGCCAATTAGTCATAACAACATAGTACTTAGTCGTTGTGAGCTAGTGACTCCACTACCATTTCATTTTCTATAAAGGCATGCATTACTTAGCAGAAAGAAGATACATATAATGGTTGTATAAAGCGGCCTAACCACCTAAGGCTTTGGCTTCGCCAAAGAATACGAGGTGTTATTGGCTCGTAGGATCAACAATAAATTGACATGACGAGGGCTTCTGAATTGTAGTGACCATCGAAGTGTGGTTTTCGATTGTGAGCAGTTGAGCAATGAGTAGTTTGATTTGTGTAATGATGTCACTACAACATTAGGGCATGACATTGTTGCGCTTTAGCCAAGGTATAATATTATTAGGTTTCATCTTAATACAATTCTCTCGTTTCCTAGGATCCTAGGCCCATGTGCTTTCGATGCCATGGTGAGTCAACTAAGTGGTACATGTGCAAGTTATTAGCCATAGCAACATCTAGATGGAGCATGACAAAGACCGAACACATCCACGTCTCGCCCCTCCATACCTCTATTGTCCTATCACCGACACAAGCTGATCATCCATGATTCGGTTGCATTATTTGTATAAAAGTATGTCTATACATAGATATTTTAGTAATCCACACAATGAATAATGACTATTAGATATATTCTTTATAACAATTTTAAGAACTACATAGAATATAGATATTTTAGGAGATATTTGTATACGGATGAACTACATTTAACAATGTGGTAATAATCCAATATTGTTAACACATTTATAAATTGATGTGCTTTAGAGTATGTTTTATAAGTCTGTGAATGACCATGTATAGATAGGTTAAGTACATGGTCGGTATGCTTGAGAAAAGGAGTAGGCTAGATGCAAAAGATCTATAAATATTTTGTTATATTATTAAATCTATAATAGTAGTAATTTGTAATAATGAGTCTCCCAATCAAGCCATGTCATTTACAGATGTTTAGTTCATTGTTAATTTATGATTCGCTAGCTAAGAGAATAGTTCTTAAACACAAAAATATTTAATATTTAATGTATTAAGTAATTAGAAATTAAAATATAAAATTAAATTTAAAATAACATATTTTAGTCTCGCCCTAGGGCCCTTAAAACATTAGGAACAGCCCTGCACTCATTGTCATCAAAGTATGACAATGCTTGCAGTATATCAACAGAGATATGAGACAGGCCTCTCCAAGGCAGGTCCTGGATGAGAAGACAGCATACCTTAAATGCGTAACAGCACTTTTGGTCCCCTAAAAGGAGTGAAGGATGGTAGACAAAACTCTTCAGAATCAGCCTTCTCCATCGTGCAGAATAAGTGAACCAGATCCCGAGGTAAATACTCGGCTGCACCTGGACCATACCGCTGTTCTATCTTCCTCATGATAAAATCTGTAAACTCTTGATAATCAGAGGGATATCCCGGAGAGGCATCGGTTAGCTGAATGGACCGAAAGGCGAGCATATGAAGCTTGGTGATGACGACCACATTCCTATCATTGAAGGTGCCTGGGGCGCACTAGCCTCTGCTTCGGCAGACATATGAAAACATAGGGCCTGAACGGAGAACAGTTTTACCCGTCTCTGTGGTCAAGTAGGGTCTTTTTGGATTAACCACGACAAGTCGGTCCTGGGGAACCTCATACAGCAAGGGAAATTTGTTCAAGTAACTGTCCAAGTCTTCAAACTTATCATCCAGCATCTTAATCAAACCATTAAATCCCCTGTAAAGTGACCAAAACAAATGAAATGGCATTACAGTTTGCATTTGGATTATTTGGGCATTAAATTCCAGCAATACAAGAATTTAAAACAAGAGAGCATGGCAGGCAGCATACATGATATAACAGCAGCCAGTGGCGTAAGAGCGATGCCCAGCTACACTTCAGGATGCAAACGGGCTGCTCGATGGATAAAAACTTCCCGTCCGTTCAGACCGTGTAATATTAAATGGGTTCAGGCTACTGTCCATTTGACCAGGCATGGCAACAACGGCGCCCATAGCCGCTCGTTTACCAGATAGTTGATGCTTGTCCAGTACGACTGCTGTCCAAGTGTGCATGCTTGTGCCTCCACTCTCAAGACAACGTACAATTGATTTAGCAGTTCATGCTTGACTACAAAATTAATTTCAAGTTTTATTTCGTAAAAATCAATTGCAAATTAATTTTAAAAATCACATTCAACATGCACGTCTGATCTATCAATAAAAAAATAATAAAATAAAAACAGCATACATCACATCACATTAGTTGCAGATAAATTAGTTGATCACTAGCTAACACAATGAAGCATACATAAGTATCATGAGAAGGGCATGGCATTTTGCCACAACAAACAATGGTAATCGTAGCATCAGGCTTCAGTTCCTCGCATTGTTCTTAATTACTCAACAACAAAAGACACTTAAAAAATTACTATCCCTTAACCACTAAAAAGGAACTAGCATTAAAATTTCAGCAGCAGTATCCAAGCAACATCCACCAAGCACCAAGCAAATCATGTCCCTCTCATTGCATATACCTGATAAGGAAGAAAACTAAGTTAGATGAGGTCCAATAAAGTTAAAGACAACAACTACTTAGACCAACAGAATGGGAAAGAGAAAAAGTTTATATGCATGTATATAAACTAAAAACAATAAACACCAAGATTGAAAAGAAAATAGCACATGAAAAAATTATAACATTATAAACAACAAGATGCCCCCACCCTTTCAATGTTGGTATAGTAATAGATTTCAATGGCACGATGAAGGACAATGCAACTCCAGCAACATCTGAGATGAAACTGAGGTAAGACAGATTGTATGTAATGAAATACTTTAAATGTAATGAAAAATGGTCACCAGGTCATAAGGCAGATTATAAAATGACAGGTCATAAGACAGATTATAAAATGGTTACCAGGTCATAAGGTAGGTCACAAACACAACTCTTCATCCTCATCTACATCCATTGGTGTCATGCTCTTTTTATGTGAGGGGTCTGAAATATTAGAAAACAAAAAATAGATAAATAGATAAGTGAGCATTTACATGTATCATCAACTAGCAGGAATTAAATAAGAATAACTTACTAGCTGCCTTAAGTCAATCTTGAAGGCATATTAATGCCTCAATGGTATCGCTAGAGAGTCTGCTCCTATAGTCACTAATTGTTCTTCCTCCTGTGCTGAAAGCGGACTCGGATGCAACAGTTGAAGCGGGGACAGCCAACACATCACGTGTCATATGAGAAAGGATAGGAAATTTGGGAGACATATAAAATGATTAGTAATTATGCATGTCAACTAAGTGCAAATTCAAGTTTTTATTTTACCTTGGTTTTCTCCCCTGTCTTCTTGGGTCGACAATCCTCTTTCATGATCCCCGACTTCTCTAAATTCTTTCTTTTCATGTGCTTCTACTTCTTCCTCTTATGTTCTTTCGAGGATGTGCATTCTGTAGGCATGCATCCGACTAGCCCATGACGATCGCCATTGTCACTTCCAACCACCGTATGTGATTCTTCTCTAGCATCTGTAGAGCTCTTTTCTCTGTTGTCTCCACCCCCCACAGTGACATGAAGACCTACTTCCTCCATTGTCACAAATTCCCAATGGCTAGTAGACGGCCGATTGCGTGATCTGAAGATACATATATACACTGGGTCACAAAATCACACCAAAGAAGATAGAATATACAAAGGTTGCAAGCTACGTGCAGATTTTGAAACTCTATGTGCACAAGGTTGTGCAGATTTTGAATCTCTACGTACACTAGGTTGTGCAGATTTTGAAGTTAGAGAGAGGAACGCGAGGTTACCAGATCAGGAGAGACTCATCCCTGAGGGGCGTGTACGGGAGCTCCAGGCGGCGACGCGCTGCCTCCGCCGGCCGCACAAGATGCCGATCCAGTGGCAAAAGAACGTGCCGGTTGTTCAACTGCTTCTGAGGACACAACCGCCGTAGTGGCCGGTGGGAAAGGAGGCGGCTTCCATGGTGGCCGGTGGGGAGAGCAGGCGGCGCCGGCGGCGTGGAGTGGACGCAGCCGCCGCGGTGGCCTATGGGGATCGGGGGAGGAACGCTAAAACTCAGAAAGCCCTAGATACACTATGAATATGAATAGTAACGGGCTAACAGGGATAAATGGTGTCCGTGGGCTAAATGGGAATGCCCGTTTTGTGCTTTGGGCTGAAAAATGGGAGCCCATTTAACGTTTTAAATGGGCGGGTTTTAATGGGTTCACGGGTAGAAGCTGCCATTTTCATCCCTAGCTACACTGCAGCCCGGCTGCTTGAAGAAGATCCAGCGCCGACGGGCAGCTCCGCGCGCAGAACCCCCTATCCCAGCAGATCTCCCCAAGAGCGCGGCAGGAGGAGGCACCGAAGCCGCGAGGGAGCGGGATATGCAGCGCCGGAAGCCGGTAGTGCCGCGACGGGCAGATCCGCGAGGACAAGCCATAGCCAGCTCTTTCTCCGGCAGCCCATCGACGGGAGGGGCCGACGCACTCCATGCTGCGGAAGCGTATGCCTCTGCTCGTCGGAGGAAGGTGTGGATGCGACGGCTAGCTGTCCGGGCAAGACTCGCCATCCCCGCCGCCGCCAGCCCGCCGCCGTTAGCTAGTGAGATGGGGGATCGGGAGAAATGAAAAGTATCCCTATCTATCGCCTACAAATGTCTGGGCTAGGGCAACCAGGGGAAAAAATTTTTATATTTTTTGAAAAATTTTTACGCAAAAATAACCGACGGTTTAGAGATTAAGCAAAAATAGGCGCCGGTAGAGGGCGACCGATGGGCTATCGCCCTTTTGAAGGGCGACCGACTGCTGCTCCGAAACCGCCGCAACTGGTTCGGGTCCGGTCGCCCGTTTAAAGGGCGACAGGGCAGAAACAGCATCTTAGTAAATAATTTCTATAAAATCAACCGTAGTATAGATTGAAAAGTTGTCTACATGAAAATTGTGTGCCAGAAAATTATCTACAACTTTCATGTTGAACCCAAACTCATCCGAGCAGATCTTCTGCCCCAAAAGTTTCTCGTACCGAGTTCGGCTCTGCACATTTACAGTACATTCCTAGAACAGCAGCTACGGCTGATTTTATAGAAATTATTTACTGAGCTGCTGTTTCTGGGGAATGTACGGGAAATGTGCAGAACCAAACTCAGTATGAGCAACGTTTGGGGTCGAAGATCTGCTCGGCTAAGCTTGGGGTCAACATGAAAGTTGTAGATAATTTCCTGGCGCACAATTTTCATGTAGACAACTTTTCAATCCGTACTACGGTTGATTTTATAGAAATTATTTACTGAGCGGCTGTTCTGGGAATGTATTGTAAATGTGCAGAGCCGAACTCGGTACAAGAAACTTTTGGGGTAGAAGATCTGCTTGGATGAGCTTGGGGTCAACATGAAAGTTGTAGATAATTTCCTGGCGCACAATTTTCATATAGACAACTTTTCAATCCAAGATACGGTTGATTTTATAAAAATTATTTACTGAGCTGCTATTTCTGCCATGTCGCCCTTTCAACGGGCGACCGGACCCGAACCACCTGCGGTGGCTCCGGAGCAGCGGTCGGTCACCCGTCCAAAGGGCGATAGCCCATCAGTCGCCCGTCCAAAGGGCGACCGGCGCCTATTTTTGCTTAATCTCTAAACCGTCGGTTATTTTTACGTAAATTTTTTAAAAAATATATAAAAAAATATTTTTTTTTCCAACCAGGGCCTCGGCTGCGGCCCAGGTATAAACTAGCCCATATATCGATGTATCATTGACGATCCAGGCCTACCCTGCGCTTTTGATTTTTTGTTCTTGGAAATATATGTCATCACGCCTCTCCCTCCATTTACTTTTATAAGGCGCGGTTTAACTTGGCATGTAATTCTAAACTATATTTTGATCCTTAATTTTACTAATTAATTACAAGTGTCCCTGGCATGCGGCGGCGACAGCGGTACTGGCTCACCCCAGCCTTCTCCTTTCCCTCGTGCGGCAGATCATGGCAGTCACCGCAGCGCCCCAAGGGAAGCGGCGATGAAGGCGAGGGGAAGCGCGGAAGGGACAGCCGTTACCTCCTCTCTTCAGATCTAGAAGCGCCGACGCCGCCACCATGAAGTATCATTGACGATCCAGGCCTACCACAAGTTTTATTTAGGGGGCTACTAGGGGACGGGATCCCATCGGCCCCGCCCCCCGACGGGATCGCTCCCCCGCCGCCACGTGTCCCCCGACCCCTCCGCTCGGTCTCCATTCCTCATGGCTCGCCCGCCGAGTCCGCCTCGCCTCACCCCTCGCTCTCCTCACCAGATCCGCCTCAGCGCCACACGCGCCGCCGCCTTCTTCCTTGGCCGGCGGCGCTGGCGCCGCCGCGCCCGCCGCCTCTTCCTCAGATCGCCTCTTGCTTGCAGACACACCGCCGCCTCCTTCCACCGCCTCGCCGGAGGCGCCGCCGCTGCCGCTCCGCCCCTAGCCTCCTCCGCCGCTCGACGCCCACCCTAACCGAGGGGTGAGGCGTTTCCTCCACCGCCGGCCCACCCGCCCTTTCCCTCCTCGGCTCGTGGCGCCACCGCCGCCTCCGCCGCCCGCCCGACGAGCCCCACCCACCGCCGGTCCGCCGCCTCCCCGACCTCCCTCTACACCCCGCCGGCCAAATATATTCCCTAACCCTAACCCGAAACGGCGGCGAGGTCGACGGCGGCGGTGCGCGAGGTCGACGGTGGGTCGACGGCGTCGAGGTAGGCTCTCCTTCCTCCCTCCTCCCTCCTCCTGCTCTACACGGCGCGGGCGCGGGCGAGCTGGGCGCGGGGACACGTGTCGCATGGGGAGGTATCCCGTCGGCGACGGGATACCGTTCCTAGGAATTCCTGTTTATTTATTATTGGAAAAATATGTCATCACACCTCTCCCTCCATTTACTTTTATAAGGCCCAGGACATCGGACGCATCGGGGCCGTCCACGTGTTTGCCCTCAGCCACGCGCATCTCCGCCCCCCGCTTGTCCCCTCCACGAGAGCGCCCCCCACGGCCCCGGTTTCTGTCCGAAAACTTGCTCGCCTGGTCCGCCGCCACCGGTTGCGATTCACCGGCGACCACCTACCTAAATCTCCCCCTACTACAACACCCCCCTTGCTGTACAACTTTCTCTCTAAAAAAACCTGGCTGCGAAGAGTATGTCGCATCTAATCTGGACACTGGGCTCACCCGCGGCGCCAGCGGTTCATCGGTGGTAGGGATGCAAGTGGGTTGCTTCGCGGGTAACCGCGAGACCGCTTGCTTCATTAAAATACACTAAGCCCTACAATGCTTAGTGTATTTTTAGTGAAGCAAGCGGTCTTGCGGGTACCCACAAAGCATCCCACTTGCATCCCTAATCGGTGGCCTTTCGAGTTCCGGCAGCCCTCGTTCGCAATGTCTACGGCGCGGAGGAGCTCCCCCCTCCTATCTCAGATGCGGCAACTTCAAACGAGTTAAACAAGCACACATCTACTTGGTAAAACTTGATGATTGATACACAAGGAGTTAAACAAGCGTCGACGCTGCCACCATGAATCCATGGCTGCACTTATCGGATATAGGATTAGGAATGTAACATCCCATTTTTTTTTCTAAACCAAATTTGGCACGTTAATTTTTCTAAAAGGTATCGCATCAAAATAATTTAATGTTCATCTGCATCATATAATAGTGCATCATTAATTAAGTTGTCAACTTGGTGAATAAAAAAATTTGTGCATTTTAAACTCTGTAAATGTTAACTCAGCAAAAACTTGTTTTAAACATTTTTTATCAACTGTGTAAATTAATTTCTATAATTTATAATTCAAGAAGAAGTTTTAATTAAAGTTTAGAGGAGCAAGTTGAGGAGAGAATATATCTCTTAATAGACCATCTCCTCTCTTTGTGGGTTACAGCCAACTCCTTTCTCTCGGTGCTAAGCTTCGCCCGTAAGCTTCTTCTCCATCCTCTCGACTCTCTCTCTGTGCTCCCAAGTCTCTCTCTCTCTCTCTCTCTCTCTCTCTCTCTCTCTCTCTCTCCTTCACTCTCTCCTCTGCGTGTGTCGCCTCAACCTGCTGCCGGCCACGCCCTGGCCGCCGTCACTCCGTGCTACGTCTGCGCCGCTCACGCTCACCTCTGCCGCCATAACTTGCTCCACGCCATTGTCGCTTGCCATTAACTACTCCGCAACTCCCGCATGTGTCGCCTACGCACATCCTGTGCCAACGGCGCCCCGGAGTTTGTGCCTTGATGAAAGGACCGAGATGACGCCTAGAGGGGGGGCGAATAGGCGTGACACCAAATTCAATCTTCAACTGCGCTGCGGAAGTAGGTTCGGACTGTCCGTGACACCCCTCGGATAGTCCGAGGTCAACTGTGACGAATCCTCTCCAAAATCTCCGAAAATGTCCTGCACAACTCAAACAACAAAAATACCAAGAGCAATAATATAGAAACACAGGAAAGGTCTCACTCAAGCACAAAATAGTAAATAGAGTAGATCTAGCAAGGGAGAAACTCAAACCAAATGTGAAGAGAAACACACGGAGTTTTATCCCGAAGTTCGGATCTTTGAGGAGATCCTACTCTCCGTTGAGGTAGGCTCAACACCGTAGAGCCCGAGTCCCACTTGACTCTAATCCTCTCGGATTTGTGCCAAAGCACTCACCGAATATCACCTTGATTCCTTTCCTTGCGGAGGTGGAATCACACCTTCACAACCAATCCGAGGCGAACCACACCGCTTCGGTGGCTCACGGCAACGCCTAGCCGTCTAGGAGTCCTCAACCTCCAAAAGTAACAAATCCGACGAGAAACCACTCACTTGGAGGTGACCAAGGTGCTCACGAGATGGACCAAGCTCAGATCTAGCACCAATCTAGTTTCCCCACCCTCAAATCGATCTCACAAGATGCACTAGGAGGGGAGAGGCTTTTAGGGTTCTTGGAGGAGAGAGAGAATGAAATGAATCTGAGTGATGCGTACAGTTATCGTTTGCTGGGAGCAGTGAAATGGGTATATATAGCTTCCCCCAGATCTAGCCGTTAAGGTACATCAAGTGAGATTCGGACTGTCCGTGACACCCCTCGGACAGTCCGAGGTAGGTTGTGAATAGTGACCCAAACAAAAATCATATTTGAGATCTAGAAGGTATGTGGATCATAGATATGGGCTCAGAATCTTCAGATGTGACAAAGTGGTTCGGACTGTCTGAAGGGTATCACGGATAGTCAGATAAATCGAATAAATTAAGACAGAGAGTTCAACTGGAGGGTGCCTTGGACAGTCCGACCCTTCAGACAGTCCGAGCCAGGGCACGGACAGTCCGGACTCAAAGAAGTATTTTGGGCTTGGAAATAGTGGGGAATTTATTGGGTGACTGAGATTTGACCTAAGATCATCTTTTGAGCACCAGAGTCACCTCACACGATATTTCTCGTTGAATCCCTCTTTATAGTACGGCCGTCCTTAGACTCAATAAAATAAAGATTATAAATTGAGCATCTAATCGAATAAATATTCAAGTCCTTCGACAACTCTTGATAACTATAATTTCCATATTTAATTCTCTGTTCACAACTCAATTAAATCGTTAGTATTAGTCTTTAGTAGTTGGCAGCAATCACCAAAACAAAATTAGGGGCCTAGATGCCTTTTCACTTGACCATGTCCAGTCCGCCGCGCCGCGCCAACCGTCTAGCCCAGCCATCGTTTCGCCGTCGCTGTGGATCAATAGCGGATGTCACTCGTTGTTTCCGTCCCTGTGCTCCCATGGTGGCTTGGGGGCGAAGCTGCCGCTTCCTCCTGCTTATAAATCAGGGCCCTGTGTCCCTCTTTCCCCTTGCCCAGTGTCGTGCCGTGCCGTGCCCGTGCTTCTCCCCGGTTAGCTCTGTTCGTTTTCATGGTGTTCGCTCACTTCGTCGTCATGTCCTCACTTGTTTCCTCTCTCTCTCTCTGCCGCAGCGCCCAAGGAGCCCAGAGTGCTGCCAAGTTGCGAGGAAGGCTGCCGCCGTAGTGCCCAGTTCATCACCGTCCCTCGCAGTCGTGCCGTCACCTAGGTAAGCCTCCATAGTCCGTGTTGTATGCAACTTTGGGCGCACATGGCATGGGAAGCTGATCCTAGTGTGTAACCATAGCCTCCCCTGCCGGTGCCATGCCCTGCAGAGCCTCCCTTGGCTGCTGCACTAGCTAGCTATAGGAAGAAGGAATCTTGTAGCACTTGTATTTATACGCGTCGGCGGCGGCGAAGCCGTCGGTCGCCAAAACTGTAACTATAGGTTCCTTTGGAGGCGCTGCGTCGAGGGGAATCCGTTTTTGAAGTCGGTTCGTGAAATGGTGGTCACCACGGCCGGCAAGCCGAGCTCCACCGAGCTCCCATGGCGTGGCAGTGTGTTGCTGCATGTTGTATGCATGCATGCTAGAGGTTGAAGAAGAAGCTTACTTTGAGATTAGTGCTAGTGTGAGGACATGTGGCACTTTGGTAAGTGGAAACGTATTTGAGCAAAATACGCCTTCCATGGTGGAAAGTGCGAATGTAAATGTAAATATAAGATTTAATATTTCTCAATCACCATTAAAATTTGTAAAAATATTTCTTAGTGCATATAAATTTAATAAACTGGATAAATGGTTCTGCATGCATATAAAAGTTGTACCTTTAGTGACTTAGGGATGTAAGGTCTATCATTTCATATGCATGCATATTTCTTCCATGCATTTCCTTTGAAACAAAATCTGCATAAATATTTCATTTCTGAGTATGGGCTGTATCCTTTGCTTTGTATGTGCTGCTGTGTTGCTTCATGTTGTTAGGAGCGCAAGAAAGCGTGGACCCAACCGACGTTGCCGGTTGCTCCTACCCGACCGAAGGCAAGTCCCCTTGATCACATTGTGAACCTTTGTGCTTTCATTTTGAAAATGATTTACTAGAGATTTAAAATGTGCATGCTAGTTTAAATTAAAAATAACGTACTTGATAGAAGTTAGCTATTCAACCTAGTAATCATGGTAAGACTAGAGGATAGGCTCAACCGTAAGGACTACATATTGAACTTGCTATTTATATGCTATTGACGTCAGGACCAAAATGCTTAAAATGATTTATGCGTGTTACCGTTTATTATTCTTGTGTCATTATAAATTGTGTGATGAGAAAGGAATATAGAAAAGAATTTGAGAACTGTTTGAGAAAGGCTAGACATCAAGGGTGATGTCGCGGGTGGAAAATGTTTTCCTTCTCCCCTAAAAACATTTCTGACTAGGGAGGAATCTTTACCGGACTGGTGCAAGTTTAGGCATCGTTTTGAAAGTTGGGGCTAAAATAAAATATTTTCTTCCTCCCCTAGTCTAAGGACTGTTCGTCCTATGAACCTACGAACTAAGCCATAACAGTATGACCTCGGGTTTCGTTTATGGGATGGACCTGGTTGTTAGCCTCTAAACCCTAGCGGAGACTATCCGGTGGTCACCGTTGGTGTTCGAGTCTAACCGCTTTGTGGTGAAACACTCTCGGGCGCGTAACCTCTCGAGGGTAAAGCGTACACACTCTGCAAAGTTAAAACAATCATGATTGTCGTGCTCATGGTTATGAGCGTGCGAAGGGACTGTTCATATGGTAGCTCTTCTTTTCTAAAACCCGGTTTAAGAAAAGATTTTGAGAAAAGGGTTTTGAGTTGAGAAACTAGGTGCCACCGGCGGGTATCGTGAATTGGGTTCGGCCTATCACGAATTGCCTACGCGGTTTGAACCTAGGAAAGTTTGAGAAAGGATTTATTTTGCGACCATTTAGGTGCCACCGACTTGTATCAAGAATTGGATTCGGCTTATCTTGAATTGCTTGCGCGGATTGGACCTATCTCGCTTTCCTGAGTTAATTTCCCCGTAACAGGAAAGATTTCGCTATGGCCGAGGCCAATTGGCGAAGGAGAAAAGCCTTGAAAAAGATAAAGATTTGAGTTTAAAGCTTTCTGAGAAATTGCTTTTATAAAACTAGGAAAAATAAAATGTATTTTCGCAAAACAACCCAAGCCATTCCTTTGTACTAAGCCAACATAATGCACAACTTCCCGACTTGCGGAGTACAATTGTACTCATCCTTGTTTTCTCCCCTCCCCTTTTTAAAATTTCAACAGCTGAAGAACCCGACTAGGATGCCCCGCTCGAGGAGGATCCCGATTACGTGGAGGAGGAGGACCGGGAAGAAGAAGAGTAGGGTTGCGTGCTCCTGACGCCTTTGCCTGTGGAGCAATCTTCTCGGTCGAATAAATCGTAGTATGCTAGGCCCTTGTGTATTAGTCTGTGCTACTCTGTATCTCGGCCTGCGCGCCTTGTTAGATGCGTTAAAGTGTGACTCTTATTGGGACCCTTAGTTCCCGTGTTGTAATAATTTGCTTTCGAGGTAATGTATCACTCTGTTTATTGTGTGTGCTAGCCATGATCTTCTAGGACTAGTACGGAATACACAATTAAGACTCGGTCATTAAGGCCGGAGCTTACAAGGAAGCAGGCTAAAAGGTACGCCTCTCCCTTCCATGAATCCCACCTTCCCCTCCTCATGTCTAAGTGCAGTGGCAATGCGATACCAGTTTTTTTCCTCATTAGTCCATTAAGCATAGGAGGTTTCTTCCAGAACAATGCCGAGAAGCGTTCGATGAAATGCCCCAACCAGACCAGGCATATGTACATATATGGCTATTCCGTTGGAAACATGAATGTGGGCTTATAAATGCGTGCTACCTCCTCCAAATGTTCTTGCAGATGACACCCTCTTGGACAGGAGTGCCAGGATACTACACCAATCCAAACGCATAAAGACTTGGCTCCAAGTAAGTTTTTTTTTTTATTGTTTTAGATGTTCTTATCTTTGAATTTTCAGTAGTGATGACGCCATGTCAATGATCACACAGGCGATTGACTGCATCAATTTTGTTGTAGTCATTGGGGAAGTATGCAATGAGATGCTGACTTAATGAAGATTGTAATTGCAAAGTTAGATAAATTCTTCAATTTCAATGGAGGGAGATTCCAGGCATGCTTTGCAGTTCTTTCAACTCTTATTGAGCCCATTGGCAATGCTAATGGTAAATCTTGTTTCACTTTTAGTAGCCCATCCATATGCCAGTTCCTCACTGCTCTATGAATTAACCATGCTTTAGGCAGTTGAAATAATGTAGGGTTTATCACAATCATTATATTAAATGATTTACTGAGATGTTTGATATGCCAAGGGAATGTGTAATTTACTTGTTTTTATTTAAATCCATGCTTTTTAGTTGCTAACTTGTGTGTTTTTTTTGTTAAAAAGCAGCATCATACGACTATAACGATGCAGTTACAACTTAAGAATATTTTTAAGGAGAAAAAGGCATTTTTCCACTAGAATTCTTGTATAAATTTGATGCAAGTATGTGTAATACCTATATTTGTGCATGAAACTTTCTACAAGAATTTTTAGGGACCTTTTTTATTGGATTGCTGACATAATATTTTATTCTTGCATATGTGCTCAGACTTCGACAAACATGGAGCGTGTGCCAATGAAATATCTTTTGTATGCTTGTAGCTTAATAATCATATAAATGGTGCAGCTAAATTCTGGAACATTTCAACTTAGCAGAATTGTTTTAATTTCCTCTGATGGCTTTAAATTGCTATACTTACAGTTGATCATTGATTTCATAGGTTTGGCTTTCCATTTTTGTTAGGAGCAGTCCCAGTTTATATCTAAGTTTATCATGTTGGAGAGAGTCCTAAAATTGTCGTGAACTATGCATGGATAATACCCTATTATGGTGCTGCCATAAAACTGCAGGGCTGACTATAACATGGAGATGCATTTAAGAACGTCTGCAATTGCACCCCTTGGACTCTAGAGGTAGCCAAGAACACTATGCTACTCTGCAGCCTCATATATTTTTTATGTGGCTTTACTCTGTTGTGCAGATAAAAAGGTGTCATGCAATGGCTCACAGATTGAGATTTTTGTAGAGAACAAATATCGAAGCTACAGTGGTATGTATAGTATCCAAACATAAGTAGCCAGTTGAATTTCCTAGAATGAATTATACTAAGTAAAGTATAGAGAGGTATTAATGATATTGCATTCAATTTGTGCTTGTCATAATTGAAATGGTAATACTGTCATGTTTGAACATATCTTGCACATGGGAAATACCATGTTTATCTTGTCTTTATATAGAGAGAGATGTATATTACACACACTATAATATTTTGCTTCTACAATGCATTATATTACACACACACACACACACAAATTAATATTGTTTTAATTGTAGAAACACAAAACTGGAGAAGACATAGGGCTTGCTGGTTCATGGCAATACACATATAGAATGCAACAAGGAACAAATAAAGATCTATGCAATCAAAAAGCAAAAAAGTTTGGGTGATCTCTGCTTGTTTTTTGTTAAATATTTAGATTGATTTATTAATGATCTCCTCTCTAATTTATTTATGTGTGAACGAACAATACTCAAGCACCATGGGAAAACAATATACAGAGAAAAATTGCCAACAGAAAAAAAGGTGATTTAGATGCTAGTATCCTTTACAACTTACAGGTCAAATGCCACATGATAGCCTAGCCATTGCCAAAAAAGCAATTAGTCGAAAGGACAAGGTTGTCTTAAAGTCAAGAAAAAGGAGTGTATCACAATCTAGTACAACCAGGTCAAATGCCACATGGTAGCCTAGCCATTACCAATAAAGCAATTAGTCGAAAGGAAAAGGTTGTCTTAAAGTCGAGAAAAAGGAGTGTATCACTGCTAAAGAGCTATATCTAGAAAGGAAGGTCGTGCATTAGAAAGAGAGAATGCTTGATCTTGCCGTTGGATGGAGCTTGTCGTAAAGATAATATTTTGTTTTGTCTAACTTAGATTTACTTGTAAGAGCATTCATGTGGCTCACCTTGGAGTTCTTGCAAGCATTGGCTACACAAGGAGGATTGGACTAAGATACATTTGCAAATGCACTGTAACTGGTAACTTCAGCAAACAATCTTTGAGTGGTCACACTAAACTTCATAACAATTTTTTTAACTTGTTACACGACTGCAACTCTACAATCATATGAAAATATATAAGTAGGATATCTAGGGATTTTTTAGTACTAACATCTAGGAAAATTATCATCACAAGCAAAATTCAAAGGGACGTAATTAGTTATAAAATATTTTTGTGAAAAGAGAAAAAATATTAGGTGGACTTGAAGTTGGCGGTCGAGATGGACTACCTTCACCCACTATGAGTGTTCCTATTTGCCGACAGTTAAGTAAACATCTTACCGATATGCATCCCAATGGTGGGGCAACCACTCACTATACTTCTTGCGTGCCCTAAAAGCACACACTAATTACATAGGCGGCAGTATTGTCGGTAATCGTACCAGGACATATGACCGAGCGGAAGTGTCCCACGGTGTACACTCGGCCATATATATATGGCCTATGGTATTTGCAAATGGCCAACGGTTTTTCTCCCTTGGTAAAAGTTACAAATTAGTGCCCCCTTGTCTTTTGTGCTCTCTATTGCCAGATTTGTCAACCACCATCGACGTTTTCTAGTGACAATCAACCTCATCATCGATCCTTCAGCTGAACCCATCGACCTCCATCGATCTACACGGGCGGTGACAGCGGCACATCATTCAAATCACAAAAAAATTGGAAAATCATAAAAAATCAAAATAATGACAAAATAATTAGAAAAATCATTACAAAATTAATAAAAATATAAACAAATTCATAAAAATCATAAAATATTCATTAAAATGACAAAACAATTTGGAAAAACCATAAAATTTAGAAAAAATACAAAAATGGAAAATCATAAAAGTAGAAAATTCAATAAATTAGAAACAAATCATTAAAAATAGAAAAACATTAAAATTGTTTAGTGATTTTTCTAAATTTGTATGAGTTTTCTGAATATTTTATGATTTTTAATGATTTTCTATTTTTAACGATTTGTTTCACATTTTATTTAATTTTCTTTTTTTTTCCAATTTTTGTATTTTTCTAATTTTATGATTTTTCCAAATTGTTTTTTCACTTTTCTTAATATTTTATAAGTTTTCTGAATTTGTTTATATTTTTGAATTTTAATGATTTTTCTAATTATTTTGTCATTTTTGAATTTTTACAATTTTTTCAAATTGGTTTGTGATTTTTATGATTTTATAATATTTTCTAATTTGTTTTACACTTTTTCCTTATTTTCTCAATTTTCTAAATTGGTTTGGGACCTGTCCTGACCCACTTACACAACTTTAGGTACTAGAATATACTGCTTTTTACGATTGGGGCGATTAGGAGGCAGTATCCCGTCGGGTCCCCAACCCGACGGATACCCTCCACTCGCCGCAATCCTCCCTCCACTTGCGCGCCTCCCCTTCCCTTCCTCGCCGCCCCTCCCCGCCGCCGCCTCCTCCTCCGGCCGTGGCGCCCGCCAGCCCCTGCCCTCCACCCCGCCAGCCTCGCCCGACCTCTTGCTCACACACCCGCCGCCCGCCGCCCGCCGCCACGCTGCCGCCGCCACCTAACCAAGGGGTGAGGCGGTCCCCTCTCCCCGCCACCCGCCGCCCGCCTCCTCGGCTCGGGCGCCACCGCCGCCTCCGCCGCCCCGACAAACCCTCCCACGGCCGGTCCGCCTCCCCGACCTCCTCTACAACCGGAGAAACCCACATATTCCCTAACCCGAACCCCAACCCGGTGGCAGCGAGCTCGACGGCGGCGACGGCGAGGGCGACGGCGTCGAGGTATGCCTCCTCCTTCCTCCTCCTCCTCTCGCCAGCAGCGCGCGGTCGACGAGGAGGAGGGCGAAGTATGGAGGGAGCGGCGAAGGCGAAGGGGGGAGCACAATGAGACACGTGTCGCTAGGGGAGGGATCCCGTCCCCGTTGCTAGGAATTTCTGTTTACGATTTGGGACCTATCTAATCACGCGGGACAACTTTAGGTACCTACAGTGCAATTTACTCTAAATTAAAGGATTGTGTCATTTTGGTCCCTCAACTATTGCATGTGCACCAAATTAGTCCATCAAGTACAATACCAGTTTTGTTTGGTCGCTGCCCCCTGTTCGTATCTTAACAGGGCAACCTTCTCTTGTAAACAATCCCTTCGTCGCTAACACCGGTAATGCCCTATCCCACTACCCTCGAGGAATTTCTCTCGCTTTCGGAGAGTGCCGTTTTGGTCCAGCAAAACCATCATCAAAACCGGTCAAGGGACCAAAACAACACTCTTCGAAAACCAGAGGAACTAAACAAAACTAGTATTCCATTTAAGGGACTAATTTGGCAAAAATACAATAGTTGAGGGACCAAAGTGACACTTAATTCTAAATCAAACCCAAAAAATGAAAGAACCCTAACTCGATGGTACGGGGGATAGAGCTAGCACCAGAGAGAAGATAATGATCAGTTGCGTCATCAATTTGGTCATTTTAAAGGGGTTAAACAGTACTATTTATTTTTTAAAAAATATTATACACTAAAAGAAGCACTGTGTACCAGGCACCAGCTAGTCGATGTGAACTTCGCAAGGCGAACTACAAATTACTGCCGGCGTCCTGCGTCTCGGCATCTCCGCGACCTCACAGCATGCGAGTATGCAAACAAAAACAAACAAACAAATCCGGAGCGCGGGCGGGTGCCACAAAGAACCGATCAAACCCGCGGCGTGACCGCCGTGACGACGGCTTCAACCGTACAAACACCGGCCATCCCATTCCGGCGCCGCCGCATACCCACAACCCCCGCCGTAGCACTGCTCCGTCGACGGGTAACAGCTCACCGGAGCAAGGTCCACCGTCGGGTACAGGCCGCAGGCCGGCGGAGAAACCGCAGCGGGCTCCACCGGAGTCGCCGGCGGCGTCGGAGGAGGGTAGTACCTCGACCTCGACGGTGTGACGACCATGTCAGGCGTCGCCGGCGGCGAGTACACGGCCACCTGCTCTGTCAATGTCCTGTCTATCACCGGGTACATCCCAGGCGCGGTGGTTGTCTGCTGCTGCTGCTGCGGCGGCGGGAGAGCAACGGCGCAAGCTGCGGCCAGGCAACGTGGGGTTTCGACGATCTTCTCGATCGTCGCTTCCGCTACCCTCGTAGGCGTCGCCGTTGCTCCTGTCGTGGAACGCATAGGAGAAGGAGATGACGCCGTTCGCCGTTGTGCTGCCTGCCGTCGGAGGCGGCCAGCTGGGACGACACGCGGCGCGTCCGGCCATTGGCGACGAGGTCGGCAACCGGCACGACGGCGGACGCGGCGAGCACGTCCCCAAGGACGGCCACCACCGACTTGAGCTCGAACCGCACGAGAAGGGCGTCGCCGCCGGCGTCGGGGACATAGAGCCGCAGGGGCGCGTCCCACTCGGGGTTCTCCCCGCCGGCGCGGTCGGTGGGGGTCTTGACGCGGTGCGGGCGGCGGCCGTACGTGGACGCCCCTGGCCGTGGGCGGCGATGACGTGGTGAGGTAGATGGACGCGTAGAGGCACGGCGTGTGGAACGGGACGGACGATCTCACCCCCCGGCACGACACCCACGTGATGTCGATGGCCGCCGGCTCCAGCCGCCGCCGAGGCGGACAATCCATCGCCGGAGCTCAACTAGCAGCGCCGCAAGGCCCGCAAGCAGGTGAAACCGTGGCGACGACGCCGAGGCGAGCTAGCTAGCTAGTGATGATTGATCAAAAGACGAAGAGGGAAGTGTCGAGGTTAAGAAGGTGGTGTGGTGGATAACGCGGTGGCGGGAGACGACTGCAAGGCGAGTCGTTCGCGCGCATTTGCGATCCCGACCAGGGATTACATAACCGAGCCGATAGCAAAAACCAGGAGAGGTCAGGCTCGGCTAACCGACCGGTTTTCACGGTTAACCGAAAATTTCGTTGAAAAACCGATCAGATTCAAATTCATATTCAAAAAACGGCTCGTCCGGTTAACCCACCGGTTTTACCGGTTAGCCGACCGGTTAGCTCGGCTAACCGGTCTGGTTTAGCTAAAAATAGAAAAATTAGAGAAAAATTGAATAAAAACGAAAAACGCATAAAAATTTCGAATTTTCAAATTCTGTTTCAGCCAATACTCATATAATAATCTTTACTATTTTATGGAATTTTTTCAGATTTTTTCACGGATTTTCAAATTTGAACCAAATTTGAATTTAATTCAAACCTAACCGGCCGGTTTTCCATAAACCGACCCCCACTGGTTCACCGGTTAACTGCGGTTTTCGACCGGTTAACCGCGGTTTCGTAATCCCTGATCCCGACGTGGACGCAGGCGGGTAGCCATGAGTGGAATGGATCAACGGTTCAGCGCACAGCATCTCTGACAAACCAGCGGTCGTAAGATGGCGCGGAAACCTCTTCGCGGTTGGTTGTCAGAAATCTACGTGTTCCCCGACCTCGAGGACACAACTACGAATTTATAAAAAATAATCTTGCCTGCTGTTTTGTCACCCGTATCGTGCTCGGGCCGGCCCGACGTGCTTATGAGCCATGTCGGGCCTAGATATTGGCACTCCTTGCTGGCCCGGCACTGCTCGAAGTGCTGACCGGGCTGTGCCGGCCCGTTTTGCATTGGCCCGAGGCACGACGGGCCCGGGCCGGGCTGGCACGGCATGGTCCAATTCCCAGCACTAGTGGTAGGACAGGAATTGCTGCTCCAACTCCGATGTGATGCCATCGACGCGGACCCCCACATGCCCTGGCTGAGAGGCCAGTATACGGCGCCGCGAAGCGCGGTGGCATGGCCCATGTGGAGCAGCCAGGCGCTGGATATCCTGACGGCGGCCATGGATTCTGGTCCTCATACACGCGTGTCCGACAAGTACGGGAGGAGCGCCGTGAAGCTGCGGCGGTTGTACACGAGGAGCAGGTGGAAGCTGCTCAAACAGGCGGTCGCCGCCGGTGGGTCGGCGTCCTTGCCGGTGATCATGGCGCAGGCGTAGTAGCCGGGCCTTTGGTCGGCGGGAAGTGGCGGGAGCATATCGGTGTCGCCGGTCATGGGGTTGCAGACGCAGAGCCAGAGGCCATCGGCTCGGCCGTCCCGGCAAAGCTCCAGGACGAGGAGGCCGTTGCAGGATGCGACCGGGCCGAAGCATTCCAAGATTTCTTGGACATGGACGGCGTCGAGCAGTGGCAGCGACTGTGAGCCGAGGAGGCGGGAGGCAGATGCCGTCGGGACGAAGCATGGCGGTGCGCCTCCTTGTGCGGGCGGTTTCCTGGTGGAAGAAGTAGAGGGCGAGGCGCGGCGGCGGCGGCGTCCCATGGGTGCCGTCGTCGTCGTCGTCATCCAGCACACGGTAGCGCCTCAACACGCTGTACGGCGCGGGACGGGTGGGAGCGGCGCAGGCTCGCCGCACCGGCGCCATGAATGGCTCGGGTGTTGGGGCTAGGGCTAGGGGTTCCCAAGGGCGGCGATCGAGTCGGCAGCACGGATGATTGATTTGGCTTGGTGAGAGGCAGACGCAACACATGCAGGTAAATTTAGAGTTAATTCCTTATTTGCCATTGCCGAACTTCACGGTTCTTTATTTGCCACTGAAAAATTTTTGGCTTCCTTATTTTCCATCCATTTAAAGTTTGATGCCTCATTTGTCACTCCCGTTAGTTTTGCAGTTAGATTTGACGGATTCTCAGTTAAATTTGATAGAATTCAATAAAATTTTATTTAAATTTATCAAAATTCAACAGAATTTTATTTAAATTCGACATAATGACATAATTTCATTTAAAACCCCGCACCGCGAGGTGGATGCCGTGAGAATTTTAGACAAAAGTTCAACAATGTTAACCTATATCACCTTTTGCAAATAATAAAAAAGAATATTTTGATGAAATTCAATGAAATTTTGTTGAATTCTATCAAATTTAACTGAAAATCCGTCAAATCTAACGACAAAACTAACGGTAGTGGCAAATGAGGCACCGAACTTTAAATGGATCGATGGTAAATAAGGAAGCCAAACTTTTTCAGTGGTAAATAAGGAACCGTGAAGTTCGGCGATGGCAAATAAGGAATTAACTCGTAAATTTATGGGCTGCAGGCTGATTCGTCCGTCTCCGATTCGACTCAGAAGTTGATTTCGAATCCAAGTCGTACGTCTTTCTACGAAGCTGCCACCAAGTCGCGCGTGCGTATCTTTTGGGCCAAGTCGGTGCTTTTCTAATAGGTTTGTTTGTCGACTCATTAGCGAAGTGTTTATTACTTTGAAATAGTATATTGGTTTAGATCTGATCTAATTAGAGATCTAACATTTACTGAGCGTGAGAAGCAATGGCCAACAGACCATCGAAAAAAATTAAGGTGGCCAAGGGTGGACCTTCTTTCCGAAGGTAGAACGAAAATGGTTGGCCATTAGAAAATTTACCAATGGGGCCAACCACTAATTGACGGTTGATGGAAAAAACCTCGATCATTGTAAGAAATCACCGACGGGGTACAACATTTACCTTGAGTGCAAGGCAAACCCTCAGCCATTGTAAACAATATAGACTGATCATTAGCGTGGACACAAAACTAACACTCGGCTATTGTAAATATTCACTGACAGGGTATAGCATTTGTTATGGGTACAAATCAAATACTCGACTACTGTAAAATTTATATAGAGATCTCTATAGAAAAAATGTACCTCTCACCGAGATCTACAACTTTGTAGTTGACAACATTTTTATTTAAAGCCATCAATTTGCATAAATAATTCATAAAATATCATGAAAGCAATGGTTAAAAGGACTATTTACCTTACTTAATACAAGAAGATAGTTGAATTGGGTTGGACAGGTGGGAGAGCTAATGTCTTAGAGGTTGTGAGTTCAAATTTATAACACTCATTTCTAATTTGAAAAGAAAAGTTGGCCAACAAACAAGATTGTGGTGAATACGAGTTATGAGGTAGGCCCGAGGTATGGAATTATTTTTTCACCAAAAATCACGCCTTTTACCGAGTGTCATAAAAACCCTAGTTAAACTAATAACCGTGGGTATCGTTGGTAATCTCATGAATGGTCGACCATGTGTAGCCGAGGTAAAGTTACTAACGGTTTACACTTGGCTATATATATACATAGCCTACATTATTTCTTAATGGCCGACGGTATATTCCCTCTCGGTAAAAGAGAGAAATCTAGTTGTGGTTATAGCCGATAGTTTTGTTATCCTTTACCCTTGCTCGAATCGATTTCTTTGTGTTTTAGGTTTAATTTATTACAAATCCAATTGGTTACTGAAATTGATTATTTATTTTCTTACCGATTGCAAGATCAAATTGCCTGGCACGCTCTAAACCCTACTTCCACTGTTGAGAGTAACAAATAATGCTCCTCTGAATGAAATATCAATGGACAAATTGTGGCAATATAAAGCTTCCTGACATAGTCTCTTGTGCCTACGCAGAGCAAAAATGACGACGACTGTAAATCCTGAACAGGAAGGTAAGAAGAAGCGAGAAACTTTTACATGCTATCGTAACACACTAGCGATGTTTACGCGCCCGTGGCGCGTGGCATTAGTTTCGCAAGGCACAAGTGCATTTTGGAGTTTTTAGATTTTTAGGGATTTTTCTGGATTTTTTATTATTTTCTAGAATTTTTCTATTATTTCTTAATTCATTTATAGAAGTCAATATTTCTAATACTTAAATTCATTTATGGACCTTTGCCATGAATTTTTTTGTTGTATTTTGGATTTTTTTAGATTTTCGGGATTTTTTAGTTTTTTGGAGAAATTTCCCCGAGGGGTGACGTGGCGCAACCTGGTTGCACCATGTGGCGCAACCAGGGAGCACCTGGTAGCCCCTTGTAATATAGAATAGGTTGTATTTTGGATTTTTTTAGATTTTTGGTATTTTTTAAAAAATATTTAGTTTTTAAAAATATTTCTCTGAGGGGTGACATGGCGCAACCAGGGAGCATCTGATAGCCCCTTGTAATCTAGAATAGATTTTTCAAAGTTGAGCAAATGAACAATTACCTATCTTCCGAAATTGCGCAACAAACAATTATCTATTTCAAAGTTGAGCAGCGAACAATTCTATATAATAAAAAAATCTCAATCTTTCAACCAAACAAATCACTCAATACAGAAAAAATTCATAAAGATGGAGAATTGGAGATTGTGGTGGGACACATGGCACACATCTGAGAAGGGCCTTACAAGAGGCTATTTGGAGTTGGAGCAGGGTCCTATAGATTTTTTTTTTCTCAGTCTAGTACCATCGGATGTGCTCTTATATTCGTGCTTAGCCCCACGCTGAAAAGAAAAACATAAAGCCCAGCCCGGCCCCATAGAATTTCAAGCAATTGAGTGCTTCTTTCTCTGTTGCCAAGCAAGTAGCAAGGTCGCCAAGTTGATGTTGCCTTTGCTTGTTCCTCTGTTGTATAGAGAACATGATGCTGATGCTCGTGATGCTGCCGCAAGACTACTTAGCATCGCCCATGGATATTGTCACTAGTGAACGAGCTAGATTGATAGGAAAATTTGGCAAACTTTGTTTTCATTAGTGCAATCTTTGTTTCTTGATGCAGTAAAAATAAATGAAGCATTGATTTCATACATGATTTCATAGCAAAAGATCCTCAAATATCCTAAAGTTCATGACAAACAAATGGTAATCTAACAGACAAATTGCAATGCTTCATTGTAAAGCTCTATAGCACACTGCAAGCTAGTTGGAAGATCACCTCGCATCTGCTATGTTTGCTTCTTCATGTGTGGGATGTTATAGTGCTGCCCTCCATTACGCTTCATGATCTCTAGCATGCACGCCTGCTGCGTTAGAAAAATACGGTTGGCCCTTTCCACCGGGTATTGCTCAAAAGCTTGATTAACCTTTGCCACAATTTCATCAATATTTGTTGGAGTTCCCTTCTCAAACAATGTCTGGATTGCGGCAAAAAAAACAAGATCCAACACATTAAGATCAGGTGAGTTTGGAGGCTAGCCTGTTAGTCGTATGTCCCAACCATCTGCTTGGGCAGCTTGGAGAAAATCTGGGTCATCGACGGCAATGTGCATCCTAGCGTTGTCCTGCTAGATGAAGATGGGCATTCCTCTTTCTTGGGCTGGCCATTTCTCCTTGATAGTGGGCAGGACTTTGTCCGTAAGAAATTGTGGGATAGTTTCCTTGGTAACGGACGTCATTGCCTTAGTTTCAGCTTACCATCTATATTTATGAATGAACTGCAGAGCTCTTTTGCTAAGCACCTCTACTTTTAGGGTAGGGCTCCATTGCATTGGGCAAAGCCCCAGTAACCCCATGTCTTCTTTGGCTGGTCTACTTGAAAAAGGCGGCTTTTTACACATACATACCTCTTCGTACGTAGGGACCTACATGCAAGCAAGATTAGTGTATGTGCCATAATTTAATGAATTAAGATATGTAAAATTTTTTATGCATATAGTACCTCTGTCCCTATTTGCGCTCCTTCTCTCTTGGCTGGCTCTACGTATATGAAGGGAAATATACCAATTTTACCATCAAAAATGCAGTTATGATGCTCGTCAAATCTGGGACGAGTAACCACAGCAAGAAACATAACCTTTGAAGTTTTTACTTGTAACTTCTCTTTCCGGTCTAGGTTCTTCGAGGTGCAAAAAAAAAATTTTGGTTTTGCCTTGTCTAGTAGAACCATTTTTCATCAATGTATATGATGTTATACATTGATTTGAAAGTAGGAGCATTCGGTATAGTATGTGGTTCTAGCATTGATAGACAGTACCGCACACGAGTAGTGTTGTTGTCATCGGTCAAGCTAAACTTCAAGTCTTTGGTGTGCCGGCGAAATTTACCTTCCTTCAAACGGTTATGAAGTGTGCTCTTCTTCACACTCAGTGCTTCGGCAAGATCTCGGAGGGTTGTTCGCTCCCTCAAAGACATGTTTTTTTATTGCTTCCAAGTTTATTTCTATTCTTTTGCGACCAACGTTATTTGTCAGCTTGTTAACAACACCATCTATCCCTCCCTTTTCCTGCCCATTTTGCCACCCCTGCTACACAAGTCTTTGAGGCACATCATATTTCAGTGCAACCTATTTAGAAACTCCTCGGTGGAGCACAAGTGGATTTGTTTTCGCCAACAACTCCATATATATATGGGGTTCTTTAGTTCATCAGCGTAGTATCTTCGCTTTCTCACGTTCGCACCTTTAAAAGACAAAGCAAGATGCAAGGACAAATGACAAACCTATGCAATGACAGCAGACAAACCAGTAAAAGAAGTTTCTAAACACAAGGAGTGCGTACCGAAGTTCATATCAGTTACATGGTCAGCATCTTGCACTTGGTTCTCCAATACTTCCTCTACTTGCTCATGACCGGTGCTCACTTCTGCATCCACACCACCGTGAGCTTCATCTCCGACCACGGCACCGGCGTTTACTCCATCGCCATCATCCCACAACATGTGGTAATCGAGCTCATGAGCAGGACCTTCCCAATCATCAATAGCATTCCAATCAATGGGCTCGTTTAAGTCCCAGTAGGGTGGCTGAAGATTTAGGTCCCAATCAAAGCCAGCCATGGATCGGGGTAGAGAAAGGCAGGCAAGAGATGCAGTGATAAGCTGAAGAACCCTTGACGATATATAGTGCCATTTTACTGCCGCTCTAAGTTCAAACTTTCGCTTGTTTGGCGCTAGTTTACTGCCGCTCTGAAGTTCAAATTTTTGCTAGTTTTCTGCTTGTTTGGCGCGGCAAACTATCGCGGGAGCCATCGCGTTCGTCGTTCCAATTTGCATGCATGCAACGCGGGCAAGGATGCAATGGTCAGCGCGCTACGCGGTGATGGCGGCCGAAAACGAGGCGTCGTTGCAGCTAACTCAACACGGATTAATTAGGGCATGTACAACGCTATAGACGGCTGCCGTCTGTAAAGACTTGCCATGTCACATACAGACAATCACACAGACAACTTGTACAGTGCCTTGTCTGTTAACTGTCTGTATGCTATTTAGTTCATGCATGCTCACAAAACTTGTGGTGATCAAGCATAAAATTTATCTTTGTATACTATTGTATTGCTTGTATAGGGCAGTGCGTGGGTGAGTTAAAATATGTAATATTAATTAACTTTAGAAGCACACATATAAAACACCATTATATATCCAATAGTCCATGACAGCGTGTGGCAGTCATAAAAAAGAGAGGAATCGTGCTTACCATTGATGCATGTCTGTTGAACCAGTGAAGAATTCCACATTTGCCGCTGGATTTGGTGGCACCATGGGTGAGGAAACAGGGCTCTTGACACTGGTGGGAATGCTGTATAGGTGGAGGGGGAAGGGAACGCAGGGGCACCGGAGACGCCGAGGTGGATGGATGTGTTGCCGCCGGCGGATGCAAGGACAGGGGTAGACGCTGGGATGCTGGGATACATGGCAGTGGCGGCAGGGATGCTGTAGGCGGAGTGGGGAAGAAAGGCCATAGTACCATGGGTGCCGCCGGGAGCCGGTGTTCATGCGACGGCAGACGCAGATCCTCCGCAGTGGGAGCCGGCCTCCACCTCCGCCGCATCCTTCCGCTCGCGCCGCATCGTGGTGGTGGTGGTGCTCGTGGGGAACCGATTTGGCTACCAAAAGAGCGCGCGCGGATGGAGGATTTCCCGCCATCTCTGATTTCCCGCACGAGATCTGGAGCTGCCGCCGGCCGATGGGAACGAGGCGTACAACGCAGAAGAGGCTGGCGATAAGGCTTCGTACCACGAGCCCCTCCCGTCGTCTCGTTTGACGACGGCTCTCTTCTATCTCTTCTTTCTCTTCCCTCCACATCAGCAAATTGTCTTGCTGGCACACCATATAGACGGCGCATTAATTAGCATTATACATGCCCTTAGAGTACGCTGAGTTTTCATCACGCCTTGATCTCCATGCCAAACCCAAATGCGTAGATCTTTGCTAGACGGAGGGAGTAGATCTTTGACGGATGGAGGGACTAGGGAGTAGTATATTGATTTAGATCTGATCTAATTAGAGATCTAACATTTACTGAGCATGAGAGGCAATGGCCAACAGACCATCGAAAAAAATTAAGGTGGCCAAGGGTAGATCTTCTTTCCGAAGGTAGAACGAAAATGGTTGGCCATTAAAAAATTTACCGATGGGGCTTACCACTGATTGACGGTTGATGGAAAAACCCTCGATCATTGTAAGAAATCACCGATGGGGTACAACATTTACGTTGAGTGCAAGGCAAACCCTCAAGCCATTGTAAACAATACTGATTGATCATTAACGTGGCAACAAAACTAACACTCGGCTATTGTAAATATTCACTGACAGGGTATAGCATTGTTATGGGTACAAATCAAATACTCCGCTATTGTAAAATTTATATAGAGATCTCTATATAAAAAATGTACCTCTCACTGAGATCTACAACTTTGCAGTTGACAACATTTTTATTTGAAGCCATCGATTTGCATAAATAATTGGTAAAATACTATGAAAGAAATGGTTAAAAGGACTATTTATCTTACTTAATACAAGAAGATAGTTGAATTGGGTTGGATAGGTGGGAGAGCTAATGTCTTAGAGGTTGTGAGTTCAAATTTATATCACTCATTTCTAATTTGAAGAGAAAAGTTGGCCAACATACAAGATTGTGGTGAATACGAGTTATGAGGTAGGCCCGAGGTATGCAATTATTTTTCACCAAAAATCATGCCTTTTCTTGCAAAAAATAACTGAGGGTTTCTATACCTGATGGTGTGGAAAAAACCCCTCACCCGTATGTTTACTAAGTGCCACAAAAACCCTAGTTAAGCTAATAACCATGGGTATCGTTGGTAATCTCATGAATGGTCGACCATGGGTAGCCGAGGGGAAGTTACCAACGGTTTACACTTGGCTATATACATAGCCTATATTATTTCTTAATGGTCGATAGTATTTTACCTCTCGGTAAAAGAGAGAAATCTAGTTGTGGTTATAGCCGATAGTTTTGTTATCCTTTACCCTTGCTTGAATCGATTTCTTTGTGTTTTAGGTTTAATTTATTACAAATCCAATTGGTTACTTAAATTGATTATGTCTTTTCTTACCGATTGCAAGATCAAATTGCCTGGCATGCTCTAAACCCTGCTTCCACTGCTGACAGTAACAAGCAATGCTCCTCTGAATGAAATATCAATGGACAAATTGTGTCAACATAAAGCTTCCTGACATAGTCTCTTCAGGGCCGTGCCTTGGGGGGGGGGGGGGGCGAGCAGTGCTTGCGCCCTAGGCCCCCAAGCCCAGGGGCCCCACCCCCGGCGCTGCGATGCCTTCGGCCGATTTTTGAGTTAAGAATACTACAGATAACCTTGCCAGATGGAGATAGACCCATGTATACTATGGAGATTTTTGAGTTTGTCAGGGAAGTGGACTGTTATCCTAATATTTCTGTTTGCTATCGGATGTTATTTACTGTGCCGGTAACTGTGACATCAGCTGAAAGATGCTTTTCAAAGTTTAAATTATTGAAGAACTATTTGAGGTCTACATGTCTGAAAAAAAGGTTAAACGGTCTAGCAACTTTATGTATTGAGAAGAAATTATTGGATGACATTAATATTGAGGCCATCATTGATGATTTTGCATCTAGAAATGTTAGAAGACATTTCTAAGATGATCTCTACAAAATGTTTGAGGTAAAAAAAATTACTTTGATACTTTTATCTTTTTATTGATAACAATTTCTATAATACATTGAATAATGTCTTTTAAGTTGATATCTAGTAGTATAAAAATATTTTGATACTATGTTAGTAGTATGAAATTTAGTAGTTTTTTTTTAAAAGAGCATGTGAGTGGGGAATGGATGCTGAACATGACTCTTAAAGCACGTTCAATAATAACATATGTTCCTCGAGCTTCGTGTATATCAAAAGATATCCTTTGATACAAATTGATATTTATGTCGACGTCACTGCTCTAATAAAAAAGATATGCATCCACCTATGACAACGTGCCCTATGTCGACGTCACTGCTCTAATGCTACTCTGCTCTGCCCTTTTCTAGTCAAAAGCGGTATCTATTAGAGAGAATTCCTTATTTGCCCCTAAAAGTTAGTTTAATCCATAATTTACCATAATTTCTTTGAACTTTATTATTTGCCTATTTTTCGTTAAACTTCTTATTTATTTTCCCCTTTACCGTTAATCGGCTATGAAATGTCCTCTTTGCCCCTATCATTTTAATACGTTACAAAGTAGAAAATGGCACAAAAATAGTAGGAAATCGTAAAATTGTGAGAAATATCATATGGATTTAAAAATATGTGTTCTTAAATTTGAAAGTGGATTTTAATATTTTTGTAATATACTTTTATTTTTAAAAAATAATGGTACTTGCCATGTCTCACGAAAAAAGGAGATAAAAAGGTAAAAAAAAAAAAGGAAAAATTACGAAATTTTAACAAGTAGAACATTATTTTACATAAATCTAGAAATTTGGATTACTCAATTTAGAGTTAAAACGTAGGTTATAAAATGCTTCAGAGTTTTAAATCCAGAAATTATGAAAGGGGTATTTTGAGCATTAGTGGAGCTTTTTAACGGTTAAATCTAATAGGGTTGATGGAAGGAGCAAATAAGGAATAAAGTTAACAGAATAAGGGCAAATAATGAAGTTCAAAAAAATGATGGTAAATTGTGTATTAGGCTAACTTTTTCGAGCAAACAAGAAATTCTCTCTATCTATGGCCTTGTTCTTTACAACTTAAATTAAAATTAAAATCTATCGCTAGAAATTTATCATTTTTATACATGCCAAATGATATAGTACTTTGTAGTTATTTTTGTGGGATTTTAATTTATTCTTGTCAGAGTTTCTAAAATAATTTTTTAATAGTTTTTTAGACTCTCCTATGCAGGGTCGCAACTTTCATATTATAATTTTTAGCTAGTTTCTGGCTTTCGGCTCAAAAAACAAGGCCTATATTTACACCCTTCGTACATCAAACTTTATGGGCAGTTGGGCACCTAGTAGAAGACAACGTATTCAGTGTTAATGGTCATTAGATGTTAACATAAGATATGTGTCATCAAATCTATGAAGAGCGTCTTATATATGGAGATGTGCGTGGAAGTCCCTTTCCTAGTTAGAAAAGTCGCTTTCAATGAGGAACAACTCAGTTAGTGACTTTTCTAAATGGAAAAGGGGTTTCTACATCATATCTGAGCCGCTTCTCATGGATCTGATGGTTCAGATCTGATATTAGCATGTTAGCATCTAATGAGCATTAGTACTAAGGCCTTGTTTGTTTGAGCTGTAGCTTCTCTAAAAGCTGCTTCTGGAAAAAGCCAGAAAAAACTAGCTTCTGTGAAAAGCTTAAATCACAGTACAAATTGGGCTTTTGGTGGCTTTTGGCTTTTTTGAAGGGAGTTTCAAAAGCTGGTTGTTTGTTTGAGCTTCTGGCTTTTGAAGGTAAAAGCTGGCTAGAAGCTGAAACAAACAGGGCCTAAATATGTTGCTTTAGCAAAATCTCCAAGTCGCAGTGTCATCTTTATTCTACATGCATGCTTTGTCTCTTTTATTTATCTTCTTTTCTTTTTATTCAGCCCCTTTCTTCTTTTCCTCCGCTCTTTATTATCTCTTTCTGAACTATTCCAACGAATTTTTTTTGGGAAAGCTATTAGAATGATTTTCTCAAGGAACCGATCCAATGAAAAATATCTTGGCTCTATCTGTAATGAGTTTTTTTCCTAAACCAACCGAACAAAAAATTGAGAAGCCTATTGGAACGATTTTTTTGGAGGGAACCAATCTAATGAAAATATTTTTTGTCTACCTATTTGTGTTTTTTATTTTTTCCTGTGACGAAAAATTTTGACAAGAATTTTTCAAAAAAAATCTTTTCTCATTTATTTTCGTCTCCAATCCTTCTTTTGACGTTTGGATCTCAAAAGATATCCTTCCAATGTTTAGATTTTTTTTCTTAGAACTGAAACACAACGTCCACATTTAAAACAATTTCCGTCCACAGAATGGGAAAGTTGGAATTGTAATTAAAACAAATCCTTCCAACCGAAATGTAATATTTAGATTTTCCCATTGCTACTTTTCATCTATAAAAACCTATGGAAAATTTCTTCCCTTCCAACTTTCATATTGTAATAAAAAAATTATGAAATGCAACATTGGGAATATTGCAATACCGTTTGGCCAGGCATGGTTTTTTAGCATCTACCATTTTACTTAAACGGTCTCTTCAGTTATGGTATGTTCAATGTGACCTAACTTAAATAAGCCTAGCACTGTAACAAATAAAAAAGAGATAAAAAAATATAGATAAATAGTGAAAAGGTGTGAATAGTGGCTGGGCCGATCTAAGTTAGGTCTCATTGGAGATGGCCTTAGTCGCTTGACCTCATTGGTTAGCCACATGTTTCACGGCTAGCAGGCAAACCGTTAGGCCAGGTTTTAGGGATAAAATGTTTTGTAAACCCCTTTTTAGCTACCGGGCTTGCAAGTAAACAAATAAACGAAAAAATTTCACTTGTATTTGTGTACAAAATTTTATTACATTTGAGCACAATGCTCGGGTTAAAAAAATAAAAAAATACAACGTAAGTATTTCAAGGAAACAAATAACTAAACAAACAAATTTTCACTGTACAACATAAATGCAACGTTTAGATTTGACAAAAAAAACGGATGAATGATAAATATGCAAATAAAACTGGCAAAACATTTGACTAAAAATGACAAAATCTCACCTATAAATAATTTTGAATTTGATTTTCCGTGGAGAACAAGGTTAATAAATTTTTTCGTCTGCACGTACGAATTTATTGGCAGTAGAATTAGCATTAGAACATTCGTAGAGGAATTAGTAAAATAGAGTGTGTAGGGATAAATCGTCTGCCGAAGAAAAGTAATCTTTTATAGTGTAGTGTAAAGTCTAAAAGAATTTTTAAAGGATATATAGCGTGTGTAATGAATAGTGCTACCGAGTCGTTGTGGAGATGTTTTTAGCAGTATACACACGCGTCAAGTGGCAAAGCCGTCCATACCCATTCCCCCCTACCCCCACGCCGAGCCCACTTTCCCACTCCACGCACCCGGCACCTGTCCCTCTTCACGGGTCACGGCCGCCGACCACCCGCGGCGCGACGGCCACAACAAACCTCTGGACGCCGGCATCTCTTATCAACTGCCGCTGCGGGTGCCGTCCCGTCCCTACTCCCCCCTCTCCCCCTTCCTCCGCCCCCTCGTCTTCTTCCCCGAGCCCCACGCCGAGAAAACTTCCTCCTTTTCCTCGCGGGGCCCGTCTCCTCGGGGTTCTCCCGCCACGGGAGCGGCGGAACGGACTTGCCGGATCGGATCCGTGGCTGGCCTGCGCCGGCGAGCAGGTTGGCAGGGTGCTGGGTTGGTTAGTGAGTTGTTTCGATGTTTTCTTTTGGTGTTTTTGTTGATCCGATGTGTGCGTGTGGATGGATGGATGGATGGATGCAGTGTGTCCGCGTGTGGATCTGCCCTGGAACTGTGGAGGGGGCGACGCTCTCCGTGGGGGTCTCGATCTGCTCCTCGGCTGTGGATCTGGAACTGGAAGGTATCCATCGGAGGATCTCTTTTTCTCATCTAATTCGGGGGGGGTGGGGGTGAAAGTTAAGGCTTTTGTAGCTTGTTGAACTAGAGTAGATGCTGGTCTCAACTTGAGCCGCCATGACAATTTCTGATGTGTTTCTTTGTTGATTTTTTTTTCGCTCATATTGTGCATCGAGACTGTTCTATCTGCGTTGCTTGTACTTGCTTCTGTAGATTGCATGATTAAAAATGCTGCTTTTGATCCCCGTGAGTTCTGTTGTTTTGCACTAGGGCTGTGTGTGATCTGCCGCTCCGAGCTGCCTGGGTTGAATCGGAAGAAAGTGACTACCTTTGGCGTCTGGCATCATCATCACTGCCATTTCCGGCGATGGAGACTCTTGTGGCTATCTCGCAGCAGCGCAACCACCACCCTGCTGGTCTGAGCAAGTCGTCCGGGCTGCACTTCTCATCGCCGCCCTCCACCCGTGGATTTCGTGGCATGAACTGCCGGGAATCTTTCCACTCCGGCACCTGCGGGGGCCTCCTCCCATCCCCACCACCACCACCTGCCCGCACCTACTCGTCCCCAGAGCCCAAGACGCCGAAGCAGCAGCAGCAGCCACGGAACAGCGGCAAGCGCAGCCGGCCCATCTCCATTAGCCCCTCCTCATCTCCACCCTCCCATGCTGAGCTTTGGGCAGGTCCAGCATTCTCCAACTCGCCACCCCCCAGCTCGCTGCCCATCCCCAAGTTCTCTCTCCGCCAGAAGCGCAGCATCTCACTTGAGCTGCCGCCAGTTGAGCGGTCTGATGATGTGGAATTGAGGCCGCATGCTAAATCAGCTCCCTCCTCACCGGTGGGTGGATTGGGTTTTGACTTCTTTCATGATAATGAGACTGCTATTGCAACGGAGAATCTGAGGAGGATCCTCCATCTGGATATTGCAGATCATTGAATGATTGAAGGATGGAAGGGTAGTTTTTGTGTATATAGGTTGTCTTCCACTGACTTTAGCTTATTCATATGCATAGTAGTTAAGTGTATAGAGTAATAGAAATAATGACTTGGGGGAAGGTACCATATGGTCAAGATCATGGTGACGGTGGAGTTTTGTAGGTGAAGCAACATCAGAAGGTTGAATGGTAGAGACTGCCATGTTGCATGTGGGGAATGGTATGGCAGACTGGCAGTTGATGACACCTTTGTAGCTTGTATTCACCTACTTGCATACTTCCCGTGTTCTTAAGTATATGTACCTAGATGTAGTTTGAAATCTTCCTAGATTTGCATCATTTGCATCCATGGTAACTGTGTTAGACTGACAATGGCTCTGCCAAAGTAGGAGCTTCATTTCCTTTTGTTCATGTCAGGGAGTAAAGAGTATCCTGGTAGCTATCTTCTGGAGCATGCATCCCTTAGTCCCCAATCAGATGTTAAATATTTTTTTTGGATACCTACATTTCGTTGGTCTTGCATATCCTTGCATACATACATTCCTTGCATTCTCTTGCTAGCTGATTCTCACTCATAACCATCCTTACTTCCCTGGTGTTTTGCAAAGAACACCGGAAGATCTTCTCACTGGCTCTTCTATTTTTTGGAAGGAAGAAGCTGGGTGAAGACGGAAGAAGTCCCCTTATGTCTTGTTCTCTTCTATGCCATTACTAACTTCCTCTCGTTCAGTTTGTTGCATATCTAGCATGTCATATTTTCTCCACCTCCATTTATTTGTAGTCCACCTCATGCCACTTCACAAGTTGCATTTAGCACCAATCCTTTTGTCAATCACATCCTTGTTTATTCTGTCTCCAAGTTCATGAACCACTTTAGGAGTTCACCTTTTATTGCCATGAGTGATCTTGGCTCTAGTGAAAGAATGGTGTGCTCTGTGCTTGGAGGCCTGCGGAACATGTAAGCCCCAATAAGGTATTAGTGTGTCGTAGAACTTTCCAAATTTGTCTTAAATGCTTGTTTCTTGGCTGATACTAATTTTAGACTCCCTGATGCAGGTCTGGTTTCGCAGCCCGCCCACTTTACCTTGTTGAAGTACCTGCTATATTGTGATGTGTTGTCATCTAGCAGCCAAGCATTTTGTGCTAGAGCCTAATTTAGATGTTGGTGATATCAAGTTTGGCTAGTTGCTTATGTTGACATTTCGGGTTTCATGATCAGACGCTATTATGCTATCTGTTAGTGTCACCAGACTGTGTTAGTACTGTCTAGTTGCTTATGTTGATATTTCGGGTTTCATCAGCAGATGCTATTATGCCATCTGTTAGTGTTATCAGACAGTGTTAATACGCAGTGTTTAAGAATTTCAACACCATTTTGTGTTATTTCACAACTAAACTGCTATTGTTGAACGCTAGTCCCTTTATGTCTGGAGATTACCATTCATTTTCCTTTTATTATCTGGAGCATAATGTTTTGGTCTCAACTGATGGCTGGCATGAGATCACATGATTCCTGTCATGAGGGAATATGGATGGTGCAAATATCGTGATCTGATACACCAGAACAGGGTACTACTGAAAAGTGGACTGCTTAAATTGCAAGTTGTGACATGTGTTAATAATGTGTTGCTAAAGATGTGCGGCTTGCTACTGTTGATTTCAGTGTGATATGCATGTTCTTTAGTCATGTATGGTGTGTTCAAGGGGTGATCTTTTATCTTGAGCCTGTATTTGCTTGGCAAATACTGTTGTTGTATGGGCTTCTCTTTGTGTATAACCTCCATTTGGAAGCCAACTTTTCCAAAGTCAGTCAGAATCTGTGAATCGCGTATGGGCTCATGGTGTTGGGCATATTCTTCAGTGGGTAAGATGTCGATTCCAAGTAGGGATGCAAGTGGGTTGCTTTGCGAGTACACACGAACCTGCTTGCTTCACTAAAATAAACTAAGCCTCACAGTGTTTAGTGTATTTTAATGAAGTGTGTTCGCGGATACTTGTGAAGCAACCTACTTGCATCCCCAATTCTGAGGTGAAAGATCTATTTCTGAGGTGAAAGATGATGGTTGCCACATCAGTACCAATTGAAAGCTGCTCGTGAATCACACGCTTGATGTTCTGTGTTGGAAGATTGTCAGTTTGTTGCACAAGATTGTTCTAGAAGAGTGGAATAAACGGGAACTTGTCACCGTCGTTTGTCCATTTGGCCAGCAATTAACATATACCATAATATGTTGTCAAAACTTCACTTTGCTAATTCTACACTCTCTTTCATTGACCGACATCTACCACGAAAAACAAACAAAGAATTCAGTCAATTTTCTACACCAACCCCATGTCCAATACTGTTACGATTAATTATCTTTAATAATTAATTAAGAGATAATTAAATTAAATGGTTAAAAAGGAAAACACTTTTTCTCTCCAATAAACACATAGGAAGGACAGAGAGGCAGTTTGCCTCGCTAGAGAAGACGCGCCTCATCCCAACCGACGCAACCAAACGGGAAGATGTGACGATAGGAGAAAAGACGCGATGTTTCTCAGTGTATAAAAGGGGATACGATCCCCGTTGTAACAGTTTGTTTTAAAATCAATAAAGAACAACCATTTCAACACTAAACAAATATGACCGTGCATCTGCAGAGATGCCACATTAGCAGAGTTCTTTACCTTGCAGGCCTGGAGTTTGGATAGAAGTTGAAAACATTGGAAGATAGGCAAGAGATAGGCAATCAATTTGAGTAGGTAACCTTTTGAGTTCCATGCCCTTTCTCTTTCTTTCTTTTTTTTTCTTTTTCTTTTTTGAGAAATTGCCCTTTCTCTTCTGGTGGTATGCATCTGCTAGTAGATTTCTGGTGTCATTCCAGTACCATGGGGGATGCTTCATCATTGCAGCCAACAAAGCATTCATAGTGGTATCATTGAGGAAACACTAACAGAGGGAAAGTATATGTATGAATTGTTGAACTGACTCTGCCTTTTGGCTCCATCCCTTTGCTTGGCATCTGATGGAGAATCATACTCAAGCACGATGCACAATTATGATCCTATTGGATCTAAAAAAATATGATGCAATTCCCAAGAGCAAAATGGTATTGTACTTACTACTGCTAGATCATCCTTGTCATAGCTCATGAGCAACTGAAGCATTTACAATAGTGCCAAAGTAAGTACCTGAGTCCTACTCAGCATCTGTACCTCTAAATGACACAATTTAGTTTTTTCCTTGCCCTTTTTGCTGATTTGGAGCATGCATCTCCTTTCATGAGTGTCATTTGGCTTTGCATGCTGATCTGGGAGCATGAGCCAACATAATTATGCTCAATAGAACTGTGACAGGAAATATGCTAGCCAGTAGGTGCTCGATGTTAAGCATCTAGAACAGTTTAAACCAAACCTGATGTGACTGCTGCAGTAGAGACTAGAGTGAAGGTTTCTTTTACCAATCAGCTGCATGAATTTGCAAGGGAGATGCAGTACAGTGTACATTTTAATGTCGGCTAGATAAAAAAATAACTGAATTCATCATATTCTCTCGCCTTTCAATGGCATTTTTTTTGACATGTTGCCAAGTGCTACGGACAATAGAACCAGATACTTCATTTGAGTGGAAGATGTAAATATGACAGTTGCAGTTATATTAGGGAATAGTGGTTTGTTACCTTAGCTACCATCCAATTCAAGTTTAAGTTCTCTCTGCATGAATTGAGGTGTCTGCTTTCTTATTAATGGGGAAAAAATTAGTTGCTTCTGTAGGTTTTACTTTGTCTATCTCTTTCTGACACATATATGCATCAAAATTCAGAAACACGAAGCAAAATTACTAATATGATTTTTTTGGGTGCTTTTAAAAGGGTTAATAAAAGGAGTGGCAAGGTTCATTGACGATAGAGATACACCATGACAAGCACAAAATCCAGAAATGGAAGAAAAACAATAAATTCAATTCATGAAAGCAATGGAGCAGAAATGCTACATTGCAATTTGCAACAGCGGTTCAAGTTCTACTAATCTCCTCGTACAAATCATGCACTGGTTGGTCTCAGCCTCGCCGCAGCCCAAGCTTGAAATTTGAATGTTCGAGAAGCCGTCTTCAAGGCCAAAGAAGGCTTCGCCGGAGACGATGCCTCAATGGAGACCTTCTCCACGAGGCATGCGGATTGAAGGTGAGAAATGGCGTTGCTCGCTAGCGCTGGCGAGAGTTACTACTAAAAAGCAGCGGCTCCGCTCGCCGCGCCGCCATTGCTCACTGGCTTTTCACCATCTCCTTTGTTGTCTTCGTCTTCCTCCGAGGCGGCTCTTGGTCAGGACGCGCCAGAGGGCGTGGAGATGTCGCTGGACCGCCGGCGCAGCATCTGCCGCATGCCGTCGGCGACGCGGAACGCCGGGTTCTTCCTGCGGAACTTGCCGCAGAAGGACATGTGGTCCCTGACGGCTTCCTCCAGCGCGCCGCCGCCGCCGCCGCCCTTCTTGGCCACCTCGTCCCTCACCGACTCCGAGCACAGCCCGCAGAGCCACTGCCCGCCGAAGTTGGACTTCACGCCGGCGATGTATTCCCGTGTGCAGTCCTCCCTCAGCCCGCAGCACTCGCACTTCGCCGACTCGATCTCCATGGCCAAGAATTCAAGAACCAGACCTTGCAAAAATTCAGTCTTTAACCCTCCCTCCCTCTCTCTCTCTCTCTCTCTCAAGATGCTCTAGGCACAGCGACCTGAAGACTCTGCATGTTGCGTTGCGGTTGTGATGGCACGACGGCGCAAGGCGCTGATGTGGTTTATATATAAGAGCAGTTAGCTTAATCTGCACCTGCAGCGCTGAAATTTTCGCTAATCATGCCATGGGATTAGCTCCTAGAGTATCTAGAGCGTTAGTTGACTCTGGTACTTTCCTAACCATTTCTTGCTTGGCCTAGCTAGGTTTGGTCATGACCTGCATCTCCCTGATTGGCTGATTGGCTCACATGCACATCTCAATCCTGCCTGGAGCTGTAAATTGATTTTTTTTTTTTGAACAAACGAGCTGTAAATTGATTTTACTGAAACAATGTTATCTTGTCACAGACAGCTTGGCTTATCTGCAAAATGCACGATAAATCGAAGGAGAAGTTACTGAATGTTTGGTAAATCATGTTCAGCAGATTCTGTCAGGTCAGCCTATTCAAATTCGAAATCTGAAGCTCTGCAAGAAAGTGTCTGGGAATTCCAAGTGGGATCAGCACTACGGCCCGGTCGTCATCACAAAGCCTGTATCTTTTACAGTTTTTGCTCTCTCCGTGCCCCGCAAAGCCTGAGCAAGAATCTTACGAGAGCAGCAATTTAAGCTACCATCATCACGGGCCACCAGACAAATGCTCTTTCCACCCCCTTTTCTCTCCTCCTTTCGGCTGCCTGAATTTCTTTCTCTCTTTTTTTCTTGGAATGCACCACCAGCCAGATTGTTTCAGTCATGCTCACTGCATATTCAAACGTCACTGCTTCAACCAACCTAATTGTCATTGGATTAGTTGGTCATCTCTCTTCTTTCCGGCAGTGTTGACCCATGAATCGTGAGCAACTGAGCAAACACTCAACATATGCTATCTTAGGCTGATTCCTTAACCAGCCTCCTGATTGTATTGTTCTTCAGGCGATGGATGACCGAGAAAGATTAGCTGCATAAAGCTCCATGAGCTAACCCCATGGCGCGATTTCCAACGTTTTTAGGTGGGCATTACCCCTTTATTATGCTCTAACAGCAACATCTTCTGTACTCTAATCTTTCAAAAAGGTCATGACAGGGCCAAATTGTTAATTAGTGGTCCATTGGCAAATGTATCCTTAAATTTGGTGCTGGACCCTACCATCCGTGCCAAGTGCTGCAACACATCAAATTTTGGGGGCAGTTGCTCCCATCCGGCCGTGTGACCTAACTGCAAGAACGCCAAGCATTGGGCTGTTCATCAGGGAACTTCTTTGAAGCGTCCTATGCTGGTTTATTGGCCTCAGAAGTTGTTGATGGTTGCTGTAGTTTGCTAGTTTGATATAGTGAATGCTGGCCACGTAAGCAGAGCCATTTTTTCAAGTATTGCCGACTGAACAGCTAAGGCTGATCAGATTAACTGGACCGATTGAAAAGGTTAGAGCATTGGCTAGTTGGCCAATGATTCCTGCTCATACTTTGAACATCTTTGGAGTACTGTGCTATGATTGCATTACAGAGAAGTACAATGCAACACAAAGGAATTCAACTGACCATGTCATTCCTCCTTTTTCTTTTCTGTATCTCTTCATTTGCTAGATTAGGCTGCCAGTTTCTAGTTTGACGGATAGGAATAACTATCTGCATGATCAAAGCAAAGCCTTGCTGGTAACAGAAGAGGAGAACCTGAGGAAGTGCCCTATTTATCTTGACATTTTCAGATATTCAATTGGTGTGTTTACATCTAAAACTGAGACTGAAACTTCATGATGCTATGCAGTACTGGTAGTAAGTAGGACATCACATCCAAATGGAATTCACTGATGAAGAGTTGGGTGTACAAAAGATTGTATCACAATCCACAAGGGAACAAATAGGTGGGTAAAGATAATGAGGGTAGGAAGTACCAAATTTAAGGCTCTACTGCCCCTGAAAGCCATACTGAATGATTAACAATGCCTGGTTTATTCCCTGCTAATTATGAATTTGTCTCTAGACCATGAGCAACCACCTCAATTATTCCCCAGTGGAGTGTTCTTGCTGGCCCACCCCCATAAGAAGCTAGGCCAGGTTCTACCTTACACTGATTGCTATTTCCTTTCCCTCCACATGAACACCACATGCATTTGTCCTCCATGCAAAGTAATTTAAACACATAGCTTCCTACTCTCCCACCATGTAGTAAATGCTCACTAATACGGTGTGATAGGATTAACCTGAAAAAAATATGTTCTAGAATTTACTCCTAGTGGTAAGAAAAGCTACTGCTAAAGTGCTAATATACTGGAGTTGGCAAAATCATGAAGGCTGTTTGGTTCGCCGCCGTCGCGTGCCATGCCAATGAGCGGGCGTTGACTGCGATTTGGCCGCCGCTTGGTTCGCAGCTAACGAACGGCGCGCCATCTTCCTCGCTCGCCCTCGGCCTAGTTGTCAGTGACTCGGCGGCGCGGTGTTGGCATGCCATCTCAGGGTGGTCGATTCGGCCGCCAACGGATGGCAAGGCGTGCCGCCGCCGCCCCTCGTTGGCATGGCTGCTGAGGGCGCCCAACCAAACACGCCCAACTCCAGGGTTGGCATTAGTAATTGCCTTCTTGGAAGGGGAGACAAATGCTCTTTTTTTTAGAGCAACAAATGCGCAATTGAACAACCAGCTGCTATAGATGATTGGGCCAGAAACCTTGCTTAGCTCGGTCAAGACGAACAATAGGCCCAATTTCAAATGGTTGTATGGCTTTCTTTGTGTGTACTTCATGGGCCTTTGATCAAAACAACCGAAACATGTCCCATCTTGCATCATAAAACCTGTAGGCTAGTGTAGTAAGTGTCCTGTTGACCATGGCTTTGATCTGATCAAGTGAAATTAGCTCCAGAAGCATGCAGCTAGATGCATAAGGCCTACACCTCTCTGCATACTAGTTCAGTGCACGATACAATATTCAATTGGTTTAGACAAAAATAGGTGAGTGCTTTCATCTACTACTGTTGACAAAAATGCAAACATATGTACTACTTCCACTGTTCTAGCACATCATGTGGTGACAAAAATTGTCAAAGCGACAAGACCTAGTGTACAGTTTTTCTGACCTGTAAGTTCACTGATAATGTTTTCTCCACAGGAAATGAACAAGATGATTGATGTTCCTAGCCCCTAATTGGCCTAGTTTGTGTGGTGCTCGTGTCGTGTGATCTGACGCCTGACGTCTTCACAGATTAACAAAGCGTGATTAGAACATGGTAACCAATCCGTCGCTCTCATCATCATGTGATGGAGATGGAGCTAAGCCCCAATCCTGTCCCATCGGCACCAACCTACCTATTATCTTGGAGCCTAGTACGAGGGTAAGAAAGAAAAGAAAAGAAAATTAGCCCATTTTTAGCAGCTGTCATCTTGAATTCTTGATCCATCACAAGCTAGCTCGCCTCCAATACCAAGCAAGCACACTGGTCTTCTCGCTAATGACCAGGGTTTGATCCTGACCATCCTAGGGTTAGGGATGGCTAGCTATTCAAATGGATGTCACAGGGCCCTCATTTTTCGGTTTAAAATCCAACTAAAAGCTACAGCTTAAAAATTATCGTTTTTTACAAGACATACTATGTAACATTTTATAGTCATTTCTTCAGAGCTTTGTAGGATTTTTCTCAAATATCTTAAAAATATTTGTTAACACATTTTTTAGCCACTTGTAGCCTCTTTTCTAGGGCACTCTACCTTTTCAACTGGAAGCCAACTAAACGAAAAGGGCAAATCAATTAGGGTATTTCCAATCAGAGAATTAAACCAATCTAATACCCAAAACTTGGGTATTTGCATATATCCCTCTATTGCTCCAACAAACGACCTATCACAATACCGATTTTAGGTTTTCTCTCCTAGAATACCTTTATTTAGGTATTCTCTTTACTCTACCATATAGATTTGTGATTAACATATTCTGTTGGAGTGGATTGAAATATGGGTACGAAATCTTTAGCTAAATGATATTTTAAATACTAGACCATACCAGTGGTTGAACTAAAAAAATTGAACCAAAGGTTCAATTGGTTCGGGGAGGGGGAAGGGGAGCATTGTGGCGCTAAAGTTTGGAGAGAGGATGACAACACAGCCATCGTGAGAAGGCACATGAAATCAAGCGACGTGGAGCACCATAGGGGAAGGCATCGAAGTAAGGGGAGAATGATGACAGCAGCGGGAGCGTCAGGGGAACACGCCAAAGTCAGGGGAAGTGGAGGATGGCAGCACGAGGGTGGTGCACTAGCAAGTGAACTAGTGGAGCGGAAGGACGATGGTGGTGAGTGGCTCTGGAAGGAGTGGACACAAGGTTAGGGTTATAGTTGTGGTCCGACGATAGCGAGCCGTTTGGGCAGCATTTCGAGTTGTGAGGGAAAGAAATCAACGGCCGGCTTAAGTGCTTCCGCTGTTAGGTAGACATGGAGGGAGGGGGAGGAACACATGTGGGCCGAGCTTTCGGTTGTAGTGAAAGGAGAAAAATACCAAATGGGTTGAACCGGGATCAACCGGTGAATCGAGACTGAAGGTTGGACCGGATGGATGACTAGTCCGATTTTAAAAACTATGGCTAAATGGGAATATGTTAAAAGCACTCCTTTTGTATAAACTAGGAATTAAGAGATTTCTAGTCAGTTAGATCAGATATTTATAACCTAGATCAGGGGTGACCGAGGTGTTCTGCTATTGAGCAATAGGCCCTAACTAAATTTTATTTTGGACCCTGATATTTGTGCCCCCCATGGCCTAACCAACTTCACCCCACCCTAGATATATTCACCATCTTATGGTCTTAACTTCCAAGTCCACATTGTGGCCATTTGATAAAAGAAAATAAATTGTCCATGATAATTTGAGTGCATCTTTAAAAAGTATTTATGATAACAATAATAATGATATGTGAACCCATGATAAATTCTCTTTGATGATAACAATGGAAAGTTTTACACTAAAAAGAGTGGTTCGATGCTGTAAGTTCAAGGTAGCCTTTGTGTAATTTTGGTGATTAATGATAAACATGTTTCATGACAATGTTTGCTTAATTAATGGCAAACCTCGAACATGTTATATTGCTACAAAACTAATATGCTTATTGTTAAAATTGTTGTATTCTCATCGTATTTAGAGGAAAATCATACACGTCAAGTGGATTAACTATTCGTCCTAGAAAGGTGCATCATTTGGTAAATTCGGTGAATATTGTGAGGCTAACGATTTGATTGATGTATCCTCTTACACTCACACATGCAAATAAGATGATTATACAAAGACGAGGTACGCAATTCAGTATCCACTCATATTCGTTAGTTACATTCATCTAGTGTAAGAACATGCTATATATTAATTGATTGAATTTATGCTTTCATATCAATTTCATATTTATTTTAGCTTAAATATATTATGAACATATTGTTTGTTTGCTCTTTAGGATTTTTGCTCTTATATGTCATGTATTAGTGATCCTTTAGTTACTTTTAAACTGCACAATGCTTGATTATCTAGTGCACATATACTATTTATGTAAACTCTCGTTTGCACGTCTCTTGTGGAGTTTAATTTGTCTTATATGGTGTCTCCTGTATCGATCAGTTGCTCTATTTGTCTTTAATTGGCAAGGGAGCAGGGTTGGGGCAGAGAGAGCAAGGGAAGAGAGAAGAATGTGGAAGAAGAGGAGATAGGGGCCGACTTACGGGAACCACAATAAAAAAATATATTTTAACAAAAGGAAATGCCACATGTATCAGTTTATGTGGCAACTCTCCACGTGGGCAGCCACATGGCGATACCGCATGCGGAGGTTATTTTTTTGAACAAACATGCGGAGGTTATTGTACCACTTGAACTACTTGTTGGGATGGATACCTGGTTTTTCAGATTAGGGGTTAAGTGTCTGCTCCATCATGCTCTTTCCTTTTACCTAATTAGTGTTGTCATCACTTAGCCTAACCACTTGTGTACAAACACGTTTATTTAGTATTTGGATATAAATATGAAAATTGATAATTATAACGTTGTTGCTTCCCCATGGGCACTGCTGCTCATGAGTTCATGAAGCCTTCAGCGTGCAACGCGATGCTCGCGCTTGGCCAAGCGTTATTCTTCAACGCTCATTGCCGCTTCATTGCCGTCATTCGCGTCGACGTCAGCGTGGGTGTCGCTTCATTGTCGACGTCACGTCACCATTGCTTTCGCGTTAACGCCGCTTCCGCCGCCGCCGACGCCGCTTTCGCTCGCCGCCGACGTCGGCCGTCGATCTACTCTTCTCTACCTCTCTAATTTGCTCGATTTGTAGCTTGCAGAGTTTTTTCTCACTTTTTTATACTGTTTTTTCAGTACTTCTGTACGGTGAAATTTCTATATAATCGAACTGAAAAAAGGAGCGCCCGCACGAAACGCAAAACGCAGGCGCCCGCACTGTAGTCGATTAATTATAATGTAAAATTTGAAAAGCCTAATTCATCCGGGCATCTGATTTCTTACAGGTGACCTTTTTTTTTCGCCACCCTCTGACCGGCTTTGAATGCCAAAACAGAAGATAAAACCCAAACCAATTTGAACTTTGATCATACGTACTCACGGGTCACCATTCCAATCCAAGGATAGTCCGAAACCAATAAACTCCAAAACCTCCCTGTACGGTGTGTCAGATTTCTTACAAGATTCCTACATTAGTTTGGTTCTTGGTATGTTAATAATTGTACATGCGTACACCATGTACACCACTTTGTGAGGCAACCATGGTCGTTTCTTGGCATGATTTATCATTTGCTACCACTTTGGCCCAGCAAGAATCAGATTCCACACCTAAAGGTCCCATCCTCATTGATAGCAATGATAATTGATAGAAGCCTTGGAAGAGCATGCATCAGGGCCCTGTCAAATTGCCTCCAAAGGTTTATCAGTGGGCTCAAAACCTGGCTCCTTTTAATCCTTGGGGTGTGCCTTCCAATGCAAGGTTTCTTTCTACCAAGTTCCTGCTAATCCAAAGACACCTCATATCTTTATCCACAATTCCACATACCACTGTCCAGCCTAGCTACTTTCCATACCCAAGCACCAATAATTAGTGTCACTTTGATTGTTGCGCAGTCCTAGTTAACCAAGCTGATGGGCCATGCATTCCATGTCACAGAGATGTGTCTAAGTTAACCACTAATATAAGTTAACCACCACCACTACTGGCAGCTAATGGCTCTCACAGCTCACAAGTGGCCTTTGGTTATCATAACGAAAACCAAGCATATCCTCGCTAAGCGACACCTGGCCCGCCATCAGCTTTAGATTAACGAATGCCAGATGTGATTTTCCATGGGGGTGATAGGTTTGCCTCCCGTCTTTGAAAGAGGGAGGAGAGCTGGATAAGGACATGATTGCCTCATTGTGCTTGTGGTTTCATCATTTCAAAGATGATGCAGTGAGGACGTGCTACCCCCATGTATGCAATGAATGATTTTGTTCTCTTCCTAAAATTATATGTATCGGTTAAAACTAAATTTTTGACCTTTTTTTTTCAAAATAATAGCAGGATCGTTTCCTATCCATATTTGAAGGAAGCAAAGTATTTACAAGTGTGAGAAAACAAAGGAATAAGAGTAGCACCAACCAGCAGAACACCACCAGAAAACACTATCAATCTGAAACAAAACAATCAACCGCTGTGAAAACTATCCTCCACTGCTGAGCCAACTGTTTTGACTAGTGGCTTCGAAATTTGAAAACGATAATCGAATTCGGATTTGGGGATATTTATCCTGTGACTTCAAGATTGTCAAGAAAAAACATCGATCAAAACATCAAAGTGTTCAAAAACATTACAAACAATTTAAGGGGGGAAAACTGCACAGAACATGCTCTAACCAAGTGCTCGGTCTTTCCAATCCGTACCGCCGGCATCGATTTGGAAGATACGCTCAGCTCTTTTGATGGCACGAGGGGCTCTTTCCCTTGCACCTATCTTGGGTTGCCTTTACGTCTTCGCAAGCTTCGTAAAATCCATTTCTTGCCCCTTCTGGACAAGATCGCGGGCCGTCTTGCCCCGTGGCGTGGTAAATTTTTCTCCAAGGCAGGACGTTTGGTCCTTGTCCAAGCCATCCTATCGGCCATACCGACATACCTCATGGCCTCCATACACCTACCCTCTTGGGTCATTAAAAGGATTGACCAGCTCAGACGGGCTTTCCTTTGGACTGGCAGTCAGCAGGTTAACAGTGGCCAGTGCTTGGTGAATTGGCAGGTGGTCTGTAGACCAAAAAGCCTCGGGGGTGTGGGTATTCCAGATCTGCACCGCTTTGGCCGGGCTCTGCGTCTCCGCTGGCTTTGGAACAATTGGAGATCCATGGACACTAAGAGCATCAACGACGCTATTTGCTACAAGGCGGCAGACATTGCACTTTTCAAAGCCTCCACTCGGGTGGTGGTCGGTACTCGGTAATGGAGAGCACTTCCATTTCTGGGAGGACGCTTGGCTTGATGGCCTTTCGCCTAAGGTGGTCGCCCCTCTTCTGTTTACCAATGCTTCGCACAGATCACGATCGCTTCGAGACAGCCTTCAAAATCATAACTGGATCCGGTCCCTAGCGCCAATGATCACTGAGGAACATCTCCTCCAATATATCACGCTCTGGGATAAAATAAATCAGGCCAGTCCCGTCACAGAAAGACCGGATGAGCTACTTTGGAAGCTCACGCCAAATGGATCATTCACTACCAGATCGGCTTACCAGATCCAGTTTTTTGGCGCTACGAGGTCAGCTAGGGCGGGGTTTGTTTGGAAGGCCCACGCGGAACCCAAATGCAAATTCTTTGCGTGGTCTCTCACACAGGGTGGGCTCAATACGGCCGATGTCCTCGCAAGAAACGGATGGTTAACCCAACAGCTGTGTTGCATGTGCAACACGATGCCGGAAACCCAAGACCATCTTTTCAAGAGTTGCGCCTATGCAAATGAGGTCTGGAACATCGCCTTCGCGCCGTCTTTGGTCCCGTCGAACACTCTTTGGGATTGGTGGGAAAGTATGCAGTCTGGGCTCACTGCTGCGTCTCGGAAGGAGTTAAATGGAAGGCTCATCTACACCCTCTGGAACATCTGGAAAGAACGAAATCGTCGAATCTTCAGCCAAACTTCTCAGCCTCCGACGGCCACTGCAAGAGATGCAGCCGCTGATTTCCAACTTTGGCGCTCTGCGCCGGTAGCTCCTGTCTAGCATGCCGCTAGGGCCACCGCCACCCCCTCCCCCCCTCTCTCACTTCCCTTGTTTTTTCCTGGCGGTGGCGTCTCTTGTATATATAACTCTTTTCCTTACTTTCTATTAATGGAGCGGCGGAACTCCCGCCTTTTTTCCTAAAAAACCGGCCTTTTTGTGATCACTTGCCAGTGACGCACTTCGCTACGATCTGGAGCCATTCAACGCGATGACTCGGAACTCTTTTGTGAAAGAAAAGCTCCGCGAAGCCGTGATGTGATGAACATGATGATGATGATGATTACTGAAGCCAAAGAGGGAGCGGCATGTATATGGCTGCGTCGTCGTCGTCGTCATCGATCGTTTGATCCATCATCTGCCCATGGATCATCGAGTAGACAAGAACGCAGAGACACAGACCACGAGGACGGCGACCTCCAATGTGGGATGGATCGATCTATCGGGCCAGAAGCCTTGAGCTCCAAAAGTCTAAAGCTTGGGGATGCTTCAGGGACATCCATGGAGCGTGATCAAAAGGGAGTTAGGGCCCTGTCCACTGAGCTGTTCGTGCATGTGATCGGGGCCGGAAGTGCTAGGAGCAGAGGGAGATCAGCTCATCTCTTTTCTTGCCTCTCTTCGTGATCATGAGATGGTTAAGGCTACTGAGTGTGTTCATGAGAGGGACCAGAAAAGAGGAGGGTGAATGGGGTCGATGCCTTTTTCGCGCATGGCTGAATTTCCTTATTTGATGAATGAGATCTGATCGCGTAAAGAAAAAAAAAATGAAATGAGACCTGCGATATTGATTCCTCAGCAATGTAAGGTTGCGAAATCGTAAATATGTACATATGTAGTACGGACATTTCGGGCACGTTTTGTAGAGGTTCTTGAGTTTCATTTTGTGCACCAAGGAATTTTTTGTACGTAACAAATTAAATAAGGAATAATTTAGGATTTGCTACTTCAAAAATTAGCAATAAAAAATATGTTATTCATGTGTAAATGACACGTGGACCATAACAATTCATGATCTGTCACCCATATATGTCATTGACTAGAGACTCACATGTCATCACCAGCCAGTTCACCACATTGTAAAAGATACGTTAAGCGTTATGATTGAGGAGGAGTGTAAAAGATAAGGCCTGTTATTTATGTAACTATAGTTTGTTAGTAAGTCTTTATCTCTTGTAAACAATCGGTCTTATCTCAGCTCTGGTAGCTAATCTGTTGTAACAGCTCATCGTAGCATATCCGGCACATTGCCGGGCTATGAGTATATATACAAGTGCATGCCGGCCTTAGGCTGTCTTCAAAAGTAATCCCTAAATTCGGTCCCCTATAACTAGGGGTGACAACAGGTCGGATAATGCCCAAACTAGACCGATCGGATCCGGATTTGGATATCTTCGGATCGGATATTTTTTGGATATTTTCGGATATGGATCGGAACTCGGATATTTTTTTGTCGGATACAGATTCGGATACGGGATGACCATCTCCGTCGGACTTGGATATCCGAGAATCAAGTTAATCGGATATCCGAGCCCATCCACTAGCACCAGCCCACCAGGTCAAGTCCCCAAGCACAAAGTGGAGTTTCCTTTTTTGTTTTCGTATTTAATATTATCAGAAAATGGTTAAATTTGTAGAAAATAGTATATGGCTCAGAAAAATGTGAAATAAATTTCTAAAAATCCAGAAAAATGAGTGTATGGAATAATACTTTACATATGATAGGATAAATTTTCCTAAAAAAATAGAAGAAGATTTTCCTTGAAAAGAACAAAATAGGGATGTGGTTTTAAAATTCTCAAAAATAAAGAAATTCTTTGGAAATTTAAAATATAACTGTTTCGCGAGACATAGCTATGTCAATGTTCATTGGTATTTGGTAATGCTAATGATTATGAGTTAATGAGCTCATGTGTGTTGTGTATCACTTGTATGCTTATGCATGAATGCATGATTACATGAATCACATAATGTTAAGGTTAATTGGTGATAACTGATGTGATATGGCCTATTTGTTGATTGCTTTAATTGAACTCAGACATATAGTTTGAGGGGTTATATGTTCCGACAAATATCCGTGATCGTATTCAATTCGACCCGAATCCGCTTTGTATTCTTGTCCGGCATTTCCCGTAACCATATCCGTAACCGTGCTATCTGTATCCATATCCGGTTCCGAGAAAAACTATAGGATAAGGATATGGTTTAGCCATTATCCGATCCGATCCGACCCGTTTTCACCCCTACCTATAGCCTCGTATACAGGCTTCCTTTAAAAAGATCCCCTCCCTATATTTCTCCCATCTCTAACAGCGTTCCCTATATGGAGAATTGTATAGGGGAAGAAAAGATAATCCGGAATGTAGATAAATTTTCTATTTTAGGGAACGGAATAGAGAAGTTGTTGCAGCATATAGAGGAAGAATTCATCCCCTATTTTGGGGTAGAGGGCGCTTTAGGGAAGCCTGTTGGAGACCGCCTTAGAGGAACACGGCACACTAAACTTCTTGGAGTCTCTTGTTACTTTCATGGTATCAAAGCCCAGGGAAACAATCCAGTCTATCGCCTGCATCCTCATCACCTGAGGTTATGGCAAACGCATCTGCTTTCGCTAGTGCTACTACTGTTGTCACTGGTCCCGGTTTTAACCACCCGGTGAATATCAAGCTCACAAGATAACTATCTCTTGAGGAAGGCGCAGTTGATGCCCTATCTAAGGGGACAACAATTGCTCGGATATGCTGATGGCTCCATGAAGGCTCTTGACGCAACCACGAAGCATGTCAACAAGGGTGAAGAAGGTGCCAAACCCGGACTACCGTCAATGGATCCAACAGGATCAGATGGTGTTAGGCACCATCCTCTCCACGATGGAGCTGAACGTGCTCGCAAGAGTATTGTTCCTGGCAACGGCTGCTAAAGTTTGGGACGCGCATGCATGCATCCCAATCTGGCGCACTACTAATTCAGGTGCGTCGGCAATTGGCGACTGCCAAAAAGGATTCTTTACCCATGGCAGAGTACTTCAACAAGGTGAAAAGTTATGCAGATACCCTTGCTGCAGCTAGACACCCACTGGATGAGGAGGAGATCGGCGTCTACATGCTATCCAGTCTTGATTCAGAACATGATCCATTGGTGACTTCAGCCACCACCAGCTCCGACCGGATAACGCTCAGCGATCTCTACGCTCACATGTTGAGCTATGAGAACCGTCTCTAGCAAAACCAAGTCTCCATTGATCATTCCGACGCATCAGCCAATAGCGTGTCTCATGGTGGTGGTGGTGGTCAATGGCGTGGTGGTGGTGATCGCGGTCATGGAGGCGGTTGCGGTCACAATGGTGACATAAGTCGCCCAATGTGCCAAGTGTGTGGCAAGTTTGGCCACACAGCACTCCGATGCCATCACTGTTTCAACCACTCCTATCAAGAAGAAGATCCAAGGTTGGCTGCTCTAGCAAACTCAGGGTACTCGGCAGATCATATGTGGTACATTGATTCAGGCGCCACGAACCATAACACTGGAGAGCTGGACAAACTCACCATCCAGGAGAAGTACACCAATAAAGATTGGGCGCACACTGCGAGCGGGTCAGGTATGCCTATCATGCACATCGGCTATTCTCATATCATGATCCTGTCTAAACCTCTTCTTCAAAACAATGTGCTACATGTTCCACATGAACAAAGAAACCTTCTTTCAGTCCATCGACTCTACAAATGATAATAATATCTTCTTTGAGTTTCACTCTGATTGTTTTCTTGTCAAGGATCGCACCACAAAAAAATTTCTCCTTCGCGGTTCCAGTAAGGGTGGACTCTATCCGTTGGGTGAAACCGACTCCATTCAATGAAGAAAAGCACACTCCATCAATGTTCTACCCGATGCAGAGCTATGGCATGCTCAGCTAGGTCACCCATTATCCCAGATAGTTCAACAGGCCATTATTAGGAATAAGTTGCCATGTCGTAGTAATAAGTCTCTTGCTCATGTTTGTAATCCATGTCAAAGAGCAAAGAGCCACCAATTACCTTTTTCTAGATCAAATTATGTCTCTACTTGACCATTAGAACTTATTTTTCAGATGTATGGGGACCAGTGGTCATTTCTTTTGGTGGCTACAAATATTATGTCAGTTTCCTTGATCACTACAGCAGGTTCACATGGATGTATCCAATAAAGACCAAAGCTGATGCTTATAAGATTTTTCCTCAGTTCAAAAAACATGTGGAACGTCTATTTAATACCAAAATCATTCACTTCCAGTCTGATTGGGGAGGGGAGTATTAAAAACTCAACTCCTTCCTACAACCACAAGGAATAGCACATCGAGTCTCTTGCCCTCACACACATCAACAGAATGGCGCAACCAAACGTAAGCACCGACACATTGTCGAAGTTGGTGTCAAGACCCCCTGCGTCACCACAGGGAATCCGGCACCATGATCTGATACTAGGCCCAGACTAGTACCTCATGATGAACAATTTAACGGCTATCATCGCTGGCATTCTATTGTTAGTAAAAATAACAGAGTATTACAAGGTAACATCATATGCTATTACAATAAGATAGATATTACCAAATATTTAGAACGAATAAATAGAACATCAGAGCAGCAACAGCCTTTAGCGACGATATCCAAGCAATTGACCCGGACACCGAAGCTAGTCCTGCACACCTGAGTTCGGACCCTCCTGGTCCTGATCAGACTTGCAACCTGAATAATAAAATTTATCCGCGATAGATATAATGAGTACGCGGCTACCCAGCAAGCAATCCTTAATAAATGTATGCAAGGGCAAAGATCGGGAAATTGGCTATTTTACACCAAGACCTATTTACTAATCAATTTTTAGTAAAAGTGTTATTTTGTTAAATGCATGAATTGATCTAATTATCTCAACATCAAGGTAAGGTGCATCATCACACCAGACCCAATACCAAAGGAAGGTGCATCATCACACCAGGACAAACATCAAAGGACGGTGCATCCTCGCACCAGGCCAATCCTAGCCTACTCTAGTCAAGTTCAATTATTAAAAAGGTGAATCTACATGTGCAAACCTCTCGCCCTGTCCATGACCGTGGACACGGCTATCATGATAGTTTTAACTCTGCAGAGTGTGTATAAGTTTTCCCACAAGCCCCGTCTCATCCACTAGGAGAAACGGTACAAGACTTTTCCAGCCTACTACGCCCACCACTTCCCCAGCCCTTTCTTAAGGTTTCCCCGGCCCCGCCGGTGCCCGCCACAGTAGGGCGTCTTCTACGTCTAGGCACCACCCGTGGGTCGTTCCCCATTTAAGCCATTCGGTCTCAGAAACGCACCTACCCCTCAGAGGAGATTGCAAGCCTCCTCCTAGGGTAATAGTGACGAAACGTAACTGGCCAGCCTACGAGCCAGGAGTTAGTGAGTTTCGTAGTGTACTAAGCCAGGGCCAAAGGCACAAGTGGCTGTACGGTAAGGTTTGGTCTAGTAATACACAAGCTTGAGTCCTTATTAGAGGAGACCTTCGAATCTCCACCACAATCCCAGAAACATCTCTGTCGGGTCTCCCCTAAACAATCTACACTAGTTTTAGTTGTTTAGGTTTTATCCAAAACACCATCACGAAGCATACGCCTCACAAGGGCACATTTTATAGTGAATCCCAATTAGAGATGGCAACGGGGCAATCCCTGGTGGGGAGTGCTCCCCCGTACCAGGCCCCGAGACACAAAATTTTCCCCACTCCCCGTCCCCGTCCCCGGTTTCGGGGGACAATTTCTCCCCATCCCCGTCCCCGTCCGGGGAACGGGGACTCGATGGGGCCGCAAACCATGCGAGATCGAGCCGGCGCCGTTGCCGCAAGGCCTTGTGCTACCACTGTCGCATGGCCTCGCCGGCAGGCCTCGCGCCTTCGCCGTCGCATGGCCGCGCCGTCGCCGCCCTGGTTGCCAAGCTCGCAACGCCACCGCTGCCGCTTTGGCTCGGCGCGCCGCCGTCGCCGCCGCCTCGCTGCTCTCTGCCTCGCTCACGTCGCTGCCGCCGCTCGGTGTCGCCGCCCCGCCACCGTCCGCGCTTAGCTCGCCGCCACCGCCGCTGCCGCCAGATGGCTCTCGCCGCCGCTGCCGCCATCGCATGGCCTCGCCGCTTCGCAATGCTTGGCGGCATCGCGCCGCCGCCACGGGATGACACACGCACACGAGCCATCGCTGGATTGCACGAGCAGCTGTGGCCTGTGGGTTAACCTAGGTAGCTGTGGGCTGGGCCATTGCAGATTGACTTGGTCACGGAGTATAAATGGGCCTGATTGTTCCTTTTAACCAATGGGCTAAACCAGGCAAGGGTCTTGGGCCGGGTCCCCGCGGGGAAAATATTTCCCCGTCCCCGTCCCTGTCCCCGTCCCCGCGATACCCGATGGGGATGATTTTTCCCTGTTTTTATCCCCGTCAGGGAGCAATGGTCCCCATACCCGTCCCCTAATAGGGGAATTCCCCGCCGGGGATCGGTGATCGGGTCCCCATTGCCATCTCTAATCCCAATGCAATCCTATACATCTATTCAAAGGATAGGCTATGGAACAGTAAAGGGGTTCATCAAACGAGGTCTAGTCATGCTAGTAAATGACTAACATGAACAAGGCACACACGCTATTATAATATGCACGCAAAGGTGAAATACGAAAGATAAATGCGATTAAGCTCTCTCCGTCCCAAAACTGTTGCCCTAAATCATAGTCAAGAGAGCACATATTTTTGGACGGACGGGGTTAGTAAAACATAGGACAGGAATATGCAAACAACTAGTGCTTGCCTGGCAGCGATCAGCCTCGCAAGGAATTGTCGACATTCTCGTGCCACCATCTTCAATGGTGACATCTCAGCTAGAATGCGAGTCCTGACGACCCTCCGCAATTCCGTTAGGGCTTAGAACTCCGGCACCACCGACGGCGACGTCCTTGTGCATCTCGGGGTCTCGATAATTTTCTGGATACCGATCGACACTCACGACACCGGCAAAAATGTCAGAACGGCCTACGCGCAAACTGAGGTAACAGCAAATAAATAGCAACACATAACAATTGTAAAATCATGAAATAAATACGGTAGATAGTATAGAATATTACGAGACTAGGAAAATTAGTTTGGAGTGAATCGGACCTTCGGGTTAGGAGAAACAAAATTACAAAGGCGCACTGTTCATGATGAAATCCCCATCCGTAGCATCAAATAGGGGTAAAATCCCCAATTTCCCCATCTCCTCCTCTCAGCCACACACACTGGAGAGAGAAGAGAGAGAGAGAGAGAGAGGAGGAAGGGGGCGGCGGGTCAGGCAAGCTCCGGCGAGGTTTTTCCCGGTGGCGGCTTAGGTGGGCGGCTTGGGCCGCGGCTTGGCAGCGGCGACCTGCAGGCGGCTGTGCGTCAGCACCTTGTCGGCGCGGCGTCCTGGCGGCAGCGACAAGGGGGGGTGGCGGCGGCGGCTCTCGTCGGCACAGCGGCGGCAGGGCAGCGACGTGGCGACGGCGCAGGGCAACCGCGGCTCGGCTTGGGCGGCACGGCACGGGCAGGGCGGCAGCAGGGCGACGGTTGATGCATCGGCGCACGGCTACGGCGCGGCTGCAGATCAGGGCACCGGCGACGCTGGGCGGCTCGGGCTCGGGCGGTGGTTGGGTGAGGGGCGGCGCTCGTCCAAGGCCAGGTGACGGCGTCTCGGCTCCGACCTGGGGCGGCGCGGCTCCAGTGGGACAAGGGCGGCGGCGACACCATGGGGCAACGCGACGGTAGGACAGGGCGCAGCGGCGTACGGGCTACGGTTCGGTGGATTCATTGGGGGCAGGGGCGGCGACGCCTTGAGGTAGGAGGCGGCGGCTGTGACAGTGGGTAGCAGGAGCTAGGGTTTTGGCTGGGTTTATATGAGGGCCGGGTTGTGAACATGGAATTGGGCTTGGGTCCAAATTGGTTGGATGTTAGGCAGGTTCGACAGCTTAATCGCTAATCGCGCTTTGGGGATGGTTTCGTGTTGGATTGTGTTTTCTCGGACTGGAGGTCGGGTGCAGGAGATGATACGATGCGGCAAGGGATCGACGACGGCAGTGGTGCCCGATGTAGATCGGAGGTGGGGTTTTGAAGGATGTCGACCGAGAGGGGGCGGATGTTCGACTGGCAAGGGTTACGACGGGAGTCAAACGGAGTTTGGGTTCCGGTCGGGACACAAGTTCGGGCGTGACCGAGGAAGATTAGGGTTTTAGACGAGGGAAGAGATGGACGGACGACTCGACCAGGGTTTTAGGGTTTTGGTCGAGGGCCGGGCTAGGGTTCCGATGTACTCAACTGAGAGGGGAAAAAGGATTTAATCAGCCAGGATTAGGATTTCGGAGCATCGAGAAGTAAAGGTTGGTTCGACCAGGGAATTAGGGTTCTGGTCAAACTAGTTTTCAGTCGAGACTCGAGAGAGAAGGTTAGGGTTCCGACCGAGGAACAAATAAAAGCGAGGAGAGAGCTTTTGTATCTGAAATTGTAAAGTTTGGAAATTTTTTCTAAATTGTAAATCATAATGAAAATGATTAATAAAACAAATTCTTATATGTAAATAATTGTTTGAAAATTTAGGGATTTTCATATAGAAAAACAATAGAAATTCTTTTAACTTGGTTTTTATTTTGTAAAGAAAGCTTGAGACATTCTAATATTTATTAGGATGTCACAGTTGATTTAGCGCTCTTAGCTCAATTTGGGCTACCTTTGTCATTTTGGGATATGATATTCACAACAGCATGCTTTCTCATAATCAGGTTCCATCACCTACCATTGGCTCAATTTCACCTCTACAGAAGCTCTTTGGCAAAGCTCCTGACTAATCCTTCCACAAGTCGTTTGGATGCGCATGCTGGCCCAATCTCAAGCCGTACAACACAATAAAACTTCAGTTCCGCTCAGCTCAATTCATCTTTCTTGGGTATAGTAGTATGCACAAAGGATATAAATGTTATCATAGACCATCTAGTCGCATTTACATATCCTGTGATGTGGTCTTTGATGAGCATCCCTATCTTGGTCTATCCAACTCATCCGTAGCACCAGTTCTTGTTACCGAAGCCATTGCCTTGCTTCCAATTCACCATATTCCCTCACCAGTCCAGGTCAAGATCATGAGAATAACCCTGTATATATTGAGCATTTTGATATACCTTCTGGTGCCTTCGGTTTTGATTTTTCTCTCCAGGAACAGGAAGGAGAAGCCCCATAATCCAGCGCACCGTCTATTGGCATTTCAGTTGAGCAGGCTAAAAACACTGTAGCAGTTCTAGTGGTTGCCGACAACAGCGGATCAGCGTCCATCTCTCCTTCTGTCGATGGCATTGGTACTGCGATTGAAGGGGGAATGATTAGCAGTTAATCTCCGCAATCACAATCTGATCGAACTCACTCCATGCGCACTCAGCTGTAGGACGATATCAAAAGGCCCAAGACCCGCATTGACGGTACTATTACTTTCGGTCGTCATGCAAATTTGGTGAAACTTACTACGTTTGTCGATGCTGCTTAGAGTAAAGAATGACAAGACACTATGAACCAAGAATTTGATGCACTACTCAAGAACAAAACATGGCATTTAGTGCCACATCAACCGGGCATGAATCTGATTGACTCAAAATGGGTTTTTAAATTGAAGAGAAAGGCAGATGGTTTGGTGGACCGTTGTAAAGCTCGACTTGTAGCAAAGGGGTACAAGCAGAGGTATGGAATTGACTATGGACACTTTTAGTCTCGTAGTTAAACATGTTACCGTACAAACTATTCTGTCTCTAGCAGTCTCTAAAGGACTGTGGTTGAAACAACTAGATGTTCAAAATGCCTTCCTACATGGAGTGCTTGAAGAAGATGTATACATGAGACAACCTGAAGGGTACAAAGATAAGAGAAATTCAACAACTGTTTGTAAGCTGGACAAGTCACTATATAGGTTTAAAAAGTAGCCAAGGGCATTGTATTCTCGGTTGAGCACAAAACTTCAGGACTTTGGCTTTGTACCTTCTAGAGCTGACTCCTCTCTGTTCGTCTACAATCAAGATGGTGTGGTCATGTATCTTCTGGTGTATATGGACGATATTATAGTCACCGGGTCTATACAAGTACAGAGGCATCTCTAATGCTCACTCAGTCAAGGTATATCTCAGATATCCTGCAGGGAACAAGGATGACAGATTGTAAACCTGTAGCCACACCATTATTGGTTTCAGAGAAATTGTCCAAGGAAGAAGCAAAGACCTTGTCCCCACAAGAAGCTACAAGATACAGAAATACGGTTGATGCTCTCGTGTGTCAGTTTCTACATTCACCTACCGACACTCATTGGGCAGCAACGAAGAGAATACTTCGTTATTTGAAATACGCAGGAGGTAGGACTCCTCGTCAGTATGTCAGAGTCAAACTTGGTCATCGCATTTTTATATGCCGACTGGGCAGGATATCCACATGATCGCAGATTGACCAATGGTTATGCGGTCTATTTTGGAAAGAATTTGATCTCATGGAGCTCTAGAAAACAGTCTACGGTTTCCAGGTCTAGTACCGAGGCAGAATACAACTCGTTGGCAAATGCAATAGCAGAACTTGTATGGATTCAATCGTTACTCAGAGAACTAGGAGTATATCAAGGACGAGCTCCTGTTTTGTGACAATCTTGGTGCTAAGTATATTTTAGCTAATCTAGTATTTCATGCGTGAAAGAAACATGTTGAAGTTGATTATCATTTTGTGCACGAAAGAGTAGCGACCAAAGTGTTCGAGGTCAGATTCATTCCTTCAAGGGATCAAGTTGCTGATGGCTTAACTAAATCGATTTCAGCGTTCAATTTAACTCGACTATGTCACAATCTCAATCTCGTGGGAGTTGTGATTGAGGGGAGTGTAAAAGATAAGGCATGTTATTATGTAACTATAGTTTGTTAGCAAGTCTTTATCCCTTGTAACCAATGGGCCTTATTTCAGCTCTTGTAGCTAATCTATTGTAATAGCTTATTGTAGCATATCCGGCACATTGTATATATACAGGTGCATGCCGGCCTTAGAGGAACATGGCATACTAAACTTTTTAATTTGAGTCTCTTGTTACTTTTCACACGTGGCTAATAAAATTCGAAACTGCCAATATTTGGAAGTGACAAATACACAAATCCTCACAAAGTAAAGATGTACTTTTTTCCTCTTAACACACAACTAGTAAAATTCGAAATTGTCAATATTTGGAAGTGACAAATGCTCAAATCCCACCAAAGTAAAGATGCATTTTTATTTTGTTTCTTTTGACATGCAGAAGTCCTAGTTTCATCCATGTCGAATTGCATAAACACATGTTGCGTGAGAGGAAGAATTGGTTGAGTAATACATATTTAAATAAAAATTACAAAAGTATGCCACATATCTTGGGTTTTACGAAAATGAGGTAGTTTCCGCCAAGCGAGACGGCTTTAGCCATGTGGGTCGGTGGATAGCACCCTTCCGCCATGCCACACGGCGGAAACGGTGGCTTCAGAGCTCGCCACGTGTCAAGCAGATCGATCCCGCGCGCGCCAGCACGGTTGCTCTGTCTGGCACGCAAAACGATGATAAATATCGCATTTTCCTGCCAAACCACTGTATACATGTTAATAACGTAACATTTTATGTAAAAACTGCTCTCATATAACCAAATTGAATAAATAGTCTTTGAGGCACGCTGGGCTGGAGCATATGGGTATAACCCGCCCATTGGAGGCACTCTTGCATTTTTGGAATACGTTTGAAAAATGACTAACGTGATTGATAAATTTTTTCTTAAATTTTAAAGTTGCGCCCCGCTCTGCTGTTCAGTACGTGGTATTGTTTGATTAATTTGTTCACTCCGTTGAATTAAGCAAGAAATATAAAAACAAGTAAACAATCCTAAAATTAGAAACAATGATTAGTTCGTTATGTCGGAGGAAGTAAACGGTCTATGGTTTTAGAGAATCGGAGATTAAATAATAAAACATTAGAATTACATGATACAAACAATGGCATGTATAATGCAAAAACAATCTACCATAGTAGTGCATCATAACTAAACCTGCATGTCTTAGGAGATTTAAAAACATAGTTGTGCTACACGATAATTATACTACTAGGTGTAGTGGGGGTATTTCCCCTTCGCAAATGCGCTAGGTCCTGCTTCCCTGGCTCTAGAAGCCCTCTTGCTCTTTCTGGTACAGTCTGCCTCACGCTCATTAAACTGTCGCTGCTAGACAGCCTTGCGCTGTGCGTGAAACTCTTCTCTCGCACGCTTGTTTATTTCTTCCGTGAGGGTCTTGCCACCGTTCCTCGGCCCTGGCCCTATGCATCGCCTCCTCCCTTTGCATCTGCCACTCCTCTTCGGGAGTCTGCTCCGTGTCCAAATATTGCAAAAACTCGTACAATGGAGGCTAATAAGATTAAGATTAGCATTTGCTTGTGTATGTTCGTTAGGAAAGAAATAAATAAGAAGCGACTTACAGGGTACTTTGCCTTCCTCTCCATCTTGGTTATTCGGTCGTACGCATAGTTTGCGCACATCCAATATCTTTTCCCGTAAGTGTAAGACATGTCTTGGGACTTCATTAGAATGCAAAGACTTCCGCATAGACACATGGGCGGCTGAACACCTTGTGTGACAGATTCGAAGAGGCGCTCCCTTGGTGGGGTGTCACTCCCTGGTGGCCGCGAGAGGTTGTCTGTGAAGTGAAGTGGTTAGAACGCTCCTGTTTGTGGTGTTCATGGCTGCTCTCACTTGTTGGTCGTGTTGTTCGGAGTGAGTATGTAGGTTTAAATAGGTGATATTGGCCGAGATGCTCGAATGGAATAAAACATACGCAATGCACAGTTCGAGATGATTTAATGTGTAACTACAAACCTTTGCAGTGATAGGTCAGTTCAACAGGGACCGCTGGACCACACAACATAGACTGTTTTACAGGCAGGTTAGTCACATCCCACATAAATGTGTCGTGCACAGACATATTAATGGCCGACATGTGCTTTGCAGTGATGGCTCAAGTCAATGGTCCATAGCTGAGCTATTATTGTTCAGAGATTCTCAGTGAGGGTCCTGTCGTGCAGAGGGTAGGGCACTTTGGCAGTGAGGGGTCACGTCGCACAGAGACTAGGGAACTTTGGTAGTGAGGGGTCATGTCGCGCAGAGGGTAGGACACTTTGGTAGACGTGTTATTGGCCACATCCCACATGGGCATGTCGTGCACAGACGTGTTAATAATCAAAATTAATGTGAGTTGCAATGACGGGTCACGTCAGTGGCGAATGGTTAAATTATTATTGTTCAGAGATTCACAGTATTAAGTGGTGAGTAAGTAGTAAATGCAATGGCCATAATTTTCGCAGTGGTAAATGCAATGGCCAAAGATTTTACATGTTTATAAATATACATACAGAGGTAAATGGACACAGAGCAATACAAATTGTTAACAGAGACAGCTTGTAACATTTTATTGCGGTCCTCTTCTTCTTGTGAAGTTTTCGGGTGTGAAATGGAGAGAAGGTCATGTTTGACGCCCCAATCTCTACCGTGTTACTGGGAACATATGTAACAGCCTCTACAATATTGATGATATTTCGCTTGTGCCTCCCTCCTCTCGTGGTACCGTTACAGCGTACACACCAATCTCGAAAGCTTCCTCAACAGACTTTGCAACATACAAGTCGCAGGAACTTCGGTTCCGAAACTCCCACAGGTTGCACACTACATGTGAAGTGTTCAGGACGTAACGGGGCCGAACCGCCTATAGGCGCACTTTGAAGTTTCGCCGATCTATACTAAGTGTTCTGGCTACCACCCCTATTAATTAAGTCTTTAGATCATATAGGAAGATCTATTGTGACTTGTGTGTGCATGCAACTGTGCATGCTAACAAAAGTACCCTGCACTTCAATTGGAGCATTCTCATAGATAATATGCAACGTTGTACTCATAAAGGTCTGTCCATGTGTCATTCAAAAAAATTGTCACTCATCTATATATGCATTCTCAATTATTTTGAAAGTATGCCACATTGTCACTCATCTATATATCCATTAAAAAAATTATTTGCATTAAATTGTCGAACGCTTCCGCCACACTCAATTATTTGCATTAAAATTAATTTAGTTAATAACGTAACATTTTATGTACATTGTAAAAAGATACATGGGCTTATATATTTAAGAATATTATATTTATTTTAAGAATTCACGAAAAGTGTAATTCTGGGACAGAATTAGGGAAACTAGATTAAACGTAAAACGAGATTAAACATTTTTTGGAGATTATTCAAAATATTAATTCAATATAACACTTTTCTTTATTTTATTGCCTAAAAATTCCCTCTATAATAATGTTTATTCTTGTAAAATCCTCTAAAATACGAGTTAATATCACATGTGCAGGTTTATCATTAATAGTTTCTTACCACTATTACAAATTATTGTTTAATTAGTTATTATTCTATGCAGATTTTACATGGCTGGTCATGACGAGATTACCATTTTACTTAGTTTTTACATCAAAATGATAAGCCCTGACACAGCACACATAATTTGTTTGCTCATGTGCATGCCTGCAGTATAAAAACTATTTACCTAACTGACTCTTGTTCTTGTGCGAGGCTGTGCAACATAAAGCTACTTTTTAAAATGAAGTACTAAACACTCTCGGTGAATACCATTCTGGAGGTTTATTAAACAATGACCTTTATTAATATAACAACTTCATTAATATCTATGATACAAGTTAATGAAACGTTTGTGCTCACAATAATACACCGTATCTTCGTTTCAATTTTTATTTAACTTACTTCAAATATTACATCCACAGTCTGCGTTAATATTTTCTTACCACTGCTAGAAATTAATCAGCACTATAATCATAAGATGTACAACATAATGCTACATTTTACTACTGTAAAAATCTACATTAATCTATACTTTATTCTACTATATTATACAAGTCTACGCACGATAGCTTATTAAAATGCATACCTAGGGATAATATGTCGAATAAACAGTCTTCTCACGAGGTATCAACACCTGCGCATTGAAACACATGAAATAATGAATGAAAAACAACTTAAGAGATTTACATATCATCTACATGAAAACAAAAAAACTCAAATATCATCTACATATTACATTACCTCCAGATTGGTTGAAAGCAAAAAAAAAAAAACAGAGCACCTTGATGAAGACAATGAGAAAACACAAGCAACACAAGCGTAATTGAGCACCGGGCAGGCGGGCAACAAGAATGTTGTGCAGAGGACTGAGGACCACTCCTTGTTTTACAGCCGAACATGTGTGCATTAAATTATCATAAGCATACAATTTATTAGTCATTAATTGCTTATTTAGTAATTAAACACAGATTTAACACATCAGTGGCAGACATGAAATGACGTCTATGGCAGACACAGAGTGACCACACAGCAGCAAAGCTTTCGTCTTTTCCCGCATGCAGCTGCTCCACCGCTCATTCATTCAGGCACGCACTCCAACGCATTCAGGCACACATTCCAACGCAGAGGGGAAATCGGGGCGAGGGAATCCGATGCGCGGGCGCGGGCAGGCCAAGCCGATGTGGCATCCTCTATTTTGTCGTATGTCACTTGTATTTTCGAAAACCCAAAAGTAAATTAAAAGGGAATTGTTATATACGAAACCCTGTTTTAATTACTTTAAACTAAGGTTTAAGCCAAAACCCTAGAAGATCTTTTTGAAAAATTCTGGAAAAATTCCCAAAAATCCTAAATGCCATGAATTAGCCACCCTCCAATTTTCATGACCAAAGCCCAAGGCGAGCCTGTGTTTCCGCAGTGCGACGCCGGTCTGACGAGAGTTCGTCGGCCCAATGAATTGACGAGCGAACGTGCTAGACCCAAGCCCAAACTTGGTGGAGACATATTTGAGGCCTAAACCTGCCTAGATCCAGAAGCCCAAGTCCAAATTCGTTTATTTGCAAAAATACCAAAATTAGGGAGTCCTAAACCTACTTGGTGTAGAATTAGAGCCCAATTCAACTTCTACCTATTGGAGGCCCAGCCATGGTCGACCATAGCACTATATAAACACCCCAATACCCCTGTCCCAACACCCCATCACGAAATCCCTCAAGTCCCAAACCCTAGCCGTCAAAATCCTTCCCACCGAAACCCTTTTCTACAGATCTCTCTCTGTGCCTTGATCAAACTCAAGATTAGATGGTGCCAAGTTGAAGATCTCGTCGAGACGGTCCAGATGGGTACCCAGATCATCGAAATCGGTGGAGAAACGGGCCCAGAAAAGCTCGCCGAAGTTTCAGCCCGCCCGCCGCCGTCTCGCCGCCCGGTGACCTCGGCGATCAGCGCCCGCCGCCGGATCCGCGCGCGCCCAGCCAGCGCCGCCACTGGCCCAGCCCAGCCGCCTCGGCCCGCCGCACGCGCGCCTGCGTCGCCTCGCCACCGCCACGCGCCGCCACGCCGTTGGTCGTCGCCGTTGCCGATCGCGTCTTGCCACGCGTCAGCGCCGCCGTCGTCTCCCTGCTGCGCGCGTGTCGCCGCCGCGTCGGCCGTCGCCAGCCACCAGCCCAAACCGCCCGCGTGTCCGCCGCTTTGCAGCCCGCCGCGCCGAGCCGGCCGGTTTGGATCGGTTCGATCGGTTCGCCGGTTTTTCTCGGTTTAATCTTTTCAGCCTTTTCTGATTTATCCTAAACTTCCAGAAATTGTTCCGGGAGCATCCGAACTCCAAATTAGGTGATTCCAGAGCCATTATTTTCCATAAATCCTCTAGAATTTTATATATTTTATTGAGCTATATGTTCTGTTGATTGTTTTTCTGTTTCTTGCATATATGCATATACGTGTAGATCGTCTGTATTCTCGTTGCTCGGGAGGTTTCCAGGAGCCGATCGGAGGAGGATTCCAAGACCCGGAGTACTACCAAGGCAAGATAGTTGCATCTTGCTCTCCCAATTTACAAAACTCACCCGCTTATTGTTTCTATTTATTTTCTCATGCATAAATTGATGGGAAGGGTAGAAACCTAATATTCACACTGCGTCATTGACCCTGTGAATTAGCCCTTTATTGCTGCCTTATTTGTTATTCCTAGCCTATCCTTGTGCATAGCTGCTAGTGCTCGTGGGTTGGTAGTTGATTTAGGTTCATCATTTAATTATTCTTGTGACTTGGTATGATTGGAGATCTTTGAGTTACTTTAACCTAATCAACTAAAACCTACGTGGCGTGTGTTGACTAAAGGTGGCATAGTCGGGTGGTTTTGTGGACTGTGGATTGTTGGAGGTAGTCACCTTGGTCTAAGGACTTTGGACGTGTGCCAATCCAGCCAAACCGAACAAGCGCAACCATAAGTGCTAGCATTAACATGTTGCGCAGCATGTGCTAGTCCTGGCTTAGTAGTTAGGGAAGACTGTTAACACACTTTACTTTGAAAAGATCGGGTGCGTCCGTTGGCTCAAGAGGGGCCCGAGTGCGAATCCTTAGAGGGGTATCGGTGTTAACAGAGAGAACTAATGAATCGCCTTGTATTGTTACTTGGTCTGGGCTCCTAAGGAAGAGCTAAGATGCAAAAGTACCACTCGGCTTATGGGTAAAGTGAGCTACACTCTGCAGAGTTAAAACTATCATGATAGCCGTTCTCACGGTTATGGGAGGGGAGGTAGGCCGTACATGGTAGTCTCATGTGTTTAATAATAATCGATGGGTTGGTTTTGGTTTTGAGTATTCGAGGCTTGTGCGGTTTTGCGAGAGGGCTTTCAAGCCGAGCTCTGTTTGTTATCTTGGGGAGTCGTTCATCTTGTCAATTGTTCAGATAATTTTACAACATTTTAATTAATATTGACTAGAATAGGTGTTTATGCAAATTAACCATCCTGTTCTTGTTATTATCCTTGCATCATTTATAAGGACTCTTCTTGGGTAGCCGTGTACTCACTATACAAAACCACGGATAAATTTGTATTCGGAGAAGGATTAGGTCCGGTCTATCTTTAGGATCGGAGAATCTTGTTCGGACTTTGATGAGGATTAGTCTGGCGCTCAAGGGTTGGATTGGAGCATCATCATACTTGTTCATTGCATATTTGAATTTCCGTGACTCGATATATTATTGACTATATTATGTCATCTATAACTCAAACGATTGTAATAAGTAGTTGTGTAACAAGTACTTTTGCATAATATGTAATTTCTCTTAGTTATTTATGACTGTGTGATGATGTTCAACAAACTGTCGCTCACAAGTTGCTAGCATTGATCTCTGGGACTAGCAATGGATTGTGAGTGGATCCCGGTGAAGCCGGGGTTGTGACAAAAGTTGGTATCAGAGCCAGTCTGACCTTAGGAAGCGTAGCTAGTCGACCTCTAAACTTTAAGGATTTATTTGCAATAAAAATTGTGTTTAAACTCCTTTGCTACTTTCTGATCTTTCTAAAGTCTAGTATCTCTCTACTAGCTAGGAATTCTTTGCTTTCCCCCTTGGGAATTCTTTGCTTTCACTCTTTTCTACTCATCTTCTAAATTTCATTTCCTTCTTGTCTAATCTCCCACCTTACAAAGTTTTATTCTATCCACCCCATAATTCAAAGTTTAGTCACTAGACCTAATTTGTTCAAGAAGTTATATTGATTCCAACACCAACATCGAAGAAGAAGAAGAGACTGTCGTTGAAGGAAAGAAGAAACGAAAGACTACTTCATGAAGATGAAGAACCATCACTTTCGAAAGATTAAGTGTTAGAAATCGTATAATAAAAATTTTATATTGTTATTTTTGTGTGGAGTATACCGTATCAAATTTTGGCTTTCTATGTGAGATGCGGATATTCATTAACTAGGTTAATAGTGGTATCTAGTTATTTGTTAGTAAATTGTTTGGTGTATTGCTTTGCCTTTAATTTATGCAACGACAAGGAGATCGGCAAGAAGATGGAGCAAGACCCGCCACTACAAATAAAGACTGAAGGAAGACGATGTACGAGGATCGAGGTAAGTTCAAAAATGTTTTTGAAAAAAAAAAGGGGAGAAGGAAAAAAAAAACTTGTGCGGAACCGTATTTGTTTTTCCTTTTCGTAAAGTCCGTACACTTTAAAAAAAAAAATCCTATTCGGTTTTTGAAAAAGAGAGAGTTCTTCACTAAATAAGCTTTAATACTTCCTATGTATGAAGAATAAATAGCTGATAATGATAGCGATAATATAACAACTAAATTATTGTCTGTGGTTGTAACCTATGTTTGAGTTGGATTTATTTGGAGCATGCTTTTGCTAGCATGTGGAGTGTTGCTTCTTATTTGGGTCTTTGAATGGAGTGATAAAAGCGTTTATAAAACTATTATATCCTAAGGATGTCGCATACCGGTTAGTCTTCTTTCCTATTCTTTCTGTCCCAGTAGATGGCCAGAGGTCGTGGAAGTGAAGCTCGTGGCAAAGGAAGATGCCGTGGAATGTGTCGAGGTCGCCTATCCCCATCAATCTGCAAGAGGAGTTGGATCAGCAGGCCAATCAAGAGAATGCAGCAGCCCAGGGTGGTCAAGCCAATGACCAAGGGCAAGTTAATCAAGCAGCTGGTAGCCAAGCAGGACCGATCAATGTCGCTGCTCAAGATCCGCAGTCGCAGCCTCAGCAGCAGCAGCAGCAGCCGCCACCCCTGTCGTCGGCAGGGCCCGTGCATGATGCAATGATTTTGCAAGCTTTGCATCTGATTGTGGATCGTCTGAACCAACCGCCGCCGCAGCCGATGCCAATGCCAGGGTTGCCGCGGTCTAAGTTCAGAGAGTTCATGGGGACTCGGCCACCGGAGTTTTCTAGCCGTGGAGACCCAATAGAAGCCGAGGATTGGATCAAGAATATAGAGAATAAGCTCTACTTGGCTAATTATGATGATTAAGAGAGCATGCAGTACACTGCTCATATGTTGAAGGGAAATGTTGCCCATTGGTGGGAGAGTTATTGCGCCATCAATCCGGACAATGTGAACAATGGATGGGTTGACTTTGTTGAGGTCTTCAAGAACCATCATGTTCCGATGAGCATCCAAATGGAAAGGATGCACGAGTTCGAAGGACTGCGTCAGAAATAACAGATCCATTGATCAGTATATCAGTAAATTTATCGAGTTGTCTCGATATGCGCCAGATCTTGTGACTACTGAAAAGGCTAAGGTCTGGAGGTTCACTGAAGTGCTTGACGCTTGGTATGGTGTGCAGCTGAAGCCGCTTCGTTGCGAGGCATTTGATGATGTGACTGAAAGGGCTCGAATCCTGGAGGGAGCCCAGCGCAAGCACAATAATGAGAAGAAGAGGAAGTTCACTTCTCAGCAGTCTAGCAGAAATTCAAGGCCCTGGATTCATCAAGCTCCAAGTTTCGGGCAGAATCAGAGTCAGCCGAGGCGATTTTAGAGCTTGGGTTTCAAGCGATCATTTACTTCAAAGCAAGGGGTAATTTTCAGCAAGTTCACCACCACCGCAAGTCGGAGGCCAAGTCGAGAATCGTGCCAAGACTCGATTCTTTGGTGTGACCTATTTTAAGTGCCATCGAGGGCCGTCTATCGTATGTTGTCCGCTCAATAAGGAGGCCAACCTCAGCAGAACCAAGGAGGGATGCCTGCTCGTCAGCCGCAGCAAGGGCAGAATCGTGGGAGTGCATTCAAGACACCCCAAGGAAGTGGATGTGTGAACCACGTCACGGAAAAAGAAGTGCAGAATGTGCAAGACGTCGTTCTCGATACGTTCTTGGCAAACTCAATCCCTGTTTCTGTTTGATTCGGGAGCGTCGCATTCTTTTACTGCCAAAGAGGTTATTGTTGACATTGGTTGGAGGGTAGTACCTTTAGGCAGTCTTTGCTTATCGCCTGGTGGGGCAATGAATGCGAATGTGGGATGTCCGAATGTGGATTTGGACATTGAAGGATATAAGTTCTCCACTAAGTTGATTATGATCGATTCCAAAGGTATCCAAGTGATTTTGGGATTGGATTAGTTGAGCAAGTATAAGGGTAAGATTGATTGTGCTGATAGATCGGTAACCCTTACTACTTTAAGTGGAGTTGGAGAAGAGCGTCTGCCATTGCTACTTTAAGTGGAGTTGGAGAAGAGCGTCTGCCATTGGAGGAGACTCCATTAGTGAATGAGTTCATGGATGTTTTCCCTAAAGATTTGCCTGGAATTCCGCCAGATCGGGAAGTTGAGTTCAGCATTAATTTGTATCTGTGTACGGAGCCTGTTTCTCAGCGTTCGTACCGTATGAGTCCTAAGGAGCTTGCGGAGATGAAGACGCAGCTTGAAGATTTGAAAGCCAAGGGTTTTATCAGACTAAGTGTTTCTCCATGGGGATCGCATGTGTTGTTCGTGGAGAAGAAGCGTGAGAAGACCCTAAGGATGTGTGTGGATTATCGGAAGCTTAATGAAGTGACCATCAAGAATAAGTATTCGTTACCTCGTGTGGATGATTTGTTCGATCAAATGAAGGAGCCAAGGTGTTTTCAAGATCGATTTAAGGTCCGGTTATCATCGATCAAGTTGAGATCAGAGGATATTCCAAAGACAGCTTTCACTACCCGATATGGATTATATGAATATACTGTGATGTCGTTTGGACTCACTAATGCTCCGGCACATTTTATGATGCTTATGAACAAGGTCCTGATGGAGTTTCTGGACAAATTCGTTGTAGTGTTCATTGATGATATCCTTATTTATTCTAAGAATGAGGAGGAGCATGCCGAGCATTTAAGACTGGCGTTGGAGAGGTTGAGAGAGCATCTGTTGTATGCCAAGTATTCGAAATGTGACTTCAGGGTCAAGGAGGTTGCATTTTTTTGGTCATGTTATCTCGGAAGATGGAGTGTCCGTTGATCCGTCTAAGGTCAGTGAGATTTTGGAATGGAAGGTGCCAAAGTCGGTTACCAAGGTCAGAGGTTTCTTGGAATAGATGGTTATTATCGTCGTTTCATCGAGGGATTTTCTAAGATTTCTCGACCGCTCACCCAGTTGTTAAAGAAGGATGTTAAGTTCAAATGGACAGCTCAGTGCCAGGACAGCTTCAAGTTGCTAACCTCGCCATCGGTATTGGTTTTGTCGGATATTCATAAAGACTTTGAGGTGTATTGTGATGCTTCGAAGTTAGGAATCGGATGTGTGCTTATGCAAGAAGGGAGGGTTGTTGCATATGCTTCGCGACAACTACAGCCCCATGAGTTGAATTATGCTACTCATGATTTGGAGTTAGCTGCCGTGATGCATGCTTTTAAAGATATGGAGGCATTACCTAAATGGTAATCGCACCGAGATATATACGGATCATAAAGAGCCTGAAGTATATATTCACCCAGCCATATCTGAATATGAGGCAGAAGAGATGGTTGGAGCAGTTAGCGGATTATGACGTGGGTATCCATTACCACGAAGACAAAGCTAATGTGGTTGCCGATGCTCTAAGTCGGAAGCCAAGAAGCGAGCATATTCAAGAAGAATCGGAGAAGTTGAATCTGATGATTGTTCCGCATAGTTATGTGCATAGTCATCTGTATATGATGGAAGTGCAGCCAGATCTCCAAGAGCAGATCAAGAAGGCTCAAGATGTTGATGATGGGATACTCGACATTATAGTTGGAATAATCCTAGAGAAGGCACCAGGATTTGTGATGGATAAGGAAGGCATTGTTTGGTTCGATAATAGGATTGTCGTGCCTGCCCAAAAGAATCTGCGAGAGTTGATTTTGAAGGAAGCTCATGAGTCAGCTTATTCTATTCACCCCGGGAGTACCAAGATGTATCTGGATCTGAAAGAAAGATACTGGCGGTCAGGAATGAAGAAGGATGTGGCAGAGTTTGTTGCTTTGTGTGATATTTGTCAGAGAGTCAAAGCAGAGCATCAGAGACCGGCATGTTTGCTTCAGCCTTTAAGAGTGCCTGAATGGAAGTGGAAAGAAGTCGGTACGGATTTCATTGTGGGTCTGCCGAGAACCCAAAGAGGTTTTGATTCGATATGGGTGATCGTTGACCGATTGACCAAAGTGGCTCATTTTATTCCTGTGAGGACAAGGTATGATAGTGCTAAGTTGGTAGAGATTTATATGTCAAAGATTGTGTGTCTGCATGGAGTTTCTAAGAGGATCGTGTCGGATCGAGGAAGCCAGTTCACGTCAAAGTTTTGGAATAAAGTTCATTCTCTGTTGGGCACGTATCTAGCTTTCAGCAGTGCCTATCATCCTCAGACCGATGGGCAGACTGAAAGGACGAATCAAATTTTAAAGGATATGTTGAGAGCAGTGGCTCTGTCGGATTCGAAGAGTTGGGATAATGCATTGCCATATGCAAAGTTCTCCTACAATAATAGTTATCAGTCCAATGTTCAGATGGCGCCTTTCGAAGCTCTGTATGGAAGGAAGTGTCGGACGCCATTGTATTGGAATGAGACAGGAGAGCGAAAGTTATTCGGCCCAGATGCTTTGAAGGAGGCCGAGGATCAAGTCAAAATGATCCAGCAAAGGATGAGGACCGCCCAGTCAAGGCAGAAGAGTTATGCCGATAAGCGGAGGAGAGAGTTGCAGTTCGAGGTTGGAGACCATGTTTATTTAAAGGTTTCGCCTATGAAAGGTCTTCGTCAATTCCATGTCTCTGGAAAGTTGTCTCTGAGATATATTGGTCCGTTTCCAATAACTGGAAGGAGAGGAGAAGTTGCTTATCAGTTGGAGTTGCCAGAGCAATTGCCCGGAGTGCATAATGTGTTTCATGTTTCGCAGCTCCGAAAGTGTCTGAGGGTGCCAGAGGGGCAAATGCCAGTGGAGGCTATGGATTTGCAAGAGGATCTGACCTTTAAAGAGAGGCCGGTCAAGATCTTGGATGTGTCAGAAAGGTGTACCCGGAGTCGGTCTATCAAGTTTTGCAAAGTCCAGTGGTCCAACCATTCAGAGGCAGAGGCGACTTGGGAAAAAGAGGAAGATTTGCAGGCTGAGTTTCCAGAGTTGTTCGAGCAGGATTTCTCTGAATCTCGGGGTCGAGATTCTCCATAAGGGGGGAAGGTTTGTGACATCCTCTATTTTGTCGTATGTCACTTGTATTTTCGAAAACCCAAAAGTAAATTAAAAGGGAATTGTTATATACGAAACCCTGTTTTAATTACTTTAAACTAAGGTTTAAGCCAAAACCCTAGAAGATCTTTTTGAAAAATTCTGGAAAAATTCCCAAAAATCCTAAATGCCATGAATTAGCCACCCTCCAATTTTCATGACCAAAGCCCAAGGCGAGCCTGTGTTTCAGAGTCGACGCCGGTCACGGAGTTCGCTTACCAATGAATTGACGAACGAACGTGCTAGACCCAAGCCCAAACTTGGTGGAGACATATTTGAGGCCTAAACCTGCCTAGATCCAGAAGCCCAAGTCCAAATTCGTTTATTTGCAAAAATACCAAAATTAGGGAGTCCTAAACCTACTTGGTGTAGAATTAGAGCCCAATTCAACTTCTACCTATTGGAGGCCCAGCCATGGTCGACCATAGCACTATATAAACACCCCAATACCCCTGTCCCAACACCCCATCACGAAATCCCTCAAGTCCCAAACCCTAGCCGTCAAAATCCTTCCCACCGAAACCCTTTTCTACAGATCTCTCTCTGTGCCTTGATCAAACTCAAGATTAGATGGTGCCATGTTGAAGATCTCGTCGAGACGGTCCAGATGGGTACCCGGATCATCGAAATCGGTGGAGAAACGGGCCCAGAAAAGCTCGCCGGAGTTTCAGCCCGCGCCGCCTGCGTCGTCCTCGCCGCCCGGCGACCTCGCGCCAGCGCCTCGCCGCCGGATCCGCGCGCGCCAGCCAGCGCCCGCCACCTGGCCCAGCCGCAGCCGCCTCGGCCCGCGCGCCTTGCGCCTTGCGTCGCGTCGCCATCGCCACGCCTGCGTCGCCACGCCGTTGGTCGTCGCCGTTGCCCGATCGCGTCTTGCCGCGCGTCGCGCCGCCGTCGTCTCCGCCGCCCGTGGCGCGTCGCCGCCCGCGTCAGCCGTCGCCGCGCGCACCAGCCGCAAGCCGCCGCGTGTCCCGCCGCTTTGCAGCCCGCCGCGCCGAGCCGGCCGGTTTGGATCGGTTCGATCGGTTCGCCGGTTTTTCTCGGTTTAATCTTTTCAGCCTTTTCTGATTTATCCTAAACTTCCAGAAATTGTTCCGGGAGCATCCGAACTCCAAATTAGGTGATTCCAGAGCCATTATTTTCCATAAATCCTCTAGAATTTTATATATTTTATTGAGCTATATGTTCTGTTGATTGTTTTTCTGTTTCTTGCATATATGCATATACGTGTAGATCGTCTGTATTCTCGTTGCTCGGGAGGTTTCCAGGAGCCGATCGGAGGAGGATTCCAAGACCCGGAGTACTACCAAGGCAAGATAGTTGCATCTTGCTCTCCCAATTTACAAAACTCACCCGCTTATTGTTTCTATTTATTTTCTCATGCATAAATTGATGGGAAGGGTAGAAACCTAATATTCACACTGCGTCATTGACCCTGTGAATTAGCCCTTTATTGCTGCCTTATTTGTTATTCCTAGCCTATCCTTGTGCATAGCTGCTAGTGCTCGTGGGTTGGTAGTTGATTTAGGTTCATCATTTAATTATTCTTGTGACTTGGTATGATTGGAGATGCTGAGTTACTTTAACCTAATCAACTAAAACCTACGTGGCGTGTGTTGACTAAAGGTGGCATAGTCGGGTGGTTTTGTGGACTGTGGATTGTTGGAGGTAGTCACCTTGGTCTAAGGACTTTGGACGTGTGCCAATCCAGCCAAACCGAACAAGCGCAACCATAAGTGCTAGCATTAACATGTTGCGCAGCATGTGCTAGTCCTGGCTTAGTAGTTAGGGAAGACTGTTAACACACTTTACTTTGAAAAGATCGGGCTGCGGTCCGTTGGCTCAAGAGGGGGCCCGAGTGCGAATCCTTAGAGGGGGTATCGGTGTTAACAGAGAGAACTAATGAATCGCCTTGTATTGTTACTTGGTCTGGGCTCCTAAGGAAGAGCTAAGATGCAAAAGTACCACTCGGCTTATGGGTAAAGTGAGCTACACTCTGCAGAGTTAAAACTATCATGATAGCCGTTCTCACGGTTATGGGAGGGGAGGTAGGCCGTACATGGTAGTCTCATGTGTTTAATAATAATCTGATGGGTTGGTTTTGGTTTTGAGTATTCGAGGCTTGTGCAGTTTTGCAGAGGGGCTTTCGAAGCCGAGCTCTGTTTGTTATCTTGGGGAGTCGTTCATCTTGTCAATTGTTCAACAAATAATTTTACAACATTTTAATTAATATTGACTAGAATAGGTGTTTATGCAAATTAACCATCCTGTTCTTGTTATTATCCTTGCATCATTTATAAGGACTCTTACTGGATAGCCGTGTACTCACTATACAAAAACCACGGATAAATTTGTATTCAGGAGAAGGATTAGGTCCGGTCTATCTTCAGGATCAGGAGAATCTTGTTCCGGACTTTGATGAGGATTAGCTGGCGCTCAAGGGTTGGATTGGAGCATCATCATACTTGTTCCGCTGCATATTTGAATTTCCGCACTCTGATATATTATTGACTATATTATGTCATCTATAACTCAAACGATTGTAATAAGTAGTTGTGTAACAATTACTTTTGCATAATATGTAATTTCTCTTAGTTATTTATGACTGTGTGATGATGTTCAACAAACTGTCGCTCACAAGTTGCTAGCATTGATCTCTGGGACTAGCAATGGATTGTGAGTGGATCCCGGTGAAGCCGGGGTTGTGACAGCCGAGGCTCGCGCAGGTGCCGGCACGTGGCGAGCCAAGGTGGCTTCCACCACTGGGCGTGGTCGAAGCGGCCTTTCCACCACCTGGGGTGGCAGAAGCCCCGTTTTCTCCATGTCGGATGGCGGAAGCCCCATTTCCATTGTGTCCGGTGGCTAAATCGAGCTCATATCCGTAAAATCGGAAAGATACCGCATACTTTTGCAATTCGAAATTACATGTATATTATTTAATCAATTTTTTCTGTGTGAGAAGTGCAGCCTCATTTTAAAAGCATATGTAGGCAATCCCTTGGGAACATCACCACTACAATGCTCAACTGCCATATGTCAACAACAAATACCCGATTCACCTTTGACCTGAAAATTCCTCCGCCAGAGAGGGCAAATGTGCAAGAAAAAACACTCGACATGAAAAATGACCAGGCAAAGCCAAAGTTCTAGTACTATAAAAAAACATGGCAGTTAACAAGGACATGGTGAGGCACTGAGGCCTATCCATCCTTCAGATGGTACCTAGTAGAATGAGGACCCCCTACACACCGCCATCACTTTGATCATCCCTAGGGCTATGGTCAAAGTGTCCATCCAAAGTCCTGAGAGTGGTGTGCATACCCACAAGAAGAGAAGGACCCATTGGACTGTTGAGCCATCAACCGCACTGTTTGCACTTGCACTGCCCATGGTCCAGCATTGCAATCACTCCCTGACCTTTCTATGAATTAAGCGGACCATCCTGCACAGTTCTTTCTTCAGTTAAGATCAGGGGCACGAAAATATACCAAAGGCCTTTAACAGTGTGCTACAATGCCCGGCTGGGCTCCTCAATCCTCAGGTTGATTTTCTCATATACCTAAATGCTCCCATTGAATCTTTAATGTTCCCTATGAAGGTGTTTGATCTACGATTTAGACAATCGAATTAGAGTTAAATTTTTTATGTTGCTTAGGCTCCGTTCTTTTGGATTTAAGGGTTAACAGTTTAGCGGCTTATCTACGTTCTAAAAAAATATATGCATTGAGTATTTTGAGGCCATTTTTTTGCTGTTTCAAAGGTGGGTCCTAACGCTTTATAAAACAAGTCAAACAAAATGGATCCGAATATAGAGACTACATCGAGAAAGCTCTCAAAATTCAGTCATTTCAGCTGTCTAGCTAAAAAAACAGAACCTGAAATGTCTGATGTCAAGTCGGACTCTTTTTTAATACGTATGAGACTACTTCTGTGGGCGGCCGTATATACTTACGAATGTATAGACCGGAAAATTTGCATTGTCTAAAAACTTCTAATCCGAAGCTGGGTAGAACCCGAAGCAACACGCAGTAATAACACACACGGAGGAGGGAAATAACCTCTTGTCTGTAGAGTGGAGCAAGCCGTCTCTTAACTAGAATTTGATGAAATAGAATTAACAGAATTTCCTGGATGCTGCTGGTACCAAAAAAATTTCGACCCCCAGGCCCCAGCTATACTACAACTTTTCAAGACAGCAACATTTGGTTGTACGCTATGCAAACTGCACAAAAGAATAGCACACACAAACACAATAATGGAGTTGGGCGAATGGCAATTTTTACTCGTCCAATCAAACCAGTTTTTTTTAAAAAAAAAAGAAAGAAAGAAAAAGAAAATGAGCTCTAATCTCTGGTCTGAACTCTGAAGGAACACCAGGAAGCAGACGAAACGGGATACAGTCGGAATTAAATATGCAGCAGCAGCTGTGGCTCTCGATTTGATGCCATGGGCAATGTCTTTTTCCTCTCCATGGACTCATGGACGTGTCGATTTTTTGTGCAGTGACAGTGCTTAGCATGTTTGGTATGAACTAAGTTAAATGGTTGATAATAGGGAGTAAGCTGGAACTTAGAAAAGAATGATACTTAGGACATTTCGGCAGGATACACTATTCTATTTTTAGATATTTTTTAAGCGAAAAATGCAAAAAATGTTATATTGAATTAAAATTTTGAAATGGTCTATGAAAAATCCTAGAAAATTTTGAAATGTTCTATGAAAATCCTAGAAAAATTTCAAATGGTCTATGAACAACCAGCACAACATCGACCATCATGATTAACGAGCTCTACCCCCAAAGAATCCAATGTTGTCAGACTTCACAAGCCTACAAGTTCATTATTTAGTTAATTCTGAATAAAAAGTACTAAACAGTAACAAAACGTTAATGTTAAAAATATATATAATAATCATAAAAATATTATAGGAGTCGCCTCTTTTTAAGATTTACATAATTTCCATAAAATGTTGTAATTTTGTCTAAGGTAATTGCACAACTTTAAAAAATACACATAAACCAAATTATTGAGCAGGAAATGTTCTATGCATCCAATATATATTTACCGAGCATCGTTTTAGTTTCCCTAATTATGTCCCAGAAATACATTTTTGCGTAAATTTTTAAAATAAATATAATATTTCTAAATATATGAGCGCAGGTAGCTCTTTACAATTTACATAAAATGTTACATTATTTCCTAAAGTAATTATATAATGTAACTTAAAAAATTGATAATATGCACTTATTTGGATGGGAAAATGCGAATACCATTGCATTTATAGTAGTATTCCATGCTAGAGTAGAGCAGCAGCGCTGGTGCACGTGGGAGGGAGCCGCCTGGACATGTGGCGAGCCCTGGTGGCTTCCACCGTGTGGGATGGCGAAAGCCACCGTTTCCGCCAACTGGTGTGGCGGAAACCCTGTCTTCATCGTCCCATGTGGCTAAAGCCATCTCGCGTGGCGGAAAGAAGCTCAAATCCGCAAAAACTAAAAGATGTATTATACTTTTGGAATTCCGAATTATATGTGTATTATTTAACCAATAAATCCTCGAGGCAATGTGCTGTGCCGTATTCCTAATTTCCTATGTACGTCTCCACAGGCAGAGTAGAGTTCTTTTTAAAAAGGAAAGGAGAAAGATTTTGGCATCAGCATTATGTATAGGGCCGTCTTTCGAACCCACGAATCTACCTACTATATTATAAAGAGGGTTCAATGAAGCCACCACATTAATCGTAAAATTCTAAAAATTCACATATTAATCAAAAAGAAAAAATCTACACCATTAATTACTGCAGACCCAGATTATATCAGATTAGAGTAAAGCAAAAATTTTCATAAGAACAGCAAAAAAATAGAAATTTGGAATTAAAAATCATAGAAATAAGGGTCAATGCCGAAAGGAAAAAGGAAGTTTGTATTGGCTACAACAAAATAATATAAAAATTTAGAATTATAATAATAGAAATAAGAGTCCATGTTAAATTAAAAAAAAGAGTTCATATCTGACAACAAAAAATGGGTAAATTTGGATTATTTGGGGCCAAAGTTCTTTTCACCAAGTTTGAAAAAGGTTCTTTTCACAAAAACCTCAATGCTTGTCATTTTGTTCTTGATTTAGCTGGTGAATGGTAACTAGCCTATAAACATCAATTCTGGCTCGTGTCATCCTTTTGTCCTAGAGAGGAATAAGGATTCCATTGGAGCTCATTGTCAGAGAGGAATAAGGATTCCATTAGAGCTCATTGTCAGTTCCTTTCAAAAGAAAAGGACATTGCAATCAACAACTAATGTATATATGCTACTCCCTTCAATTACATAATACTTGACGTTTTAGATTTGTCCTAAGCCAAACTTTTAAAACTTTATCTATAAAAATCGTTTAAACTATTTGGATTGTGTGCATAAAAACCATACATATAAATTTGTTTTCAAAAATACTTTCGCAATATTATATTTTCACGGATTTTGCATAAAAACATACATATAAATTTGTCTTCAAAAATACTTTCGCAATATTATATTTTCACAGATTTTGTAAATATATTTCATTAGTAATTGATGGTCAAAGTTGCATTTTGAAGACCGTGTCATGTCTAAAAGGATAAGTATTATAAAACTTGAGGGAGTATAACATAAATGCCACAATTTATCTTTTTATATAAAATTTTCTCCCTGAATTAATAATCTCATAACAGTACCAGAAATTTGCAATTGTTCTACACCATTTTTCCATGTAATTAATTGTGGTAGTGCGGTATATTTATCAACCAGTTAGCACCAGGTTTTATGGAACCAGAATCCACCATGATGAAAACCCATGAAAAAACCGAAAAACCAAATGGACAATCTGTTCAGAGCTATTCACCGTTTTTAAAAAACCGCTGGTGCCACGGTTTTTTGTCCAACCAATGGGAAGCTAAACCCTGGCTAGCACTGAACAATCTCTGGTACACAGACAAAGCAGGGTGCATCAGTGAATCAGTGATGCATTGGTCAAATTCTGCAGTGGCAGCGCTGAACCAAAGCTTTTTATATCCGCAGCGATCAGTGCGTGTATTTTGTCTCCGTTTTTAACGTGGATGAATGGTGTGTTGCAGGCTTGCAGCCTAGAGCAATGTATTGCGAAGCATCGCTTTTCATCATTCATTCCCTACTGAGTCAGGATGCCATTGGAGGCAGGCGCACGTGTGCCTGCCCGCCAAAGTAATTAAAGTGCATATCATGGCGTCTCCTCTCGGTTCGTGTGAAGTATTAAGCTAATCTTAATCAAACGGAGTGGAAGTGAATTATACAAGAGATAAAGTTTGGTTGCTGGTATGGTACATGTTACCTTGGCCTTTGTTGATTGGAAAAGGTGTTGACTTGGTTTCCGAACTTTCACGTTTAAATCAAATTAATACATCCGTGCTATAAAAAAGAGCCTTGCAGTGGTAATGGTTGGTAGTGGCTTCACCGTTTTTAATCTCTACCATCCATCTCTACTCTCACGTCTCCGCTAAAATCATAGCTAACCAATTTCTCTTAAAAAATACAAATCATGTCTATGTGTGGGATAGTTCCACCCATTCAATTGTTGTTCTTTCCTTCCATTCCATTAGCCGAGCATTTCCTCCTCCACACCTGCTCTTTACTTTCGTTCTTTCCAAAAAAAAAAGATTCAAATTACATCTACCCATAGGATAATGCCACCTATCTTGCGCCTACTCTTCGCTTTCATTTTTCAAAAAAAATCAGAACACGTCTACCAATAGGATAATTCCACCTATCCTGTACCTACTCTTTCCTTTCATTCCTTTCATTCCTTCCATCCTCTCACGTCTCAATCGCCAATCTCGCAAGGACACCTCCCCAACACCCAATCCATTCCACCCTCCTTCCCGGCATCTCTCTTGCCCTACCTTTCCTTCGCGCTTCCATCCTTAACCTAGTCGATGTGCCACACCACTCCTGCTCTCAATCCAGCCCCCCGTGTTCCTTTGTGCCTCCGTCCCCGACCTAGCCGGTGCGCCACCGCCGCTGCCACTGCCCATCTCGACACAGGTGGGTTCTTTCATCTACTTCTCGCTTCTCTCGCCACCCCTATCTCGTCCTCCTGTCACACTAGTGTATGCCGCTACCGCATATCCTCCTCCCACCACCATCCCATCTCATTCTCCTATTGCAAAACTCCCACTTCTCCTTCTACCGCCCTATCTCCTATCTGCAGCCCCTCTCCCTTGTTCCCAAGCTTTGCAGCATGGACTGGCGCAGCCTCTCCTCCCCTATTCCCAAGCACTGTAGCATCGACCGACGCGGCCTCTCCTCCTCCATCTTGATGCTATCCATGTTTTCAAAAACCCTAGCATCCATAGGCCATAGACTTCTCCGATTGAATCTACCGCTGTCACCGCCCACGACTAAGGTAATCCTACCACGTGAGCACCTCCTCCTCATCCCCTTTAGAGCTGAAAATTTCAGAAATAGAGAGGGTGAGTTGGGTGTGTAAGGGTAGCACCTAGAGTGCTTGTGACCACATGGAGTGTGGTTTGTAATCCCCCAACTTCTATGCAATGAAATCTCTCATTTTCATGAACATCTTGTATTGATTTGCTCCAAGTTCTTCTTACTTTTCTTTTTCCTTTTTAGAGCTCTCATTTGGAGATGAGTTTTGGTGATCTCTTGCTGATTCTTGATGGTTTATGATGCATTGAGGTTGCTAATATGATTTACCACACTCTTTACAACCATATGAGAAGCAAGGGACCAAGTTTTTGACTTGTTACAAATCTGTCCAGAAACTTTTACCCGCGCAGCAGTCAATATTTGATTTTTAGAAAAATTTAGAAAACTCATTTTTTGAGTGATTTTGGTTGGAGAAGTTCTGTGACTTACATATCTATGAACACAAAAATATTCAAGTCATTGATATTCTTGGCTTGGGTGCGGTGAGATAAAAACCGAACCCCAAATTTTCTAGACGAGATTTCTGGCAGGCTTTAGTGTATGAATTTTTCTGATTTTTGTGCAGATAGTCTTGAGGAGATTTTTAGTGGAATGCTTCAAGACTCATGGTTTCATTGGGATTAAAATTTTCACAATTTTTGGAGCAACAGAAAGCCACCATCTCTCTGCTCCAAGTGAGAACAAATTCTGAAGAATCTGATTTTGCTTTTCTGAAAATGGCTTTGATCATTTGGCATGGTCTTCTTTTCTAAAGCAAGATTTGAATTGATTTCTATTATTTAGACACTTGAAAACCAGGATTGTGAATGAAAAAATTCACACATATTTCATGACTCTTAGTCATGCATGCTATGGGTACACATAATTGTCAAGTTGTTCAGATTTTGGTAAAAACGATAGCGCTGAAAATGTGTGGCGTCTATTCACCCTCCCTTTAGCCGCCTAGCTCGAGTCTTCACCATGTGTTCAAAAACCCTAGCATCCATAGGCCATAGACTCCTCCGATTGGATCTACCGCTGTCACCGCCCACGACTGAGGTAATCCTGCCACGCGTGGCCAATCCAAGAACATCTCCCTCTCTTGCGCCGATGATAAGGAGAGGAGACGGCGAGGAGACGCTAACAATGTCTTAGAGAAGAGCACACCCCTTCTCTCCTGTCCCATGCCCACCCCTCCTATAACCCCTCTCCTTGTTGTTCTCCGAGGCGATTGATTACTTGATACTAAATTTCTTGATGCTTTGGTATGTTGTATGCTTTTGCTTTCTTGGCCCTGAGTTCTATACATAGGAAAAGGAGTCCTAGAAAAAAGAACCACATGTTAGTGTTCATGTGGATTCCACTCTGTGCAGTTCGTAGCTGTTTAATTCATGGCGTGTGTTTAATTATGAGATTTTGGTTTGTGTAATTCATAGCCATTCTCCTCCTGGCTTGTGTTTAATTTTAAAATATTGGATGGTGACGTAGACAGCAGCGTTCCTTCCCCCCATTTCCCCCCTTGTGAATGGATCTTGGGATTAGCATATCTCCCAATTCGTTAGCTTCTCACTAGTTAAGTATATAGATGTGCATCATAAGTTAGTTTCTCGGCTATTTGAGAGATGTGTTTTCACTACAGGAAATGCTAGCTCATTCAAAAGATGTTATAAAATGAATTAGATGTTATTTTTTACTTGTTGCAAGTTCGTTCAAAAGATAAAAACAAGGTACACAAAAAACTACGTATGAAACTGAAGGTACGTGCCAAAATAGTACATGAACTTTTTTACAGTTAAATTATATTATTTTTACAACATCAAACCATATATAAATTTACTTATTTTTTAGTATATACAAATATGTTGATTGAGATTTTATCTATTTTCAGACAACTGGGGCTCCTTCTTTTCAGTTTAAATTAAATTAAATTAAAATTTGTTATTTTGTACAAAATTAAACAATGTATTAGTACTTTACAATTATGTTTATGAAATTTTAAATAGTTCTTTAAAAATTACTAAAATAATTTTTAGTAATTATTTTTCGGCGGTAGAGTAGGATCGACTACGCCAAGGTAGAGTAGGATCGATTCCTGAGGTGCATGCAGCTTGCCTGCTGTTCACACTGCATCGATGGATCACTCACTGCAACTGCAAGCATGATCAATCGATGCTCTTCCCAAACTGCCAGGTGGGCCACCAGTTGGCCCACATGTCAATGATAGTCGAGCCCCCGGCTCTGACTATACAGACAGTCACAGACTCACAGTGCTGCCTGCTAGGCGCTAGCTCGTCCTCGAGAGCAGGAGTGAAGAGGAAGCTAAGGCGCTAAGCTCAAGCTGCATCTGCATGCATGTATTTAACAGAGAGCTACAAGGAGTCCAGGAGAGGAGAGCATCTCGTCGCTACCTTGCTCCAGCTCCTCCTCCTCTAGGCCCTAAGCTAGCTTCTTCCCTGCATGCATGGCTGCACACTGATTTGATTCGACTTGAAACTTGATTGGTGGTTGATTGCTGAGGTGATAGAGTATGTTGAGGCGGAGGGCTACCGGAGGTATTGATCATGGCCGCGCCGCCGCGCTGCCTTGTACCATCGCCTCCCCGGCTCCACCCAAGCTGTTCTTGGCTTGGTCCGACGAGGCCTCGCCGGAGAGGGCGGAGGGCGTCATGAGCCCCACCTCCATCCTGCAGGCGGCGAACCTCACTTCTTCGGCCACTTGTGTTCACGGCGGCGCAACCTCCCGTGGCGGCAACGGCCACCACCGCCCTTGGGAGGGCAAGCCCGTCGGGCTCGGCCTCGTCGGCGCATTGAACGGGGAGGCCCCCGGCGCATCGTGGGAGTTCGGCGTCACGAGCAGGAGCGGCGCCGCCGGAGGCGACCCCGCGCTCGCCGACTCTCGCCGGCGCTGCATGTCGCCGAGGGAGATGGAGATGTCGGAGGACTACACCTGCGTCATTGCCCGCGGGCCGAACCCGAGGACGACTCACATATTCGACAACCGCGTCGTCGACGTCGAGAGCCGCGGCGGGTTCTCCTCGGCGTCGGCCGGCACCAACGACTTCCTGAGGTACTGCCATGGCTGCAACAAGGACATCGGCCAAGGCAAGGACATCTATATGTACAGGTCAGTGCCACTACCCATTTTCTTTGCCTCTGAAGTTTCAGTGCTGCATATTTTCAGTTGATCAAAGTAGAAACTAAGATGTCTCAGTCTCTCAGCTGGTGATATTGATATCTTGCTTAGTTCATTCATTCATTCATCCATTCATCCATTCATTATTTACTAGTCAAATTGCTTAATTCACATTCACTACATCTTATATATAAAAATCTTTGTAATTTTTTTCTTCTTCTTTGATGGAATTCGATCGAATGACCAACTCTGGTGGCCTGATACTCTGATCTTAATCATCAGGGGGGAGAAGGCGTTCTGCAGCCGCGAATGCCGCTACCAGGATATGCTATTCGACGGAGGAATGGAAGAACTCTGATGCAGAATCGACCGATCTGCATGCCAACTTCAGAATTTTTTGGGAAAAAAAATCTTAATGGGATTCTTGTGCTGAAGAAGAAGACCTGAAGAGCTAGCCCTGCCTCCTCCATGACACTGGCTTCTCTCCAGTGTGAAATGCTCATCTTGCTGTTTCTTCACTGTCCTGTAGTGGTAGTAGAGTGCTAGTAGCTTGGTGTCTTGTTTGGTGAGCAGTTGAGTTGGGGCCTAGGAGAAGTGAGCCTTGGACTCTTGAGAGTTGAGTCTTCAGCTGTCAGCTTCACTCATGCAGCTGTGCTGCTCCTGCTCCATCAGCTGTGGTGATCAAGTAAATACTCCTATGTAAGAGCGAGTGAGACGTTGCTGTGGCTCACGCAGCTGTGGTGCTCCTGGATGCCAGTGGAGCCATGAGCAGAGGTGAGTGGTGGCCGGCGGCACTAATGGCAGTGGGTCAATGGGTGACACCGTGACAGTGCCACACTGCCACTGATTAGGCTGGGTATGGCGAGCTTACTGCATCTACTGAATCTGGTTACTCTGAAAGCCGGAATACTAGCCGTTGAGCCAATCCTGTGCCTGTGAAGCTTCTGTAGAGGAGTTCAGGGAACCTGATGATAACCTTCAGTGATGGCAGGCAGAACAGGGCGCAGCTACATGCAGATAAATGATGATTGAGCCAGTGGCAGCAGCCCCAATCAGAATGGCACGGGGTTTTCGGTAGATGCCATTCTAGCTTGATCTGCCGGGTCATGATCGATAGCTGGGAGGAATTTGGGTCGAGTCCTTCATTCTGCTCATGTCGGGTCTAGGTCTAGCTCTACCTAACCTAACCCGCGTCAACATGGATCATACGATTAAAATCCTAAATCCTCTTCTTCACTCCTCATTCCTCACTCCACGGCCGACATAAACCCTAGCCAAGTAAGTAGTCACCCTCCTTAGGCCTTATACAATTCAGCTTTATCGTAGCGTAGCATAGCGTTTTAGCAAAATTTGAAAGTTCTAAAAGAGAGGTTAAATGTTATTAAAAAATAATTAAAAATAATTTTAGAATCTTTAAGAGGACTACTAAAAACTTGAGAAAAATCATTACAAATTATTACACCAAATAGGCTATATAAAAAAGATAAATTTTGTTGAAACGCTACGCTACGTTAAGATGAAATGTACAAGGCCTTAATTAGCCAAACAGCCACCCGCCACCACGGTGCCACCCCATTTTTCCTCTCCCGACCACCCCTCTCTGCCAAACTCTCTTTCTCTCATGTTAAAAATACGCTATGGCGACTAGAGGAGGTAAATATTGAGAGACTTGAAGATTTTTCTTCAGACCGGTAGTCTTCGAACTCAACATCTTTTCAAAACACAAACAACTTCGACAACTATGTCTACCCATAGCATTAGAGCCATGGAATATGTGTAGATTTTTTCAATCACATTCCTGCTTGTCAAGTTTTCGAAAAGAAAGAAAGAAATTCAAACCTTGCTTTAATAAAGCAAATCAATCCAAATCACTAAATACATTTTTAGAAAAACAAAAATAGGTTCTTCTAAATTTGTTCTCACAAAGAGCAGAGAGATGGTGGCTTTCTGATACTCCAAATTTTTTAAGAACTTTTCTCCCTATTAACCAATGAGTCGTGAAGCACTCTACCAAAAATCTCATCAAAACTCCTTCTAGAGAAAATACGAAAAATCAAACATCACAAGCTGTCAGGAACATCATAAATGTTCACCTCACTGCTCCCAAACGGTGCAAAAACATAACTCCAAATTTTTACAGTGGATAGATAAATGAGTCATGTACCTTTTCCAATAAAAATCACTCAAAAAGATTTTTCTTAAAATAAAACACTGACCGCTGCGAGAAAAATAAGTTCTAAACAGATTTGTAACTAGTGGTAAAACTTAATCTCTAGTCGATCATAGGGTGCAAAAGAGATGTAAAACCATATAACCACCTTCAAGACATCATGGATCAGAAGCATAAAGAAGGAGAGTAGGTAAATAACCTAGTTGAAACAAAAAACAACAAATCAATAAGATCAAAACATATGAATTATTAAGAATAACTCATCAATTTGAAGAACGGAGGTTTCATTGCATAGATAGTTGAAAGATTACAAACCGCTCTCGAGACCACGAGCACTCGCAGATGGAACCCTCTCTCTCCCACACACCGTTCTCACAAATTTGAAATTTCTAACTTTAACGATGAGGAGGAGGTGCTTCCCTCCCCCTGTATTTATAGCCTTAGGGGTGAGACCTACATAATCCTAGGGGTTGTCTCCACCCTTAATATGAGGATCAACGGTATACAATACACACACCTTCTAACTCACTCTCGACAAGGAATATTTGCGCCATATTCCTCCAGAAGCATCCTCGCACCTTCCTCGTAGCATCCTATTCATCAACCCACGCCTGGGCCCAACAGCCAGTCCGCCTCGCCACCAAGTGACCGACGCACAGCCTCCAACTGTCTTGGATCCTTGACACAGCGAAACTTCTTGTCCACACCATCTCTTATGATCGCCAGGTATCGAATCTGGTCACCTGCACGCCCCCAAGTGCCCGAACCTCCAGTTTACCATCACGGAATGGTGTTAGCCATGCACCCACCGGCACCTGCATCACAGCGATGAGTACAAACCAAACACTTACCTTCTTATGCAAGGTTAGCTTCACAAACATCATCAACAATGAAATCCGTGCACAAAAGGATCACTAGAAAACAATTAGCCACACAATCAGTTCAATACTAATCTGTCTGACACCATCGGACACTGTTTCAAATTTTGCGCCCATTTCGACAAATGCTATACTAAAGTAATTTAAAATCTCACCAAAGTAATACAACGTCACATATATTCATCACAACACCAGGATATCCTACACATGGATCTCAACACTCCCCCTTGATTATACCTGCTCATGGATAGCCCGTCCCGACATACCCGACCTGACCCAAAAAAACCGACCAATGCATCGGGTCGTCCTAGGCCTCGATTTGAAGCCCAACCGTCGGGTCGGCTCTGTAGGGGACAAAATTACGGCCCATTGCCATGGCCCACTCTCTGACGGCCCAATCGAACAGCCTCCTAGGGCCCAGCTCCCTAGAAGATTCTATCTAGCCCATATGCATCCTGCCGAACAGCTTCTTGGCTAGCACGGTGCGTAACGGCCTAAGACTTCGTGTTTGAGTCCAACTCGAACAAGAGTTCTGCACGGCTACGTAAAGACCCGGACGTGATTTCCCGGATTGGAGCAGACGTCGTGATCCCCAAGAATTGGAGTATACCTTATCTACCGTGAGATGTATTTGGCATGGTACGTGTTCGTTACGGTCTCGGGGTTAGCCCGGCCCGATTATCTCCCGGTAGGTCGGTTGTTCAACACTATATAAACCGAGCCTCTACGGCGTGTAGGGGGCATCCAATCTAGGTCAAGCCAAGCACCATTGTATTGACGCATACTACTCGCCGAGACTTGTTCATCTCGTCGAGTCTCCTCTTGTAATCCTCTTTGATATAAAGAAAGGCTGGACGTAGGGCTATTATCTCCTCGAGAGGCCTGAACCAGGATAAAAACCCTGTGTCTCCATGTTGTTCGTTGATTGCGGTTCGCTCTGTTCGGCGTGTCTCCTATCTCCCCTTCTCAAGAACCTTAGTTGACTTGAGATCGATATCTCAACCGTCGACAGTTGGCGCCGTCCGTGGGGATCTAGTAGATCGAGCATGTCGAATTCCATCAGCGACCAGGGATCTCTTCCTGAGGACTACGGCTCAGAAGGGCAGGATGTCACATCCCCTGCCAGATCGGATCGATCTGTTCGATCTCGATCGTTTTCCATATCTGGGACAGAGATCTCTGGCTACGTTCCAGAGACGGTCTTAGATCAAGCTCCCGTTATTGACAATGAATACGGAACCGATGATCTATACGATGGTTTAGATCTTTCGGATTCCAAGGCTATGTCGGTCGATTCTTCCAGTGGCGACACAGTGATGACACCGTCTAGCGCGCAGACGCACGGCCATCGTAGCATCAATATGGCCGGCGCGGGGACCTCTGAGAATCCTGCGCGGGCCGCGGCGGCCGAGGAGGTCGAGCATGTTAATTCTGCTCGGCTTCAAGATGGATCTGCACCAGCTGCTCACGAGCAAGATGTTGTTCGCCGCAGTCTAGATGCCTCGATCAACCAAACTCTGGCACAGATTCACGATCAGCGCAAGCGTCAGCGGCGCGACCCGCCTCGCATACCTGCGCCAGATCCCCCGGTAGAAGTTCAGCCTGCTCGGGACGAATCCCCGCGTAACCAGACTCTGGTCGAGCAAAATGCGGATGCCTCAGGGATCCCAGGACCCCTTGAGCAGAGCTGGGAACGGCTTCAAGCCTTGGCGACGGTGATCAGATCGGCTAACTAAGACAACCTCGCCCTTATGGGCGACGCTGTTGCCTCCCACCTTGAGCGACTGGCCGAAGGCCTTAAGTCCATAGGTGAGGTCAACATTTCCTCCGGGCAGCGCAGTCAGCCTGTCCGGATGAATTCGGACAGCGAGCACTCCAATCGGTCACGTGACCCTCGTCACCAACGAAGGGCGACTCGCAACGAGCCAGATACCCGTGGTCGCCGACGCTCTCCAAGTCCCCGTGGTCACCGCGACCACAGGGGCAAGCGTGCTCGCGACGATCACGGATGATCCCCTCGTGAAGAGCGCATCGTTGCGACCACGAGGAAGGAGCGTGGTGGATTATCTCGGAGAGAGTTCCTTCAGGCAGAGTCCTCCCGTTCAGCTAGAGTTCCTCCGAGCAACAGGACCAACGTCTTCTCGAAACTAGGTTCTGCAGAAGAAGGTGGCCGGTCATATGCCTTGGGCTGCAAGGCCTTCTCTGATGAGCTTCGCGCTGTCAGGTGGCCCTCCAAGTTCAAACCTAGCCACGTGGAGAGGTACAGTGGGACCCAAAACCCAGAGGAGTTCCTTTTCATCTACGCAACCACCATCATGGCAGCCGGGGGTGATGAGCTAGTCATGGCTAATTACCTCCCGACCGTTCTTGAGGATGCTGCTCGGACGTGGCTGTTTAATCAGTAGGAAGGTTCCATCTGCTCCTGGGACCAACTTTGTGACGCTCTGATTGCCAATTTTCAGAGCTGTTACGTACGTCTGGGCAAGGAGGATGATCTGCACCAGATGATCCAGATGAACGGGGAGACCCTCCGCAACTTCGTGAAGCGTTTCATTAAGATCCGCAACACGATCCCGAACATCTCGGACGATTCCGCGCTGGCCTTGATGCTTCCATCAATTAGACCTTGGCACAGTTCCGCGACCAGCGCAAGCGGCAGCGTCGTGACCCGCCTCTCGCGCCTACGCCAAGTTTTCCGGCAGAAGTTTCTCCTGTTCGGGTCGATTCCCCGTGTGACCAGACTCCGGTCGGGCAAAACGCGGATGCTTCAGGGATCCCAGGACCCCTAGATCAGAGTCGGGAACGGCTCCAGGCTATGGTAACGGTGCTTAGATCCACCAACCAGGCCGATCTCACCCGTATGGACGATGATGTTGTTTCTCACCTAGAGCGACTGGCTGAAGGCCTTAAGTCCTTAGGCGAAGTCAACAATTCCTCCAGGCAGCGCAGTCAACCTGCCCGGAATGGCTCGGACAGCTCCGATCGATCGCGTGACCCTCGTCACCGTCGAAGGACCACTGCCCACGAGCAAGCTACCCGTGGTCGACAACGTTCGCCAAGTCCCCGTGGTCGCCGCGATCACAGGAGCAAGAGGCCGCGCGACGATCACGAACGATTCCCTCGGGAAGAGCGCATCGTAGCTACCACGAGGAAGGAACGTGGAGGACTATCCCGAAGAGAATTTCTCCAGGCTGAATCCTCCCGTTCAACCAGAGCTCCTCCACGCAACACGACCAATGTCTTTTCGGGACTAGGTTCTACGGGAGAAGGTGGCCGGTCGTACAGCTTGGGCTGCAAGGCTTTCTCTGATGAGCTCCGCTCTGTCAGATGGCCTTCCAAGTTCAAACCTGGCCACATGGAGAGGTACAATGGGACCCAAAACCTAGAGGAGTTCCTTTCCATCTATGCAACGGCCATCATGGCAGCCGGAGGTGACGAGCTAGTCATGGCTAACTACCTTTCGACTGTTCTTGAAGGAGTTGCTCAGACGTGGCAGTTCAATCAGCAAGAAGGTTCCATCCAGTCTTGGGACCAACTTTGCGACGCTCTGATCACCAATTTTCAGAGCTATTTCGTACGTCCGAGCAAGGAGGATGATCTGCACCCGATGATCCAGATGAACGGGGAGACCCTCCGTAACTTCGTGAAGCGTTTCATTAAGATCTGCAACACGATCCCGAACATCTCGGACGAATCATTGTCGCGCTTTCAAAACGGAGTCATGACGAGCGCTCACCCAGGATCTCGAGATCAATGAGACCTGGACCGCCAATGACCTGTTCAAGGTGGCTGATCGCTATGCCAAAGCGGCAGAACGCGTTCAGTGTAAGAAGGCGTTGGACATGGGCGAGCTGCCCGCCCAGCCTGGTGTGGATGAGAAGAAGAAGAGAAGCAATAATCCTGGTGACAAGAAGTCCCAGAAGAAGAAGAACAAGGGTGATGCGAACAATACCGTCGCGGATATAGATCGCGCACCTCCTCCCAAAGACGGGCAAAAGAAACCCAATAACAACTACAAGGGCAAGAAGCCCGCCCAGGGAGGTAATCAAGGCAAGAATGGTCCGAGCGACCGACATCGCCGATTCCACCAAAGACTACGGACACGATATACGCCATTGCGGGACTCGGGCATAAAGCTCGAGGATTTCTACAACGGCAAGGGCCCAATGCCCACCCTGCCCGAAAAAGGTGATGCCGGCAAGGACAAGCGCCAAGGCGACGGTGGTGATCGGGATGATGATGATGAATATCAGGAACCCGTGAACCACATCGCCGTCATCTTCGGCGGCTCCTCGGCTTATCCCTCTCGCCGCAGCCTCAAGGAAGCTGCTCGGGAGGTCCACAACGTCGAGAAGGGCAAACCACAGCCCAAACAGATGAAGTGGACCGAGGTTTCCATCTCCTTCTCTAAGGAGGATTGTCCCACTGGGATGACCAAGCCTCAGCGGCTCCCACTGGTGGTCGCTCCGACCATCAGTAACGCCAGGGTCGGGCGGGTCCTGATCGACGGCGGAGCGCGTGGGACTTGCAATCTGCAAAAGTCTTGGACGAGGTGCAGATTCCTCACTCCAAGCTCAAGGAGGTCGCGATGCCCTTCTATGGGATTGTGCCGGGAGAAACAATACGGCCGCTAGGGCAGATCGTTCTGCCCGTTACCTTCGGCAGTCCGAGCAACTTCCGGACAGAGTTGATCACGTTTGACGTGGTCGACTTCCTATCTGCTTACAATGCGATTTTGGGCCGGCCATCTCTTGGCAAGTTCATGGCCGTGTCCCACCATGCATACCATTGCGTGAAGATCCCAGGCCCCAACGGCGTGATCACGATCAAGGGCAACTACAAGGCTGCTCTAGATTGCGACGAGCAATCCTTTGCCCTGGTCGACCAGCTTCCACCGCGTGGTCCCGAAGTTCCGCAGACCAAGTCTGCATGTCCTAAGGTTTCTGTCCAGCCAGGAGGAGAGACCAAGGAAGTTCCACTGTCTTTTGATAACTCTTCCAAGACAGTTCATTTGGGGGGCCAATCTGGACCCCAAATAGGAAAGCGAGCTCATTGCCTTCCTCCGAGCTAATGCAGATGTGTTTGCCTAGGAGCCGTCTGACATGCCCGGAGTCCCAAGGGAGGTTATCGAGCACAAACTGGCAGTCCGGCCGGACAAAAAGCCTGTTCGCCAGAAGCTTCGTCGCTTTTCGGATTTCAAGCAGGGGATCATCAAGGATCAGCTTGGCAAGTTGCTCGCTGCCGGTTTCATCCGCGAGGTTGACCACACCAAGTGGCTGGCCAACCCTATGATCGTAAAGAAGAAAGGCGGCAAGTGGAGGATGTGTGTCGACCACACAGATCTGAACGCGGCTTGTCCTAAGGATAATTTCTCGCTGCCTCGCATAGACCAGCTGGTCGATGCGACTGCGGATGCCCAGCTCTTGAGTTTTTTGGATGCTTACTCCGGTTATCACCAAATAAGCATCTCCCCCGAGGATGAAGAGAAGATTGCCTTCATCATCCCCTTCGACACTTTCTGCTATACGACCATGTCTTTCGGTCTCACAAGAATTTGGTGCCACGTCCAGTAGCTTAATGGAGAAGACTTTCCCGAGCAATGTGAAAAGAAACCTGGAGGTCTATGTTGACGACATAGTTGTAAAGAGCAAGTATGCTCCAGATCATGTAAAAGATCTGGCTGAGACTTTTCGTAATCTCACTAGACATCGAATAAAATTAAATCCAGAGAAGTGTACCTTTGGTGTTCGATCTGGAATATTGTTCGGTTATGTCATAGGTTCGCAAGGAATTTCTGCTAACCCTGAAAAAATCGAGGTCATTGAAAACATGCAGGCTCCAACTACCGTTAAGGAAGTTCAGAGCCTCACAGGACGGATGGCTGCTCTAAGCAGATTTATTTCCCGTCATGGCGAACGCGGGCTGCCCTTCTTTCAGGCCCTGCGCAAGCACAATGGCTTCGAGTGGACAGTAGAGGCTAATAGGTCCTTCCAAGATCTAAAGCAATACCTGTCCAACCCACCTGTCTTGACTACCCCGCAACATGGCAAACAGCTCTTGCTGTATCTTGGCTGCACGTCACAAGCGTTGAGCGCGGTCTTGACAGTTGAAAGGGAAGGCACTCAGCGGCCAATCTATTATGTGAGCGAGGTACTTCATGGATCAAAGGAGCATTACCCTGAAGTCCAGAAGTTGCTCTACGCCTTGCTCATGTCCTCCAGAAAGTTTCGGCACTACTTCCAGACGCATCAAATACTGGTCCCGACAAAGTTCCCTCTGGGAGAAATCCTACGGAACAAAGAAGCTGGCGGACGCATAGCTAAGTGGGCAATGGAACTTGCAGAGTTCGATATTCTATTTGCTGCCCGAACTGCTATTAAATCCTGTGTCTGGTGACTTTGTTCTTTGAATGGACCCGCCGCCTAAGACCGTGAAGCTCCCGAGCAACCTGAAGAACCCCCCTGGACCATGTTCTTTGATGGCTCGCGCACTGGAAACTCGAGGGCTGGTTTTGTTCTCATCTCCCGTCAAGGAGAGCAACTCCAGTATTCTATCCAACTACACTTTGCGGCGACTAACAACGCCACGGAGTACGAGGCCCTCCTCGCGGGACTAAGAGCGTGCAAGTCGCTCGGCTTCAAACGGCTGACTGTGAAGGGAGATTCACAGCTGGTCATCAATCAGGTAAACAAGGAGTATCAGTGCTGCGATGACTCAATGGCGCGATACCTGGTTGAAGTGAGAAAGTTGGAGCGGCACTTTCGATTCTTCGAGGTGCTCTTCGTGCCCAGAAAGGACAACTTCTTGGCCGACCAGCTATCCAAGTATGGATCCTCACGTGAACCTGCTCCGGCAGGGGTGCTCGTCAAGCACCTTTACAAGCCCTCTATCACGTCTCCGGACGAGGCAACAGAGACAGGTGGTGTTGTTTCCGTCATCGAGCAGGCTGCGGACTGGACAACGCCATTTGTCCGGTACCTTGCAGATGGGACCCTGCCCGACAACGAAGCCGAGTGCTCCCGGCTTATAAGGCGTGCTAATCCATACAAGCTTGTGGACGGCATCCTTTACCGTCAAGGTGCTATGAGAGTCCTCTCCAAGTGCATCCCACAGCAGGAGGGTGTGTTCTTTCTTAGGGATATACACGAGGGTGTCTGCGGCAACCACGCCTCCTTCTGGACTCTGGTCAGCAAAGCTTTTCGCATGGGCTATTATTGCCCCACAGCGTTACAGGATGCTAGGGATGTGGTAACTAAGTGCAAGGCATGTCAATTCCACGGCCGGAAGGCCCATAAGCCCGCCCAAGAACTCCAAACGATCCTCCCATCATGGCCTTTCTCCACATGGGGTCTGGATCTGCTCGGCCCGTTTCCCAAAGGGTTCAAGGGTTGCACACACTTGCTCGTTGCCATCGACACCTTTACAAAGTGGATTGAGGCAGAGTCTGTGTCGTCTCTTCACGCCAAATCGGCTGTACACTTCTTCAAGAGCAACGTGATCACGCGCTTTGGGATTCCCCACAAGCTGATCACCGATAACAGTCCCCAGTTCAGATGCGAGCTATTCCAGGAATACTGCGAACAGCTGGGAACCAAGGTCTGCTTCGCCTCTGTGGCACATCCACAGAGCAATGGAGCAATCGAGCGAGCTAACGGACAGATAGTCCAGGGTATCAAACGGCTGGTGTTCGCTGCTCTCAGTGAGCACAACAAAGTCTGGGTCAATGAAGTTCCTTCTGTCCTTTGGGCAGTTCGCACCACGGCCAGCCGAGCGACCGGGGAAACTCCTTTCCAATTGGTCTATGGTGCAGAAGCCATCTTGCCCGCCGAAGTAGTACTCGACTCGCCTCATACGAGCTTGGTCAATTTGGTTGACGCAGAGTAAGAGCGATTACTCGAACTCGACCTCCTCGAAGGCACATGCGAACGGGCACAAGTCAGAATGGCGCGCTACCAGCAAGATCTTCGCCGGCACGCTGCCAAAACAGTTCGACCAAGGGCTTTGAAGGTGGGCGACCTCGTTCTGCGCCGTGTCCAGAACCTGTCCAATGCCAACAAGTTAACTCCCCGATGGGAGGGCCGTTCACGGTCGTTTCTACTGCTCGCCCGGGGACTGTTCGCCTCGCAATGGAGGACGGGAGAGAGTTGAGCAGCACTTGGAACATCGACCAGCTTCGTAAGTTCTCTGTGTAGGTCTTTCGTTTGTTTGCTTAGCCCTACGCTTTTTGTCAAACTTCGCGCCTTAGTTCGTCCAAGTCTCTCGGGCTGCCATGTAAAGTTCAATCCAATAAACGGTGAATTTTCGCGACCCCCTGCGGCCCTTTCACTTCTTGTCTTCTTAGACTATCCTCTCTTTGGTAACACTTGATGGCTGCCCGATCTTGCGAACTCTTGGCTCCACGATCTTTAGGGTTTCCTTGTCCGTATTTAGTTTGAACAAGTTCCTAAACTCAAAGTTATGTATCTGGCTTCCAACCTTCGGTTAAGCTAAGCTCGCTCGTAAGCCCTCCGCGGCAGAGGCACTTACCGCTCACGGCACATCCACTTGGCAAAGTCTGCTCGCGTAAGCCCTCCGCGGCAGAGGCACTTTCCTTGTTCGGTTACCTTCGGATATGCCTAACTTACGTTAACGAGCAGTTCCTGGAACGAGTCGATCAGGATACGGGTGTCGCTCTATCTCTCTACGCACGTGCTTGAATTCGCAATCTTAGGTATTCATGCATCGTCCGTACCGAGGCTAGGGTGTCGCTCTTTTGCTTGTGCACCTGTTCGAGTTCGTAAACTCAGGTTTTCGAGCAGATGCACAACGGGGGCTGGGAGTTAGGCTGGCGTTCTACCGGTTTTTCTTAAAACTTTCTTGCACTGTTCCGCCTTGCTCTTAGTTTCCTACTCGTTCTTGTCTTTTTGCTGCTCTTTTTTATAGGAAAAATGTAAGTCTTTATTTACATGACCAAAAGTTTACAGGTACAAAGTCCCTTTCGGGTTACAGCCCTACTGCTACTTAGAAGCAAGCTGCTCCTTTAACCCCTCAATGTCTAACTTGAGGCTCAGGACTTCCCCTTGGGATTTGATCCCTTCCCTGACTTCAGCTCGGAGACGTTCGGTTTCCTCCCTGCTGAACTTGGCCTCCGCTTGAAGAGCTTCTACTTCTTCGGTTTTGGCCTGCAGCTCCCCGGTCAGACTTTCGTTCTGACTAAGGCGCTGCTCGCTGGTCTTGACCTCCACCTCCAGCTCCTTGACCCTTCTTTCCGCAGTGCTTGCCCTTACGGCAAGCCCGCGAAGTTCCTCGGCCTCCTCTTGTGATACCCACAGGGTAGAGATCTTCTCCTGGAGAGCCGCGGAAGATAGCCTCTCCTCGGCTAGTTGGGCCTTTAGCTTCTTTACCTTCGCCTTCAGCCGGCTCTGGCTTTGGGCTGATGCGAAGGGCTCCCCCTCGAGCCCCCTCATCCAGAGCTGCTCCTGGGAGGCTGCCAGAACTGCGCTGCGTTCGACGGTGACGCCTTACTCGAGGTCTTCCATGGTGCCCTTCAAGACCTGAGAGAGAGAAGACCAAGTCAGTCGATTTGGGTTGCTGTAACTCGAGCGGACAAGGTTTGGTTTTGAAGTTTACCTCTCCAAGCCGACGCTTTAGACCCTGGCGCAGTCGATCTTCAAGGCCGTGGGTCACGAAGCCTCGTCGGCTCGCGATGAGACCAGCGCGCTGTTCCCTCCGCTGTCTCTTTTGCTCCTTCTTCTTGTGGGAGCGCGTCCGCCTGGGGGCAGCAGCGATGGGCGAAGAACTTTCGGCCCCGAGCTCCTGCCTTTCTTCCTCCTTCTCCTCCGCCCGAGTAACCTCGGGCAAGACCGGCTCCTCTCCCCTTGGAGACGCCGGTGAGGCCGCGGACAGCGCGACTTGCGCTTCCTGCTCGTGGCCTTCCTCCTTTTCACTGGCTGCAGGTTCCTTACCCTGCCCGCCAGCAATCTCCGTCACCGCAGGGACGATTTGCCCCTGCGATGAAGTGCCCGGCAGGACCGTCTGCTCGGTGCCGCTCCGGGAAGCCTGCGGAGCCAACTCTTTGGTCCCACTCCTCGTGGCGCCGTGCGTCGCCTTCTCAGCTTCGAGCCGCTCGATTGCGCTCCTAAGCCCCTCGATCCGGTCGCTAGAGCCTGGCGGGAGCACGGCCCATGCTGCCAGCCTGTCCTTCAGGGCGAGCAATCTCACTGCCCGCGACGCACCAAACAGGTGCTCGGGCAGCAAAGATCGCTCGATCGCTGCGCCTGTGTCGTCGGTGACGATCTCCTCCTAGGCAGCTAATGAAAAAGGGATGCGTTAAGTCCTGCGCAGTTCGGTAAGTTGTAAGGGCGAAAAGATTTGTCATTGCGTACCTGCCACGGAGGGCTTGATCTTCTTCTTCTTCGCTAAAACCTTCCGCCTCTTGCTCTGGGGCTCCTTGGCTTCTTGTTCGCCTTGGCCTCCCGATGCTTGCGGCGACGAGCTCAGCTCCTTGCTGAGCTGAGCGCTCTTTTGGCGCAACGCAAGAAGCTTTTCCTTGCGCACAACTTCTTCCTCAAGTCTCCTCTGCTCGGCGACCTGTTGCAGTCGTTCCATATGGCCCGGGTGAGCCCTTGCATAGCGCTCACCAGAGGGTCGTTTTCAGACCTCCTCATCGCTCGCGCCGAGAGAGAGTATCGACTTAGGCGTCTCCGCTGGGCGCCACGTCGCGCTTGGTGCGCTTTCGGCGCCGTTGCCGCAGGAGGCTTCCTTGAGGGTTGGCGACCGCCATGACGCGGCGAGCTCCGCGTCGGCTTGGCGGCCGCCTTGGGCTTCGCGGCCAACTTGGCCTTGCCCTTCCTCGCTTCATCCTTCTCTGACCCTGAGAGCTCTTCAACGATCCCGCCGATGATGAGCTGGTCTTCCTGCGCATGGTGAAGCGAATGTAAGTGTGCAATTATCGTGCAAGTCTAGCAACTCTGTTGAGGTTTTGTAGGTTACCTCAGGGGAGCGGATGAGCACGTTCCTCGGACACGTGTAGGCCACCTCGCCGGTGACCTCACTGACTTTCCTAGCAGCCTTCAGCATGGCGTCAATTTGCTCGGTCACCCATGCATCTGTCGGCTTCACTGCCCGAGCAGAGGAAATCTTTAGTTCCTGTTCGGATGAATCACCAGAGAAGGATTGAGCGTTCGGGTAACTTACCTGTGCTTTCCCTGGTGATGTCTTCCCAATCTACAATCTTGTAGAAAGGGTATGACCTCTTCTGCAGCGGACAGATCCTGTTAGCCACGAAGTCCCGGATAATCTTCTTGCCCGTGAGCCCAAGGCCCACGAGAGAGGCGATCTTCTGGGTAAGATACCACTCCTCGCCGCTCGGCTCCGGCCGCGGTATCGGAGTTCCCTTCGCCGGTGCCTTCCCGGTGAAGACGAGCTTGCTGTCGCCGCTCCTCCGGGTGTAGAACCACCTCATCCACCACGGCCCATCGAGTCGAGCAGTGGAGGACGAGGATAGGGCGCGTCGTCAGCGGTAGCCTGAAGCTTGAGGTAGTAGCACCCAAGCGCCGAAGCGGCGGAGCTGCTCCTCGTCTTGGTGTAGTAGTGGAGGAACAGCCCCACCGACGGATCTAATCCGAGGTAGCCCTCGCACAAGTGTGCGAAGACGGCCATCTGCAGGAAAGAGTTAGGGTTGAGGTTTACGACCTCTAGCCCGCTGATGTTCAGGAAGGCCTCCACGAAATCGCTTTCGGGAGACCTAAGCGCAAACAGAGCGAACTGCTCGAAGTTGACGAACTGGTCCTCGAGCGGCTCCGGTGATTCCTCCTCTCCGGGCAGCCTCCAGCTGCCGGCGTCGATGTGTCCCTCCTCCTCTAAAGCTCTCAAATCTTCCTTGGTCATGCTAGTGCCTGAGAACTTGGCTATAACAATCCCCAGGTTTGGACGAACAGCTTTGGTGGTGGAGTGTGGCTGTTTGATGCTGAGCGCGGTTGGAATAGGGCTTGGGAAGGAAAGGTGCGTGAGAGCGAAAGTGGCTAGCCGCGGGCTGCTTGGGTGCTTTTTATAGTCCCAAACGAGCAGCTCTGCAACGGTTCTTTGCCACCAAACGGCTAGTTTTTACTGCAACGGCTAGGTAAAAACGGCTGCTCGTTCTGACTGCGTAGCAAAAGTTACCGTTGAGATCTGCCAACGGCTATTTTTTCCAGTATCTGCACTGAAGGTTGGGTGCTCTGCTCGGACAGATATGCTTTCCTGTTCGACGCAACGGAGTTGCTCGGCGCTGATCAGGTTTGTCCGGTCCCGAACAAGTCTTGTTCGGTTGAACCATAACCTGTTTGGTCTTCTGTTGCACGCCTTTGTAGCAGCAAAATTACCCTCTTCGTGACTTGGAGTCTCAAGAGGAAGACCCCACTCTAGTGAGATATTCCACTTGAGTCTCGGGGGCTAACTGTCGAGGATAAAATTACGGCCCATTGCCATGGCCCACTCCCTGACGGCCCAATCGAACAGCCTCCTAGGGCCCAGTTCCCTAGAAGATTCTATCTGGCCCATATGCATCCTGCCGAACAGCTTCTTGGCTGGCACGGTGCGTAACGGCCTAAGACTTCGTATTTGAGTCCGACTCCAACAAGAGTTCTACACGGCTACGTGAAGACCCGGACGTGATTTCCCGAATTGGAGCAGACGTCGTGATCCCCAAGAATTGGAGTATACCTAATCTACCGTGAGATGTATTTGGCATGGTATGAGTTCGTTACGGTCTCGGGGTTAGCCCGGCCCGATTATCTCCCAGTAGGTCGGTTGTTCAACACTATATAAACCGAGCCCCTATGGCGTGTAGGGGGCATCCAATCTAGGTCAAGCCAAGCACCATTGTATTGACGCATACTACTCGCCGAGACTTGTTCATTTCGTCGAGTCTCCTCTTGTAATCCTCTTTGATATAAAGAAAGGCTGGACGTAAGGCTATTATCTCCTCGAGAGGCCTGAACCAGGATAAAAACCCTGTGTCTCCCTGTTGTTCATTGATTGCGGTTCGCTCTGTTCGGCGTGTCTCCTATCTCCCCTTCTCAAGAACCTTAGTTGACTTGAGATCGATATCTCAACCATCGACAGGCTCGGGTTTGGGCCAGAAAAAATTGCAAAATCAACCATGCGTGTTCTGGTTTTCGGATTTCGGGTTGGGTTCAGGCCCAGATTTGTGACCCAGTGCACCGGGTCGGGTCGGGCTCGGGCCGGCTAATTTTTGGTCGGATTTTGAAAAACCCGACCCTAACCCGCCCAAACTCAATAGATTATTAGATCTACCGTTGGTGAATATATTGACAAACCTTTTCAAAAAAGGATTTTGAAGTTTTAAAAATGATAAGTAAGAAGCATTTGAAATACCGGGTCATGATTGGATTAAAAAATTGAATCAATTGTTCGCCATATGCAAGACATGAGAATCAAATTCTGTTAATTAGTTAATGTCTTTCTCAAACGAATCTTCCTCTTTTGGTAGTATAGTCGTCAATATTAGGTCAGAAGAACAAAATATAAGATGCAATGCACATGCAACCATAAGCAGTTTTGAGAATTACCCAATTAAATATGAAGCATAAGTGAAAAATGCTCGAAACTATTCAAATTGAAGTTCAGTGCTATAAAGTTCAAAATATGATAGCAAATCGATTTTCACTTTTGAAAGATGTGATAAAATACGCAAACCAAATGCTGAGACATAAGGAGACATCAATACGACACCCGTAGAACAACACAAGAAACCTTTTAAATCCAAGTAGCACAAAAACGATTACTCCACTAACTAGCATTTTTTATTTTCTTTTTTTTATCAAATTTTACAAATGTTTTTGTTTGCTTGATTTAGAAAGAGAGCTTCGAGCATTTCAAACCAATGTCTGACGGTGCTCAGCATTACACTGAAGAATTCAAACGTCTTGGCTATTTAATTTCCTTACAAGTTTATACATCTTTTGCGTAATGGCAAGCCGTCTCGTGAAGAATAGTTGGTGAAACTCTCCAAAATAAGTATAAAAAATTGCATATTTTTATTTTTTTCATTTACATGAGTAAAAGATTTCGGCTATCAAGCAAATTAATAGAACGTATAGGCTTCATTATAGATAACACACAAAAAAAAAAAGAGCTGCATTGGGACAGAACCACCGAGGGCCGATAATCCTTTCCCTTGAAAAACAGTGTCGTTTGAATTAACATTTAAAAAAATTCATAATTGTGAAGAATATGCTTGCGAGCTGCAAACTTGGAACTTGAATTACATGGGATCGCTGGATATCATAAATTTAAGTAAAAAAATACATGTTATTGCTAAATATGACTAATTTATGCAAGCACATATCTAAAGGCACATATCAGAATAAAAATTTTCTCATGTCATTTCAAGGTCGAGCCATCAATCAATAAAGCGGAGAAGAAATTAGTTTATTTCCCACTACTAAATTAAGCAATATATGAAAGGATTCTATCATGAATAAAATTGGTAGGAATGTATCAAACAAATCTCATATAACATACGTGTCCAAGAACAGTCGATGAATACATGAATGAATATGTGGGTACATTTACGGATGAAAATCGAGCTATATTCATAACAATAAAATCCTTGAATTTGTATCAATGCAAAACTAACAAATTTTTGGGATCACATGTAATGGAGTTGATTTCTCGGCCATAGCCGCCCCGTGCAGATAGGGGACGGCAGCGGCGGCACGACCACGTGGAGAGGCGGCGGCATCACGACCTCGGGGAAAGGTGGCGGTGGCGGCGCGACCACTGGAGAGGCAGCAGCGGCGCCACCCTGAGGAGACAAGGACTGGCGGTGGTGGCGTGACTCTAGGGAGAGGCGATGGTGGTGCGACCTCGAGGAGACGGGGCCGACGGAGGTGGTGACACAACCGGTGGAGATAGGGCCGGCTACACTGCGATAGCTCGAACGATGAGGAGATGAAGTAGGAACCGAAAGCCCGGTTTGTTTGAGATTCTAACCCTCAGAAGCCAGAAGCCCAAACATACTGTCGGTGCAATAAATACCAGGGTGTGAAGAGTCCAAAGGAAGGCCAAGAGTGCATAAGGTGGGCCCCACGCCAAGCGGGCGACAGACCCATGGCGTGGCGAGTTCCCTCTCAGCCGCGGCTGGGCCCCACACGTCAGCGGGCGACTAGGCCCAGCGTGTGGCGAGCCCTCGGCGTGTCCGGCGGCCCCACACGTCAAAGCGGCGACAGATCCCAACAGCGTGGCGAAGTCCTCAACAAGCGCGGTGTGGCCCCCACGTCAAAGCAGGCGACGAGCCCCAGCGTAATGGGAAAGCCCTCAGCGTCGGCGTTCCCCGCGTCGGCCAGGCGACGAGCCCCAGCGTGTGGGCGAGCCCCTCAGAGCGCCGGCGAGGGTCCCACACGTCGCGGGCGACAGTCCCCCAGCGTGCGGGCGAGCCCTCCTCAGGCCTTGCGCCCGGGGCCAGCCAGCGTGGCGAAGCCTCTAAGGCCCCCCATCGCTGTCCAGCGGGGGCCAGCAGCGAGGCCCCGAAGGAGTCTTCGGGCGAAGGCTTCTCTGCTGCGAAGGACGAGCGATTCAATGCGACACTACGCGCGGATAGAGCAGATGAAGAGATGATTACTGAATCCACGTTGACCTCTGCAGTCGATCAATCTATCCACTGTGGGTACGCCGGAATTGACCGGCAGAGAGAGAGTTCACCATCATCAAGCTAGCCGCCCGCGTCAGAAGGAGCAAGCTGGGCCCCGCCTCAGATCTCACCGGGCGTGTTCACACGGTCGGGCCACTTGCAAGGCGCTGGGCGGCGGCGCTTGCAAGGCGCTGAGAGCAAGACGCTTTTCGTCTCTCTCTCCGTCTCAGTATGTCTTATCGAGTATCTGCATCGAGAGTATCAGACGCTTACCCTCGGCTCTCTCCGCCAGTCCAAGACTTGTATAAAAGGGGAGAAGAGAGAAGGGAGAGGGGGGTTCGAAACATTCTGTAATTGCATTCCACACAACCACAACACGAAAAGAGCTAAGGCTCGGCAGGAGTAGGACTGTTACCCGCGAGGGGGTCCGAACCTGGGTAAACTCTGTGCGTCGCTCCATGCCGCGCCCGACGCTCGAATCGAACTGAGCTCGAGCTGGTAGGTTAGCAGGATAGAAATCTGATATGGGTGTGATCCGCAGTGGTTGAACGGAGAGCACGCCGTCAGTGGCGCGTCAGGTAGGGGAGCGCTAGCATCGGTTCGAGTTCTTCGACCTCTCCTCAGACGGCAATGGCGGAAGAACAGTCCGCGATGGACCAAGAAGCAGCCGCTAGAGCCGCGGCCGCGGCGTCGGCCGCGGCAATGGCGGTGGATCGACGGTGGTAGCCGCCGTCGGTCGCTAAGCGGCGCTGGCCTTGGAGGAGTGCACTCCGCACGTAACCTCCAAGTGGCGTGGCCCTCTTCGACAACCCGCCGGTTCCGTAACTCCGGACTCTCCGGCGGCACCGTGGTGGCCGCTTTGGCTCAAGAGGTCGATGCTTGCCTTGGCGGTAGTGCAAGTTGCAGGGGGGCGCAGGAACCGGTGTTTCTGCTTCCTCCCGCTCTTTGGTTTCTCCGCATCCCTCCCGCGGATCTCCTAACGAGAGGGGGCGGGGCCAGGACGACAGGAGCCAGGCAACTCCTACGGGGGTTCGGCCGGGCAGGCGAACAGGCGGGTGGGATCTCCGGTCCCACTTGGAGGACCGCCATCTACGACACGGAGAAGACATGTGCGACAAGCTCCGCCGGCGGCATGATCGAGAGCGCGACCGCGCCGACGCTGCCGCCCATGGGGACCAGGAGGGTTCCCGCGGTGCTGTCTCCGCCAGAGAAGACGGCGCATCTTCGGCGCCGTCCGGACGGTGGGCACGGCGGGACGAAGGGCGCACCCAAGAGCAGAGGCTCAGACGCTATCGCGCGCCGAAGGAGAGCTGCGCCGAGCGCGATGGCGGAGAGGTTCCAGCCTGCCGCCATCGAGAAGTACGATGGATCTACCAACCCTGACGAGTTTTTGTAGATCTACATTATGGTGATGCAGCCGACTGGAGGGTCGGGGAAGGTTCTGGCGAACTACTTCCCCGCAGTCCTCACCGGCGGAGCCCGCTCGTGGCTCATGAACCTACCCCCGGAGTCAGTGGGGTCGTGGAAGGAGCTCTCCGAGCTCTTCATCACCAACTTTCAGAGCACGTTCGAGCAGCCCGGAGTTGAAGACGATCTCCACAATGTGGAGCGAAGAAGAGTCGCCGCCGACTACATCCGACGCTTCAGTCAGGTTCGCAACACCATCCCTGACATCTCCATCGACACCGTTGTCACGGCCTTCAGGAGAGGCGCCCGAGACCCCAAGGTCAAGGAGAAGATGGCCACCCGCAAAATCAAGACGACGAAAGAGCTCTTCACCCTCGCCCACAAGTGCGCCCTTCAGTCGGAGGCTCGCTCGCCCTACCGCAAGGCGAGGGCAGCTGGGCGGCGAGGCCGGACCTTGAAAAATCCCGCGGCAAGGATGAAGAAGCGCAAGGCGGCCGAGACCGGAGGTCTGGCCGCCGAGCGCGACGACGACGACGATGGCCGGCCACGCAGATGGCGCGCCGGCGAAGAAAGGAGGAGGTCGCGGCGGCGGCAGGAACGGTCCCCGTGGGGGTGGACGTGACGACCGCCGCGCCGCGGGCGACCCGCGCCACGGCGCGGCGAGACCGTCGTCCCCGTGAGTGGGATGGAAGGACTTATTGTCCCATTCATCGCCGCTGGAGGAACAGGAGGCGCGGGGGGAGCTCACGCCGCCGCCGAGCCGCTGCAGGGAGGAGGAGAACGGGAGGAGCTCGGGGAGGAAGCTCCTGGCCGCCGCCGCTTCGGGAAGGAGAGGCGCTGGAGGAGGCCGCCACGGCGCCGGCCGCTGGAAGCTCACGCCGCCGCTAAAGAGGACAGGAGGCGCCACGGTTGCATACTGGCGCCGAGAGACGCGCCGAGGGAAACCGGAGGAAGCCGCCTGAGCGCTGGCGTTGAGGAGGAAGCGGAGGAGACGCCGCGCCGCCTCAGCAGGCTGGACTCGTGACCGCCTCCAACCGCTGGACGAGGAGGAGCGCGACGCGCCGGCCGCCATCGCCGCACCGCCAAGGGCTGCTTGAGGAAGAGGCGACGGGAGGAGATCCACGCGCCGCCCGCCACGGAGAGAGAGGAAGGCCGCCGTGGAGAACCACGCCACGCCCTAAGCCGGAGAAGGAGGAGGCCACGCTGGGGCCGCCGCCAAGCCGCCCGGCCACTCCTCTCCTTGCTCCTCACTTAGCCCCCTCAGATCTGGACTCTCCAGAAGGGGATCTGGCGTTCCCCCTTTTGCTCCAGCCCCCAAACTCCACCGATTTCTACCTATTCTGCTCGATCTGTACGCTTCTGACCACCGATTTCCACCGATTTCTGGGAAGAACTCGAGGGGAGGAGGATTCAACACCTACCCCCCTACCTGGCGGGCCACTGTCAGCGTATTTTCCACCGCTAGACTTGAAGATTCAGAGATCCGACACGGGGGGTAGCACTGTTGCGCCCCCATCCGCCCTCGAGCTCCCAAGAACAGTATGAACACAGCGATGTACCCAGGTTCGGGCCCCCGAGGTGGGTAATAGCCCTACTCCTGCTGAGCTCCAGCTCTATGTGTGTGTGTATTGCGAATGGAAATGAGGTGGAATGAGAGAACATATGCCTAAGACTTGAGACTTGTCCCCTTCCCCGTGGTGGCTTGGCCCCTTATATAAACATGGGAGAGCTCGAACCGACGGGGAGAGAGAAACAGGGGGGACGCATCTAACCTATTACATGATCACTGTACTGGCATGTATACAATAAATGTCGTGCTGTCGTAGCCGCCAGCTACGCACGCCCTGCTGCCTTGTCGCGTCCCATCGGTGGTAGGTGGGGCCCATAGTCCCACCGACCCTGCCAGCTGCTCACGTGGTCGACGATCCGCCATGCGTCCTGATCGCCGATCCGCCAGATCCTGTCGCCGAAGCCGCTTTCGCCCGTGGCCACAGGTCCTTGTTGGTATTGCCGCTCAAGATGTTGGGCGATCGCCACTTTGGTACATGGAGGGCTCGCGCCGGCCTCCGGTGAGGTTCGCCGCCCCACCTACCGAGAGACGCGTCGAGGTCTTGCCCGAGCGATGGGGCCGTGTGCCCGCCACCACTCAAACTGCGGTCTTCTTCTTCGGTCCTTCCGATGACACCGTCTTCTACCCCCTTCCGGAGGAGGTGGAGAGGACACCGCGGTACCTTATGTACCGACACATACAGCCAGCTTTTGCTACCCCTTACAAAAAGTCAAAAGCACCCAAAATACCAAATTATACTGTGACATGAGAAGCAAGTTCGGAGTGGATTTTCTATTTTGCAGGTTGGTTAAAAGACGGTACCCTTATAGTTATAATTTTTGCCCCGCAAATGACATCCATTATATACCTCTCCTCCCCGTCGCCCCTTCCCATCTGGAAGACTCCCCCATGACCATCTGTAGGGGTGAAAACAACATATCTCAGATTCAGCCACTTTGTAATCTGCTACATGCCATTACCCTAATCCTTTTTCCCTCTCTCCCTCTCCTTCCTCGGGTTTCCTCCCCGCCGCCATCTTCTCCCAGGCACCACAACCGCCCCTTTACCTGTAGCCGGCAGCCTCTCCCCTCCCCACGCCACCTTCTCCCCACGCCGCCTCCTCCGCTGGCCACCTCCTCCGCCGGCCGCCTTTCCTCCTCCCCGTGCCGTCTCCTCTTCTCCCCACGCTGCCTCCTTCGCACGCCGCCTCCTCTGCCGGCTGCCTCTCCCCCTCCTCGCGCCGCATCCTTCCTGTGCCGCCTCTCCCCGCGCCTCCTCCTCCACCGGCCGCCTCTCCTCCCTCCTCGTGCCGCCTCCTCCCCGATGGTGGTGGCGGCTCAGTATCCACACAAGCGGCGGCAGCGAAGTCGGAAAGAAGACGGGTTAGGAAGGAAGAAGACGGATTAGAAGGAGGATTAGGGATAATTGGATCTAAATTTGCTCGTAATGGCATATATCATAGAATCACGACTTATAATGGCATGACCCAATTTATCGTTTTATAATGTCAAATTTCAAAATCCGTAGCTTTGTAATGGTATATATATCGAATTTTCCCTTTATTCTAACATGGATCGGTTATCGTACGATGCTTCTGGTCCTGGTCGTTGCGATTGGTGAATGATTCCTTTCAGTTTATTTATAATTGATCACTGCAATTTGGCCCAGGGTCGCATAACTTGCGTTGATGGATTGTGGTAGTGTAGACCCGACAATTATGGTGTCTAATTTCTCATAGAAAATCTGTAAACCAATATGGGAGCCCAATATTCCTACCAGCCCATCTCTGCCCCAGCCATGGGCCCTTAGCCACCGCCCGACCTTGAACGCGACAGCCACCGCCGCCTCCCTCGGCGGCCCGGCCGCCGCCGGCCTACCACCTCCTCGGCTCCTCCCTGACCGGTGACCGCATGACCGCTGCTGCATCCTGGCCCTCCTCCCCGAGACCCCGACCTCAATTGGCTCACCACCGCCGCCTCCTAACCGACCGGTCACCGGCCGTCCGCGGCTGCAGGCTACCTGCTCTGCTCCCGGTAGGCCGGCTCTTCTGGAGGCAGTGGACGCCTCCGGCGACGAGCGACTCGTAGGCCCGTCTCCCTGCCCTGGCTTCCGGCGTCCTGGCCGGCCGCGACCGACCAACAGCGACAGCGACCAGCGCCTCCCTCCGGCCTCCGACCCTCGGTACTGCTCCGCTCACAGCCTCACAGCTCTACTTGTGGTTTGTGAATTTGCCCCTATTTTGGAATCCTGTATCCGCCTCTGCCTAGGGGATCTCTTTAGCCCTGTTTTCTTGCTTGTGTATGCGCAAAGACGTAGAATCTTGTCATGCTTTCTGCTGCGTCGCCTCATTGGAAATTGGAATTGAGCAGCAGAATGAGTTGGGCACAGATCGAATGTGTGTCTTCTTATATCTGTACTGCATTTACTGATTGGATAGTCATTGTTCAATCAGCGAGCCATTTCAATGACAGAACCTGGCAAGCTCTAACGCTTGTTAACTTCATGCTCTGTTGTGTGCATTGTCCATGGCAGGCAAATGCTTCTTGTTGGAAGATTTTGTACAAGATCCTGTCCAGCCCGTGCTATATCTTCATTACTCGTGGGTCCACGACATCTGGTTTCTCATCCCAGCCAACATTGCTTGGAACATAAGTTTCTTGGGACAAATCGTGCTGTTAATAATAATGACAGATTCTTGAAAGTGAAGTTGCATTCCGGTAGTTGTGGCCCTTGCTTTTCCACTATCACTGAAACAGTTCTGGTTCAAGCCCGTGACCCATCTCAACTAGCATTGGAGATAGAGAATGCAATTGATCAGCAGAGGTTTGATGATGCATGGCGAGCGTATGAGAAGCATGGTCATATGGATGGACTTCCAAGAAAGTCTGTGTTGAGTAAGATCATCACTGGTTTGGCAGAAACATGTGATCCTCATTGGCTTAATCAGTCCTACAACGTGGTCAATCATGCATTTGAAGAGAAGTATGAATTGTTGGAGAAGGATCCCCTAATTTACCTTTCTCTCATTCTTGCACGATGCACTCTTCCTAATCTTGCTATAAATGTTGTGAGGAAGTTGGTAAAAATGGAATCATACCCAGTTGTTACAGCATGGTCGGCAATTGTAGCACATATGTGTCAAACTGCAACTGGCGCATTTCTTGCTGCTGACATGGTAATGGAGATTGGGTACCTTTTCCAGAATAATAGAGTTGATCCACGGAAGAAGAACAACCGACCATTACTTTTAATGAAGCCCAATTCATTTACCTTCAACATAGTTCTCACGGCATCCCTCCTGTTTGGAACCACAAGAAAAGCAGAGCAGCTTCTTGAATTAATGCCTAAGATAGGGGTGAAACCTGAAGTTAGCTTGTTGACTATTATGTCTTGTATATATGAAAAGAATGGGCACAGAGATGAGATTCAGAAGTTGAAGAGGCATGTTGATGAGGCGTGTGGTCTTAGTGAATCAGAGTTCAGGCAATTCTATGATTGCCTGCTCTCTTGTCATTTGAAATTTGGGGATTTGGATTCCGCAGCTGATATGGTATTGGATATGCTTAAAAAGGGTAAGAATGCAAAACGTTCACTAGAAGCAGCTAAAGCAGTTCTTGAGGCAGTTGAAAATAACAAAGTTTATCTCCCTCACGGGAACAACAGCCCTGAAAAATCAGGTTCCTCAAGCAAATTTGTATCTACTGATTGGCACATGGTAAAGTATGGTTCTTTCTTGAAAGATAAAAGCTATGCAAGGCTTGAATTGGAGGCGAGAGAATTACTCAAGCTATTATCAGATAAGCTGCAGGAACAGGTTGGACTAGTAAAATCTGAACATGGTATCCTCCATCCAACTGAAACAATGTATGCCAAGCTTGTTAAAGCTTTCTTGAAAGCGGACAAGATCAGTGCGTTGGCATCTTTTCTTGTGAAAGCGAGCAAAGAGGATTCTCCAGTCTCTACTGAAAATTCTTTTGTTGTTCAAGTGATAAATGCATGCATTTCTCTTGGGTTATTAGAGCAAGCACATGACCTTCTTGACGAGATGACATTTGCTGGAATTAGAGTTGGTTCTTCTATTTATTCATCACTCCTAAAAGCCTATTGCAAGGTGGGTCACCATGAAGATGATATAACCTCACTTTTGAAGGATGCTCAACAAGCAGGCATTCAGCTTGACGCAAGCTGCTATGAGGATTTGATACAATCCAGAGTGCGTCACAATAACTCAACAGGTGCCCTCCATCTTTTTAAAGACTTGAAGAGCTTGAATGTTTTGAAATCTGGTCAGAAGGAATTTGACATGCTATTGCAAGGCTGTGGTAACAATGAAGATGCTTTGACAACTAAGCTAGTGGAGGAAGTCAAAAGTGGTCATATGGTTAATCATGCTATTCATGACTGGAATAATGTTATCCATTTCTTCTGCAAGAAGAAATTGATGCATGATGCTCACAGAGCACTGGACAAGATGCGGGCTTTGGGCCACACACCAAATGCCCAAACTTTTCATTCTTTGATAACTGCTTACGCTGCCATTGGTGGCAAATATGTGGAAGTGACTGATTTATGGGGTGAAATGAAAGCCTTGGCCAACTCAAGCTTAATGAAATTTGATCAGGAGCTCTTGGACTCTCTGTTGTATTGCTTTGTGAGAGGTGGTTTCTTCCTTCGAGCCATGGAAGTTATAGAAATGATGGAAAAAGGGAAGATGTTTATTGACAAGTATAAGTATAAGTCCTTGTGGCTTAAATACCACAGAACATTGTACAAAGGTAAGGCTCCTAAGGTACAAACAGAAGCACAACTGAAAAGGAGAGAAGCAGCATTACATTTTAAGAGATGGATTGGGTTGACATGACAGCACGAGATTTTTAAAGCACTACAATATGACAAATGACAGCTGTTTCTATTAGTTGTATGTCATAGGAGATGTTCTGGCACCATCTTGGTTGGATACATTGTATGGACACCTCTGATAATGCAGATCTTTGATCCATTCTCCATCAGAACAGCTAATTTGTAACTCCATGAGCTTTCTAGATGAAATAAGTGACAATTGGGCTACATTTTCAACATGAATTTTCCAGGGAGGGTCTAGTGAGTGAGGCCTATAATCACTGTTGTTTCATTTTTCTTTTCATAGTTAGGTGTATAATTTTCACTATACTTAAGGTACTAGACTGTCATAGATAGATTTACTTTACTAGTGCACCACATATACTAAATGCAAGATGTTCGGAAACTTTTACATTATCATACATTCAAATATATGTGCACACACAGCGGCATCCATTTATGCCTAAGGCGTTGGTCATTTGATGATGATTAGATGGTGCCATACAGAAGTGAAGTAATATGTTTCGTCATTCTATGAGCACTTCTTAAATTACCCACAGAACATTCCCATATATCAAGATATGTATGAGGTTAAATGCTCAAGAAATAGGTTTTGTCATTTTTAGAAAGTAGAACATAGCATTGCAGTGCGAGCTTTAAATTGTTGGAAGGTGTACTTGTTGGTGCCTTCAACATGGGGTCGTGATGTGACGTTCGGCCAGCATTACGCACGGCAGCACGCTGAGCCTGTGCCTGACTTGGTCGGCTTGGTGATTTAGGCCGGTTGCGGCTGGGCCAAGGAGGGAATGTTTTGGTTACCAAATAAAGGAGTTTAGGATAATCATGAGTCAGTTGGGTTATTTTCTTAATTAAGGTATTTTTATGTTTAGTGTGAGGCTATATTAGCCGCGTCAAGGAAGGGAATAAAGATTAAGTGGCAGATCTTTTGTTGCTTCCCATCTCTCTCTCATTTCCTCTCCCTCGCGCCGTACAGCAGCGGTGCTGTTGTGTTCCACCACCTCCGCAGATGGCACCGTCTCGTCGCCGGCCAAAGCCATCGATTGTTTAAGGTCTGTGCACAATTACTTCCTCCATAATCGTGCACATACCACGTGACCTGTTTGTGAGCGTGCTACTTATTGGTAGTGTTTTGAGGCTGTATATCTTCCTGCTTTAAAATCTTGTGTCATTAGAACTCTATGATCAATCACACTCCTTAACCTATTATATGTTTATGTTAGTGACACTCTTTAGTTCTAAGCTTTCCCTACTTTGTTCTCTGGCTCTGTTTACTCATTACAAGCAAGTCTATTTATTGGCGCATCATAATTGCACATTTATGAAAACATTGCATGGAACATATATATTATCATAGAAAACTCTCATTCTATAAATTATTAGCATGGAGATGTCAAAAAATTGGCCGTCCACATGCAATTAATGTATGTACATGGCATTTCACATGGCCTCCTCTTTTGTTTCTTCCATTAGAACCATCATGCCTTATTTTTCTACCTCCAGCGTGGGAAATTGATTCAGACTAGATTAGTGATTGCATCACAATGCAATTGAAACATGAAGTACCCAAAAAAATCGAGGGAACTTTATAAATATATGAAAACAATTTGTGGAGCTCTTTAAAAATTCAGATACTGTGAAGCTCAAAAGTCAAAATACCATATCTAGATTTTGTATGGATACAGGTTGCACCATCTGCTGCTGCAGTGAGTACATTCCATATCATGTTGTACCTTAGCATTAAGAAAAAGAACATTTTAAGACATGAAGTTTACAGTTCATACTTGCATCTGATTCTTTATAACTCCACAAATAATTCTGAAGAATTTTTTTTCAAGAATGGTACCAATTTAAATTATTGCATGTTTAAGATTAAATCTTGATCCCAGTGAAGTTCAGGACGGAGAACACCACTTAGCTAATTAAGCTATGAGAATTCGAGATGTAAAAATGTCCATAATCATGATCCGGTCGTTTGCAACGGTTGGCAATAACTGTCAGGTCTGTTTGGTAGGGAGGGACATAAATCCTTTATTAGCAAATCCCTTGTACAAAGTACCAACTGATTTCACTGAATACACATAAACAGGGAAGTCCTATAGCCATTAACCCTTTGCTACCTGCTGCCAAAAAAAGTTCCCTTCCTTCTTTGTCCCTCTGGTGCACTGTACCAAATTTTTTTTTTTTTTTGGTGGGGTGGGGGATTGCGGGGGAGACAACACATGCTTGCACTAGTTCCTTATGAAAACATCTTGTAAATACATTTGTGCAGTTGCAGTGAACCAGTGCAAGGATGATTCAAGTTACAATAGTAACTACCTTGGAATCACTTCAGCTACTAGACAGTGAAGAGATGCATGGCGCAGGTAGGGCTTATGGTAGGGGAAATCTTAATGAGCACAATGCACACAAGATTTCTTACACAGCATATTAGATCTTTGGTGATCTGACTGCATTTGCTATCTACACATTCTGCTAGTCAAAGCTTGACGTGTCACAATGCTGCTACGCAAATTATCTTCATTACACCGCCATGCAGTTAATTTGTTACATAGAACTATATTGATTTTCAGGAATTCAGGGAGAGACAACTCATAAGGTTTGCAGCAAGTTTTTTCTAATTCATTGCCACTTGCTGGCTCCTGAGAGCCTGAGATACCTGCAAAGGAGGAGAATTACTACTGTGTGAGCTCAATGTAGATTGTAGAATGCAGACCACCTTCATTACACCTTAAAATCCAATTTCATGAAAAGAACTTTACAAAACTTCCGATTTGTAAACATTGCCAAAACTAATTTACTGTGTCTGATCATTGCAACACTAGATCCATTATCAAATGTTTGCTGTTTTTGTTGCCTGCTAAATGCTCACTGCATAAGCATGTCTCCAATGTGATAAAGCTAATAGTTGACCTGAATTTAGTACCAGTAAAAGCCTTAAAAAATTGTTGCTGCAGCTTTAAGAACCAAGGCAGACATGTCAATCTAATCATAAATATATATGCGCATATAATATAGAGAAATATTGGTTGCAACTTGCAAACCCATTTCTGAGTGCTACTAATATGTATGCTGTGTTCCTTCTGTCCCAGGGAGAGCAGAATGCATGATTTCATGCCTGAGAGGAGAGAACAGTGGCATTTACTTCGCCGGTCTCCGCCTCCTTTTCTTTCCCTCCAAGCAAAGCTGTCATTCTGAAAGACAAAGGAAAAGGGGTTCTTTCACTTTGCTGCTCAAGTTCATCTCCAATTGCAATGCCGAAGTCCTTTCATTCCAAAAGGTTGATGTGCCTCTTGCCCCTTGAGTGGTGCTGTGAAATGTTCTCTAGCTATGCATACTAACAGAAGATTATTTTTTGTCCAATCCTCTTTGGTGCAGTTCAAAAGGTATTACTAATTTGATCTTTTGAACCACGTCATTAACCATTTGATTGAAAATCGGTACATGGATTTGTGATTTATCATGATTGAACAAAACTCAGTTTGATGTTCTCTAATTTCTTTTGGTCCAGCAGACTGCTAGGTGTTTACACATGTTAAGAACAGCTCATGTGCTCCTCAAGTTGGATATTTCAAAGGCTTTCGATTCCGTTTCTTGGTCCTTCCTATGAGAAGTTCTTTCTCGCTTGGGATTCGGTCATCTCTGGTGTAATATCATAAGCTACCTTCTTTCCACAGCCACCACCCAAGTGCTTCTCAATGGTGATTCAGGGGATTGTATTCAGCACCGTAGAGGCCTGTGGCAGGGGGATCCCCTATCCCCCATGCTCTTTATTCTTGTTATGGACGTCCTGAGCTCTATATTTGATTGTGCAAGTAGAGAGAACCTGTTGCAGCCATTCAGAGTCCGTGGTCTGTAGCACCGAATCTCCTTCTACGCTGACGATGTGGTTCTGTTCCTCCGGCCTGTGACTAGTGAGCTGGAACTTGTTAAACAAACTCTGGATATATTTGACCATGCCTCTGGATTAAGGACTAACATCCAGAAATGCTCTGTTACTCCCATACTAGTGAGCTGGAACTTGTTAAACAAACTCTGGATATATTTGACCATGCCTCTGGATTAAGGACTAACATCCAGAAATGCTCTGTTACTCCCATACATTGTCAAGAGAACGATCTGGCCATCATTTCAGTGCATCTGCCTTGCCAAGTGATGGATTTTCCCTGTAAATATCTGGGCCTTCCTCTCTCTGTTAAAAAGCTGCAAAAATCTGAACTCCGGACCTTAGTGGACAAGGTTGCGGACCATCTCCCAGGTTGGAAGGCTTCCCTTATGAACCGGGCTGGTAGACTTGCCATGGTTCGGGCGGTGCTGTCTTCAACTTCTATTTATCAAATGATTGCTTTGGACTTACTGAAATGGGTGATAAAAGCAATTGATAGAATAAGAAGAGAATTTCTTTGGAAAGGGAAAGATAAGGCTCAGGGTGGAAATTGCATTGTGTCTAGGCAAAAGGTGTGCAGACCGCTGCATTTGGGTAGTCTAGGAGTTCACAACCTTTATTTGCAAGGGTGGGCACTTCGCATTACATGGCTGTGGTTACAAAAAACGGATCCTAACAGACCTTGGGCAGGACTTCAATTTCATGTGTAGCCAAGTGCAAAAGAACTTTTTGATATGGCTGTGGTGACTGAGGTGGGTAATGGCCTCTCTACTAAATTCTGGAAAGATCGTTGGCTGCAAGGGAAAACAATAGCTGAGATTGCCCGTAACATTGTTCCTTTACTTTCTCACCGTATTGCTAAGCAGAGGACAGTGAGCCAAACGCTGGGAAATGGGCAATGGATTGATGATATTCAAGGTTCACTTTCTGTTCATGTCCTTGCTGATACCCTGCATCTCTGGGATTTTTTGAACAATGTCAATCTACAGCCTGATGCCTCTGATCAGCACTTTTGGAAGCTCTCCCACACTGGGGTTTACTCAAGCAAATCAGGGTATAACACGTTCTTTGAGGGATCCATCAGCTTTGCTCCTTGGAAGCTAATTTGGAAATCTTGGGCACCCCTACGCTGCAAGTTTTTTATTTGGCTTGCTGTGCTCAATAGGTGCTGGACTGCTGCTGCGCGCTTAGCGGCGTGGTCTGTCTCACCCAAGTGTCTGCCCCCTTTTCGATCGGTCTGACGAGTGTATCCAGCATCTTCTCATTTCTTGTGTTTTCATAGGACAACTGTGGTTCTCTATTTTCAGTGGTTTCGGGGTACATGACTTAGCTCCTCAACAGTCTTCTATCTTCTTCTCCAGATGGTGGCTTCGGATAATCAAAGGTGTTTCTTGTGGCTTGGGAAATCTGGAAACACCGTAATGACTGTGTTTAACAATGCCCCCCGGGCAATAAGCACTGTTTTACAGATGGTGGAGGAGCAAGGAGCCATCTGGTGCGAACTGGAGTTATGAACCTAAGAAACTTGTTCTTGGGTTTGGTCTAGTTTGGTCTTTTTGTCCCATTTGGCCTGGTGGTGGTCTGCATTGGTCGTTTTCCCTGCTGACCAGGTAGTCCTTGTTTTTGTTGTTGTCGTTGTTTTTGGTTGGGTTGTTGGATGGTGGCTGCTGTTTAGCTAGCCTCCTCCTGTAGACCTTCCTGGCCTTTGTATCCTTTCTTTTGTTAAATGAAATGCAGCTCTGCTGCATTTTCGAGAAAAAAAAATGATCTCTAATTTCATGGACCCAATTAAAAAACCATAATCACACCATTGGAACCAGGGGCAGAGGATACAAATTCATCTGTATTCTCCTTCCTATTGTGATGGATGTGCCTTTTCTATTTGCATCTGATTAATTTTCCTTTTTTTGCTAAGTGCGGAGATATTGTATGTTAGCTATTTATTGGTGAAGTCGTAGGCCTCCTTATGGTTATGGTGACGGTGGCTATGGGCTAGTCTATGGCTTTCTTTGCCCTGGAAGGTGAAGGTGCTGATATCACTACTTTTCATGCCTCGAGATTCGGGCAAAATCAAATGACATGTGCTTTGCTCTTTTCCTCTCCTCGTGCATGCGTACTTGTGAGCCAATTGATGGTGTTTTTGCACGTAGTTGCCACAAACATAGGATGGCAATCTAGTTTCTAGCAACTTCACTATGTATCCAAGATCTGAGATCTTTGCTTTTTCCATGCCACTGATTTCTTCATGAAAATAATAATAATCACAAGACATTGAAATGCCATGTAATGTACTTATTGGCTGGTGCATGGTCTTAGGACACAGGGTGAAATTTCTGACCTGGGTGTGGTGATCACATAGCTGCAAGCAGCTAGGGCATGGTGCCGTGGAAAGAGCAGCAACCCCCTGCTATGAGTCATGACCATCTGTGGCACTCCCCAATCATTAGCACAAGACACAATCAACTCAGAACTGCATGCAAAATCAGAGTAGTGGCTATGCTAGGTGAAAAGGAATTGGGTGGTGGATCATGAGTTCTTGACAGCATGTTTTTTTTTCCCATCCATGCATGAGCACCAACCTACCATCATCTGCTACACTGTCCATGTGATTGTCTGGCCTGGCCCCATGCAAATGTACTGTTACTTTCGGTTATTTGTTATTGCCCTAGATGGCTTTAGAGTTCTAGTAGGCTAGATAGCTAGGGTTACATGGATTCATATCTCCTCTCTCATATCAATGGTCATGCCTCTCTTTGCTTTTCTACAATCACTTCCATGCCCAAAGGATGCATTGTCATAACTCAACCATGTGTTGCCCCCATGCTGATGGAGGCCTCCACTGACCTCAGGCTTGAGCTTACCCGGTAAACGCTAGCACGCTACCATTATCCACTTGAGTAGAAGAAGAAATTTCTTGAGCGAAAGAGGTAGGAACGTTGCCATTCCATTAAAGAAGGAAATTTTTAAAACGTATTATTAATGTATGTTTAGCATATAACACATAATATTTGATGGCATCCTAGTAATCCAGACAGTTTGGTAGGTTCAGTCAAAATTTTCAGTTTCTTTTGCCCCAAAAGTGGTTAAAAGAACACTGCCATTTGTGCCAAGAAAATCCCCTTAGCCCTGAGGTGCAAGGATCCATCAGTCAGTGACAAGATCAGTGCATACCTACAATTATACAGTACCATGCGTCCATCTCTACAACCAATACGCTTCTTTTCAGGCAGCAAGGGCTATCTTTAGTTACATAACACTGTTGTCATGAAAAGGAGTATAGTTTGCAAGGCTGCAAATGTGCATGGTTATAGTGAGCCTTGTTGGAATATTGGTGCTTAAGCGCCAGAGAAGTGTTTGGCCTTCTCATAACTAGGAATGCTATTTCCTATCCTTGATTTGTCTTCCTTCTTCAGTGAAAATGGTTCAGGTCCCTAAGAACCAGAGGAACCAATTCGATGGTCTCATCATCTTCGTCTCCTGGAATGTATGGATGAAGCATAACGAGCGGATTTTCCAAGTAAAGCTCCGTGATGTTGTGCAGGTCCTTCAGATCATTAGGTAGGGCTTTGTTGATTGGGTGTTGGCCTTCGGGTTTGATGACTTTGGCTGAGTAGTTCTTTTCCTTGTTCCTTCTTCTTTTCCTCTCTTCTAGGTTTGTTCTTGGTAGTTTTTACTGCCTTTTGGCTTGGTCTTGTTCTCAACCTGTACCTGCTTCCTTTTGCTCTATCTTAATGGAAACGGCAGAGCCACTGCCTTTGGTTAAAAAAAAATTGGTTCAGGTATTTTACCAAGTTTTTCGCTAAACATTGTGTGAGCAGATTTCAAAATGCGCACCAAAAGAGAGAGAACACAAACAAGGACATGCAGCTATTGGTTCTTTGCTCCAATCTTTAAGGTATTTTATTGTTTCATGTAAACCTGGATTTCACCTTGTTACTCACTCATGGCTCAAAATCAGCGGCAGCAGCAAATAAGAAGTTCGATTTCAGGATTGTTCGAGTTTGATCAAGTTTTGCATTTGCACTGCTGTACATATCCATAATGGATTGCTGGATGTCTGGATCTCATTTCGTCAGGATGTCATGAGAGCTGACTCCGCAATTGCTACCAGTACAATCTCAGCCTCTCAATTTACACTAGATACTATGAATGCAAAAGCAATTGTTCCATGATGGACTGAAGGAGTGAGAAGCTCATACACAGGAAACAAGAATTTGAAACGTCTCTGCAGATTCCAGTAACACAGAGGCCTTTTGTGGCTTTCATTCACAAATACTGCCTCCTGCAAACAACAGCAAAAGGAGGGAAAGGAAGCAAGGGCAGTCGGCAGAACACATTTTCCTGCAGGGTTAAGGCTGGAATGTGACTAGTAGCCTTTTCTGTCAGCTCACTCATCAGGCAATGTTCCTACGGCAACAGACGATGATCATGACTTAGTTACACTTGCTTCTTTTTCCATCCAGGGAAATGAGTATGGATATTGCAGGCATTCATGACCCCTTTTACTGCTTTCAAAAGCCAAGAAAAATAAGAATTGTACAAGCCAACCCTTGTTGTTTCGTTTACTGTCTGAAAGAAACCAAAGAGAAGTGAAGAAATTGTCCTACATTGTACACAGGGAAAAAAAAACTTGCGCATGCTCTGCTGCTGACTGCTGTTGTCTGGCATGCATATCTTTACTTTGGCCTAAGTCATCTGGGCCTCAGATTGAACGGCCAGTACTATCTGCTCATCATATGGGTAATGCCCTTGATATTAAATTTTTTTTATTCCTTTTTCTTTATGTTGTCAGGTGAATCTTCTCTCTTCCTACTACCTGCAATCTCTAACTTTGTTGACATCAGAGGGTGACCTGCAGAAGAGAACATCCATTGGCCCATCAGGGCATCAGGTTTCTCAATCACCACCAACGCAGATGTTGTACATGAAACTGGTGTATACCTTGTTTGAACGAGTAAATCGTGAGAGCTGGCTGAAAAAATGAGAACCTCTGAAGATGATCCAGTCTGAAACCCCGAGCCTTTTCTGAACAGAGATTAAAGTGTTGACTGGAAGCAAAAAACTTGGTTTAGCTCAGGCCTTCATGTCTATCAAAAGTTCAACATTATGCTCAGTTGTCTGGCAAACAATTGGCATTGCAATATCTCAGGAATGGAGTTACGTTCTCTGTTCTGTACATCCCATGAGCTGCCCCAAGATTGAATGCTGAAGCTGAAGGTCTTCTTTTCTCCGTTCAATAGAAATTGAGGTCAGTGTATCCATACGGGTTGATGTCAGTGTAACCGTAGGAGTAGGGCAGCAATTCTTCAATGTCCAATTGCGAGCTCGAAGAACTCATCTTCTGGATTCTGCTGTGGTTGATTGATTCTACTTCTGCACTGAACATGCTGTAGACAGGTCTATGGTCCGAGAACCGTGACTCTCCTCGAACATACGATAGCTGACTGAGGCCCCTTCCATACCATAAAATCCGGTCGCACCTGTATTGAGAAGGATGTCTGAATGTTGCTGCACTGTACAAAATATGACAAAATTCTGGCAATGTGCTGTGATTACCATGCTGGGGTTCTCTTCTTCTCCTTCTGGTTCATGTCATCTCCAGCATATCTGTCAGAATTGTTCGAGTACTTATATGTCGGCGGGAAGTATATTCTCCCCTCATTCCACCCTGGGAAGACTCGGCCGCCTCTTTGCTCGCTCCTCAGCTGAAAGAACCAAAATTGACATCTTCTCATCAGAAATTGTTCTTGGACCCTTTCATTTTCCAAACTATTTAAGCTTTGCAACATCACCAAAGCAAAAGAAAGACATGATTTGCCTAAGTCACAAGAAATCTACTATGTGTTTACCGTCCTGAGAATAAAAAAATAACAGGTAAACAAGTTTTTACTGATCACTCACCTGATCTTTCTCCAGCAATGCTTTCCAGTTGCGCATCTCCACAAGAGCCTTCACCGACCGGTACGAAAGCGCTATACGATAGTTGAGGTCCCCGAGCCAAATGATTCGGCTACGAGGAAATTAAGAGTGGAGATAATTAAGGGATGATATTGCATAGCATTCGTCATTCCAAGTTGGCACACAATTAAGTGATGTGTGTCCATGTTAATTAAGGTGCTTGCTTACTCATGCTCCAAGATGGCTTCCGGTGATCTCTCATACTGCCCATATACCATTGGGAACCTTGTTTTCCTCAGGATTTCCATCACATCGGAGTTCCTGCGGTGCTCGTCGCCGTCCTTCTGCCCCGACGTCAGGTGGCTGCAGACGAAGCAGAAGCTTGTTTGGTGCAATAGCATGCTAATCGATATTGAACCCTGGAAAACAAACCCTTTCCATTGGTTCCAAAGCTACTGGATGAAAAATTTTATTTGCCTTCTTGTTTCTTTTCCATCGAGTTTGATCATGATAAAAAGAGAAGGAATTGCACTTGCGCATGCTTGGCTCACCTTGTTTCCAAGATACCCCATCAGTCCTCTCCCAACGCAAGACACCTTGAGGTTTCGTATGTCGCCCTTGATCTCTCTCCGAACCCAAATCATCAGAAACAATCCAACCATCTGCTTGCTCGCAACCAGACAGTACCTAATCCCATTTTAGAAACAAGTTAAAGGCATAATTTTTAAGAAGCAAAGGCTAATCAGACCCCATGAAAAAAAAGAGTAAAAAATGCATTTTAGCTTCAAGATAGATGGAAGGTTGCGGTTGTTAGTGACCTAATAGTGTGGCCACCGGCTGCAGGTCCATTGCTTTCTTCCATGCAGGGTGCAGCGCCGTATCCGTACGACATGGGGGAGAAGACGGTGCTCGGGGAGTAGCCGTCGGCGGCGGCGGTGTCGTCGTCGGACAAGCCGCCCCACCGGCAGTGGGCCTCGTAGTCGCTGGGCCGGCTGCCGTACATGACGCGGTCGTTGACGCTGTACCGGCGCTCCAGCCTCGGCTGCGGAGCGCCGCCGCCGGCGAGGACGTCGCCGTCCATCCGCAGGCTGCGGCTGAGCCCGGACTGGAACGACCGCCGGTGGAAGAAGAAGGACGGGTTGTCCCGCCGGGACGACGACCCCTCGAAGTCGTCGTCCATCTCCGCCACCAGGTTCGGCGCCGGCGACGGCGTCTGCAGGCTCCCCCCGCCGCTGCCGCCGGGTAGGCTGTTCAGCGTCCGCCTCACCAGCGACACCCACTTCCTCGCCGGGCCGTTGTCCTCGGCGCCGAGGACATTGCCAGCGTTCAGCGGGACGATCTCCTGGAACCTGCATGCATGGCGCGCAGCACGGCGGCGACGCCGGTCAGGCCACCCCAAAGAAAGGTGCGCCCCCATGGCCGGCGGCGGCGCGAACACGGCACGTACCCGAGCACGTAGACGTCGGCCGGCGGCGAGGTGTGGAGCCAGTCCTCGAGGCCCAGCGAGCTCGCCGGCGCGCGGCCACCCACGTTCCACGTAGCAGCGAAGATCCTAACCTCGAGATGAAACAACACGGCCGGCATTACACAGATGGGATCGGACGATCGGTCGAGTTCTTGCACCGGCGGTGTCGCCATGGAAACACGCGGCGGCGCGAGCGTAGGCGTAGCTATACCTACCTGTAGTCCAGCGTGACGGTGGCCTCGGCGGCGTCGAGGTCGATCTTGCTGCGCCGCGACCGCTCATGGCTTCCCCTCGACGCCGCCGTCTCTGCAGTGCACCGCGCAAATGCAAAGAAATCAAATTAAACTCAGGAATCAAATCGAAACTCCCAAATTCCACCAGAATCAAATCAAAACGATCGAGCACTGATGCGATACCTTTCCTGCTCTTCTTTGCCGTGCTGGAGTCCCTCCTGGAGAAGCTGCCGCTCATCCACTCATCATCGTCGGCCCCTCCTCCTGCTGCTCCTGCTGCAAGTTCAGATGTTCAGAGCAGACGCTGAAGAAACAAGAAGTGAAGAACAAACAATGGCAGAACGCTGGAAGCAAACCAGAGGCCTCAAAAGACGGGAGCTTTGACTCCCAGCAGCTAAAGAAAGAGACAAGGAAGGTGGCTGATCTCCCAGAGGCAGACGAAGAGAGAGAGAGAGAGAAAGAGAGAGAGGGGGGGGGTGATGGTCAGTAGGTAGAGTGGTACTGACCTCTCCTCGCAGTGGCATCGTCGGCATGAAAGTCATGGGACTTGCCCCTGATGTTGAACCACTTCCTCACAAGGCTCTTGGACCATGACAGCTGCAGCAGCAGCAGCAGCAAGAAAGATTAACCGGGGCAAGATCTCTCGGCATTGCTAGGTGACTGAACTGAACACTGAGTAAGAGTACTTCTCCGTTGCTCAGTGCTCACTCACCTTGCTCTTCTTGCTGGTGTTGCTGCCATCTCTCATTGTTCCTCAGGGTGAGCAACTGAGCACAACACTCATGCAGGCCAAGGATTAATGGTGCTCTCCTCTCCTGTGCAGTAGGATGGCCAGGTGAAGCTAGACAGTCAGGGCACTGTTTGTCTTTCTGTGCAGAAAGATTGTGATTAGATGGGTGTGTTTGTGTGTGTGTGTGAGAGAGAGAGAGAGAGAGAGAGAGAGAGAGAGAGAGTTGTTTGTGGGGAGGAATTTGTTATTGGAACGAAGAGGACAGGATCAGGGGTTGATACTATTGGAGCTGAAACTGTCTGTGGCTGGCCTCCGAAGCAAAGGGGGAGGGGAACTGGGGAAGAAGAAGAAGAATAAGAAGAATGCTGAAGCTGATGAGCGAAATGCGAGTGATGCTACTGCTGTCTGCTACTTCTAGGAGGTAAAGGCCTAAAGCGATGTAGGCGTCTCGGTGTCTGCATTTCAAGAGAGAGAAAGTAAAGCTCAAGAGAAGAGAGAGAGAGTCTCAGTGTCTCTCTCTTCCCCCTCTTAAAAGTTCGAATGCCTCTGGAGCTGAAATCACTCTCATGAGTATACGTGAGCGTGTGCATGCCGTGCCCTCTTCTCTCTCTTCTCGCACACTCTGAAGTGGAGTGAATGCAGCAGTGAAGGCTCGCCAAAAGACCGAAACGTACGGCCCGCTGTTAAATTTTCCGTTTGGCCGAATCCGAAGCCCTTGCGTAGTCGCGTTGCGTGCGGCCAAAAATCCAGCGGAAGCTTCCATGGCTTCTTGTGTACCTGCCGGGTCAAATTGCTCGCCCATTTATCTGCTGCAGGCTGCAGCTACTACGTACTGGCTGACAGGGTGAAACTGACTGTCGAGAACTGCAGTGCTTAATAACTTAATACACCCGGGAGCAAGCTTCTTGTTCTTGGCAGCCTGGGAATTATCGGATCAAAATTAACCAATAGCTTCAAATGGATAATTAATCTACTACCAAACTGATGAAATCAATTAAACATCACAAAGAAGGTAAACAAATTATCAACTAGATCACGAGTTTAAATTTCGGTAAAACAAAAAAATTGGTCTAAGACAAAATTACCAATATTCGCAAAATCTCAGTGAAATTTCACCAAAACAATAATAGAGCTTTTGAATTTTAAACAAAAAAATAGCAAACCAAAGAGTCAAACTATTCGCCTCATGTTAATTTGATCCGCTGTGAACTACCCACAAAGCTACCACGGGTTTTCTAAAAAGAGAAGTTATGGCTTTTGTATATGTTAGTATAAAATCTATTCAATTAAAAAATACTGAAAAATCATGCACTAGATTAGTAAGCCGGATGATAGAACGAGGATAAACAAACTATTGGACTATTTGTGAAGACAGATGGGTAGAACAAGAGTAGCATCTGACCTTTGCATGGAATGGCGATGTGCAATAATATTGGTTAAGATAGTACTCTAATAAAACAAATAAGAAGATCGAACGTAATCGAGACATGGGTTGTATTGTGCAGTCGATTGAGAAGAACAAAATATGGTGAAACCACTATAAACTAGACCTAATGTGATAAAAAGTAGACAAAAGATAAAGGACATGCAAAAGGTCGATTTAATTGATTGGTCAGGACATTTTCGGGAGCCTCATATTTATAATTATTTTTAACCTAGTCGGCTAGGACTCCGACTTCATATTTGATACACGGTCAACCCAATATCTTCCTATTACAGTCAACTGATATCTTCCTATTACAATCTATTATTGTCCAATATATCCAGGCTAAACCTATTCAAACTCTTTCTTTTATATTTGGTCGACTCAGATTCTTCCTTTTATAGCTGATTCAGCCCATATTTCATCCGCCTAAAGCCAATTTCAAAAACTCCAGAATAATTGCCAATGAGAAAATTGCATCATTAATCCCTAAACTTGTTCCGCCTGTGCACATCAATCCGTAAGTATCGAAACCGCTTATTTCAGTACCCAAACTTGCGAAACCGTAGCAATCAGGTCCATAGCCTAATTTTAGACTGTTTTGATTATGTGTACTGCCATGTCAGCGCTACATGGTATTTTTCTTTTTCTTTCTTACTTTTAATGTAGGACCTACGAGAAGCAAGAGAGGAGAGAGACGTAGAGAGGTGGGAGAGTGGGAGAGATGACAAGTAGGTTCCATATTAAAAGTAAGAAAGAAAAAGAAAAATGTCACATAGGCGTTGACATGACAGTACACATCATCAAAATAGCATAAAAAAAATTTGGGTATCTAAATAAGCGGTTTCAATACTTACAGATTTATGTGCACAGGCGGGACAAAGTTTAGGAATTAATGATACAATTTTCTCATTGCCAATTGTCCAAAATCGGGTGTGTCAAATTTAAATGCACAGAAAATTTTGACCGACATTTTATTCCATAATAGACTCAACGGTAATCAATTATAACCGGTGATTTTTTTTTCCCGAAAGATGACATGATGTCTGCCATGGGTATGTGTCATGCATGTTAACACATGTATACATTTTCTCTTGCATATCTCTTGGTCGACTCAGACTAGATAATTTGTTTATGGTGAACTCAGGGGCCTACCCTACCTATCTACCTCCACGAGTGGGCGATAAAGATGTCGGATTAATTTATCTAAAGCTCGCAATCTAGGATTAGACACCCAAAGTTCCCAAGTTGTTAGCTGGTTAATCTAACCATAAAGTACACCCCTGGCAACTAATTAAGCTATATAGCAGTAGTACCATGACAAGGCCCTTCCTGTCTTGTGGGGGAGAGCTTGACCAGGGTCAAAGCAGCTGCAAATGAAATGCTCTTCATTTTTTTTATTAGTATAGTGCTGGTACACCATCTGGGGATCAAGAAGGGCATTAGGCTAATTTAAGAATGGTTGAGTGCATAAAATGTGTCAGCCTAATGGCAGGCCAAGGCTAAGTCTCTCGGCCTAGAAGATTACATGTAAAAGCTGCTCCCTCTTGCATTTGCATGCATTACATAGGAAAAGGGGAACAGTGTAGGATTATCGGTCTCAACAGAAAGAGACCATGCATGGTGATGCTGATTAAGGAGCTCTTAGGCACAATGCTAGTGCTCTAGAGAGTGACTAGGGCCCAGTGGGATGCTTAATTTGGTTGTTGAGCGTGCAGCGCCTTGCTTAACTAATCCGTGAGTCTAATTGGGGTTAGGGGTGTATGAGGATTAGGGGGTGTCGTTCCATAATGAGCGTGTCGCTGGGGGTAGTCAAAACAGGATCTAGGCTTAGGCTTGCACGCATGCTTTTGGCAAAGGGCCCCTCTCCATTTTGGCCTTTCAGTTTCGCAGCCATAGTGTTCGTATTCAAGCCTCTGCCCTTAACTAGGGCTGGAAGTTTAGCTCTAGGGTTTATATTGGACTCATTTACGAAAAAGCACGAGATAACACATGATTTTTAGCTTGCTCCAAAAAGGAGCATGAGCTAAGCCCGTCATAGCTCGGTCGTGGCTTATTGGCATGGCTTGTGGCTCCACCGCTTAAAAAAAAAGGCCCAATTTTCTACTAGCCCTCCACTTGGCTAGCCTAGCCCTCCTTGACCCCAACACAACTGTCTTACTCTCCCCTACGGCAGCGACGTGATGGCCGTCTCCTCCCACAGCAACGGCTCAACGGCGTGGCAGCTTCCTTATTATGCGTGAGTGGCACAACGTCCACATATTCACTAGCAAACATCCTTTTGCATCTTCTAATTTTCTCTGACATTGGCGCCACCCTACTCCCCTTCTGACGCTTTGCTGACACCATGAAGTATTCACCTCCCTAAAAGTGGCTTGTGAGATTTACTGAGCAGGAGTTGAGTGGGTTCTCTAGCTCGCCCATCCAAACGAGCCGAGCTTAGCTTACAAAATGAGACCGAGCACGAATGAGCACTTAGACTCAGCTCGTTTCTACCCCTATCTACAACTACAAGCAAGCGTTGAGGCTAGATGGCTTGTGTGGCCATGCGGAGGAGTGGAAATCGAGCAAAAGTCACTTTTTTTCGAGCTTTTCTAAAACTAGCACATATCAATTCTATACAATTTCATTTGTAGTTTTGAAGTAATTTTATAATCGAGCCTACCGGTCTGAGTCAAGCCAAACCAAAATGCAAACACTTATTTCACCATTTGATCAATTAGAGGGCATCTGAGTCAATTTTGAATCGAGCCAACGAGCTCAGAAACAAGCTTTTTTTCCCTGTTGGTGCTCTTGTGCAAAAGGGAAGTCTTATGTTGTCATGGAATCGACGATAGGGCATATTCAATTTGAAAAAATGCTAAACATTTTGTTTTTAAGTTCAATTTTTAATTGTGATATACCTATAAAAGTCCTTCAAAATGACAAATGAAGCAAACCAGCTTCAAAAGGTATATTTAAAAACCTCTAGAAATTCATCTTAACATCCATCTGAGTCTGACTTATTTATTTAGCTTGGACACTTCAAACATTCACTTAGGCCCTCTGTGGTTCAATGCTCCGGTACAGTTCTGGTTCAGCTTGCAAAATTTATCATTTTTGTACCGGTCATTCACTGCAACATTTTGAGATATTTTTCAAGCTTTTGTGTGTGTGTGTGTGTGGGGGGGGGGGGGGGTTCTCAACGATCTGAAAATATTTTAAAATAAAATTTTTAGCCTTTTCGAGTCTCTCTTCAAAGGTTCTCAACTTTTCAAACTACAACAAAAATCAAACCACAACCGTGAATCAAAGAGACCTTAGTCATGTTAATTTGGGGATGTTTAACACGTGGCAAAGGGGGTGACTTACGAAGCAGGGGCAAATCGAAATACAGTCGCTCACCCCTATCTCTACACACACTCATTTCCCCCTCCCATTCTGTTGCCTTGCCTGCGAGACTCTCAGGAAAGGGATGTGTCCATGGAAGACGAGGGAGGGGGCCGAGGGGCCCATCTCCCTTCTGCGTCGCTAATCATCACCTTCTCCTCCTCCCTCCTTTGAACCGCTGCATGGCTGCAGGCATATGCATGCATGCATGCTGCCCTCTCCCTCGCTGCTCTCATTCCTCGCTTTTGTCCCACATGCATGAATGCACTCCGCCGAGCCGACCTCCCTCCCTTGCAGTGTGGAGTGGGGCCCCTCCCTCCCTCTCTCTCTCGTGCAGGTGGGCCCCTCCCTCCCTCTCTCTCTCATGCAGGTGGGCCCCGACCCTCCCGCATCAGGTGGGCATGGGCCCCGCAGGCCGTGGCGCCATCGAGCATGTCGGCGGAGAAGAGGGCCGCCGGCCTGCCGTCTTTCTTCGCCGCGACGCTTTCCATCGCATCATGGTCCAGTCCATGCATGGCCTGCTCACCGACGCAGCAGCCGGAGATGGAGATGCATCAGTGTGGCTACCTAGCCATCTGCGCCCTGATGAGAACATGCTTCACTGAGGCAAGCATCTGTGCCTGACGAGTCACGAGTCCATGGTTTCTTTCCATGATGAAAATTACAGCAAAGGATTGTTAGAAAATGATTACAGTAGATTTTGATCGTAGCCAATAATACCACTATTGTATAGCTGTAGATCATTAAGCGAGAAAAATGGTGGTGCAGGTGGTGGATCATCCGAGGTAGGCTTTGCGAGGCTGAGCAGCTCCGGGTCAGGTTTTATCCAACCATCGTTCGCTTTCTGCCCCGCTGCCTCACTGTGAGATTGCAGAGAACAGAACACAGGTCATGGGGGCCCACACCTCCCACACAAGCACAAGGCAGCAGATATTATGGAATGCATGCTTTTTACGGAAGGGCCAGCACGGCGTCTCATACCTTGAGCTAACTTGTTTGTAGTGGAACACCATTGCTTTGAAGCTTTCCTGTATGCCGAGAGGATCTTCTCCATCTGGTTCGTCACAAGAAAGGATGATGGTCATCCACAAAATCAGAACAGGGCAACAAATGCATGCGACACAAGGCTAAACCACTAACGAACTCGGCGTACACCTCGCCCCAACTCCCTACATCCCTTTTTTATGCATGCACACTCCAATTCGGAGGGGCCACCGTATTGTCTGTGTAGGCTTTCTCATTACACGACAAGATTATCTTTCAAAAGAACTGTTTCTAATAAGGCATCAAGCTGGAAAATCACAGAACTTCACAGACCCAAAACTAAGTTTTCTGGAAATAAAAAACCTGCTCTAAATTGGGGGTATCAATTCAGATACTTGGATGGCATTTCAGATCAATTTTTTTTTCAAATTCTTACTCGATTGTATACAAACAGTGCATAAATCTTTTCATCCAAATTCATATTCTCATTTCCGTAAGGAGGTAGGTAATACACATAAAATCTACACATTCATTCTCTGACAATTTTGAGGTTTTGGATATTCAGGTAATTGGGCTACAATTCAGATATCCATTGGCACCCAACACAAAATCCCAAGATTTGTTCAGGATAAATGGAGTAGCTGAACTTTAACCACTTCACAGGAAAATTCATCCACATCAGTCTTCCACCAATTGCAGAATAACAATAAATCAAGACTAAATGTTGACAGTTGACCAAACATTTCATTGATAGATGAATCTAGCCTAATGGGAAATTTAATATTTAGCCTCTATCATCTATGGCTTAGCCCCATATACAAGATTTGTACACCATAATTAAGTGTCTGAGCCTCTGTCGAAGGACATAATTCAGAAAAAAAATGTATTGTTCAGCAACAACTTTAAATTATCGATGTTCAGAGCACTAGTAATATTCAGAGAGCAAGTATAAACAAACAAAAAATAATATTAGTGTCGTTTGTGCAATTCCCTTACCACATCCCCACATGACGAATGCATGGAAATCAAAGCTCTCTCCAGCACATATAAGTCCACCGCTTTATCCTCAGGAATAGTTGATATGAAGCTCAGTCCAAAATCAATAAGAATCTGGCATATTCAAACACATGGCATTTTTTAAAAAAAACGACATGTAACTCTCCTGTTCTCCCTAGCTTATCTTATTTGACTTATGTACTTATATAGCTTATCTCATAACTTCAACAGTTTCCCAAGGTAGCCTCAAGAGTTGGGTCCTCTTTGTTTGACTTGTATTTTAGAGCTTTTAGATACGCATTGGAGATAGAAAAAAGACAGATTGAAAAACCAAACTATTTGTATTTTAAATGAAGATAAGCAGATAAGCAGATAAGTTGGATAAGTCAAATAAGCTGAATAGAACAGGGCAACTTAAAACCCTGGTCTGATAACCTATGATACCTGGATACGGTTGGAAACCTGCGTATCCGTATCCCGACACGTATCGGATACGGATACGTATCGGATACGGCCGGATACGTATCCAGGACGTATCGGCAATATTTGCCATTTTTAATTAATTAGAAAATGCTCGATACGCTGTGGATACTGCGGCGACACGGGTGGGATACGTCCCAACCCATCCATATTGGGCCGACGCCCCCAGCCCGCAATCACTCGCTGGCTCGCTGCTCCCCAGATAGTCGATCCTTCGAACCTTCCCCTTGTTACCCTAGCCGCCGCCGTCGCCCAGCCGCCACCGTCGCCTGCATCTGATGGAGGGGAGGTCGCTGTCTCCCGCATCTGGAGGAGCAGGGGAGGACGCCGTCGACACCCGCATCTGGAGGAGCAGGGGAAGTCGCCGCTCGAGCAGGGGAGGTTGCCGTCGACGCCCGCATCTGGAGGAGCAAGGGAGGTCGCCGCTCGAGCAGGGGAGGTCGCCGTCGACGCCCGCATCTGGAGGAGCAAGCAGCGGAGACCCCGACGTCCGACACTAGTACATCCGTACATGGTACTCTCTCTCTTATGTATCTCATGGTACTCTCTCTCTTATCTATCTCTCTCTTCCTCCCTCTATACTATGAGCAGTGAGCATTGAGTAGAGAGCTGTCAGATGTGAGGCCGATGTTCTCTCTCTGTGTGAATATTAACTTAGAGTTTGTGCTATCACTTTTTTTTTTGTGAATGTGTGATGAGCCGATGACGTGGTACTGTGGTACTGGTTGTAACTCTGTAATTTTCTTTTCCAGCAAATGGAAACCGGGTCAGGACAGGGAGTCCCTCTATTGGTTTTTGAAAAATTATATATATATATATAAACGTATCCCCGTATCCTAGTTTTTGAGAAATTGCCGTATCGCGGTATCGCCGTATCACGTATCCGTATCCGTATCCCCGTATCAGGGCAACATAGCTGATAGCTCAAGAAAGAAGATCTATGAAATTAGACAATATGACAGAAAGGATATTGTACAGACCAGTTGATTGGTGCTGTTCTTGATTATCATATTTGAAGTGGTCAAATCACCATGAACCAGACCTCCATCATGCAGTTTCCCAACAGCATTCCCTATCTGTGTGGCAATGTCATTGAGACGTTCCTCATTAATCCCATCAGATCCAAATCCAAGAAGTATATCCTTCACAGACAAGCCATCCACATACTCAAAGGTCAATGTATGCAGAAGTGGGTCCACAGCATAAAGAACTGGGGTAGGAACACCAAGCCGTCTTGCTTTGGTCATGCATCGAGCTTCCTACACATGTAAAGGAAAAAAAAGTTAAGACAAATTTCAAATAAGCATCAGTTGTTATGTGCAGAACTGCAGATGTGTTGGTTAAACGTTGCAACTTAACATATGACAAGTCAACCAATAATTTATACCCTTGAAAGGATATGGAACTTTGTCATGGATAATCAAAATAAAATGCTACGCCCATATTCAAACTTAACTATTGTATCCTTCATTTAACACGAAGGAAATAGGAAAAAAAAATCTGCGCAAAGAAAAGAACTGATATCAACACAGAAGCATGTTTGTTAAAGAGTGTAGGAAACTGACAGCGTTTAAGCGTTTTACAGTAAGCTTTGAGTCCAACAATGGGTGCCGGTACTTCTTTGAAAAGCGCTCTTTGATTACACACTTCTGTCCAACAAATGTCGAAACAAATACCCTCTGCAAAGAAGCAAGCAAGCTATTGAACATGCAAGTAAAAGTAGATAATGCAGCTAAATATCTTTTGAGTTTTGACTCACTCCTTCTGCCCCCTGCTTCAGTAGTACACCAAAATCCTGTTGCTCCTGAGTTGTGTCCATTATGTCTAACATAGACTTGAAACAAACTGCAATGGAGAAAGTAAAAGGGAAAAATGTGATGCAAATATTTGAAAAAGAATCGTGATAATATCATGCTTTGTAATAAACAACTGTGGCATCAGGTCAACAAGACTATTTCATTTCCATACAATTAAAATGAACAGCCTTTAAGTGACAATAACTGAATGAAGTAGCAAACAAAAGCAACAATTTCATTACTTAAAAACAAGTATATGCATGCCTTTAAACACAACAGCTAGTCATGCAACAGTTTCCAAATTAATTTGAGGTTGTTAACTTGTTATAATCAACTGCTAGAATAATGTTTAACATTTGGATTCCTAATAACATCTAATAATGGTCATCTTTACATAGTCCCAAATCAAAGAGTTACAACTAATTTACTCAAGCTAAGTAGTCCCATAGTACCTAAACTCCCTACTTCTTCCTCACAGTTGTAATAGCAGTGCTCTTCTTCTTAATTGCTCCAACAGCAGTAATCTTCTTTTTTTGTGCTGAACAAACTGGTTTGAAAACATCTGTCTTCAAGGGATCTAATAGATCCTCTGAGCATCCTAACACAAGGCCACTCTTTATAGCATCATCCCACAGATCCTTTCCAACCTCAAATCTTCCATTTCTACAAAGTTTTTCTATAAGCAGATCGTAGGTATGCGTGTCCGCCAACTCACACCTCTTCATAAGTTTGAACATATTGAGAGCATGGTCTACTTCCTCAGTTCCACAAAGGATGCCTATGAGGCCATGAAAGAACTTTGCGGTTGGAAGCACCCCACTTTCAAGCATATCATCTACAAGTCTTTTCCCTCTAATAATTCTCCCTGTCAAATAGAGGACCCTAATCACAAGGAAGTAGCTAACCCAGTCAGGGGAGCACTCTGCCTTTCCTTCTCTCATCAAATAGAGAATTCTGTATGCTTCTTTTACCCTTCTTGCTCGGCCCAAACAAGAAAGTAGGATATTGAAGCTAGATACAGCTGGGGTGACACCACAGAACCTCATCTCTGCTAGAATATCCATAGCCTCCGGAACAAGGGCAGAGGGATTGAACTTGAGGTTTCTATGGCATATGCAATGAAGAAAATCGTTGAAGGGCAGTAAGCCTAATCGGCTACCTGAGGACTTAATATCATCAAGGACTCTCCTAGCTTCCTTAGCATTGCCATGGACACACCACCCATGAAGGAGGATACAATGGACAATGCCAGCCATGGGCTCTACCGAGAGCTCACTCTTGTGATGCCACACAACACCCTGCGCCTCCCGAGCATGTCCCTTCATACACAGTGCCTGGACCATGGCAAGGCTGCTTGACCATGTGCCTTCCCCTCTAACACCCACACCTTGCTCAGGCAGCAACCTACCCTTCTCCAAGCCTCGAAACAACCGAACGGCCTCATCCTCCTTGCCCGCCTTGACAAGAGCCTCGACTACAATGGTAAATGTCTGTGGAGACATCCTCCGCTCATCCTTCTCCGCATCGCCAACAGCAATTCTCATCGCAGTGAGGTCGCCCATCCGAGCAAGCACCCCAATCGCCCTATCGAACGCATCGTCTCCCATTCCCCCGGGATTCTTGGACTGGCACCATGACAAGAACCGCAGCAGCCTCCTGCCAGAACCACCCCTCTCGCTACACGAGTCGATCACCCACCGGACCAAAGCCGGCGAGACGACCACGTCCAGGCGGTCGAGCCTACTGCCCACCTCGTCTAGGCTCCCCGTCCCGGAGCACACCACGTCGCGCAGCGCCTCGCCATCTTGCGGCGCGACGGAGCACACCGCGCGACGGATTTGACGGTGGCCCGGGCCGAAGGCAACCATCGATCTCCTCATCACCGCCGCCATCATGGCCGACGACGCTACTGGAAGGAGGCACGGCTAGGTCTGGTGCAGAGAAGGGGGGGGGAACGGTGGGTGGTGGTGTGAAACGGAACTGACCAATTGGATAGATCGTGCCGACCACGACGCTTCTCCGGGTGGCGGGCGGCGCAGAGGGAGGGACCGTGTGGACGCGAGGGGATGGCGGCGGCGGCGAGGTTAGTTTGTGAGCGCACGGAGGAGCCTGTGGCCTGTGGGAGTCTGAACCCTAGATAAATCTTTGGGGAAGATCCGACTGTGCCACTGCGCAGTAATAAGCAGTGGTGGAGCTAGGAAATGGGAAAAAAGGAGAGCTATAAGCAGTGAGAAAGGACAGAATTGAGAGGTTGAGCAGTTGTTCTTTTCGGCGTATCCTATCATTGCGCATTACTGCAGCAAATTTTATTATTTTTATATAGCTTATATTTTATTATAATTTATGACGATTTTTTCGTGGCTTTTAGTAGTCCTTCCAAAAATGATAAAACTATTTTTCAATTATTTTTCTATAATGTTTAAACCTCTTTTTTAGTGTTCTCAAATTTGCTACAGTAATACGCCAACGCAACGATACGCTGAAAAGAACATTGTCTGAATGCTTTTATTGATCATTGGATTTTGTTACAATGGACAAAACCCTTTATTAGAGTACAAATAGGTGCCACAAAAAGTCACCTTTTTAGTAGACACCCTTTCATAATTTGCTTATTAATAATATTTCTTAACACCCCCATTAGGCAAATTAGTAATATGTATATGTCCTAAAAATCTCCTTCTGAAAACTCATCCAAAAACACAATGGGAAAAATGGATGAATGAAACTTTACATTGTATAAAAACAATGTATTTATATTGCCTCGTTAAAACCTTCGTATATGAATTTTTTTAAGGAAATTAATGAAGGAAAAGAGGGCAATATATGATCCTCAAGATCATAAATAAAAGTTTAGAAACTTCCCCTTTAAGCCCTAAACTTCGTAATGCACATGTCTTATTAAAACTCCTTCCAAAAGCCCATTGGGAAAATGGATGAAGAAAAAAAAATGCAACGCATATGAATACAACCTTACCATGAGAAAACATTTAAAGAAAAAACTTATTAAGGAAAAAGAGTAAAATATATGATCTCCAATATCACACAATGGGTTATAGTTCAGAAGTTTTCTCTCCGTAACTCTGCAATATAAAGTAATCTTATTTCAAATAAGAACTTGGCGAATAAATCTTTCATAAATAATTCACATGACTTCATCACCCTCGCAGAGTGTGTGCGGAGGAATATATCCTATTATATTGCCTTTGTATAACCCATTTCATTTATACAATACAAGACATATTATATTTTTAGATTAATAACAGAGTACCAATTCCAATAAATTTTATATGACTTCACATATAGCAAATTATTTGTTTTAACCATATTTATTCATATGGTGTCTTATATAATGCAATACCACTTGGTGGAAGTGACCGTTAGGTCTATTTATATGACTTCATGTCATACCACTATATATCCAATATGAGATTGGACATTATATGGATTAGCCAGATTTTAAAAACCTGTGCATCATACCATAGTTATGTCTTGATTTTCCCTATAAACATATGCCAATACTTTTCAATAGTTCGGAGATATATGGAGATGATTTTATTGCCAGCTCAATTTCTCATATTAAGACTGCATTTGAGCTTGTCAATAATTGACATCAATCATATCTATCAGGCCTGATGCATTAATGCTCTCCTCACAAGACATCCATTGCCGCCACCGCGCCGCTCGCCGCATCTCGGCGTCGCATTCGCCGCGGCCGATCGTGCCGATCGCTCGACCCGACAAACTTCCCGTCGCTCATTGCCTCCGCGCCGTCCCGGCGTCGCTTGTCCGCCCATCGCGCAGCATGCGCTGACTTCATTGGGGTCAGCGTCTTCTTTTCGCCGCCGCCCCTTGCTTGCCTCGGCGGCCATGGAGAAGAAAGAGATGAGAAGGGGAGAGGTAGAGGAAGAAGGAGGCAGAAGAAGATGACGAGAGGATGACATGCGGGCCCCGCCTGTCAAAAACGTATTTTAATCGTATTTGATTTTGTGTACGTAGTAAATCCTCCGAAATGCTCGAAAATGGCATGGGTGAAATTAGATTGCAAGAATAATGGCATCAATAACAATATCGACTTTGTAATGGCAAAAACTGAAGAATCGGATCTTTGCAATAGCATGCATGAAAAAAAAATCCTTTTTTTCTTCTCAGAACACTGAGAATTGGGTTGGAGCGACGGTTTCTTAAATGAGAACATATCCTGTGTACATTGAACACGTTTGCACATGTGCAAACATTAAATCTCAGCCATTCAACTTTATTTCATGGAGGAGAGGGGTTTTATTTACACAGATGAGGGGAGGTGGATGGGGAAAATTGCAAAAGGCCAGTGGCCGTTGGATGAAGCCTAGAGAAATTTAATTACCACCATTAGTCAGTACTAATTGCCACTCGCTTCTTTGGCTTGTTCTTCAAGAATTTCCATTTCATCAACTCTCGTTTGCTTGGGAAGAGAATGTAATACTTTTGAGCGTGTTGATAACGAGTTGTAGTCTAGCACAGTGAGAAAGACAAGAGAGAATTGAGAGAGAGTGAATGCTTTTTATGGGAAAATTGGTAGAATGCCACTCAATTCGTTGACAGATTGCAGAATGCCACTCAATTGATATGGCCTCTCTAAAATGACACTGAGCCAGCCAATACTATTCCCATTTGCCATTTTCCCATTTCTTTCTCTTTTCATCCCCTTTTCCACCATTTTTTAGCCTGAAAATGTTGTGAAATACCCATTTTGCCCCTGGTCCTTTTGCTTGAACTGGCTTAAAATAATTTTTATCAGCCTATAAACGAAAACTATTTTTTTAATATACGAAATAACTAATTTGTTTATTAGACTAAGTAAAAAATAGTGTAAATAAATTAAAAAAACTTGATGGCTAAAAAAACTTAAAACGGTCACTCGTTAGTAAATCCTTCTTTTTCATTCTTTGTCATCTTCCCTTGACAGGGATGCGCCCATGCGCATGCACGGCTCCGGCTATGTTTTTTGGCTTTTCTACGTCGTGGCATAACGAGTTTTATTGGCTTGTGTAGTTTTGCGCTGTACATGGAGAGGTGACACACGAATTTCGAAGCGACTGATTTCCGGTGCGAAGCAGATATTCGGAATCACCCGATAGGGAAAATGAAAGCCAGTTCAAGCAAAAGGACCAGGGCAAAATGGGTATTTCACAATATTTTCATGCTAAAAAATGGTGGAAAAGGGGATGAAAAGAGAAAGAAATGGGAAAATGACAAATGGGAATAGGATTGGTTGGCTCAGTGTTTAGAGAGGCCATACCAATTGAGTGGCATCTGTAATCTGCCAACGAATTGAGTGGCATTCTGCCAATTTTCCCGCTTTTTATTGATCATTGAATGTGATTACAATGGGCAAAGTCCCTTTATATAGTATACAAATATGTGCCATAAAGATGCACCTTTTCAGTAGACACCCTTTCATAATTTGCCTATTAATAATATTTCTTAACAAGCTAGAAAGAACATCAGCCAACACTGTTTCCATATCATCGTTCAAAAGTCAAAGCTTATAATCATAACATGTCAGCTTGCAGTCAAAGTTTTATAATTTTATTACTAGCAAATGTCCCTACATTGCAACGAAAAATATATAAAATTGCAGAGAACGATTTACAAGATAAGGTATAACAAGTTAGTTAGCGATCGTGCTAAGAAGTCTCAAATAAGAAAAATATCTAGTACAATGCTTATACGTTGCAACACAATACAAAGCGAAAAAAGGAACACATAAATTAGCGCAACATAAAATTATAAAGGTTTATAAAGTTTAACGAACGATGTCAATTCCAAATTGGTTTCACATGTTTGATTTCACTAAACAATTACAACTTCTAGGGCAATAAAAAATACATCGAGACAAAAAGCATTTTTTTGAAGGAGTTTTTTAGCATGGACTTCAACTTTTTAACTATTAATTTTATATGATCTAACGGTGTCTATGAGATTTCAAGCCGTGAGGGTTGAAACCCCATTTCCTTTATTTTTCCGATAACTTATTTTGATTCCCACCGCATAGTGCGCATTGACCCGGTGTGCCTCGCCGAGGAGGGCGGCGGCGGCGGTGCCGCCACCAGCGGCACGATGTTCAGGCAGAACCATTTCGGCGCCGATGAGGAGGATTCAAACGGCGACGAAGACTACCAGGGAGCATGCTGTTGGGAAGGCGACACTAGGCCGCATGACTGCACCAGCAAATGATGATGCTAGAACACATGGTGCACATAAGCCTCATGATTGAAAATATACGGTGCTTAACGGTCTCACCTCCGAGGGGGTGAGTGCTCACCTCGATCCTTTGCTGTCCGCTTGCCGCTAGGTAGTAGCTCAAGAAAATGGCCAGAAAGTTCATCACGATTCGATGCACGCACTAAAGATCACTGTTCTTAACCACAGCTTGGATTCAGAAGTGCTGCGTGTATCTTGTGGTTGAACAATGAATGACATACTTGGGATGCCGGAACTTCAAAAGGACAAGCTTCACAAAACCTCGTTGTCTCGATAATATCAAAACAGAAAGTTTTTTTTAACACCTTGGCTATTTCGCAGGCGCCTGCGCGATGCCCACCGAGCTACGCGCGATGCAGTCACGTTGTACAGGTACACGTTTTCCAATTAAATTTCTTTTTTTCATTTCTATTTTATATGGAGTCCAAATTGCGTAGAAAAAATTTCATAATTCTTCTAAAATCCTAATCAACCCATTTTAATTTTTTTCTATTTTTTCTATTTTTTGATTTTTTTATTTAATTAGCACTCAATTAGTGAAAATTCTACTAAATTTCTACTGTTTTTCCACATTTTCATTTATTGGAAAAAATGTTTTGTGATAGTGGAATTTTTTGCGCAAGGTCTGATCTATTATAGATTTATTTTGTTTTCCGTTTATTATAGATTATTTTGTTTTCTATTTATTATAAATCTTATTTTGTTTTCTATTTTTCACGTCGAGAGATTTTTTGGTCGTATAATTTGCGAAATCGTGCAGGCGCAAAAAATTTCACAAAATATCTACTGTTTTTCCATATTTTCATTTATTGGAAAAAAATGTTTTGCGATAGTAGAATTTTTTACAGCGCCTGTAACTTGGGGATTTTGACAGGCGCCTGCACAAAAACGCTTATAGCAGGCGCCTGTCAAATAGTTGGTCCCTTTTTTAATTAAAGGTAGAAGCTCTGACGTTCATTACGGGAGAAGATATACAATACTGATTTGTGCAGGCGCCTGTCAAATAGTTGGTCCCTTTTTTAATTAAAGGTAGAAGCTCTGACGTTCATTACGGGAGAAGATATACAATACTGATCCCTGATGAGAAAACATTAACACCACTGCCTGACATAAAAAAAGAATGCCTAGAGCTAACAATCAACGAGAAGCCGCATAAACTGAAGGTTCTTGCAAGGGCATGACCGCATGAAGTGCAGACGACAACACCATGTGTACAGCACAGCAGCAGCTACACAAGGAACCAACATGGCACACCAAAGGACCATGCCAGCACCAGCACCGGCACCACATCAGACAGCAATCACCAGCTCATGAAAGAACACGATGATATGATCCTTTTTTTTTGAACCAAGACGATAATATTTTTGAAATTTCCTTGACTTCAACAGCTCTTTAAGATCCAAAAAGTATGTGAGCAATAAAAAGTTGCAAATGAAGTGAGTTAGCAACTACTCCAAAAAAGGACCGTCAGCTCTCACAATCTCCATCGATCAGACTCCATGTAGAGCCTTCGATATTCCCCTTATGGTATATGGACTTGTTCTGCAGCAACCCCCTATCAGGGAGGCCCCAGCCTCATGCCATTTTCTCACATAGGAAACAAAGTCTTCATTTGAAATGCCCAAAGAAGCCTGCATAAAGTATCAAAGAGCTTGTGGTTATGGAGTGCATAGTAGCATACGGTTGTTTTCTGATAATTTGACTTGTGCATGACTGTTTGCGCTCTTTCTTTCATGCAAAGGATGGAAAATGCACTCCACCCCCCCCCCACCCCCCCACCCCCCACCCCCATGGATGCCTTTTCATTTTCGTATAGATTTCTTTTCCTAACAAAAGCAGAGTAGCGTTTTTTTTTAGAAAAAAGAAGGGAGTTCCCAGTTTTTTTATTACTATCTTATTTAACACAGTACAGGTACTCCACAAAGGATTGTACCAATCCTTTTAGCTGATACTCACCACCCACTCCTTTCTTATAGGATCATAGCTCTCGCCACTATTTGGATATATTAATATTGGTTTATTTGTCACCTGCACAAAAGAGAACTAGAAATTCATCAGGCAAAACAAGCGCCAGTGACATTTAAAGGTCATTGCAACTTTGATGGATCATGGAAGTTACCTTTCGGACAGATAAGATTAATGCATGAATAAATCTTGGGGGAGTGCAATTGATACCAACTGCAACAACCTCCTTGCACGAATCAGCCATAGAAGCACACTCCTTCAGGGAATCACCACTCACTACATTAATTCCATCCTTTGAAGTGAATGCAAACCAGGCTGGAATACATAAATTACACTCTTCAAGTAACTCAACATATGCCTGCAAAAGACCAGAAGACGACGCATAAAATAACTACATCTGTATTGCTAAAAAAACTGCATCAATCAGGCTAGTAATGTGTATTAATTAATTTTTACTTTGACAAGAATATTTACATGCGCTAAAATGAATATAAGCCATCCATTCCTTTCGATCGAACGAGATTGATTTTGTTTTTTTATATTGCCAATTTAGTATTTATAGGAATAGTATATTTTTGTGAGGGATGCTCTCTAAATGAATGGTTAGATCTAATACATACTACCACCATATTATATCACCAATTTCTGCAATAAAAAGAGTTCTATTTTGACACCGTCAAACAACTATTTGAGATGTAAATTACACAAGCAAGCATTAACTTGTTAACTTTTTTATGAATAGAATCGTCACAGCATTCGAATGAAATGTTATTCTTCAATGGATCAAACATATGTGTTGCTACAATGTTGCATACGACAACATTCTGATGATCATCAGGTCTGGTAACTATCCAGTGTTAATCAAGTAATATACAATGTTATGTTGACTGATAATATATCAATGCATAAAATTAGTGTTACTTTAGTATCAATCTATCCTAATTATGTATTTCTGTTGTTCAAACCACGTAACATTATGTTCATATACAATTCAGTTTCCAAACATACCTGAGTCTCGATTTTGTTTGGAATAGTCTCAAAAACAATAACGTCAGGACCTGCTTCAGCAAGGACTTGAAGCCTCCTCCTATGAAATTTCTTTAGGAACTTTAAATTACCCTCCTTTCCATAATCACCACTGTAAAGCATTCACTTATATGTAAAAGTCTCAACAAAATGAGAAGAGATAATCATTCAAAAAAATGAGAAGAGATAATCATTCACATAATGGTATTCTGAACCATTATCAAGCACTTGCTGATATGTATCATTAATTGTTTTCAATACAGAACCAACCTATACTCGGAGCCATCTGCAAGATATGCCCCATAACTTCCAACTGATGCCGCAATTAGTATAGGACGCTTTCTGTAATTTGTTCTATCTCCGCATTCATTAGAACTACAAAATTTTTCCAGGTATGTGTCCCGTGCTTCACGTGCTAGTTCAACACTTCTTCTCAGGAGTGATTCACCTTCCTCTTGGGAAAATCCCCTAGAAAGAAAGCCCTGAATTGTCGCCTGCAATAGCAATGTTACAAGTTACAGCACTCGTTTACTTGAAATCATCAACTTTATCTGAAGGATGTTTGAGTAGCCAATAAACACCTGATATGATCCTGTCATCAAAACACTTGCCCCCGCTTCAAGATACTCCAAATGAACCTGTCCATATGGAAAGATGATGTAATTTTCAATTATTTTTCAAGTTATCAGATGTGATCAGGTGCATGTCAACATGAATATGGGCATCAACAAGAAGTACCCGCTGTAACATACTGTTCATAATATTGAGCACTGCATTTAAACACAAATGATACAGCAAAGAATGTAGTGGTGATACAATGGCTTGCAACACTTCCAGTGCCTATCTAATTTCCTAATTAAACCCTAGATATTTGTCTTCCTTAGACTTAGGAAAAGAACCATGCGGACCAAAAGAACATTCCAACATTTGTGCAATTGTATTTTACAGGCACTCATTGTCGCACTTTAAAAAAAACTCTTTTTTCGGGCTTTGCACTTAACGTTAATCCAACTGATAATGCTTTGAGAATAAAATGTGACCGATAAAAGCAAGCTAACAGGACATTCCTCTGAATACGTGCAATACTGCTATGGTTGGCTTACACAGAGCCTTGAGTGAGCAAATAATTTCCCTAGCTTACACCATGATTCAAGTGGGGGGAAGAACATGGGGCACTAAACTAAAGCTAGTAAGCCCAATTTAGCTTCACACTTTCACCTAGAAACTAATTGGTCACCACTTGTGACACATCAACCACCTACAAAGCATATCAAAGGTTCAGAAAGGGGGAAAAAAACTGTTTCCTACACCACAGAAGGACCATTTAGGCTTCCCGGCAAGGAGACGACGATATAGCGCACAGGGATTGAACTGAACATCCAATATTGTCACCCCATCGACCGCATTGCGCATTTCAGGAAGCAGGTAAGCTTCCCGAACGGCGAGATGGGCCATTGCCGCAATGGGGGCAAAAGATCTCCTCGCGCACGAATCGGCCGCGGACATCCAGCGCAAGACGCGGCGGCCAATCAAGCAAGAGCGCGAGAAGAGGGAGAGGGGGAGGTGGACCTTGTGGATGAGGCGGGGGCAGGTGAAGAGGCACTTGGCGCTCCAGAGCGGGTCCTTGAGGTCGGCGCCGTGGGCCTCCAGCTCCGTGGCCAGCCCGCCATCCATCACCGCCGCGCCGCCGCTCGCGCGGAGGAACTCTTCCATCATGCCCGCGTACGCGCCTTCCCCCATGCCCGCCAGCCCGCCCGCCCTCTTCTCCGGCGGCGACGTCGGCGATTCGGCGGCGCGGGAGGAGGAGCGAAGGGTGGCGGAGACGGACAGGGCGGCCGGGGTTTAAGACAGGAGGGAGCGGATCGTGTGGGTCCCAGCTGTCATACGCTCAGGTTCATTCACGGGCGGGCCACGAGGTTCATTGCATGTGGACGTGACAGCCGAATACTATCTGACAGTGTAGGCCCATTGTCTGGATCACTACAGTTCTGGGCCTTCTTGGAAAGCCCATCCCCCTAAATCAGGGTATATATATATAGGTGCCATGGGATTACATAAAACATGTGCTTTGGAAAAAAATGATAAGAGAAAATGATTAAAAAAAGTGTTCAGAAAACTTTGAATTGGTGTTTTAGAAAAAAACAATTACGTCGATATTGGATCAATTCGACCGGTGAAAATAATTGTCCTACGAGGAGAGAAACAAAATTCAATAAGCCTCGTTTTTTCTTGGCTAAAACCAACCGAAAATTATAATGTGAAAAAGTTGTGACCCTCTAGAGAGGTCTTGAAGAGTTCAAAAACTATTTTAAAAATTCTGAAAAACTACTTAAAACCCCATAAAAATTACTTCAGAGCACTACATTGTTTGGCTTGTAGAAAATAACAAATTTTCATCAGCATCTTTTAATTTTAGTTTAGACGATAAAGAACAATGCCAAAATTAGCTCACCTGCTAGCTCGTGCTCCTATATCAAGGCCAACGCTTTGCTAGGATAGAATCCAACAGAAAATAGAGCGAGAGAAAGCTAGGTGTTTTTTAAATTATCTTAACATCTTATCTATCTTATCTTCGAAGATGCATACATTGCATGCAATGGGATAAGCGATAGAAAAGGGCCCAAACTTAACAAATTATGGACTTCTTGGTTAGTGCTTCTTTTCACACCCCACAATTAAACTTTGTTCTTTATAAACTCTCCTCTACCTTAATAGAATTGGCAAAAGTCCTTTCCTTTTTTTGCTTTAACAAAACTTTAATTAGAATGCCTTTGTTTATTTTATTGAAGAGAATGTTTTTCTTTGTAGAGAATTGTTATTCACTTTGTCTCATGTATAAGGAGACTAGTTAATTGAACTTAGACCATTGTTTTATCATTGGTTCATGGGAACTACTGATTGCGTGCTCTCTCTTTTTGTCTTTCTGATCTCTTGATCGTAAGGTGTCAAACCAATGTGTCGGAGCACCTTATTAGCACATGTTGACGTAGCCGCCAAAAAGGCCACACCCTCATCCACACACCATGTTGGTCTCGAATGTGATAAAGGTGACACTGTTGATCGGCTTCAAATTGGGGTGGGAATGGGTTGACATGATCCATTGGATAACCAATCCAAACAAAAATAACTGGTGAATGGATAATAGGTGCGACCTAGATGTGTGTAGAGGAGAAAAGGGTTTGTATCCTGTTGATCCATTGGATTAACTGGATCGATTTGGTCTGCTCTACTAATGATTTCCTTGCGCATCACCGACCACGCTGATCTCCATCATCCGACAAAGATTAGTTGTTGCATGGTCACACTGCAACGTCCTTGCTTGATTCACCCACATTCGCAGCTCTTGCGCTAGAAATCTAGTGCGTCAGGTCACCACGTACACGTTGCGACCTCAATTGATGGAGCGATCCATGCGATCCAAAGGATCGAGCGGATCAACGAAAGAGCAAATAATGGACTGAGTTGATGACCCTATATTAGGCAATGGATCACGTAGGATGGTGTCGACGGTTGGGATATTGACCCAAGTCAACTGAGGTTCTTCAAAAGGGAGATAGGAGACACGCCGAACAAGACAAACAACAACGAACAGGGAGACAGGGGTTTTATCTTGGTTCAGGCCTCTCGGGAGAGATAATAGCCCTACGTCCAGCCTTTCTTATATATCAAAGATGAATACAAGAGGTGGCTCGACGAGACGAACAAGTCTCGGCGAGATTATGGTGTGCAGGGAAGTGTTATGCAAAAACCTCGTGCCCTCTACACGCCGTAGGGGCCGGTTTATATAGTGTCGAGCAAACCGACCTACCGAGGGAATATCGGGCCGGGCTAACTACGAGATCACAACGAACTCGACATGCCAAATATATCCCGAGACAGATAAGGCATACTCCTAGTCTTGGGGATCACGACTCCTATTCCAATCCGGGAAACCACGTCCGGGTCTTCACGTAGCCGTGCAAAACTCTTGTTCGAGGCTGAATCAAACACGATTCCTTGGCCGTTACGCATCACGCTAGCCGTGAGGTCGTTTCGGGCGGGATGTACATGGGCTCGATAGAACCTTCCAGGAGTGGGCCTGACAGTGATTCGATTGGGCCGTCAGGAGTGGACCATGGCAATGGGCCGTGATTTTATCCCCGACAGCTAGCCCCCGAGACTCAAGTGGAAGGACTCACTAGAGTGGGGTCTTCCTCTTGAGACTCTAAGTCACGAAGAGAAAAATTTTGCCGCTACAAAGATGTGTAACAGGCGACCGAACAGGTTATGGTTCAACCGAACAAGACTTGTTCGGGACCGAACAAACTCGATCGATCTTGAAACAACTCCGTTCGTCGAGCAGAGAATCACATCTATCCGAAAGAGCTCTCACCTTCATCTGAACCTTTGGAAAAAATAGCCGTTGGCAGACTCCAACGGTAGCTTCCTGTCGCTGCGCAGTGAAAACAGAGGACCGTTTTACCTAGCCGTTGCGGTAAAAACTAGCCGTTTTGTGACAAACCGTTGCAGAGCTGCTCATATGGGACTATAAAAGCACCCAAACCGCCTGCGGCTAGCCACTTCTGCTCTCGCGCCTTCTCTTCCGAAGCCCTAGTTCCAACCGCGCTCAGCATCAAGCAACCAAATTCCACCACAAACCTGCTCGTCCGACCCTGGGAACTGCTATGGCTAAGCTCGTAAGCACCAGCATGGCCAAGGAGGACTTGAGAGTTTGGGAGGAAGAGGGCCACATCGACGCCGGTAGCTGGAGGCTGCCCGGGGAGGAGGAAACTCCGGAGCCGCTAGAGAGAGAGTTCGTCAACTTGAGCGATTCGCCTTGCTCGGGTTTAGGTCTCCGAGAGCGACTTCAGAGGCCTTCTTGAACATCGGCCGATTGGAGGTGGCGAACCTCAATCCGAACAACATCCTCCGGATGGCCGTCTTCGCACACTGCGCGAGGGCTATCTGAGCATTGATCATTGGTGAAATTGTTCTCCATTACTACACGGTAACGAGGAGCAGCTCCACCGCTTCAGCAACAGGTGCTACTACCTCAAGCTCAGGCCACCGCCGACGATCGCTGCCGTACCCGTCGCCATCTTTCGACTCAATGGGCGCGTGGTGGACGAAGTGGTTCTACACCCGGCGGAGCGACGACAGCAAACTCTTCTTCACCGGGAAGGCGCCAGCGAAGGGAACGCCAATGCCTCGGCCGGAGATGTCCGCCGATGACTGGTATTTGACGAGGAAGATCGCCTCCCTCGTGAGCCTTGGGCTCACGGGCAGGAAGATCATCCGGAACTACACAGCGAACAGAATCTATCCGCTGCGGAGAAGACCCTACCCCTTCTATAAGATAGAGGGATGGGAAGACATCTCCAGGGAGAGCACGGGTAAGTGTCTTTAAGACTCAACTTTTCTTTGATGTCTCCTTCGAACAGGAACTAACAGGCTCTCCTGTTCGAGCAGAAAAGCCGACTGACGCATGGGTGACCGAGCGAGTCGACGCCATGCTGAAGACAGCCAAGAAGGACGGCGAGGTCACCGGCGAGGTGGCCTACACCTGTCCGCGGAACGTGCTCGTCCGCACAGCCGAGGTAATTTGCTCGAACCCTCGTCTGTGTCGCTGGATTCGCACGGTCGTAAATGCTAACATTCCCATTCCGAACATGCAGGAGGACCAGCTGATCCTCGGAGGGATCGTGGAGGAGCTCTCTGGGTCGGAGAAGGAGAGAGCGAAGAAGGGCAAGGCCAAGGTGGCCACAAAGCCCAAGGTGGCGGTGAGCCAGCAGAGCTCGCCCGACCATAGCGCCACCACCAGCCTCGAAGAAGCCCGGCTGCGACAGCGGAGCGCGTCGAGCAAGCCAAGCGCAAGACGGCCAACCTAGGGAAGCGACCAAGCCCTCCCCTCCGCCGAAAAAGCGGCGAAGAGGTAAGGATCACGACCCTCGACTTAGGCATTACGCGGGCTCACCCGGGCCACATAATGCGACTGCAACAGGTCGCCGAGCAAAGGAGGCTTGAGCAAGAAGTCGCGCGCAAGGAAAAACTTCTTGCGTTGCCCGAGAAAAGTGCTCAGCTCAGCAGGGAGCTGAGTTCGTCGCCACGAGCGTTCGGGGGCCGAGGCGAACAAGGCGCCAAGGAGCCCTCGAGGAAGAGGCGGAAAGTTCCAGCAACGAAGATTAAGATTAAGCCCTTCACGGCAGGTATGTTGTAGTGAATCCCTCGACCTTACAACTCTCCTGACCACGTCTGGCTTAACTAACCCTTTTCTCATCAGCTGCCTAGGAGGAGATCGCCACGGACAATGTCGACGCGGCAATCGAGCGATCTCTGCTGCCCGAGCACCTGCACGGTGTGTCGCGGACAATGAGGTTGGCCAGCCTCAAGGACAAGGCGGCAACAGAACTTGCTCCCCCCGCTCAATGACGACAGCGTCTTTGGAAAGGCGCCAGTAAGCGACTGGAAGCGGAGGAGGCGGTGCGTAGCGCCACGGATAGCGGGGCCAAGGTGTTGGCTCAAGTCGCCGAGGTGGACCGAAAGCGGCGGTCCTACGGCACGCCGTCGCGAGGGCACCGCCCCGAGGCGACGGAGATGATGGCGGCGGTGGCGAAAGTCCCGCCGCCAAGACGCAGAAGAAACCCACCGGTGGCGCTCAAGTTGCCCCGCCAGTGGAAGCTCCGGTCTTTGCCGGTGGAGCGGCTCCGACCATGCCCGAAGGTGATCGGGCGGAAGAGGAAGGAGGGCAGGAGCGAGGGGACGAAAGTTCTTCGCCCACCGCTCCTGCTCCCGAGCAAAGGCGCTCCCATAGGAAGAAGGAGCAAAGGAGACGGCGGCGAGGACAACGCGCCGGTCTCATCCGCGACGAAGCGAGGCTTCGTGGACGACGGTCTCAAGATCGCTGCGGGGGGGATCAAGCGTCGACTTGGCTGTAAGCTCCAAAACCAAACCTAGTCGGTCGAGCAACATCATCGCAGCGGCTAAGCGGTCTTCTCCTCGTGTCTTTAAGGATACCATGGAGGAGCTCGAGGATGGAGTCACCGTCGAACGCAGTGGCTGATACAGCGGGTTTCAGAGTAGCTCGAATGAGGGGCTCGAAGGGGAGCCCTCGCATGACCAAGAGCGGGAGAAAATTGGCGGCGAAGATAAAGAAGCTCAAAGCTAAGTTGACCGAGGAGAGGCAATCCTCGGGGCTCTTGGGAAGAGGCCGAGGAGCTGCAGCCAGCCGCGAGGGCGAAACGTCCGCAGAAGGGGGCAGGCCGCCTGAAGTGGTGGAGGAGCACTCAGAGCGTGTCCGAATGGTGGAAAGCGCTCGTGAAGCGGCTCGAGGCCCAGCTCGCCAAAGAGAAGTCGACTTCAGTGACACTCAGAGAAAATCTCCACCCTGTGGGCGTCACAGGAGGAGGCCGAGGAGATCTGTGGGCTGGCCGCAAGGGCGAGCACCGCGGAGAAGAGGGTCGAGGAGCTGGGCGAGCAGCTCAAGACCGCCGAGCAGCGAGCTAGTCAGAGCAAAGTTCTGACCGAGCAGCTGCGGGCCAAGACCGAAGAGGTCGAGGCTCTCCGTGTGAAGGCAACGGAGGCGGGCCAGAGGCAGACAAGGAGGAAGCCGACTGCGTCTCATTTGAGGCCGAGAGGTTTTAAAGCCCAAGGGGAAGTCCTGCGCCTCAAGGAAGTGATCGAGGAGCTCAAGGAGCAACTCGCTTCTAAGTAGCTGTAGGGCTGTAACCCGAAAGGGACTTTTGTACCTGCAAATCTTATTAATGCAACAAAGACTTTACCTTTTTCCCTGCAAAAAAGAGCAGCAAAAGACAAGGACGAACAGAAAACCAAGAGCAAGGCACGAAAGCGCTAGAAAGTTTAAGAAAACCGGTAGAACGTTTAGCCTAACTCCCAGCCCTCGTTGTGCAACTGCTCGAAAACCTAAGTTTGCGAACTCGAACAGGTGCACAAGAGAAAGAGCGACACCCTAGCTCCCGGTACGGACGGTGCTCGAAGACCTGAGTTTGCGAATTCGAGTACGTGTGTACAGAGATAGAGCGACACTCGTATCCTGATCGACTCGTTCCAGAAACTGCTCGTTAACGTAAGTTAGGCGATTCCGAAGGTAACCGAACAAGGAAAGTGCCTCTGCCGCGGAGGGCTTACGAGAGCGGGCTTTGCCAAGTGGTTGTGCCGTGAGCGGTAAGTGCCTCTGCCGCGGAGGGCTTACGAGAGCAGACTTAGCCGCGAGGCGAGAAAGCCTTTTTACGCAATCTTGACTTTAGGAACTTGTTGAAATTGGATACGAGCAGGGAAAAAATCCTTAAGCTTGCGGAGCCAAGTGTTTGCAAGGCAGGCGACCATCAAGTGTTACGGAGGGTAGTCCGAGAAAGCAGAGATGTGAAAAGGGCGCGAGGGGCCGCAAAAATTCACTGATGTTGGATTGAACTTTACATGGAGCCCGACAGACTTGGACGAACAAAGGCGTGAAGTTTGACAAAAAGTGCGAAGCTAAGCAAACACGTAAAGACCTACACAAAGAACTTTACGGGTGGTCGATGTTCCAAGTCTTTGGTCGACTCTCTCCCGTCCTCCATAGCCAGGTGAACGGCCCGGCGCGGCGTAAGAAGCGACAGTGAGCAGGCCCTCCCAACGGGAGTTAGCTTGTTGGCATTGGACGGGTTACGACACGGCAGAGCGAGGTCGCCCGCCTTCAAAGCCCTTGGTCGAGGCCGACTTGGCGGCGTCTTCAAGCAAAGATCTTCCGGTAGCGCCATTCGACTTGTGCCCGTTCGCGTGTGCCTCGAGGAGGTCGAGATCGAGTAAGCGCTCTTGCTCGTCGTCAACCAAGTTGACCGAGCTCGGCGAGGCGAACCGAGTACTACTACTGGCGGCGGGATGGCTTCGCCTGCCGAGACCGGTTGAAAGGAGTTTCCCGGTTGCGGTGGCCGTAGTCTCGCCCGGAGGATGGAAGGAACCTCGTCAACCCAGGCCTTGTTGTGCTCGCGGAGTGCCGTGAACACGCGCCGTTTGATACCCTGGACGATCTATCCGTTGGCTCGCTCGACTGCTCCATTGCTCTGTGGATGTGCCACGAGGCGAACAGAACTTGGTGCCCGGTATTGCGCGATATTTGGAATAGCTCGCTCAACCACGGCGGTACCGTTATCGGTGATCGACTTGTGGGAATCCCAAAGCGGCGTGACCACGTTGCTTTTGAAAAAGCGAACAGCCGTTTTGGCGTGAAGAGATGACCGAGCTCGCCTCATTCCACTTTGTAAAAGTGTCGATAGCGACGAGCAAGTGTGTGTAGCCCTTGTACCCTTAGGGAATGGTAAGCGGATCCGCACCCCATGTGGAAAAAGGCCAAGATGGGGATCGTTTGGAGCTCTTGGCGGGCTTATGTGCCTTCCGGCGTGAAATTGGCAAGCCTTGCACTTAGTCACGATGTCCGGGCATCTTGTAACGCTGTGGGCGATAATAGCCCATGCGAAGCGCTTTCCACCGAGTCTGAAGGAGGCGTGGTTGCGCGAGCACCTCGTGTCATCCCTAAGAAGGAACACACCCTCTGCTGAGAGATGCACTTGGAGAGGACTCCTAGAGCACCTTGACGATAAGGATGCCATCCACAAGCTTGTATGGACCAAAGACGCCTTGTAAGCGGAAACACTCGGCTTCGTGCGTCAGGCGGGGTCCCATCCGCAAGGTACCGGACAAATGGCGTTGTCGATCCGCAACACCTTTCGATGAGACGGCACCACTGTCTCTGTTGCCTCGTCCGGAGGCGTGATTGAGGCTTGAGTAGATGCTCGACGAGCACCCTGCCGGAAGAGTGTTAGCGTGAGGATACAAACTTGGGATCGCTGGTCGGCCGAAGTTGTCCTTCACAGGCACGAAGAGCACCTCGAAAAATCGAAAGTGCCGCCCAACTTCCTCACTTCAACCAGTAACGCGCCATTGAGTCATCGCGATCGATACTCCTTGTTAACTGGTTGATGACCGGTGTGAATCTCCTTCACGGTTAGCCGTTGGACATCGGCGACTTGCGCTCTTAGTCCCGCGAGGAGGACCTCGTACTCATGGCGTTGTTAATCATTGCAAAATGTAGTTGGATAGAATCTTGAGTTGCTCTCCTTGAGGAGAGATGAGAACAAAACCAAGCCCCAAGTTTCGGTCTGTGAGCCATAAAAAACATGGTCCATGGGGTTCGTCAGTTGCTCGGTAGCTTCACGGTATTTGGTAGGCGAGTCCATTCGGCGACAAAGTCACCGGGACACAGGATTTAATAGCGATTCGAGGCGACAAAGAAATGAATGTCGAATTCGCCAATTCCATTGCCCATTTAGCTATCGTCCTTGACTTCCTTGTTCCTTAGGATTTCTCCAAGAGGAACTTGGTGGGACCGATTTGATCTTTGGAAATAATGGCGAAGTTTTTGGAGGACATGAGCAAGGCGTGAGCAACCACGGACCTCGTGGTAACGCTCCTTAGATCCGTGAAGCACCTCGCTCACGTAATAGATTGGCATTGATGTATGCCTTTCCTTTCCTTTATCAAGACCACGCTCACCGCTATGCATGCGACCAAGGTACAACAAGAATTTGCTTTCGTAGTGGCGCGGGGTAGTCAAGGCAGTGGGTTGGATAGGTATTGTTTTAGATCTTGGAAAAATCGATCGACCTCCTCGTCCACTCGAAACCATTGTGCTTGCGCAGGCCTTAAGAAAGGCGACTGCGTCGCATACTGACGGAGATAAACACGCTCATGGCGACCATCCGTCCGGTGAGGCTCTGAACTTACTTGACGGTAGTTGGAGCCTGCATGTTTTCAATGGCCTCGATTTTTTCGGGGTTGGCAGATATGCCTTGCGAACCAATTACATAACCGAGCAACATTCCAGATCGAACATCAAAGGTACACTTCTCTGGATTTAACTTTATTCGATGCCTGATGAGATTACGAAAAGTCTCAGCCAGGTCTTTTACATGATCTGAAGCATACTTGCTCTTTACAACTATGTCGTCGACATAGACCTCCAAGTTTTTTCATATTTGCTCGGGAAAGTCTTCTCCATTAAGCTATTTGGAGCGTGGCACCGCATTGCGTGAGACCGAAAGACATGGTCGTATAGCAGAAAGTACCGAAAGGGGTGATGAAGGCAGTCTTCTCTTCATCCTCGAGGGAGATGCTTATTTGGTGATAACCGGAGTAAGCATCCAAAAACTCAAGAGTTGGGCATCCGATCGCATCGACCATTTGGTCTATCGAGGGCGGAAATTGTCCTTAGGACAAGCAGCGTTCAGATCTGTGTGATCGACACACATCCTCCACTTGCCATCTTTCTTCTTTATAATGACAGGGTTGGCCAACCACTCGGTGTGATCAACCTCACGGATGAAACCAAAGAATGAAAGCGCTTGCCTGTCGATCCTTGATGATCCCCGCTTGATGTCCAAAAGCGGCAAGCTTGGCGAAACGCGAGGCTTTTTGTCCGGCGGACGGCGGTTTGTGCTCGATAACCTCCCTTGGGACTCCGGGCATGTCAGATGGCTCCCAGGCAAACACATCTGCATTAGCTCGGAGGAAGGCAATGAGTTCGCTTTCCTATTTGGGGTCCAGATTGGCCCCTAGGTGAACTGTCTTGGAAGAGTCATCCAGAGACAGTGGAACTTCCTTGGTCTCACCCCCTGGCTGAAGGGAGACCCTAGGGCGTACGGACTTGGTCTGCGGAGCTTCGGGACCACGAGGTGGAAGCTGGTCGACCAGGGCGAGGGACTGCTCGTCGCAATCGAGAGCGGCCTTATAGTTGCCCTTGACCGTGATCACACCGTTGGGACCCGGTATCTTCACGCAATGATAAGCGTGGTGGGACACGGCCATGAACTTACCAAGAGATGGCCGGCCCAAGATCGCGTTGTACGCAGATGGAAAGTCAACCACGTCAAACGTGATCAACTCTGTCCGGAAGTTGCTTGGACTGCCGAAGGTAACAGGCAGAATGATCTGCCCCAACGGCCGAACAGCTTCTCCGGGAACAATGCCATAGAAAGGCATCGCGACCTCTTTAAGTTTGGAGCGACGAATCTGCATCTCGTCCAAGACCTTAGCAGAAAGCAAGTCGTCCAGAGTGCTCCCACCGTCAATCAAGACGCGGCCAACTCTGGCGTTGCTGATGGTCGGGGCGACCACCAGTGGGAGCCGCTGGGGCTTGGTCATCCCAGTGGGGCAATCCTCCTGAGAGAAGGAGATGGGGATTTCGGTACACTTCATCGATTCGGGTTGAGGCTTGCCCTTTTCAACGTTGTGGACCTCCCGAGCAGCTTCCTTGAGGCTGTACCGAGAGGTATAAGCCGAGGAGCCGCCGAAGATGACGGCGATATGGTTCACGCGCATTGGATACTCGTCGTCGTCCCGATCACCATCATCGGTTTGGCGCTTGGCCTTACCGGCATCACCTTTTTCGGGCAGGGTGGGCATTGGGCCCTTGCCGTTGTAGAAATCCTCGAGCTTTGCAGCCCAGGTCCTGCAATGGCGTGTATCATGCCCGTGGTGCTGGTGGAACCTGCAATATCGGTCACTTGGACTTTTCTTGCCTTGGTTGCCTCCCTGGGCGGGCTTTTTGCCCTTATAGTTATTATTGGGCTTTTTCTGCCCATTCTTGGGAGGAGGCGTGCGATCTATACCAGCGACGGTATTGTTCGCATCACCCTTCTTTTTCTTCTGGGACTTCTTGTCACCAGGATTGTTGCTGCTCTTCTTCTTTTCTTCCACGCAGTCAAGGGCAGCTCGCTTGTCGAACGCCTTCTTGTCTTGAACGCGTTCGTCGCATTAGCATAGCGATCACCGCCTTGAAACAGTCGTTGGCGGTCCAGTCTCATTGATATCGAGATCTGGGTGAGCCGCTTCGTCGCGGACTCCGTTTTAAAAGCGCGGACAATGATTCGTCCGAGATGTTCGGGATTGTGTTGCGAGATCTTGATAAACGCTTCACAAAGTTGCGAAGGTCTCCCGTTCATCTGGATCGGTAGTGCAGATCATCCTCCTTGCCCGACGCATGTAATGACTCTAGAAATTGGCAATCGAGGCGTCACAAAGCTGGTTCCAAGAAGAGATGGAACCTTCTTCTTGATTGAACGACCACGTCGAAAGCGGCGCCCTCAAGGACAGTCGGGAGGTAATTAGCCATGACAAGCTCATCACCCCCGGCCGCCATGATGGCCGTTGCGTAGATGGAAAGGAACTCCTCTGGGTTCTGCGTCCCATTGTACCTCTCCATGAGTCCGGGCTTAAACTTTGAGGGCCACCGGACAGAGCGAAGCTCGTCAGAAAAGGCCCTACAGCCCAAGGCATAAGACCGGCCACCTTCCCCAGCAGAACCTAGCCTTGAAAAGACGTTGGTCCTGTTGGTTGGGGGAGCTCTAGCTGAGCGGGAGGTTTCTGCCTGGAGGAACTCTCTCCGTGATAAGCCCCCACGCTCCTTCCTCGTGGTCGCGACAACGCGCTCCTCGCGAGGGGATCGTCCGTGATCGTCGCGACACGCTTGCCTCGTGGTCGTGGACGGCGCGGGGACTTAGTGGCGGCGGCGACCACAGGCGGCTTGCTCGTGAGCGGTGATCCTCCGGCGGTGACGCGGTCCGCGATCAATCGATCGCTCGTTGTCCGAATCCACCCGGACAGGCTCGCCGCGCTGCCCGGATGAAGCTTCACATATAGATTTAAGGCCCTCGGCCAGTTTCTCAAGGTGAGTTGCCACAGTATCGCCCACAAGGATGAGATTGTCCTGGTGAGCGGATCGATTCTGATTGCCGGGGCACGGAGCCGTTTCCGGCTCTGCTCAATTGGTCTGGGATCTCGAGGCATCCGCGTCTTGCCCGATTAGAGTCTGGACACGCGGGATTCCGCCGGACAGTGAACTTCTAGGGGTCTTGGCGAGGTCGCGAGGTCGATCGCGTCGCCGACGCTTATACCGATCGCGGATCTGCGCCAAGGTTTGGTCGATGGATTCGTCAAAGTGCGGCGAACAATATCTTGCTCGCGAAAGCGTTATGCGGCTCCATCTTGGTGCCGGCGGAATTGACTTCGCTCGATCTCTTCGGCCGCGACCGTCGCGGCAGATCCCCGAGGTCCTGCGCGACCATGTTGATGATGCGATGACTGTGCGTGTGTGCGCTAGACGGCGTTATCACTATGTCGCCACAGGAGGAATCAACCGACATAGCCCTGGAATCCGATAGATCTAAACCAGCGTAAAGATCGTCGGTTCCGTACTCTTCGTCGATGACGGGAGCTCGACCAGAGACCATCTCCGGGGCGTATCCAGAGACCCCTGTCTCGGATACAGACATCGATCTAGGTCGGTAAGATCAATTCGAGCTGGCAGGGGAAAAAACATCCTGCCCTTCTGAGTCGTAGTTCTTAGGGAGAATCTCCGTATCGCTGATGGAGTTCGACATGCTCGATCTGCGATCCCCACGGTCGGCGCCAACTGTCGACGGTTGGGATATTGACCCAAGTCAACTGAGGTTCTTCAAAAGGGAGATAGGAGACACGCCGAACAAAACGAACAACAACGAACAGGGAGACAGGGGTTTTATCCTGGTTCAGGCCTCTCGGGAGAGATAATAGCCCTACGTCCAGCCTTTCTTATATATCAAAGATGAATACAAGAGGTGGCTCGACGAGACGAACAAGTCTCGGCGAGATTATGAATGTCTGAGGAAGTGTTATGCAAAAACCTCGTGCCTCTACACGCCGTAGGGCGGTTTATATAGTGTCGAGCAAACCGACCTCTGAGGGAATATCGGGCCGCTAACTACGAGATCTGTGAACTCGACATGCCAAATATATCCCGAGGCAGATAAGGCATACTCCTAGTCTTGGGGATCACGACTCCTATTCCAATCCGGGAAACCACGTCCGGGTCTTCACGTAGCCGTGCAGAACTCTTGTTCGAGGCGGACTCAAACACGATTCCTTGGCCGTTACGCATCACACCAGCTAGGAGGCTGTTCGGCAGGATGCACATGGGCCTGATAGAACCTTCCAGGGAGCTGGGCCCTGGCAGGCTGTTCGATTGGGCCGTCAGGGAGTGGACCATGGCAATGGGCCGTGATTTTATCCCCGACAGATGGGTTTGGATCGAACCGATCCGATCCATTCCCATCCCTAGCTTCGAATTAGCTCCATCAATATATCAAATAAGTTGTAGCAGACCAGTGTGTGGAAGTCTTACCGCGCATTCCTAACTATGCGATTTGGCCTCACCACTGCATAAAGTGTAAAACATATGTAGAGTTGGACTCACTATGATTCGATCCACGGCTAGTGAGAATTAGGGTTGTTGATAGTAAGAAATTGATGTCGAATATGTATACAAGTAGGTTAAATGTACTCTGAGTTTTAATAGGCAAGGGAAGATATTGTTAGGGTCGGATTTGTATACTTGCCTTGTATAAAGAGGGTATCCCTGGTGTAATCTAGACGACCAAAGAAGCAACATAAGAACAGGGTCGTAGTCGACCTATGGTTATGACCCGGGTGACCAATATGTTGCGTTGTTGGGGAGAAGCATCTATAATCAGTGCACCCCAAATATAGAACAAAGTCAAACTACATTATCAAACATCGTGCCTCTGGTGTTGTTCAATTCTCGCATTGATGTCATGTTTGTTAAAAAGTTGTACAGAGCTAAGATTTGGTGGATGCTCTGGGTGGAGGCACGAGGATTATGCATACACGCATGTGCCGAATAAAAATGTCCAATTCAGCGCAAGGTGGAGCATGCAGTGATCAACATATATCAATTGATGGAATCAAACACTTTATATAGGCGACATATATTGTTCAATGGGCTACCATTGGTAAGGATCAACAAGACGTAGTGATTGAGTAGACAACATGGCCATCAAAGACAAGAGCTTTGTCACACGATCAGATCCATCACCAAACGTGGCGAGACAGTCGAATAGATTAGGGTGGTAGGAGCATCGCGATGGATGATGCGATTGGATACTGCACAACGGCAACACCACAACACCTTGTGCAGTTTTACTATGTCATGGATGCATGGCTATAGTGTAACATGATCACACACAAGGTGTAATACCCCGACCTTCATCATACCCTGGATGCTACCAGTTTTAACAATTTCTATAAATTTCGGCAACATTTTACCTAAACTTTGACATCTGAACACAGATATTTATCAACAAAAGCATCGGATATGTCAATACGCATAACAGATGTCACTTCTTGGCATGCACATCACCCGTATTCATCGGTTATACTGTCGCAACCCCGGCTTCACCGCGATCCACTCACAATCAATTGCTAGTCCCAGAAATCAATGTTAGCAACTTGTGAGCGACAGTTTGTTGAACATCATCACACAATCATAAATAACTAAGAGAAATTATATATTATTCAAAAGTAATTGTTACACAATTACTTATTACAATTGTTTGATTAAGGATGACATAATAATGTCCATAATATACCAGAGTGCGAAAATTGAAATATGCAGCGGAAAAGGTATGATGATGCTCCAATCCGACCCTTGAGCGTCAGCTAATCCTCAACGAAGTCCGGAACAGGATCCTCCTGATCCTGAAGATGGACAGGACCTAATCCTTCTCCTAAATACAAATTTATCCGTGGTTTGTATAATGAGTACACGGCTACCCAGTAAGAGTCCTTATAATGATGCAAGGGTATAAAAAAATTTGGTGGCTATTTTGCATAAACACCTACACTAGTCAGATTATTTAAAGTGTTGTAAAACAATTTGTAGAGCAATTAATAGAGATGAATAACTCCCAAGATAACAAACAGAGCTCGGTTTCGAAAGCCCCTCTGCAAAACTGCACAAGCCTCGAATACTCAAAACCAAAACCAACCCATCAGGTTATTATATACACATGAGACTACCATGTACGGCCTACCTCCCCTCCCATAACCGTGGGAACGGCTATTATGATAGTTTTAACTCTGTAGAGTGTAGCACACTTTACCCATAAGCCGAGTGAAACTGTTGCGTCTTAGCTCTTCCTTGGGAGCCTAGATCAAGTAACAATACAAGGCGATTCATTAGTTCCCTCTGTTAACACCGATACCCCCTCTAAGGTTTAGGCACTCGGGCCCCCCTCTTGAGCCAACGGACCGCAACCCGATCTTTTCAAAGTAAAGTGTGTTAACAGTCTTCTCTAACTACTAAGCCAGGACTAGCACATGCAAACTTAACATGCTTAAGCTAGCACTTATGGTTGCGCTTGTTCGGTTTGGCTGGATTGGCACACGTCCAAAGTCCTTAGACCAAGGTGACTACCTCCAACAATCCACATTCCACAAAACCACCCGATTATGCCACCTTTAGTCAACACATGCCACGTAGGTTTTAGTTGATTAGGTTATTAAGTAACTCAGCACCTCCAAATATACCAAGTCACAAGATTAATTAAATGATGAACCTAGTCAACAACCAACCCATGAGCACTAGCAACTATGCACAAGGATAGGTTAGAAAAATAACTAAGGCAGCAATAAATAGCTAATTCACAGAGTCAATGACGCAGTGTGAATATAATAGGTTTCTACCCTTCCCATCAATTTATGCATGAGAAAAATAAATAAAAACAATAAACCGGTGAGTTTTGCAAACTAGGGAGCAAGATGCAACTATCTTGCCTTGGTAGTACTCTGGGTCTTGGGATCCTCTTTCGAACGGCTCCTGGAATCCTTCCGAACAGCGCGAACACGGACGATCTATGCGTAAATAGGGATGCAACAAATAAACAATAGACAATATATTTTAATAAAAATATTGAATAAGTTATGGCCGATAATGCCTCGGTCTTTCAATCATGCATCGGATTTTCGCAAACTCACTCCGGAATATTTCTCTTTGCTGGCGTCGCTAAACGCTCGCTTGTGAAGTCGGCAACGATGTCACGTAAAACGAGGCGCTCGCAATTAGGCGGCTGCAAAAGGAGTTCCGAAAAATACGAGATTAATACAGGAGGTAACAGGGATCAAACAAGGATCAACAAAATTGGCTCGGAGGAAATCCAACTTACGATCGAGGAGAAATAAAATGGTGAAGTACACTGTTCATGGGAACAGTACCATTGACCTTGGCCCAGCCGTGGGCTGAGAATCCAAAGAGGGGAAAGTTCCCCTGCTCCTCCTCTCCCCTCACACAGCCATACTCAGCAGAGAGAGTGAGAGAGAGAGAGCGAGAGAGAGAGAGAGAGCCACGGCGAGAGGGAAAGGAAGGAGGCGGCGGCCTTGGGTGGGGGCGGCTCCCGGCTGCGGCGTGCTCAGACGAGGCGGCGCTCCGGCGGCGGCGGCTCGGCTGCAGTGCGCTGGGGAGGGCAAAGGCGGCGGCGCGGCTCGACCTGGGGGCGACGGCGGCAGGGGAAGGATGTGGGGCGGCAGCGCGTCGGCACAAGGAGGCGACGGCGGCGGGTCTGCAGGCGGCGCTTGGCGGCGGGGTGGCTTGGGGCACAGGGGCGGCGGCACAAGGCGGAGGTGGGGTGCAGGGGCGCGGTGGTAGCGCGGCAAGGCGAGGTCACGGCCAGGCGGCGCGGCTGCTTGGCGAGGGCGGCTTGGGGGGCTTCCCGGCGGCGCGGCAAGGAAGGACGCGGCGGCGCGGTTCACCGGCGACGGCGACCTGGTAGGGTGGCGCTGGGCGGCTACGGCGGCGCGGCTGGTCTGGGCAGGGCGGCGACGGCAACGAGATGGGGCGGCACTGGCTCGTGGTGCAGGGGCGCGGCGTGGCTCCGGCAGCGCTGGGGCAAGGCATCGGCGTTGGGGCGGCGGCTCGGCCATTGGAGGCGGCGCATCGGCCTCGGCAAGGGCACCACGGCGGCGCGGCTCCAGGGATGGGGCGGCGGCTCTTTGAGGATGGGCCAGAGGCGGCGGCAGGGCTGCACCTCCACGGGGCAGGGCGGCGACGACGGCTTGGTGAGGGAGCAGGCCAAAGGCGGCGGCTGTGGATGGGTTTGTGGAGATTGTGTTGGAACTGGTAGCCAAGCAACAATAAACGCACAGCAACAAACTCACGAAAACTTGTCTCGGCTAGATCACCTGGAAAGCTTTGGTCACAACGCACACACGAGGACTCTACTGCAGATGAACACAGGAAGGAGATATACACTCTTGCGAACACACACAAGGACTTGCAGCAACTAATGCCTTTTTCTGTATACCATCACTCAAATAAAAACACAGTAGTAGAGCTTAAATAGCCTAGCTAATCAACAACCTCCTGCATGCACACACACGCAGCCCACGATCCACACGACCCGAACACGCCTGCCTCTTCGCACGAACGAGAGCTTGCGTCGCACGCGAGCCCTGAAGAAGCGGTCCTCCTGGCCATGATCTATCGCCTTCCACACGCATGCATGCAGTTTGCAACTGCACCTTGATCCGAGTCTCTCGCTGCCATTTCTCCGGGCTCCGGCCACGACCACACGCAGCAACGTTCTCAGCTCCTGGATACTTGGCCAGCACTCGGTCGCACGACGCTCCAACGCCTGTCGCTGCTAACTAGCTAATTACATGATCTGAGCACACACATGCCAAAACTAGCTAGCTAACACACGCACGCAGCGTGCAGACCCACACATGCAGACACACGCGCACACACTAATTGAACTCAGTCAAGATTACTACTAACAGATTGGGAGAAATTGCTAGGGTTTTGCTAGGTTTATATGGTGGAGATGATTGGGGAAATTTTGGCAGGGAGACCAAAGAAATACGGCCCAGGATTTAGGCCCATAATCGGTCTCTACTGACGTCTGAAATTGGGTCAGGTTTAGACCGGATTAGGGTCGGGGATGGCATGGTCTGTGGATGTGATCTGATTGAGGTATGATTGGGGTAGGGTTTTGCACGGTATTTATACGGGGGTCAGGTTGTGTACATGGGATTGGGCTTAGGGTCCGAATTGATTGGAAGTTAGAGATAGAGCCTGATTGGGCTAATCGGCGAATCCGGTTGCTTTGGGATGGGATTCAGTGTTGTAATGTGTTGTCTCGGGATGAGGTCGGGTGCAGGAGATGATGCGATGTGTCAAGGGATCGACGACATCCGCGGTGCCCGATGCAGATCAAAGGTGGTCTTTGGTAAGCTACGGGTGGATGGTGGCACTACCTCGACCAAAGGAGACAGAGGCAGGGTTTCGAAGGATGTCGACTAAGAGGGGTGGAAGTCCGACCAGTCAGGGTTGAAAGGGAGATCGATCGGGTTTAGGTTTCGATCAATGGGGATAAAGGGAAAAGGTAGTGGAAAGATGGAGGAGTGGTTTGCTTGCGACTGACTTGGGTGCAAGGAAGAGGTTCGACCATGGACTGGTCTTAGCCGAGTGAAATGACAATTGACCCACTAGGGTTTCGATGGAGATTAGTTGAAAATAGGGTTTTAGGTCGTTAGACGATGGTCGGCCGACAAAGGGCAAGGCTCGACCAAGCTATGGGGAGAGGTTGATCGATTCGGGTTTAAGTCGAGGAGAGGAGAAAAGAGGGATCTGGCTCGGAGGATGCTAGGGTTTTAATCGGAACACCAGTTTGGACGTGGCTGAGGAAGATTAGGGTTTTGGGGTTGGTCGGTCGAGAGGAGCGGACATTCGACCGGCAAGGGTTATGACAAAGGTTGACCGGAGTTAAAGATCCAGGTCGAAAGAGTTTTCAAGGGAAGTCGGGTGGAATTAGGGTCACGGGGGACGTCGGTCAATTAGGGTTTGGTCAAGAGACGATGGATCGCTCCACTAGACGAGTTAGGGTTTTGGTCAAGGAAGGGAATGGACGATCGGCTCAACCAGAGGATTTTAGGGTTTCAACCGAGAGTCGAGCTAGGGTTTCAACTGAGAGAGGAAGTTTTCAAAGGAGACTCGACCAGGGTTTTGGCTCGACCGAGAGAATTTAGGTTTGGTCGGCCAAGTTTACAAGGAATGTCGATCAGGGTTTAGGGGACTGAGAGAGAGAGACAAAGGTTGGCTCGATCAGAAGATCAGGGTTTCGATCGAGCTTGGTTTCAATTGAGAGACAAAGTCAGGGTTCCGACCGAGGAACGAATAAAAGCGAGGAGTGAGCTTTTGCATTTAAATTTGTAATTTTGTAAATTGAAATGAAAATAATTAGTAAGATAAATTCTTATATGTAAATAATTGTTTCAAAATTTAGGGCTTTTCATATAAGAATCATAATAACTTAGTTTAAATTTTGCCTTTTCTTTTAAAAGAAAAACTTGGGACATTCTAATATTTATTAGGATGTCACATATACTCTAACCAAGTCAACACATATTAACTTTATCTCCGACCATATATACTCCCTCCAGTCATAAAAAGAAGTCGTTGTTGACTTTTGGACACGCCTTTGACCATTCGTCTTATTCAAAAAAGTTATATAAATATTATTTATTTTGTTACGATTTGGTTTATTATTAAATGTATTTTAAGTATGACTTATATTTTACATATTTGAACTAAATTTTTTGATTAAGACGAATGGTCAAAGGCATGTCCAAAAGTCAACGACGACTTCTTTTTATGACCGGAGGTAGTAATAGCCATCAGTCAAGCAAGAACTAGGATCTGCACACCCAAGAATGATCTTATCTAGGTGGAGTTGGCTAGAAAGGGTTGCATCACTTACAAGCCCAACATGAATAAATATAATGTGTCACACATATAGGTTCAGTTCATTAATGGTACTATTCAATTCACTAATTATACTATTGTGACATGCAAGCCTAAATTATCGCTCTACTTGTTCTTAAAGTGGCCAGGACTCAAGTGCTCAGCAAAAGAGTGAGCTATTCCCTTCCCATACATGCTACTTCAAAGGTCACCTAAAAACAACGAAAAAAATAAGCGTGAGTTGAAGATTCAACAAAGTACAAAATAGCGATGACATACAAAATAAACATAAGAAATCATCAACAACAATTAATCTCATTCTTGACATGCTCATCAATATAATGCAATGCAATACCACAGTAGAATGAAACGGGGATGCAGAGATTTGGCAAGCACTAGCTCACCACACAGGCAGCAACACGCCATGTGAGAAGGAAGCGGGGGCGGTCCAACGCCCGTCGGACCGCTGCTCCGTCCGACGCCCGCGCTGGCCGTTGGATTCGATCCAACGGCGTTAAATCTTAATGACATTTGTTTTTTATTTAGCCATGTAAAAAATTCAAAAAATCAAAAAAATCATAAATATTCTCTAATCAATGTAAGGTACCACATATATTTTATATTGATATAAACATTTATAAAATTAGGTTATTCTTTAAAAACGTTTATAAAAATGAATATTGGTCGCGTTAATGTCTGAATAAAATATATGTTGTACCGACATTGATTAGAGAGTATTTGTGATTTTTTTGAATTTTTAAATTTTTTACATGGCTAAACAAAAAACAAACGTCATTAAGATTTAACGCCATTGCCGGATCGAATCCAACGGCCAGCATGCAGGCCGGACGGAGCAGCGGTCCGACGGGCGTTGGACCGCCCCCGCTTCCATGTGAGAAAGCATGAGGTGGGGCAAGCAAACGCGAGTCCATGTGTTGCCGAAAGGCGTTCTTTGATCATGCGATGCCTAACTAGGATGTACATGCTTACACTTCGCAACGCATATATCTGTGTCTTCTCCGATCTGTATTGTTGCAACATGGATCTCTCTGTGTGTGTGCACCCGTGCGCACGCATCGAGTCTGGGACCCAATCAGATGGACATCTTGTCCCGTCGTGATCAGCAACAACGGTAGTAGATGGCCATGCACATTGAATTTGTTGTGTTGTAATCAACATAACCAAAGGACATATGATGGAGCTAGTATTGAGTCCAGTTCAGTTGTAACTTGGCTACAGGCCTACAGTAATCTCATTGCGATGCGAAATAACCAAAATTAAAACAATATCGATCAGAGAACACACCGCAGATTTGGTACTTTTGGTCTCAAAAACCTTAGCTTTTACGGCAACCTCCTAACATTTACGGGAATCAAATTTTCTAGCATTAACTTCTTGCTTTTATGAAATGAGTAAATTGTGTGGCACCCGGCTTCCGCCCACGCAGTCATTGTCAATTTGTGCATTGAGGCAGATGACGGATTGCCAAAGGACGGCGCGGCATGGTGGCGGAAGAGATATATGTAGCGCGAGAGAAGCGACTTTTGGATTGGGCACAAGGGTCAGTCGAAGATGGTGTCACGGCGGCGGCGGCACCATGCTGTTGAGGGGGCAAGGAGGCAATGGTGGGGCACGACGGCTGTTCATAGTATGCGATTATTACCCTAAACAAAGGGCCATCAAACCTAAAAAACCATTACAAAAAACCACCAACCCCAACAGCCATTCTACTGACGCAGCACGCGCTAGCGCGCTGTTGGTTTCTAGTATCTATATCTATCTATCTATCTATCTATCTATCTATCTATTTCTATATAGAGAAAATTCCTTATTTGCCACTCTCAGAGTTGCTTGTACCTTATTTGCCACTAGAAAGTTTTCTCTTCCTTATTTGCCATCCACTTCAACTTTGATGCTCTATTTGCCACTACAGTCAGTTTTGGGGTTAAGTGGTGTTAAGTCTAGCAGGAAAAGATGATTTTGCCCCTGTGTTGAACAATATGTAATCTCAACATATTTTCCATATAATATTGTTGGAAATTTCATTTTCGTTGATTTTTTGTTTGGACAGGACTTATTTTCGTTTTATTGTTTCAACTTCTTAGCATATTTGAATTTGGTAGTATTTCATTGAAATTTGACATAATTTATTTGAAATTTACATTTGATTTAAATTTGACATAATGACGGAGTTCCTTTGGAAAGACATAATGACATGGTTTCATATAAAGTGGACAGCCACACAACAACATGACAATAAATTACCTCACAACAACATGACAATAAATCACCGTACATGGTTTAGCCACACAACATTATGACAATAAATCACCGTACATAGTTCAGCCACACAACAACATCACAATAAATCACCTTAACATATATAGTTCAATCACATAACAACATAAAAATAAATGACCCACATTCATTGGAGGGTCTTCTTTGTCATAATCTGCTAGTGCCAAAGAGTCCTTCTCTACTACCTCCTCCTCACCCTCCACCTCCGTCTCCTCCTCAACTTGAACCTCACAATCAGACTCAGAATCCTCTTCTGATACATGCATGGTCCTCTTCCTCTTCCTCAACCTCAATAGGTTCCTTTTGTAGGTACATTCCCTCCTCATCAATGCCCACAAATTCATTCTCTGGTAATGGGTTTGCTAGGTACTCCTCATCTATCTGAACCATCTCAAGTGCCATAGGCTGACTAGGTTCAGCTTCGACATCACTAGCAGGACTAGGCCACTCGGCCGCAAATTGCAAAAACTTTGAATTTGGATCCATCCTATCATTCAAAACAGCGACAAAAACATGCATAATCAATTGACCAGTGCATACACAAATTGTTTTCATCATTAACAACAAATGTTTGATTCTAAGAAGGGACTGGAGAGGAGGCATCACAATTAACATTCGGATCTGGTAAGGGGCTGTAGAGGAGGCATCACCTCATTCAGATCTAGGGAGGGATTGGAAAGGAGGCATCACCTTCAGTTTGGCCGCGAACTCAGGAGGAGGAGAAGGACTTGTGCCGCCGCCGCCGCCTCGTACTTGCACCGCCGCCAGCAGCTGAGACTAGCGGCGCCGCCGCCTCCAACTCTGGCGCCGCCGCCTCCCGCCCTCGCTCGTCAGCCGCCACGCCGCTTGTGCGGCCGCGGCCGCCTCCACCCTCGTCTGGCGCCGCCGCTCGCTCGCTCCATTGCGGCCGCCGCGCCTACACTACTCAGCCGTGGGCAGCTTAAGACTAGCACTCTGTCGCCTCCCGCCCCGCTTCAGGTAACCACCACCGCCTTCGTCAGGTGCAAGCCGCCTCAACCTCGTCGAGTGCACCGTCGCTCGCTTGCCTATGCCCCCGGCCGCCGCCGCTGTGCTTGGCCCAAGCATGCCGTAAGCCCCACAAGGAGAGCTTGTGCTTTTCTTTTCTTTTTTTTTTTCCCTCCAAATGCCACGGTACATAATACACTAAGGGTAAAATAGTCCACTGTATAAAAAACTGACCAAGAAACCCTCACTTAACGGAGCAAAGTAACGGTAATGGCAAAAAGAGCATCAAAGTTGAAGTGAGTGGCAAATAAGGAAGAAAAAACTTTCTAGTGGCAAATAAGGCACAAGCAAGTTCAAGAGTGGCAAATAAGGAATTTTCTCTTCTATATACAAAGCGCTAGACAAGTTTCTACAGGAGCACGCTAAGGCGTCGGCCGTCCAATCGCAGGCGCTGGCTGAATCCGGCTATCCGTTCACGCTTTTATATATAAAACTGTTTCGTTCACCAAAAAATAGACAAAGCGGGGCGGTTGCTCACTTGGTCGCCGGCGCCACCTTTCGCTATGCAGCCCACAGTACGAATCCCAGCATCTCAGCCGCTGCGTCCTTTTTCTGGAGTTTTTTTTTCCCTTTCCTCTTTTCCCTTCTTTTTCTAGCGCCTATGTCTGCGCAAAACACTTCTGGCGTGCAGCTTAGTTGGTGCGAGCGCTGTGGAAAGAGCAAAAGGTCCTGGGTTCAAAGCGTAGCCTCCCCAATTTTTGAGCTTTTTTCCAGGTTTTCGTACGATGCCAAAAAAGGGAAAAACTTAAAATAGGTCCTAATATCACAATAAGACTATAAAAATGATTAATAAATGACGCATTCTTTCTTTTGTTCTACCTTTTTGTTGCCAATTTAAAAAGTTTTTTTTAAAACCAAACCTTTACAAATGAATTAAAAAACAACACATTCTTTCCTTTCGTTCTATCTTTTTTGAGGAAAAAATAATTTAAGGCCAAACCTTTACGAAATAAATCCACGGTTTGATCGTAAGTGTCATAAAAATATTTAGGTATTAGAACAAAAAACTAAAAAGAAAGAATCAAAATATGGAGTCTTAACCATAGTTTTATGATAAGGACTCATTGAAAAAGTTAAGCGTTAAAGATATGTAGGTTTTTAAAAATGGATTAAGAATAATGCGGACGAAAGAAATTTCGTTCTAAAGGTCTATAAATATATTTAGCCGTTTCTAAAATTCTTAAGATTCACAAAAAAGAGTAGCCATTTCTAAATTTTTTAAGATTCACGAAGAACGAGTTACCAAATGTTTTATTGCATTACTCTACTCATTGATCTTTTACTGCAAAAACCTCAAAATTTTAGTCTCCGCACGTTATGGGCTACCGGTTTGAACCTCATCAAAATAAAAAACATTAGTTATTTTTTTAGACTTATTCATCATCGCTGCGAGAAATTGAACGGGGCACGCCATGGGCGTGCCTACATTTCTAGTCTATACAACAAAGCGCTAGACATTGCTACAATCATGCGCGTCTAGGCTATCCACGTCGGTCGAAAGGCCTCGGTCGTCTGATCGCGGGCGCTTGTTGAATCCGGTCGTCCGTTCACCCTTTATATATAAAACAATCGTTCGCAAAAAAAGGACAAGGTGGGATGGTTGCTCAGCTAATCGCCGACGCTACATTTTAGGCAGCAGTCCGCGGTTTGAATCCCAGCCGTGGCAGCCTTTTATTTGGGTTTTCCCTTGCCCCTCCTGTGTCTTGCTATTGCTTTTATCCAGGACAGTTGGTTTGTCCTGTGCTCGCGTAGCAGCAGGGGTTGGTTTCAAATCCCACCCCTCCTCCCTCCGGAAGGAAATTTCGAAGGACCCGTGTCCTTCCCACATGTGAAGGACCCTGTCCAGATGCTTGCCACGTGTTTCCACAAATCTCAAAGCAGATCTTCCTCTTCTCCCTCTGTCACAGCTCTCTCCCTGTCACTTCTCGTTGGCGAGCTTGGCGGCGGCGCGCTGGGAGCTTAGGCTGATGGCGACCATCTTGCGCTGCGAGCTTAGCGTGGCGGCGGCGCGTTGCGGCGAAGCTTAGCGGCGGTGGCGGGCTGCCATGGCGAAGCTTAAGCGGAGGTGTGGCGCGGCGATCTTGGCGTCGGCGTGCTGGTGCGACGGTGTGGCGTGGCGCGGCGAGCTTGGCGGACGCGGCTGTTGACACGAAAAGTTAGCTTCTCGCGAACACACGTGCCGAAGCGTCAACTCTGTAGTTGTGTCGCAACAAGAAAACCAGGCGTACCAGTCAATTTGACATGTAAATTGACAAGGAGAAAATCATCAGTAATATAGCCCTAATCGGCTTTATAAATAGCCAGATCAGGTTTTCTATAATCGGTTTTAACATATCCGATTACAATTGTTATCGGCTTAATGTCCGATAGAGCAAGAAATATGGAATAACGATTAAATTCGAATCTTGTACTTCTTTTTGGTGTTTTTTATAATATATTAGCAATAAACCTTCGTATCAGTGCATCAGATTAAATCAAGAGGTAGATCAAATAGATTGGTCAAGCCAAGACAGTATCCAGATCCAAACCTAATTATAAACTAATAAACCGATATAAAGATTCAAATGCTAATATTCGATAGATGCAATACCAATCGGCAAATACTTGCAGATGCAGGATCCTAAACAAGGCATACACAAGATCGATTAAACGAGACAGTTGCATACATCGAATTCGGGAAAAGCACGTGTAGTATCCGATAATCAGCATTGCATGATAAACACATATTACAGATCGAATACATCGAGACAGTGCAATATGCGAGAACACATCAAAGATCGGGAAATCCCGAGACAGTCTGACATGCTTTGTGTACATGAGATCAATATGATACAGCCATGCGCACGTGTTATAAGGAGAGAATCGATTATCCCATCGAGATAGCTCTACTTGCGAGTTGAAACCTTTCGACGAGGTCGATCGGATTCGAGAAAGTGTTTTGTGTATTGAGTATTAGATGCCTTTCTATCGAGACTTAAAGTCCTATTTATAGTGTTACAAAGTCGATATCGATACGACATAATTTACCGCGACGCGCTTCTGATCACATCGTATTTCTTCCGAAGTCTCACAAGTATCGGTATTCTGCCTTTCTTCTTTACCGATAAAGCCCATTTCCGATTTGGCCCAATAAACCCATCATATTCGGCCTTTTCCTGAACATCCGATTTTCTGCCAAATTTGGGTGTCAACATATGCCCCTAAGTTTGGCAATGAGTACTTCATTAGCAGAACTTCCAAGTAAAAATCGGATTTACTATACCGGAATACTTTACATTTCTACCCCTGTAACTTCTCGCTTTCAGCCCATTTGTAGAACACGTGTCAGCCCAGCAGATAATATGGGCCGAAACTGTAACGCCGAAAAGCGCGGTAAAACCCTAGTTTTTACCACGGCTATAAATAGCGCACCATTCGCCGTCACTTTCACGCTCTCCTACTCGCGCACGGCTCTCGCATCGGAATTTTCAAGGCCCTCAGCATTCAGCGCACAATCAACTCCTCCAACTGTCAATCGGCATCATGTCTCAGGTACTGATCCAATGCTCGGACTCTGAAGCTTTGTATTCTTTGGGCCCAGTAGGAGATCGAGACCCATCGGATTTCATACATCACTCCGTAGGAAGACTCCCTTTATTTGCCGATAAGCTTAGTGCAAACAGCTGGAAATCGGCATTTAGATCTTGGTCTAGCCCAATCAAAGGATATAAGGACTGGCTGATCCGGGTTTACGATCAAAAACAAGAGCAATGGGACGAGTTAGGAATAACCGATGCCATTCTTCTTTCCTTATCTCCACCACCAGCGGACGAACCGTTTATGGCTGCATCGGCTTATTTCTGGTGTGACACTGCAAATGCCTTCCTCTTCCCGACAGGACCAATAAGCCCTACACTTCTAGATGTAGCCATGCTGACTGGTCTTAGTCCCGATGGCGAGATGCTATCGACTTCGATTTGATCGCCAATCAAGTCGGTACCGAGAAGAATTTTGGTTGGCAACGCTACATCAGTACTCACCAGAAAACCGATGTTGTGGATGATGAAGAGCACATTGCCTTCCTGAACATGTGGCTAGACCGATTATTCTTTTGCGGCCAATCACTCAGCCCTAGCAAGGTATACCAAGGAGTAGCCAAGGCATTGGCATCAGGCCAAAAATTATCAATCAGAAAATACCTGCTAGGAGCCACCTACCGGACGATGCATGAGATCAGGGAAGGTCTCTGCTCACCAAAAGCCGATTACTCAGTTGGTAATCTCGACGGACCTTTCTGGTTTATCGGGATGTTCCTGAAACTCCAGATATACAATTCCCTTGACGAATTAGATTTCGGTCTAAGATTTCCAAGTGAAAAGGAATCCGATAGCAGCAATCGCCCATGCAGATCATACGGGGAAATGATCTCAGTCAATTGCAATAGGCGGCGTTTAAACCAATAAGACCTTGTTATGTCCATGGTTGCATTTTATACAATGTCTGAGTCGGAATATGGGTTAGAACAGTTCAACCCATACACTGATCTAGATAGATATCCGATTCCTTCATTTTTTTGATTGGAAAACACTTTGAAAGGAGAAGCCCTGGCAGCATACAAGGAATTCATCTCTCCAGGAATTTTCTTCGCTATTCTGAGCACGAGAACCCACATTAGAAAGCCATCTTATGAATTCTATCATCCAGCTGTGGTTGCTCGGCAATTCAACCTTGGGCAAAACATTCCTGATCTCTTCATCTATCGCCAACTGAATGCCCGAGAAAACTTAAAGTCCCAAATCGGCTTATGGAATTCCAATGGCCGCTCAAATTGATTTTGAAATGCCATCGGAATTTCGAATGTGGGCCGATACTTCTCCAAATTTCGATGACTGGTGGGAAGCTATTGCAAAAAATATCTATGCAACAGAAGGCGGAGCTTCAACCTTAATCGAACAAATTACTGGCCAAAAGAAAACTTGCAAGCCCAACTGGCCTAAGATTGCCGGCAAGATAGAAGCTCCATCGGAATCAGAAACCAGGAGCTCAAATAATACCGATTCCGATAATTCCGATGATGGCAAGGAGGGAAACTCTTCAGAATCAGGACCTTCTTCATCAGACTCAGACGATGAAATAACGGAATCCCAGACCTACGCATCGTCTTCTTGCAGCGAGGTTACTAACTTGCGTGCGTCCGCTAACCCACTTTATCCTTTTCCGATTACCAACCTCCCGTTTATTTTCTTTCAGAGTGTTGATAAGCGCCCCAAGGCAAAGCTCATTGGAGAAGAAGCTGGCCGGATCCACTCGACGGCGAAGTCAGCGTCGGCCTTCACCCAGGGCTCTTCAAAGAAACAAGATACAATCGGCTTATTTCATACAATCCTTGAAATATTCAATTACTTACTGACTTTATTTCAACAGGGAAACCCGAAAGTGAACCCGGTCTAAGGAAGAAGGTAGTCACTAAGAAACCAAGGCCCCAAAAGGTGCGTACTCCCGACAGTACGGAATCAGTATGTGACACAGTAAGCACTTGATTTTCTTCAAATTCTTGACCATCATCGGCTTTCTTACTTATCGGATTATGATTTTAGGACACTTCACCCATCTCCAAGAAGAAAAATGGCACACCTGCTCCTCCGCCAGCGTCACAAACTCCACCGACCTTCAATCCACAAGACGTAATCGGCTTTCCCTTCCTTTCACTTTCACAATCTTCAAAACCCGATCATTTGTAACTTTAAATATTTTTGTCCAGTACATGTTTCAACCTCGCAGCCCAACTCGGGTAACGGTGGTGTCTACGCAGGTCATCACCTATGATGGCAAGAAAGACGATGAACTCAACTTCGACCCATCCAGTATGGATTGGCTCGACGACGAGCTTGATTTCCTTTCTTCGCCGATACGTCCATCGTCGCCCCCAATTGCCATCATCGATTCGCCTGCCCCCGAACCGTCCAAGAAGAATCGGCTTTGTCCAGACACTCTGGGGAAAATCAAGAAATGTGGGAACTGGTGAACAATGAATCGGCTCTCCTGGCCAATCCTCTTGCCATCCGGGAAATAGCTGATTCCATCAAGGAGATCCTCCCCGAGCAAGTGGTCGCGACCATCGAAAAACTCGCTATCCTTTCGGGCCAAAGTCCGATTTTGACGCTGGATCGGCTCCATCAGCGAGAAATCCTCAAAGATGCCGAGGCTGAACTCAAAGGGCTGATCCAAGACGCCAACTCACAGAATAACAAACTCCTCCAACTGAAACAAGAGGCCGAATCGGCAAAGATCGCTGCCTCCAAGGCAATTTCAAGGGTCAAGTCCTTGGAATTAGAACTGGAGAAAGCAAAGAAAGCTGAAGCAGCCGCTCGCTCGGATTTCGAGGAAACCAAATCGGCAGCTAAAGAGCAGTACAGCGTTGTAAAAGCTTGCGGCCTAGCAGTGTTGGAGGCGAAAAAGAAAATACTGATCATCCCTGGATCAGCTGAAGACGATACCACTACCATTAATCGCATCCGGGACACGATCACCAGCGCCGCTGCCGCCATTCATGAGTTATGCGAGTAATTGGCCTGTGAGCTAGATTTCAAAATTTTATAATGTGCGAATCGGTATTGTACCGATTGTTAAAACAATGCTCCAGTCTGCCCTTTGGGCGAAAACAGTTAAGGCCTTTGTGCCTTTGTAATAACTACTTCCTTTACGCAATCGCTTTTATTTATCAACCTCTTATCCTCTAGGTGATTCCTTAGAATCGGCTTTTGCTCGACAGCAACGTGTTGACTAAATCGTACCACGAACCAAGTTCCAGACTATAGGCGATTCACATTGAATCGGCTTTTTGAGTTGAGTAAAATCATGCCGCAAGTCGCCAAAGTGTGAAACGGCTTTCCTTGAGCTACAGGTGATTCACAGAATCGGTTTTTAACAAACCTCAGCTTAAGCTCCAATCCACACGCTAGGATAATATTTCTTAAGATACTTTGCGTTAATTGCTTTACCGAAAACTTCCCATCAACTGTCTCAAGGATATATGCATTTCCAGGAATAATCCGATTGACTCTAAACGGTCCTTCCCAATTTGGTGACCATTTTCCGTATTTAGGATCTCTAAAACCAATCGGTAAAAATGTTTTCCACACAAGCTCTCCCACTTCAAACGTTTTCGGCACAACTTTCTTGTTATAATGTCTGGCTACACTTTGCTTATCACGCTCAATATGTTCCAGAGCTTTTAACCGAACCGCCACCATGTCATGCAGCTTATCCAACATCAATCTATTATAATCATCGGCTTTTATGTTATTTTGTTCTTCTATCCTCGTAGACCCGATGATTGCTTCGACTGGCAAAACAGCCTCTTGACCATAAACCAGCTCAAATGGCGACACCTTCGTAGCTCCATGCTTAGCAATCCGATACGCCCATAGCGCATCCGCCAAAGTACTATGCCAACCCCATGGCCTTTCGTCGATTTTTCGCTTGATCAGTTTTATAGCACTTTTGTAGTTTTGTTTGAAGATTCCGCTTGGCCGTTGGCGCTTAAGCATAATACGACGAAGAATTAATCGTTATGATTCCCAAGCTTCGAGCATAATCTTGAAATGCTTCCGACATAAATACCGATCCTTGATCTGTAGTAATCGTCTGAGGAATTCCAATCGGTATATTATATGCTCTCTAACAAAGTCGATTGCTTCAGTTGCGGTTACTTTCTTCAATGGTATAGCTTCAATCCACTTTGTGAAATAATCGGTTGCTACCATAATATACCGATGCCCCTTGGATGAGGAAGAAAATATTTCCCCAATCATATCGATTCCCCATCCTCTAAAAGGCCACGGCTTCACAATCGGATGAAGAACTGATGCAGGCGCATGTTGGATATTCCCAAATTTCTGACAATCTTTGCAACCCTTATAATATTTGAAGCAATCCTCCACCATTGTCGGCCAAAAATACCCTACACGCTTCAACATCCATCTCATCTTATAGGCCGATTGATGAGTTCCACACAACCCTTCATGTACTTCGCCAATTGCAACTTTAGCCTCTTCTTCATTCAAGCACTTAAGCAACAAACCATCAAAACTCCGATAGTACAGCTTATCAGAGATTAACACATACCTCTGAGCCCTCCTTTTGAGCTTCCTATCGGTTTTCCCTTGTGGATTTTTAAGATAACCGATAATCTCCACCTGCCACCCAATCGGAACTGGACATGAAATCGGAATAATTTCTAGCTCTATGATCGGCAATTTGTAACCTGATGCTTCCTGAGCTAAATTATTGGCTTCACAATTCTGCTCCCTCGGAATATGATGAATTGTAAACATGCTAAAATACTTAGCCAAATCAGAGGCCCTTCCCAGATATTCCCGAAGTAAGTCGCTGTGACATTCATATTTACCGATCATTTGGAAAACCACCAATTGTGAATCTCCAAATACCTCCACAGTGATAGCACCAGCTTGAATTAACCACTCCAATCCCTGAATAAAAGCTTCATATTCCACTTGATTATTGGTCAACCCGAAATCTACTGTCACACTGAATCGGTAAGGAACACCACCAGGAGAGACAATAAAAATACCGATTCCACATCCTTTCTCACAAACCGATCCATCAAAGAACATTACCCATGGCAGCAGAGTTGCAATATTAATATCTTGATGATTCGTGATGAAATCGGCTAATACCTGCCCCTTGACGGCTTTTGGAGATTCATACGTTAGGTCAAACTCGATGAGAGTATATGCCCACTTCCCAAGACGGCCTTTGATAATTGGAGCATTAAGCATATACTTAACCACATAGGTTTGACAAATTACTTTGCATTTAGCGCCCAACAAATAATGCCTTAGTTTAGTGCAAGCAAAGTATAAACACAGGCAATACCTTTCCACTACCGAGTATCGGGTTTCTGGGTCCAATAACTTCCTGCTAAGATAAAAGATGGCATGCTCCTTCCCATCGATTTCTTGGACCAGAACGGCCCCTATAGTTTTATCCGATACCGATAGATACATCTTAAATGGCAATCCTTCTTTTGGGGCAATCAGAACAGGTGGATTAACAAGATAATCCTTAACATCATCAAACGCCCTTTGCTGCTCCGACCCCCAAACGAACTTATCGGCATTCTTTAATTTAAGCAAAGGAGAAAACGGGATGATTCTCTCTAATAAATTCGGAATAAACCTCCTCAAATAATTGATTTTACCGATGAGTTCTTGTAGACGAACTTTTGAATCAGGAGGCTTCGTATTCAGGATCGCTTTCACTCTATCGGGATGAACTTCGATTCCTCTCTGATGTACCATAAACCCCAAGAATTTGCCAGCCGATACTCCAAATGCGCACTTCTTTGGATTCATCCTCATGCCATATTTTCGAAACCGATCCAACACGGTCACAATATCAGCCAAGTGCTGCTCTTCCTCCTGAGATTTAATTACCACATCGTCAATGTAGATTTCAACCAATTTACCGATTAGATCATGACAAATTAAGTTCATCCTCTTTGATAAGTAGCTCGGTACCGATCAACCCTAAAGTCATGACAACGCACTCAAACAAGCCGATAGCTCGGGACACCTAAAGCGATCTTGTTGACATCTTCTTGACCATAAAGATCGATTGTAACCAGCATTGCCACCCAAAAAGCGATAATCCGATTGCGGCAAGCATCGATCGACGATCGGCAATTGGCATCAGATATTCATCTTTATATGTTGCTTTGTTCAAGTCCCTAAAATCGATGCATACCCGAATTTTATCAGAATCCTTTTTACCAACGGGCACTATATTAGAAATCCAATCGGCATACTTGCATGGCTGAATAAACTTCGCATCCAACAATCTCTGGATTTCAGCCTTCACTTGATCGTAAATTTTCCAATTGATCCTTCTCGGCGATTGCTTCACTGGCCGAAACCCAGGCTTCATCTTGATCTTGTGCTCAACTATGGATCGGAAGGCCAGGCATTTCATGATATTCCCAAGCGAAACAATCAATCCGATCCTTGAGTATCTGGATAAGCCGATCCTTATATTCCCGCGGCAACTTTTTACTGATGTAAGTGGGCCTTTCTTTACCATCGTTCCCAATATCGACCTTTTCAAGTTCATCAGCCGACATGAAACCCTGGCCCATCTTATACTCAATGCTTTCTAGAGCCGCGGTTCCCATAAAAAACCCTCACATCCTTGGGTTACCGATTGTCCTTCCAAAGTTGTTGGTTTGAACCCCAATTTACTAACACTGAGGAAATCACAATCTTCTAAGGGCTTTCCCGATAGTGCCTCTAGATTATGATGTATATCGGCACAATCGGTTTCAGCGGTCAGAGATTCTCCTCTCACCACCTCTATTTGATTGCCAATCCACTGAATTAGAATTTGATGCAATGTCGATGGAATGCATCAATTGGCGTGTATCCAATCTCTCCCCAACAGCACGTTGTAACTTCCTTTCCCTTCAATTACGAAGAACGCTGTCGGGATGGTCTTGCTTCCTATGGTGAGTTCCACAACCAGAACTCCCTTGGCCTCGGTCGGGTTTCCATTAAAATCGCTCAAGACCATATTAGTCTTGACGAGATCTTCTGTAGACTTACCGATTTTGCGGCACACAGAATATGGCATCAAGTTTACCGTAGCTCCGCTGTCTACCATCATCTTGGAAATCGGTTTACCATTCATGTACCCCATGATAAACAATGGCTTGAGATGCAATCGGGAATTCTCTGGCTTCTTAAAGATAGCATCTTCCGCTCCAACCACCAGCTCTGCAGCGGCCTCTTCATAATCATTCATAAATTCCCGAGGTAGCACACATACCATATTGGTAGCAAACGAAATTTCATCGGAATCTTTTTCAATGATGACAGCCGATCTCAACTTGGGCCTCCATTCCTGCTTGCCCCTAGCTGGCTTCATCGGTTTTACCTGCTCCAGTAGAGCGTCCCTAAATTTCTCGGCCTCCGCTTCTTTAGCTTCCGCATGTCTCATCCGCTGTAGGCGTCGCTTCTGAGATTTTGTGATTCCGCTTGGGCACCACTATGGCAACGGCACCTTAGGAGGCCTATGCACGTCGGCATGTTTGTCCCTCACGTCATCGGCCCTTTCGCTAGGAAACACCAGCCGATCCTTTACCGATATCCTCTTGGAAGGAACAAACGAGTGGTTCATCGGGCAATCCTCCAAGTTAGGCAAAGACATCCTTTCTTCCCAGCAGTATCGGAAAAAAGGACAATCCCAGTGTTCCATCTCCCAACCTTGATAATTTGGATCTCTTTGAATAGCATCTGGAGTACCCGATTCGACGCTCCTGCGCCGCGTTTCCTTAGCCATCCTGTCGTATTTTTCCATCAACTGATCGAAGGTTGGCTTCGGCCTCGATTTCGAAATCGGATTATGACCATGGCCACGCCTCACCTTGCGCCACTCACCAATTTTTCCACTATGTCTGACTGACGATCGGAAATTTAGTTCGGGCCTCTCTTCCACTACGATCCTTTTATCACCAACCAGCACTTTGAACCGATTGGAACTTTCGGGCTCGTCGGCTTTTCGCTTAGCGTCCACCATCCCAACAAAGCCGATAGGGAACGGTTCTGTGTCGATCTGGGAGTTTTTACTTTGATAGCGAAGTTGGCCACTTTCAATCGCCTTCTGTACTATTTGCTTGAAGACATTGCACTCGTTAGTGGCGTGTGAGTAGGAATTGTGCCACTTACAGTACTTTCGCTTCTTCAGCTCTTCCATGGGAGGAATTACATGACCCTGCTTTAGCCGAATCTGCTTCTCTTGCAATAGATGATCGAAAATTCGATCACATTTGGATGTATCGAAAGAATACTTGCTCTTCTAGCACCCTTCGGCTTTATCCACCCAAGCTCAAATTCTTTCTTATTACTTACCCATTCAGCCACGTAAGCCCCCATATCTTCATCATTGGAGTCATCGGATTCTTCACCTTCATCAGCATCAACCACATTGATCGCTTTCTCTTTGCCCTTGTTATTATTGTTGTTCCGATACTCCCTTTGACCTGAGTAAGAGTTGTCAGAGAATCGGCTTTCATAAAGCACGATTTTATGTGCCAGATGCGATATATCGGCAAACTCCTGGTTGCCCACTTTCTTTTGGTTGACAGGCAACAGGCCCTTAAAGGCCAATTCCGCCAACTCGTTGTCAAGCAGAGAAAGGCTATAGCACCGGTTCCTCACCTCCCGAAACCGACGCAGATAGTCATTTACTGATTCACCGAACTTCTGTTTGATCATCATTATATCGGTAATCCTTGCTTCGTTCTCCCCGGAATAGAAGTATTCGTGGAATTTCTTTTCCGTGCTGGCCAGATGTTATCTTGTTTGGCGGGAGTAGCGTGAACCAATTAAAAGCCGATCCCGATAAGGACAACGAGAATAATCGGCATTTGAGAGTATCTTTCGAGCGACCTCCCCACACCGTAAGGAATCTAGCAATATGTTCGCGTGTGGAGGTGTTATCGCCCCGCTGAATTTGGCATTAGCGAAATCGGGAACTCGATACTTGTGGGGTATTCCGTCTCATTGAAAGCCGATGGATACGGCATAGTATAGTGAGGCGCAATCTTAGGAGTGTTGAACCCGCCTTTGTTTCATCATGTTGTAGACCGGGTTCTTTGTCATCTCTTCTAAGCTTTCGTTCACCCCACGATTCATCGGCTGATAGGTCGGATCCGGGATTGGAACCATAGCCTGATGATTGGGTACCGTCTGAATCGGAGTTGGGTTAATAACCAATGGGGGAGTCAATTGGGAAGACCCAGCGTTTGATGCCCCTGGTGGTATAAAGCGGATATCTTGGCCCTGGATTCGCCCGCCGAATATTCCGATTCATCCGGTGGGTTTGCCCGATCATCATGTTATGAAACGCAGATTTGCCCTTCTGGACGATTCGCCCTAGAACCGATGATTGATCAAGCATCGATCGTAAATGTAGTTGTTGATCGATCTCTAATAAACCGGAAAAATCGCCGTGAGCAGCGGATCTCCGATGGAAGTTTTCGTAACTTGGCCACTGCGCGTCTTTCGATATCCAGTGAGCATTCTCTTCTTATTTTCTTCATGAATTTCTGCGAGCCTATCTTCAACTTCCTTCTTTTGATCTGGGCTCAATTCGTCGAACGTCACCGCCTCAGCGGCGTGGTTGAGTGCCTCCAGGACCGCCTCGGTATCGGTGCGCATCATCTTGTCGGTTTTGATCTTGGTCCCACCGGGCGTGCCAAAAAGTATGTTGACACGAAAAGTTAGCTTCTCGCGAACACACGTGCCGAAGCGTCAACTCTGTGGTTGTGTCGCAACTCGAAAACCAGGCGTGCCAGTCAATTTGACCTGTAAATTAACAAGGAGAAAATCATCAGTAATATAGCCCTAATCGGCTTTATAAATAGCCAGATCAGGTTTTCTATAATCGGTTTTAACATATCCGATTATAATTGCTATCGACTTAATGTCCGATAGAGCAAGAAATATGGAATAACGATTAAATTCGAATCTTGTACTTCTTTTTGGTGTTTTTTATAATATATTAGCAATAAACCTTCATATCAGTGCATCAGATTAAATCAAGAGGTAGATCAAATAGATTGGTCAAGCCAAGACAGTATCCAGATCCAAACCTAATTATAAACTAATAAACCGATATAAAGATTCAAAGGCTAATATTCGATAGATGCAATACCAATCGGCAAATACTTGCAGATGCAGGATCCTAAACAAGGCATACACAAGATCGATTAAACGAGACAGTTGCATACATCGAATTCGAGAAAAGCACGTGTAGTATCCGATAATCAGCATTGCATGATAAACACATATTACAGATCGAATACATCGAGACAGTGCAATATGCGAGAACACATCAAAGATCGGGAAATCCCGAGACAGTCTGACATGCTTTGTGTACATGAGATCAATATGATACAGCCATGCGCACGGGTTACAAGGAGAGAATCGATTATCCCATCGAGATAGCTCTACCTGCGAGTTGAAGCCTTTCGACGAGGTCGATCGGATTCGAGAAAGTGTTTTGTGTATTGAGTATTAGATGCCTTTCTATCGAGACTTAAAGTCCTATTAATAGTTGAAAGTGCATCTAGGCCCTTATGTGATTTTGGTGATTAATGAGTGACAATTATAGAGCTAATATTTCTATTGGAGAATTGTGCACAGATGCTATACAGGTTAATTCCATGAGGTACATGTTTACATGTGATTGTGCACCCCTCAAAATGGATGTATTGCAAGAAGGCATCAAGACTAGTATTTATTTGTAAATCTTTATTTATTGAGTCCTAGGGATACTGTACTATAAAGAGGGATGCAATGGAGAAGCTTATAAAGGTTCCTAAGTGCTCAAAATAGGTATCTCGAAGTTCGTGTGAGTTTTCCACTCAAAATACACCTCATGAGAACCTATGCCATCGAACATCCGGCGTGGGTGGAACATCCGATGGTGAGCCAACTCGCCGATTTTGAGCTATCCAGTAAAGGGTCCATCGGAACTTCCATCGGAACATCCGACGCGGGTCGGAACATCCGACGGGGGATCAGAACATCCGATGCGGGATTAACTGCACAACGGTTAGTTTTCGGGATTTTCTATTTAAAGCCGTCTCTAATACCTTCCAAAGGTTGCTGACACTGTTTACACTCTGTTCACACCTTGATTTGAACCTAATTCTTCTTGTTCATCCTCTCTCAAAGATTTAGCTTTGTCTCTCTCTTGTTCATCTTGTGAAATCTAGATCTAGAGAGATCAGGCAACCCAAGTGCTCCACAAATTAGAGTCATCCAATTTTGAGCACTTAGCGATTCCTAATTTCTTCATCGCATTTGTTACTCTTGGAGGCTTGAAGGGCTCCTAGACGGCTAGGTGTCGCCGGTGAGTCACCGATCTTTGTGTGGCGTGCCTCCGGAGTTTGTGAAGGTGCGAATCTACCTCCGCAAGGAAAATGATTCAACTAGTGATCGCCGGTGAGTGCTTTGTGCTTTGCTGGTAAGGGGGATTAGGGTCTTGGTGATCCGGGCTTTGTGCCTTCCCTAACGGTGAGTAGGATCTCCCTTCAAGGATCCGAACATCGGTAAACAAAAATCGCCGTGTTTTTGTCTGGATCTTGTTTTGGTGTCTTTATTACTTATGTTGGCCTGTTCTGAGTATTCTTGAATAGATCTAACCTTGGTTTTGTGAGAAATCAGTTTTTCTACAGGTTTTCGACAAATTCCAGAACACCCCGGATCGGAACATCCGACGGCCATCGGAACATCCGACCTAGGATCAGAACATCCGACGGAGGGTGTACTGTACCACATCGGAACATCCGACGCTGCATCGGAACATCCGACCGACTGGTTACTGTTCAAGTTTATTATTTCAGCAATTTCGTTTTATTCGCCTATTCACCCCCCCTCTAGGCTGCATAGTGATCCTTTCAATAGTGTTACAAAGTCGATACCGATACGACCTAATTTACCGCGACGCGCTTCTGATCACATCGTATTTCTTCCGAAGTCTCACAAGTATCGGTATTCCGCCTTTCTTCTTTACCGATAAAGCCCATTTCCGATTTGGCCCAATAAACCCATCATATTCGGCCTTTTCCTGAACATCCGATTTTCTGCCAAATTTGGGTGTCAACAGCGGCAGCTCGGTGTGGCGAGCTTGTCCAGCCCGCTCGTCGCCTAGCTCGTTGCCGGCCGCCACCCAGTCCGCCCGGCTCGTGGTCAGCCATTGGAGAAGAAAGAGAGAAGAGAGACGAGGGGATAGGGGAGGAACAAGAAGGAGGGCCACATGTTGCTCAGTGGGCAGGGTCCTTCACATGTGGGAAGGACTCGGGTCCTTCAAAATTTTCTTCCCCTCCCTGTTGCATCCTTTTTGTTGGCCTCGTCAGGTTGCTTTCTTTCTCACTTTTTTTAGCATGCGGAAAAACAATAAAAAATAGAAAATAGATTGAAATTTTAAGATGCGGCAAAAAGAAATGGATCAAAATTTTATGGTAAAGGAGTTAGCCAATCTTTCTTTCCTTTCATTCTCATATTTTTAGGATGGAGCAAATGCTTCGTAATATGTTTGGTAAGAGTCCATTTAAAAAAATTGAGCCTTCCTAAGAATTCTAGGTTTAGTTGGAAAAAAAATAATGAAATAACTCATTCTTTGCTTTTGTTCTAACTTTTTATGGCCAATTAGAAAAATTCTTTTGAACCAAAACTTTACAGATGAAGCAAGAAATAACACATTCTTTCCTTTTGTTCTAGCCTTTTGTGGCCAACTAAATAAAACTTTTAAGATCAAACCTTCATAAAATAGAACAAGATTGCATGGTAAGGGTCATAAAAAAATTAGGCTCTTTTTCCCTTTTATTTTAAGATGTGAAAAAAGAGAAAATGGATCAAAATTTATGGCAAGGGAGTTAGCCAACCGTTTCTTTCGGTTCATTCTTGGTTTTTTAAGACGAAACAAATGTGTCATAATATCATGGTAAAGATCCATAAAAAGATAAAAAAGAGTTGAGCCTTTCTAAGAATTCAAGGTTTAGTTGAGACATAAATCAAGAAATAACTCATTCTTTCCTTTCATTCTAGCTTTTTATGGCCAACTAGAAAAATTCTTTTTAAAACCAAACCTTTACGAAATTCTTTTAAAATTCTTTCATTCTAGCCTTTTATGACCAACAAAAAAACTTTTAGGACTAAACATTTACAAAATAGAACCACGATTCCACGGTAAGGGTCATAAAAATATTTAGGCATTAAAATAAAAAAGTAAAAAAAGCTTTAGAATATGGATCATTAACCATAGTTTTATGATAAGGGCTCATAAAAAGATTTAGGCATTAAATATAGTTTCATGATAAGGGCTCATAAAAAAATTAGATATTAAAATAAATAAGTTTCGGTGAAAATTAAGTAAGAATAATGGGAATGAATGATTTTTTGTTGTACGAGTATGTAAACATATTTAGGTCCTGTTCTTTTGAGCTTATCAGCTTAACGGCTTAACAGCTTACCAACTTATCTACGTTTTGAAAATACATATGTTTCGGGTTTTTGAGTTTTTTTTTTGCTGTTTTGAAGGTGAATCCTAACACTTTAGAAAGAAAGTCAAACGAAATAGATTCGACTCTCGAGACTACCTAGAAAAGCTATAGAAATTCAATCATTTCAGCCGTTCAGATCAGCTCAAAAGAACATAGCCTTAGTCATTTTGAAATTTTAAAACTTATTAAACAACGAATTAACAAATGCTTTGTTATATAACTCTATGGTTGATCTTTTGCTGAAAAAGCTTCAAAATTTTAGTCAATGCATTTTAATGGGCTATCAGTTTGAACCTCATCAGAAAAAAATATTAGTTATTTCTTTAGCCTAATCTTTGTCATGGGAGCAGACGAACGACACGTCATGGGCGCGATTACATTTCTAGTATATATTTTCTACCTCTTAATACCGCGTAGCGGTTCTTATAGCTGTACATGCGCACTATCCACGTCGTCTGGTTATTTTCGGTCGTCTGATCGGTGTGGCGAACGGTCCAGATCGGACCACGTCGCACCCGTCCAGCCGCCTGGACACGCACCACAGCGCTGGACTAGCCACGTGCACCAGGACCCTGCCTGTCCGGCCGCGTGGCACGCTGCCGGACATACCATGCGCTGCCACTACGCCCCCAAAATCTTTTCAAACCGCCCCCCCAAATTTCGGATTTCCCACAATGGTCCTCGCCCAGTGGTACGCTGTCCATGGAAAGTTTCGTCTGCATCCTTCATTTGTTTCGTCACATACAGCGCAGCCCTTTTCGTCTTTCTATGTACACCCGTAGTTCTAGCATAATTACCTGCCAATGCCACCGGAGGCACCAACCAGCCTACCCCAAGCCCCGTCCCCAATTCTCCCGTCTTTCTCTTTCCCCTCACGATCTGGTCGCTGGGTCGCCGCCTGTTCCTCCTCAGGCCCCTCGCCGCGCCGGAGTGCCACTGCCCTCCTCCTAGGACCGCCTCCTGTCCCTGCTTGGCACGCGTCCCTGCTTGCCCGCGTGCCGCTCAGAACCCTCCGCCTGTCTCAAGTCGAGGTTCCTCCCCCCTCTCTTTCTCCCTCTCTCTCTCTCCCCCCTCGACCGCATCGAATCCCATAGTGCCTCCTTCACTGCACAGTCTGCAAGGCGAAGTTCAGTTCTCTTGAGTTTTGTTCGTTGGATCTATTTTCCTCAATTATATTGATTAAAGTTTTGCAGTAATACACTTTGTGCTTCCTACTGAATAGAACATGAAACGTGATCTTTTTTTGTCGTTGTGGTTATCATATATTTCATTCTAGACTTTAGTATTTACAATTCCAACTGATTTGTGAATTGTTGGGTTATACTTCCTCTAACGTTTTGTTTCGTTCCAATTTTAAAGGAACAAAAGGGTCTAATAAACACGGTCTAGAAATCACCAGCTAATCAGCCGTTGAAGCCGGCCCAGCGACGAATATTGAGTAAGATAAATAATAAAAAGTGAATATGGTACATTTCAATACAGCAAATTCAGCTAATCAAATATTTTTTTTTTATTTTTTTTTTTTTTGCAAAAGGGGACCCTCCCCCAATTCCATTTCAGTAAGAAACAGAATTATAAGATCCACCACAGGTAAAAGATAGTCATCCGTACACAAATTAAAAGGCTACCAAACATCCCAGAATACGAAAAAGGAAAAACCTGAAAAGATACTAACATCTAGATACCAACCAGAGCACCGTCAGAAATTAACCAAAAATCCAGCACACAGAAATAAGAGCTGCCAACATTTTTCGAGATCCTTAACACAGCCATAAAGCATCAATCCATCATCAACTATAGATATTAATCTTCCCTGGCCACAAATCAAATCTTCTGATTGAGGCTTCCAGAGTCCGTCAATAAGCATCCATCCTTCTAGTGTCCATCTATTTTCTGAAGCATTCTTTTGAAATGTTCCACTCCTGACCGAAGTAAATCCTTGTCCCCCTCCGCATAGAGCCCTGTCCAATAAGATACAAGCTTACAAGCCGAATGTAGAATTGTAAATGGGGAATAAATCACACGACCTTGAAAGCACCAATTATTCCTGGCCAACCAAATGGATCAGAAAATAGCTAAAATGCAAACTCCTGAAATTTTTTTCCCAACAGGCCAAACTCGATAAAACCACTTAAAAGCACCTCCAAAACTTATAGGACGACTTCCCGAATTCAAACCAAACGCCGCCACACTCCAAATCGCCCGGAAAATCGAACAATGAAAAAACAGATGATCAACATCTTCTAGGCTCGAACAGAAAATGCAAAAAGATTTCCCATTCTACCCCCTGCGGATAAGTTGATCTTTAGTCAAGACAGCCTTGTGAAAGACTAACCAAGCAAAAAAACCTTGATTTTCAGGGGAAGACTAGCTTTCCAGATCAATTTAGGCCATCTAAGCGAACCCCCTTCTATACCACAAATGAAATCATACATATTCTTAACTGAAAAACTTTTCCTATAGGGGCCAGTTTTCCAGCTAAAAACATCAGCCTCCTCTGTAAAAATAACAGATATACACTCCTGGACCACCCCCCTCCAATCATTAATCAAATCAGGGTTAAGCCAACGTCTAAAAGGGAGCCTCCACACTCTTTGCCTTGCCTCAAACACCGAAATACTTTGTAACTCGCAAATCCCAAACAAATCAGGAAATTTAGATTTAAGAGAAAAAGGTCCTAGCCACCTATCAATCCAAAAGTCCACTAATTTACCATCACCCACCTTAACCTCCCTATTACACTTGTAAAACTCTCTCGTAAACAGAATGTTTTTCCAAACAACAGAATCCTGAATATTGCCTTTAATAAGAGATAAAGGTTTACCCTTAATATATCTATTCATCACAAAGGTCTTCCAAAGACTCTCATCCCCATAATCAAGCTTCCACCACCATTTTGAAATTAAACTGATGTTCATCTCCCTTAATCTCCGAATACCGAGACCTCCTAACATCTTCGCCCTACAAAGCTTATCCCATCTTAGCAAATGATATCTTCTCCTGTTACCATTAGAGCATCCCCAGCAGGGCCTCCAAATTTCCCTCTATCGCTACGAGAATCGCTACATAAGAATCTGCAGTGTAACTTCCTCTCACGCATCAAATTCTCCATTGCGTTTGAAAAATTTTAAAATAGAGGTGCATTTGAGGGGTGAGATGGGGATGCTCTTACCCTGCCAGAAAAAAGGATCTGGCATATGTTGGATTGATTTTCAATGGTCTAGATTGCTGCCGCCCTCGGCCCCCTTCCTCGAGCGCCCATGCCTTGTCCCTTCTCTCCCTTTCTCCGCCTCCTCTCTTGCCGTTGTCTCTCTCTCCCCCCCGTGCCGCCTCCTCTGTCACCCCGGCGCCGCCGCCACAGCTTCCCCGCCTCCCCTTCCCCACCGTGGCGTCCGCCTCACCTGGCCTCCCCATCCCCACCACGGCGTCCCCTTCTCCACTGCGCCGTCGTCGGCAGATCCTTCCCCGCTCCGTCGCCTGCAACTCCTCCCCGTTCGCCACCGTCGCCGGCAGGTCCTTCTCCGCCCCGTCGCCGGTAGGTGGTCCTCCGCCGCCCCGCTCTCCTCTCCCCGCCGGTCTCTCTCCCTCCCTTCTCAATCTCTGTAAACTTCTTTGACTCTCCCTCTATTTTCTTCTTCTGTTTTCCTTCTTATTTTTACCCATCTTTGTGTTTCAGCATGTGGTCCAGTTTATCTATTTTTGTTGTGCACCTATTTTTATTATCTATCTGTTCATGCTATAATGGTTGTCTTTTTTCTTCGTTTACATGTTCTGCTAAGTTGCATGGTTTAGGTCTTTGGTATTTTTCTTATATCTGCAGACACATTATCACCAACAGGTTGTTAACTTGAATAATAACTGATTAATGATCTAGAAACCATGTGTTCGGGTCTGGTGCTTAATCTTTCCTTACCCATCTTCGTGTTTTAGTTTGTGTTCCACTTTATCCATTTTGGTATACACATATTCTTCTTTTCTACATGTTCACTGATATAATGATTGACTGGTTAGTGTTCTGTGTTAATCCATTTCAACACATTAACTGCACAGATAAAGAATAAATATACAAAATAATGCCTTTTTGAATGTATATAATCTCTCTCTCTCTCTCTCTCTCTCTCTCTCTCTCTCTCTTGTATTTTCAATCATCTTAATATATCTAAACCTCTGTAAAATAAACAACCTTGTCTCTATAGATTAAGTACGCACAGATGGTCAAATATAAAAATATCCTCATGTATTTTTCCTATTTATTTATAGAAAAATAATTCCTTTCTATTTATCCATTGAATAATAATTTCTTCTATACAATTAGTGCGGATATTATTTTGATTGTCTATACTTGAGAAAGCATTTAAAATACCAGATAGTCATATTATATTATATGAAGTCTCTAACAGTGTCTTAGATTCTGAATGTGTTCGTGTAGTTGTTGCACAAACAGTTGTTTCTCTGCATTCATCTTTTTCATGGTATTTCTTTGCATTTTTCTAAATGTTTTAACTCTGAAGAAAAGCTTCTTTTTTCACAATCCAAACATTTATCTTTACTATTGTCATAAATCTAATCTAATCATGATGATACACGATATGTTGTCTAAATACATCTGTCTTTTATTGGGATATATTTAAACACATGCCATTATATGATACAACACCATCTATTGGACACAATTTTAACCTCTATGCTATGCATGTACCTATCGGTCATAGTGTTCGAATTCAATCGGACTTCATTACACCTTATCTACACATTCTACCTGAAAAATATGCCCTCACTTGTCGCTAATAATGTATATATGTTGTAACGGTGCATGACAAGAGCACTAAGTGAGAAATCCTGTAGGAAGAAAAAAGAAACGCATAAAGATAAAGAAACAAACAATTCACCAGTTATGCATCTTTCGTTACTAATTTAATTCTATGTTTTATAGCTTTTTATTTTTTCCATGGTACAACTATGTTACTATATTTCTTATTTTTAACCCCTATGCTATGCATGTACCTATCGGTCATAGTGTCGAATTCAATTGGACTTCACTACACCTTATCTACACATTCTACTTGAAAAATGTGCCCTCACTTGTCACTAATACTGTATATATATTGTAACTGTGCAGGACAAGAGCTCTAAGTGAGAAATCAGAAGAAAAAAGAATCGCATAAAGATAAAGAAACAAACAATTCACCAGGTATGAATCTTCCGTTGCTAATTTAATTCTATATTTTAATTCTATGACGACGGGTTACATTAGCGCGCCAACGGCATGTTCGTTTTCCAGTCTAACCTGAAGCGCACCATCTGGCCTATTCAGACCAAACAGCCGGCCCATGAAACCCTCAGCAACTTTGCAACAAGTAGCTTTCAGCCTTTCGCCTCTCTCTCTTTCTCTGACTGCTGCTGTGCTGCTTGGACACCGGCCGCGGCGGCGGCGCATCTCTGGTTCTGTCGCCGAAGCCACCAGCGGGGATGTCCTCTCCGCTGCTTCCGCTGCCCTCTCCATGCCGCCGGTCCCTCGTCTTCTTCATCTCCGCTCTGCTGCTCGCCTCCGTGCGTAGGTCCGCCCCCTTCGTCCATCTCGTTTCGCGCTGCCTTTTCCCGGTACTGTTTGCCAACCGCTCCTCCGTGCTCTTCCCCTTGCAGCGTGGATGAGGCCAGGGCCCTAACCGTCGGCGAGGAGCTGGTGGGTGAGACCATGCCGCTGCGCCACGGTAGGCGGCTATACAGGCTCGCTGGACTGTGGCCGGCCATGTGGTACGAAGTCAAGATCTCCTACCCGGCCTCCGTACGACCTTACCCTTTGTAATTGTTGAGAGAAACAAGCATGATGATGAGAAATCGTCGTCTTCACCTTGCAGCTTCTTGTTCTTGACGGCATCGTTTGGTACTTGTAGATACCGTCGAGCTTTTCGATTCGGCTCGTGGACGATCCTAATGCCGCGGAGGATTGGGGGAGCAGGAACAGGAGGTTGCTCAACACGGAGAAGATTATTTTCAAGGCTGACAGCACCAAGCCGGTCGGTATTCACTAACATTTTATCTAGATTTGCTGATTAGTTGCAGAACTGGGGTGGTGTTCACTTGATAAGGTGCATTATAATGGCTGTATGCAATGATGTGATCGACCTTAGGTTTATGTTCTTGTCACTGTGGAGCCTGAGGGAGTGATTGCAAAGCCAAATGTGCCGGAGAGAGATCTAGCCCTCTTCAACATCGGTATGGCAGCAGTTATTATTTACATTTTGTTGTGCTCATATGTCATTCAGATCTTGATCGGACAAATCGAGCCAAAACTGAACTCAGGAACTTGTACTTATGGCACCTGTAGATATTATTACAATTTTTACCTGGTAGCGTTAGGTGGATCTAATCTTGCAGTTTGGTCATTCTTGTGCAATCTGGTGGAATGATTTTTTTGCATCGAGCAAGTACACTGAGCCTTGGCTGCTCATTTACCCGTGTATGTCGCTTTCCAGTTCATCTATAAAGTTATGGATAGCTTTAGGCTGTAAAGGTCGGTCCAGTGGCCCTAATATGTTTGACATTGGCACATCAATTGAAAAGGTTGAACTTGAAAATGGAAAAAAAAAACCTTCATCCAATAAACAATTTGCTTCAAGAAGGGCGACCTACAAGTTCAGCTTTTAGATTCAATTGCTACTATCTGATCTGATAGGTCCTGTCACATCCAAATTGCATTGGTGTTTTTTGCAATTGTAGCTGATGAGTGATTATTTGTTTCTGTCAGCAATGATCTTTCCTTGACCGTATATCAAAAGTTGAGCATAACCTTGAAAAAGTTGGACCCAGTAGAAATCATGGCTTATTGTTTGATGATGTTCTTTACTTGTGTTCTGTACTAAATTAAAATATCTAAGGCAGGTTCTTGCACAGTAGTGTACATACCTTTTTTGTAAGTAGCTAATGGTTTTTTTTTATTTATGAATTGAAAAGGGGTATTAATTACTTTAAGTGGCCTTATGATTAGGATCATTCCTATTGTCATAGTCAGTGAGTTCTGTTTTAGTGTCATCTTTATCATTGACGTTTTTAGAAAATTATTTAAGCTAGTTCCATTCCCACTTTAAATATGTCAATTCAGGCAGACCTGGCTCTTCTACCTATTGCTTTCATGCAACCACCACCTAAATATCACTTTTAATCAATAGAGTGCTTTGTATTTGATTTTTGTGCAGTTTGTGATGAACTTATGCTTGGGATCCCACATTTTGCCTGGTGGGTTGGAATTGCAGCAGTGCTTTCCATTGTATTGGCATCATTGGCACCACATTTTCTGCCGCTGCACAAGCTACTTAAATATGGAGCTACAGAATTGAGCGGTTCGGATGCAACCAAGCTCTCATGACAGACAATTTGTGCACAATATGAACTATGAAGGCCCAATTTTTGCAGAGTAGGCTAGTGTAGATGCATCTTTTTTTTTGAGAGAGAGAGTTAAGTACATGCATCTGTTTTTTTTGGTTTTTTATATTTTAAAAAATTGTTTTTGCAGAAATGGTGTCTTTTCGATTTCGCAAAATTGATTGCCGATCGCCCGTATAACAGGCGACGGATCCCTGCCGTCACGCCATCCAACGCCATTTAGGATGATGACAAACTGATCGCCCGTCCCATGGGCGATCATGTAATATATGGGCGATAGGTGGTCGACCTTTATGCAAAAACGCTGATTAGTTGCATGCCGGTACCTATTGCCAAATGATCGAGCGATAGGTTTGACATGTGGACCCTGATTGGAATCTATCGTCCAACCATCGAGTGATAGGTCTGACATGTGGGTCCCATGTCCTAGCGTCATCTTTTCTCACGAGACGTTTGCCGGATAACATCCTATTGCCCTTTTATTGGGTGATCGCCCCCAAAAAGGTGGTAGGTACCCCCATCGTCCACACCACTGGCGATCGGTGTCTAATTTTGCAAAATTCAAAAGTAAACCATCGATTCTGCAAAATCAATTTAACAAAATATAAAAACCCAAAATTTTGCTTGCATCTTGTTCTCACTCTTTTTTACTTTTATCTGATGCAGCTGTGAAGAAGCATCCGATGGTGAGTGTTGCACCCTAGAGTTAGCTATATTAATGTCAATAACGTTTCATTAGCTCAGTGATGAGAATCAGATGTCGTCCATGCTAATTTTGTTCTTGTGACGAGACGGGGTACCTTAACCTTGTTGGTACAAGGGCGTCGCCCGAGAAGAGACAGCAGCGCTATTGCGGGCATGATCACCGATGGATGTATCGGGCACTCCAAGGACGGACGTATCGATGCGGATCTCCGCGTGTCCGTCTGCCCACAGCCCACAGGCGGTAACGTGCTAACGCAGCGCCGCGCCAACCTCGAACCACCCTCACAACGACGTCGTCGTCGTCTCGCGCGGCACGAGCGAGCTCACAAGTCACGAGACGATACGTACAGGTGAGATCATAGGAGGAGGAATCGACCTTCGTGCGCCAAGCTCTTGCGGCAGCCGGGGGCTGGGGTGCAAGCTTCTCTGATTTTACTCCTCGCGCGGTGCCGGTGAGGAACCAGCTCGGTGCAAGTACGCTAGGGCATGTTTATTGCATGCTATCCCTGTCTTTGCCTTATCCAAGTATTATTCATCCTAAGGACTCGTATTATTTGTCCTGACCATGCTCTTCCGTGCATAATCTCTACATTTTTTCTCTTATATTTTACCTATAGTCCTGGGGACCAGCTTTTGAGGCTACCAACAAACATGCTCTTTGTGGTTTCTAGTACCAAATGCCAATTCATTAGAAGGGGAAAACCCAACGGCTGATATGATGCGAGATCAAGAAAGTTAGGGTAGAATAATGTTTCATGTAAGATGCATCCTATTTATGAATTAGATATACAATCGTATGTATATATATGTATAAATTGTAATAGTAGTAGTTAAGGCCTTGTTTGTTTTAGATTAATGTAGAGTTGCGTTTCACTGTAGCAAATTTGTGGCCCCTTAAAATACGTTTTAACGAGTTTAAAAAATTATAAAAAAATATTTTACAAACTTTAAAAAGTACTATTTAAAACCCTATAAGAATGACTACAGAATATTACATCATTTGGCTTATACAAAAATAACAAATTTTTATTTAATTTAATTTAATTTAATATGAAACAAACAAGGCCTAAATAATTTGTAATACAGGGACCATGCTCATGTCTAAAACATCCGCTATTGTAAATAAGGATGAATTCCCCACGTGTTGATATGGCTCCAGTCTTTTAGAGACATTATCCTCCATCAAATCTTGCTTCGAGGTTTATGCATGTAATGTCCCAACATACTCTCTTAAAAAGCCCCTCTAAAAGTTGGAATCCTAGTACGTTAATGTTCTTCCTCTCCTCCTCTTTCCCCCTCCTCTCCTCCCTAGCTTTAGTGCTCCTCCTCAACCCAAGTGAGGTGGGTGGACCTCCAATTGTTGCCCCCACCGACTACAGCCACCACGCCCCTCATCTTGCAACATCTCGACCCCATCCAAATGTTAACCCACCCTTCTGCATCCCAATCGATCACACCTTGATCCACCTCACCACGCTATGCCCCAGTGTTAGACTTTTGCAACGCGCATTTAATCATTCGTCTTATTCAAAAAAAATATGTAAATGTCATTTATTTTGTTATGACTTTTTTTATTAAATGTATTTTAAGTATGACTTATATCTTTACATATTTATTATAAATTTTTAAATAAGATGAATGGTCAAACATATATTGTAAAAGTCAATAGTGACATTTATTTCGGGACGGAGGAAGTACGGAAGACCTACGGAGTATAAGTTAAAGTCTAATTCAAGTTAATCCGTATTCAGCTCTTATTCAAGTCAATCCGCATGGACCCATGTTCCTAGAAAATTGATATTACAGAGTTCTAATACGGACACAAGTTTCCTGTATTAGAACTACAAAATTAGACTTCCAGCCTAATTTAACTTCTGGGAACTTCATATTAGAGCTACGGAGTACGATCCTTGGCAACATGTGCCCGTATTATAGCTACGGACTTAGGACATGTCTAATTTTGTCCTCTTTTATTTCTTATTTTATCTTCAGGACACTGTAACAGTAGGGTAGGGAATAAAATAGAGAGAAAAATATAGAAAGAAATAGAATAATAATTTAAGAAATGATGAATGCGGATGCAATGAGGGATGCTTGAGAGTGACATTAGGCATGCTCTTAACTAGGGGTGTAAACGAATCTTATATGGATCATTCGGACAGAGGTTTTTTGCTCGGATAGATACATGTACATTACAGTTTTTTCTATACAAATCTCGGTTTTGATTTTGGAGTGAAGGTTAATAAAACGGCTTAATTTTTTTTTCAAATTTATAGCTTGGATATCTCGGACACGGATCAAAACTTTCACTCCTACTCTTAACACACACACTCTCTCTCTCTACACATGTACACTCGGTGATATCTTAGGGCTAGAATAAAAAAAACTTCTTTGCATGTTTTTGTGTGCTCAAGGCCCTGTAGTTCAGCTTTTTTGGAATGTTTTTATAAGAAGTTAAGATCGAGAATGGAACAGACTAAAAATTATATTATAAAATATTTTTAAAAAAAGGAACAGGAGAACTATCGTCCATTTTAATTAAGTAGAATAAAATATTGAAAGAGAAAAAGACCGCGTGCAAAACATTGGGATACAACCGCAATGCTACCGTTGCCACCTAGGCTAAAGGCCGAACAACTCACGTGGCTCAATGGGCAACCGACGAGGCGATACGGCCAACCCACAATGAACTTTTGCTACAATAACAAGACGATGACAAAAAAAGAAGACCTAATAGGAGGCCAACTAACGTCCTTCAGACGATGCCTTCAACGACGAAGCAACCTGCAGGCCGCTGCCACACAAACTAGGTTTTCACCGAGGAAGCTTCAAGGAGGATAGCAGCCGCGACAATGTCTTCAAGAAGGGGAGTGGGGCGGCGGCGCCATTGCTAACCCAAACAGGTAGAGCTTTCATTCGATGCACCCACCCGAAGCTGTGCCAATGGAAGGCCACTAGGGGGTGAGGATGTTAAGCCAAGGTCACTGACTCAAGCCGGCATGGCTCTACAAAGAGGGGAACTGTCATACCACATAATTATATCATCGTATAGGGGGGAGGAACATTAATGCAATGGACCTCAACAGATGCGTCGAAGGTCCATCACATGGGAGAAGCTGTGCCACCATCGGTCTCACGTCACTAGTGCACCCTTGCTCTGATAGCCATGCTGCACAAGCAACACAAGATAGATTTGGGCCTAATACCATCAACTCTGGCCTCCATGCTAAAAGAGCAGTCCCTCCCGAGTGGCCTCCACGCTTAGACGGACACAGAGGGAGGGGGAGGGAGAGATGAAGGGAGAGAGAGAAGGGAACACTGATCACGCAACCGGCCCTTAGGGTGCCACGCCACTGCGACATCGCGCTCCCACGACGGGCTAAGGCGACCTAAGAGTCCATGTCACGCTAAAAGTAAGAGTTTGTACTAGATACAATAAAAAATATAAATACTATAGAAATAAAAAATAATGTAAATAAAAACCCACGACTGCTCGTTGCTTCCTCCGTCCGCTTATAAAAAGTTAAGATATCTGAAAAGGATAGAATCGAAAAGACTAAAAATTATATTATATTTTTTTAAAAAAAGGAGCAGGAGAATTATCGTCCATTTTAATTAAGTAGAAGAAAATATAGAAAGAGAAAAAAGATCGCGTGCAAAACATGGGGATACAACCGCAATGTTGTCGTTGCCGCCTATGATAAAGGCCCAAGAACTCAAGTGGCTCAATGGGAAACCGACGAGGCGATACGACCAACCCACGCTGAACTTTTGCTACAACAATAACAAGATGATGACAAAAAGAAGACCTAACAGGAGGCCGACTAACGTCCTTCAGACGATGCCTTCAATAACAAAGCAGCCTGCTGGTCCCTGCCACACAAACTAGGATTTCACCGAGGAAGCTTCAAGGAGGGTAGAACCTGCAACAATTCCTTCAAGAAGGGGAGTGAGGTGGCGACGCCATTGCTGACCCAAACAGGTAGAGCCTTCATCCGATGCACCCACTTGAAGCTGGGCCAATGGGAGGCCACTAGGGTGGGGATGTGAAGCCGAGGTCACCGACCCACGCCACCATGGCTCCACAAAGAGGGGAATTGTCATACTACATAATTATATCATCGTATAGAGGGGAGGAACCCTGATGCGATGGACCTCAACAGATGCGCCGAAGGTCCATCACAGGGAAGAAGCCGCGCCGCCATCGGTCTCACGTCACTGGCACACCTTCGCTATGATAGCCATGCTGCACAAGAAACACAAGATAGATCCAGGCCTAATACCATCAACTCCGGCTTCCACGCACTACAGGAAACGAAATCTGTGTGGGCGGCCGAAGCCGCCGACACAGATTCAAATACCGCCGACATAGGTACTTGTCGGCGGCCAGCCGCCGACACAGCTCCGCTGACGACAAAGGCCCAAATTGTCGGCGGCCCCGCCGACACAGAAGCACAAATGGCAAGCCACCTGGGTTAACTCTGTGTTGGCGACCCAACGAGCCGACCACACAAGATCCCCCTAACGGAACGCACCGGGTGACGGCGCTCTGCCAAGTGGACCCCACAGTCGAACGATGGGCCGGCACGTGGCACCTCAATGTGGTCGGTTTCTGCAGATGCCGCTGACACAAAGAGGCCTTGCTGGTTTGCCTTGCCACCATTTATGTCGGCGGCCTTGAGGGAAGCCACCGATAATAGTTGATGTCTATGTCGGCGGTCTTGATTCTAGCCGCTGACAATAATTGAGGGCTAAAGGGCTCTCCTAGATAGAGCTGTGTGGTCGGCCTTGGTAATGGCCGACGACATAGATAGTTTTCTAGAAATAAAAATTTCTGGTAATTATTATTAAATTTCATCTTCAACCTGCAAAATAACCCCATATAACCCACAGATTCATTCCCCCCGATTCACCCGATAACATACAAACATAAATAAGTGCACGATATCACATTTTCAACCACAAACACATCCACCAGACAAAACAAATGCCGATAAAGCTTGTCGCAACGTTCACAAATTATCGACCAATGCTGATAAAGCTCGTCTCAACGTTTACAGAAATGTAACAAGTCAAGAACGGTAAAGTAGAATTTAATACAAAATCACAAAAGCACTCCTACGGGTTTTGTGAACCGCCACCTAGGTCGGGATCAGGGTTAAGCAAATCCATCACGAATTGCTCCAGCGGAGTCGACCTTGTGGCACTGTCGTCACCTCCCTGCGGTGCAATCATCGCAGGCGCAGGCGTAGCCAAACCGGACATCTGCAATAGTTGAGAAAATGGTGAATTTTCAAAAACTTTATGCATTTCTGTGTTGTTTTGAATATGTTGTAAAATGGTTTAAATGCATTACCCCTGGAGAAGCTGCGGGAGCATGTGGAAACTGTACCATGGGGAACCAATGCGGCGGCGCGAACGGGGGAAGTGTGCCGACCTGTGTCGTCGGGGCCCTAGACATGGGCGTAAAGACAGGCGGTGGCGTAGAAGGCATCTGTGCCTGACTGGAGGACCCCGCCCTCAAGAACACCTGCGGATATAATATCTTAGCTTATAAAACCAGAAATGACAACCTAGCTAGCAGGCTATACAATCTTAATTACCCTTTGCATGTACTGCATCGTGTACAAGTTCTGTTCTTGTATGGCCTACATCCGCCGGTTGTTCTCCTCTTGCTCCGCCTTCCACCGCTGCTCGTCCGCCTCCCTCTGTTGTTTCAACTCCTCGATAAGTTTGTTCTGGGCGTCCAGCTGGGCACGAGCGAAAGCCGAGGCGGACTGTCGACGTGCCCTAACCTCAGGCTTGTACGAGTCGAGCGGCACGACGGCGTTCATGACGCCGTACCTGCCGTGAACCCTCCCACCAAACTCGTCATATATGAGCATAGGGTCGGCTGGCATGCTGTCAGGGTCACAGTCGGCACCGTGCTTTTTCCTCATGGCCGCATTATAGATATCCTGCGAACAAATCAGATATATAGGGGATTACTTCGAAAATGCTCAAAGTAGGTGTAGAGAAGCGAATAGAGATAGCCACTTACAAGCTTCTCCTGGGCAGCCGGCGGCATCGGTGGTTGTGTGCCGTCTGGCCGACATGCATGTGTGTGCAATCCTCCACACGGCGATTCCTGAGGGCTCAAGTCCTGTCTCGTGCTCCTATATGAAATCAAACAGTGATATATATACTAATGATATTCTTAAAGTTATAATATTGTAGGTAGAGAAGAAGTGTACTTACGATGTCTCGTGCGATGTGACCCATGCCGAGCCCTCCAAGGTAGGTGGAGCAGATTTCAAGGTTGGCATCCCTATTGCCCCTGTTTCGTTTAGACATCTCGATCCAGTCCGATGATTCCCACATCAGACATAGGTCCCTCCAGGCGCGTGGGCACTTGTCCATCCAATCTGGACGGTAATCAATATACTGCTTGGCGTCGAGGTACTCCAGCGCTGCCCTTCCCCTCGACATCTGTCGTCCCCTCTTCTTGTGGTGCTTGATCATCGCATCCAAGCGGGCCAGCCTTAAGGCGTCCTTGACCTTCTTTGTCACCATTCTATTGAGGACATGGCGACAGGACTCGTAGTCCTTTGCAGTCGCGTTAGACGATAGCTGATACCTCGCCTAAAACAAAACAAATAAATGATCATATACATTCAGTCACAAATTTATGAACACAAAAAACTGCAAGAAATTTAGCATATTATACCCAGAACTCTTCGATGACGGCATCGCCACAAGATCTCCTCCCGTCCCCCGCACGAGGTAGTAGTCGCTCCAACTCGGCAGTAGGCATTTGTTGCCACCCTCGCCCACTCGCCGGGGTAGAACTGCCTGAGGAGCACCCCTAGCTGCTTTCCTGGCTCTTGTGGGCCCTTGTTGAGACAAACCAAACCGCTGCACGTATGGTTATCAATTTAATTCAAAACATGGTTAGAAAGTTTATGTTTTACAATTTAAGACATCGAATTCAAAACTGTTGGTTAGCACATATACCTGTCCTCAAGGGCAACCTGTATCTCTATCCTCTGAGATGGATCTGCGGGGGCTTTTGACATTTTATTTCGCCCCCGGTGTCTCTTGGAGCTCGAGGACTCGGCTCCAGAGGACGAGGGCGTCGGCTCCCACTCGTCATCCCCATCCTCATCGCTCTCATCCAACCGAACATTTGAAAAAATTATCTTCCAGTCCTCATCCTCCCCCTCCCCCTCCCCCTCCCCCTCATCCTCCCCCTCCCCCTCATCATCGCTCTCCTCGGAGTCGAACTCCTCCTCATAGCCCTCCGGCACACCCGCCGACACCTCGTCCGACGCGAGCTCCCCCCTCCTCCTCCGACGAGAATTCTCCCCTCCCCCTCCATGTGCTCTCTCCACATCCTCATCCACAGACCCGACCAACGAGTTGGGGGCCAACTCCTCGGAGCTAGACCCCACCCGATGGTCAGTGGCCACCACCTCATCCGATGTGCTGTGCTCCCGACTCCTCCTGCCTCGTCGCCAAAAGAGCTTTTGCGCCTGCCCCGCTAACCTGCTCAATGGTCCCGCATCCCGCACAAATCAAACAAAATTGATAAAATTGAGTAACAAAAAATAAGTGTATATGAAAATAAATGACACAAAATAAATGTATATGTCATAGAAACCTAAAATTCTTCCGCTTCATCTTTCTCTCTCTCTTCCTCCTCTTCGGTTTCTTCTACCTCGTATTCTTCCCCTTCCCCTTCCTCTACCTCTTCCTCTTCTACTTCCTCGTATTCTTCCCCTTCCTCCACATCCTCCTCTTCGTCTTCTTCTACTTCATCTTCCGTTTGTTGTATGACATCACCAATATCGACGTACAGCTCTCCTGACAACTCTCGTTCTTGAAACGGCTCCATATCTTGTTGAGACTCGTAGTCTTCTTCCTTGAGGTCGGGCAATCCACCAAACGGATGACATTTATGTACAATCCATCAATTTTTGTAATCTGGGTGAGCGTATGGCAGATAGAACACCAGCTCGACTTGTTCGGGTAGAATAAACATGTCAGGCTTTTGATACAACTTCTTATGATTTATTTCAACTAGTCCTAGTTTAGGAGTACGCTGCACCCCATACTTAGGATCGAATCATCTGCACCGAAACAGTACGAGCGAGAGATCATTATTGCCTTCATAAGATATTTTCACTATCTCCTCAATAATCCCGTAATACTCTATGTCTGGACCATCAAAGTCGGCTGTGACATAACTAACGACGTCGCTATTAACTGTGCTTGCATTTGGGCGAGAAGACTCAGTCGCTTCGGATCGAAAACGATATCCATGGCAATCATAGCATCCATGGACCTTAATTCTACGACTGCATCCACGTGACATTTGTCGAAGATCGTTATGCATGCTTGAATGTTTTTTACACTACACAACCATAACAATGTCGAAGATTCATCAAAACTTACGTAATAATGGAATTGTGCTGTATAAGGGATAGAAACTTACGTGGTAATGAAACCAAGTTAGAAAATTTGGATGGTCTTGTCCACGCCCTCGTTGTTTGAGCTTGTTAATTTGTTCGGTCGATGGTTCACCTGGTCTTCCCCACTCTTCTTTAATAAATTGACTATAAGATCAGGTGATTCAATTCGTTATTTATAGAATGACCAATGATTTATAATTTTATTAAGAAATGTAAGAACTTACTCTATGTATACCTTCATTTCGTCCATATTGTCGTACACGTACAGTTGTATCATAATTTTTTCCGCTTCATCCAGATCACGTGTTGTGCTTTTGCCAACGTTACATCCAGCTTGGTCATGAAACACTTCAATGTTGGAACGAATTTTACGATGTGCCTTCTTATATCTCGGTTGTGCCACATGGACTTTGTTCCTTATCGCAAAATACTTGTCCGTGAAGTAGGCGATTTTCTAAGTTAGCCAAGCTTAGGCAATACTTCCTTCGACTCGTGCTTTGTTCTTCGCCTTCGCTCGAAGATTTTTCATCATCCGTTCAACAGGATACATCCACCTGAACTGCGCCGGCCCCCCAACTTTTGCTTCATATGGCAAATGGACTAATAGATGTTGCATGCAATTGAAAAACTCAGGAATATAAATCTTCTCGAGTTTTGTCACAAGCACAACAACCTCCTCCAATTCCTCCATCCTCGATACAGATATCTCTTTTGCACACAACTCTCGATAGAAGAAGCTCAGCTCTGACAGTGTTCTCCAAATAACGTCATCAACATATCCACGCCAGACAGCCGGAAACAGACGTTCTATAAAGACTTTATAGTCGTGAGCCTTCATTCCATTTAACTTGCATTGGTCCATACTAACGGCATGACGAAGGCTAGCCGCATAACCATCTGAGAATTTAACTTTTTCCTTAATCCAAACTAGAATCTCCCTTATTTGCCCACGTGTGAGGCAGTACTTTGCCTTAGTCTTCATCCCCTTCTCGTCGAGGTTCAATTCTGGACGATCACATATAAAAGCGCAGTCTAGTCGAGCTTTTTTGTTATCTCTTGTTGTTTTTGTGGGATGTCCCAGTTTGTATTGATGATTGCCTTACACATATTCTTTTCTTGATGCATCAGGTCGAGGCTGTGAGGCTGCTTCAGGTCTATTGCGTACGGAAGGTTATAAATGCTGCACTTATGGGTCCAATGGTGCTCCTCACCATAACCATCCTCATAGCCCTTTTTTTCCAAATCTTCATGCCAAACAATGATATACTTGACCTCGAACCGTTCAGGTGGTCTCTGTTTCGTCATAGTCTTGCCTTTACGAAATGCATTTCTTTGCTTTCTAAATGGATGGTTCAGCTCAAGAAAACGACGGTGACAGTCGAACCAACAAGTCTTACCACCTTTTTTAAGTATGAAAGCATCAGTATTACACAGGCATTTTGGGCACCACAACTTTCCATGCGTGCTCCACCCCGAGAACATGTCATATGCCGAAAAATCGTGTATTGACTACAAATATGCGGCTCGCATTCTAAAGTTCTGACCCTTGTAGCTATCATGTGTCAATACTCCTTTACTCCACAGGTCGCTGAACTCTTCTATCAGTGGTTGCATGAACAAATCTAAATTTTTTCCAGAAGACTTAGGGCCAGGTATGATAACACAAAGAAACATATACTCTTCTTTCAAACAGAGTTGCGGCGGCAGATTGTATGGGATAGCAAATCGCCAACAACACGTACGGGTGTGAGGTCATATTGAATGGCGTGAACCCGTCGCTGGAAAGTCCGATGCGAACATTTCTTGGCTCACCGCAAACTCGTGGTCTAGATGGTCAAAATGCCTCGTGCTTGTGCATCCGATGGATGGATCATTACACCCTCCTTTCTACGCTTCCCTCTTTGTGCCACCTCATGTGCCTAGTGTGGACTTGACATATACAACCGTTAAAGCGTTGAGAGATCGGAAAGAAACGAAAGGTTTTATGAGCCACCGTCGTCTGTCTAATCACACCATCTCTTCCTTTAACTTCCACATGACGACTCTCACCACAATACTTATAATGAGTCAGACCAGAATCATCCTTTCGGTAAAGCATGCAGAATTTTGAGCAATAATCTATCCTCTCGCACAACATACCTAACACACTAAGAAGTTTCTTCGACTCGTATAGATTTGGAGTCATTCTGTGTCCAGTCGGAAGTAGGCTATCAACCAATTTGCAAAGGTCGTTGAAGCAATTGCTGGAAAGGTTGTATTTAGTTTTCACGGCCATTAGACGTGACACCGCCGAGAGAACGGTCACATCAGTATGCTCATGCAACGGCTTCTTGGCAGAATCAAGAAGATTCTCGAATTGTTGGGCAAGTGGCTCGAACTCTTTCTCGGGGGAGAGATCATAAGCCCTACCCACATCATCCGTGAGCTCGTCTAATCTGTCCACCTCAACTTCATCGAAACCCTCTCCAAAATCCACAGGGCTAGGCACCGGACGTTGTCTCTCACCATGATATACCCATTCAAAATAGTTTGGTTTAAATCCATGCCTACATAGGTGGGCGCTAATTTCCCTCTTGGTCCTCTTTTCGGTATTTGAGCAGACAGCGCAGGGACAACGCACAAGCGCTGCATTAGGGTTGGAGAATCTTCCGAAAGAATCTTCCACGAATGCCTCAACTTTGTCGAACCACTCATCAGTGTGCCGACCAGACTTCTTCCATCCATCGTACATCCACCGTCGATCTTTCATCGTTTACTATATAACGTTCATGCATGTATAATAGTTCAGTTTTAAACGGTTAACGGCTTAAGCCTAACTAAATAGGAGGGCTTACCCACCTACGGATGTGCATTTGAGTACGATGGTCATGGGCACGAAGGTGTACGGGTCGAAATTCTGGCAGAATAACCCCGCAGTCCTCCCAGTGCAACGATGGGTACGACGTACCACTTATGTTATGCACCAGGAGAACAACACGGTTATTCTGTCAGAATTTCGACCCGTACACCTCGTGCCCACGACCACCGTACTCAAACGCACAACCGTGGGCTGTCCAAAACGTGGACAACTCGGAAGCACAAAAAATTTCATACTGGAACACAACGAATCACCGTCCGAGTTCCGTATGAAATTATAGAGCGCTTTCGAACGGTTTAAATATGGCTGCGTTCAGAATACAACATAATAACAAGGTAGAATCACTAATCGACGTCTTACTAAGTACAGTACACAAAGAAATAACGACGTCATAGATATCATATTAAATACTATAGCCATGACAGGTAGTGCATACCTCCACGATACGTGAGCACGTCGCAACAAAAACGGATGAAGGGCGACGGGCGATGGGCGGGGTAGTGGTCGAGAGCGGCCGGGGGTGGACGGCCACCTGAGGCGGCCGGGGTAGTGGCCGGGGGTCGATGGCCACGGGGGGCGGCCGGCGGTCGATGACCACCGGAGGCGGGCGGGATGGACGGCGGAGGTGGACGGCCATCGGGGCGGCAGGGGTAGTGGTCGGGCTGCACGGTGAGGCGCGCGGAGGCATGGAGCGGCGCTGGCGGGTCGGCGGTGGGTAAGGAAGCGAGCGGCAGCATGGAGGAGCGAGGGGAACCGGCGGAGTCGGCGGCTGGGGAGAGAAGGGAGTCGACGGCAGCTGTGGGGAGAGAGCGAGGGAGGCGGCGGAATGGCAGGCTGGGTGGGCGAGGGAGCCGGCGGGCGGGGCAGCGGCAGTGCAGCAGGAACCGACAGTGGAGGCGGCAAGCGGAGCTGGCGGTGGAGGCGGCCGAAAAGGGCGGAGGCGTGGCGTGGCGGGACTGGCGGCGCTGGGGTCGGCGGGATCCGGCGGTGTAGCGGAGGCAAGCGGCGTCCCCATGGGTGGAGGCGGCGGCGGCGGCGTTGAGTCGGCAGTCTGTGATGGAGGCGGCGGCGCATGGAGCGGCGGCGGCGGCGGGGCGGCGGCATGGGCGGAGGCAACGAAGAGAGTACGGTGTTGGCACATGCGCTAGGTCTAAGGACTTAGCGCACGAGCCAACTCTTTTTTCTAAAAATACCGATGTCGGCGGCCATAACATATCGCCGACATTACTATTGCCGTGCCCACAAGGCGATGGCACGATATTTATCGGCGGTAATTTCAGGCGCCGACACGTACTCTATAAAACTAGGCGATTCTTGCAGCTAATGTGGGCGGGATTTTTGGGCACGACAAGGCGAGATAAGCCCAGCTCACAACGGCATGGCCCACGACAAGGGCACAAAGTTTTGTGGGCGGTTCTTATATTACCGCCGACATAGATAATCTATGTCGGCCTATCCTTCGCCGCCCACATAGACCCATAGCCGCCACGCACCCGCGACTTTTTGGCCCTCCCTCGGCTTGATCTGAAGCATTGCTTTGCGTAAACTTAGGGTTTAGAGTATACCCAACACAAAACAAGTCAATGCACGAGGTTTTCTTGCCCCATCAGACACTTTCAAAGATAAGTTCGTTACAAACCCAAGCATGCTGCATTCTAAACCGACATGACTCAGCGTTACAAAGGACATCAGATTGAAAAGTGTAACGCAGGTGTGACAACCATACGTAATGACTTGTTATGGATTGTGCATACCCAAAAACCTTAGGTTGCACATAACAATGCCTCAGATCGAGAGGAGGGACGGTCGGGATGGCGTTGGGGCCCCAAGACAAATGGATCTATGTGGTCGGCATATACCTAGACCGCCGACACAGACTTAGTAAGGGCCATATTCAGTTCAGTGCCCCACATGTCAGTCGCAGAAATTTGTGTCGGCGGTTGCCAGAAGGCCGCCTAAATAGGGTATCTGTGTCGGCGGTATTTATGTTAGCTGACCACATAGCCCCTGCCAGCCCTGCCGGCAAATTCTCCCTTGTTGGCCCCACATGGCAGAGACACCTACGTTTTGGGTAAACTTAGCGACAATAGTTGGGGACGTTAGTGTAGCGGGAATGCGTGATACAGTGTGGTCCGCATTCTTATGGCCGACGACATAAATTTATTTGGCGGGATCAGAAATTCAAATTTGCGGTGGCGCGGTTTGTTGATTGGGACTAATGTCGGCGGCCTTACTTGGGCCGACGACATAGATGGCCGTGATGCTCTTTTGTGGGAGGTTTTATATGTTACCGCCGACATTATGTTGTCGTCGGTATTTTGGCCGCCGACACTGATTTCCTGGCCGCCCACACAGATTTCGTTTCTTGTAGTGACGCCACAAGAGCAGTCACTCCCGAGTGGTCTCCACACTGAGGCAGGCACAGGGGGAGGGGGAGAGAGAGAGAGAGAGAGAGAGAGAGAGAGAGAGAGAGAGAGGAGGGAACACTGATCACGCAACCAGCCCTTGGGTGCCATGCCACCATGGCTCTGTGATCCCGCGACGGGCTCAGGTGACCTAAGAGTCCATGTCACGCTAAAAGTAAGAGTTTGTACTAGATACAATAAAAATATAAATAATATAGAAATAAAAATAATGTAAATAAAAGCCTACATCAAAATTAAAAGAAAGAGTTTGGATCAACTAAAAGATAAAATAAAAAATGAGTTTTTGTCAGATTAGAAAAAGAGTTTATATCAGTTACGACAAAATAAATTATTCGAGCAGTTTGAAAATGGAGTCCTCCTGAACTAGCCATAGCTTGTGATAGTAATAAGATCCCGTCTTAAATTTTATATTGGGGCTAGATTATAACAATTAACATAAATTTGCTAAGATTGTGTACGTATGGCAGCGAAATTGCATGGCAAAGTACAATCAGCATAATCATGCATAACGAATCATTCACAACTGAGGCAAACGTGGAAACCAGAGCTTGGGAAACTTAAATCATGCTGCAACTTATATTATGAGTATAGATTAAAGAGTTTGAATATGGATTATAGGGCTACACCTAATAGGATACAACTAAATATCCTCGCTCCGTCCTTGCTACACAAGGCTAGGTTGGAAGCCACACAGGACCACAATGTTCACTTCAAAATGCTAGAAAGTTTCCACATTAATAATAGTAAAAGAAGAAAATATGTGCCATCAATTACAATGCATCCATATTGTTAGCACTATAGATCTTGAATTACAATGCATCCAAATGATTAATGTTAATCCCCTAATGGTATAATGCATCAATTTCAATTGGGAGTCCATGGGAGGATAAGCGCATGCACCATATATATGTACTTAGGGAGCATTGACATGCATGCATTATACCATTTGGAGATCAACACTAACCATTTGGAACAAAACAATGAGGTCATGACCAACCAAAGAATCAGCAAAACTTATAAGTATTGCATTTGCAAATATTACATGAAGAAACCGAAGAACAAGGTGATAACCAAAGGAGGAGCAATAATGTGTACAACATATAGAAAGATGTGCATTAAGAGTTTGTAGGATAAGGAAAAATACCCAAAATAATCAACAATTAAATAGAAATTAATAAAATAAGCCACTGGTTTAAAAAATTACTGGAATGGCATCCGGGCCCACCACCCCGCATGGCTGTCGTTACCCCGTGTGACCGTAGCTTTGCGGCAAGAACTCTGGGAAGCAAGCGCTGCCGCCACCCGCATGCGGCCGCACTCTCTGCTGCCACCTCACAGGCCTCCCACCAAGACGTCACTGCATGCATGCAAGACTGACCACACACACGCACATGCAGCATGCATGCTGCACGCACACACATGCATGCATACACTGCACACACGTAATAATCACCTTCTTAATCACCACCGACTCTGATCACCTTCCTTAATCACGTATACTCCTTTTCCTTTTCTTATTTCTTTTCTTTCGTTTCCTTTTCTTCTTTTTTCTTCTCCAAAAATCACTTATATCATCCACAAATATAAGTGATCCATAAATCACTTAATCACTTTTCTTTTCTTTTCTTTTCCAAAAATATATCATCCATAATCACTTCATTAAGATCCGTTATAGCTAAAGGTGTCCTCAGTTCTGCATTTGTTGCTACACTAGTGCCCCCACATTTCTCGGTTTCGGTATTCTCATCATCCAATTCCAGAGCACGGTAAAGCTGCACCGGCCTATCCTAGTGTCTTCGATTCAGTTGCATCATAAACGGTGTGCTCTCTGACAGAAGCATTGCATTCAGTTTCTTCTAATTTACAGTCATCTGCTGTTTCAGTCTGTGCGCCTAACACATCCTGTACTTCATCCAGATCTCTCGTAGGAGCCTCACCAACCTCATGTAACTCTGCAGCAGCAATGCCCAGTGCTTGCTCGGATGTTTCAGAACGTTTAGCCTTGGGGATCTCAGTGCCAATATGTTGAGTGATGATTTTGTGATAAGTGATTGTTGGAAAAGAAAAGAAGAAGAAAAGGAAACGAAAGAAAAGAAATAAGAAAAGGAAAAGGAGTATACGTGATTAAGGAAGGTGATCAGAGTCGGCGGTGATTAAGAAGGTGATTACATGTGTGTACAGTGTATGCATGTATGTGTGTGTGCAGCATGCATGCTGCATGTGCGTGTGTGTGGCTGTGCGCCTGTGCATGCAAGGCGGCGTGTGGCTGGGAGCTCGTGGGGTGGCGGCAGCAGAGGTGCTGCCCTGCGGGGTGGAGGGCGCGAAGCTACGGCCACATGGGGTGGCGACAACCATGCGGGGTGGTGGGCCCGGATGCCATTCTAGTCTAGTGGTTTATTTTATTAATTTCTATTTAATTGTTGATTATTTTGGGTGTTTTTCTGTAGGATAAAGGTACACTTGCATGTACACACAGTCTCCACCACCGATCAAGAAGAACCAAAGTTCTAAAGCCCGCGAGTATGAGTGTCAGCATGCATAAAAATAAGATGACATCAATATCCACCTGTGATCATCCAGGATGATCGAGATGCTTCTAGTGAGAATCATATCTAAATGACCAAGGCTAAGATGGTCAACTAGAGCCCAACCATCTTCTTACAGTATATTGATGTAAACCAATCCAAATAAACCACATTAGGAAGAAAGATATACAAATGGTTAAACTTGCATGCGGGGATTCCCCTTATGATATGCAATGCACGGATCATGCATGCACACATAATTTGAGGAGAACTAGAAAGATGGGAGGAAGAGAGCAATACAAAGAGAAAGCTAGAGAGGAAGAGACAATAATAGGAAGTAACTCAACGCTCTTGCGAAGGACTAGCAATAATTCGACATCATAATTAGGTTGGAAGGATATATAGAGGCACCATATAAATATGGGCATTTACTCAACGTTCATACAAAGTACCTACAATTATATAATGACATAATCATGTTCAAAGACGTCACGATGAACAATCTAACGAAACAAAGCACACCAAACTAATTAAGAAAAATATGCATGCATTTTCATCCTTAGAAGGAGGACATACAATTATTTAGAGTTCTCGGTTGCATTAGTGCAATTGCATTCAAGTAAAAGTTCAAGTAATCAACCAGCTGTCAAACAAAAGTGCTAGGATCACACAAAGGTTTAACATGGTAGAATCCTTATATGACATGCATGGTGAGTGATTTTATCATTTTTATATTAAAATCTAATTGTGAGGATTTAGATATGTTTCTTCGTTGAATCTAATAGTATTATCTAATATAATACTCAGTTAAACTTCATGCTTATAAATCTAGCCGCGCGCGCAAATGCGCGGGTCACCTTGCTAGTTCTTCTCAATCGAAAGGCTCAGAATGCTCGGATTGATTCCGCTTTCTATACTACTTTGGTAAATTGTACTACCATTGTAATATATTTGGTAATATGTAATGCAAAAAATGTTTTATAACTAATACTCAATAAGGCCTTGTTTTTTTTAGTTTACAGTAGTGTAGCGTTTCATTAAAGTAAAAGTTGTTAGTCCTCCTCGAAAAGCAGTCTAAATAATTTAAAAAATAATTAAAAACTACTTTTAGTATTTTTAATGGACTACTAAAAGCTTTAAAAAGTCCTTACAAATTATTACACCATATAGACTATATTAAAAAATGCTACAATAAAACGTTACGCTACGGTAAGCTGAAAAGACAACCTAAGTCTATGTTACAAGTTAGTTTTGACCCCAGCGACCAATTTTTCTGGATTCATCCCTGACTAGGGATGGCAATGGGGAATTCCCCGTCGGGGAATGGCTTGCCATCCCCGTCCCCGCTAAAGCTCGCGGGGAACATTTTCTCCCCATCCCCACCCCCGCGGGGAATAAATCCCCGACGGGGATCCCTATCCCCGCTTAAATTGTAGCTAACATGTTTATTTTGTTATTGGTACAAAACATTGTCATATATATGCATTCTCATAATTAATAAATCATCATATATGCATCAAAATGATCACATATATACATTGGATGATCACTTGACAAAGTCATTATTCATTTTTATCATTAACTATTACATGAAAACATCATCACATGAGTGATTAACGGCCCCGCAGGGAATGTGGATGGGGGATGCTTCCCGTCCCGTCCCTTTAATTCGACAGGAAACAATTTTCCTGCTTACATCCCCTGGGGAATAAAGCTCCCATCCCGCCCCTAATAGGGAATTTCATGAGGAATCGGGATCGGGCCCCATTGCCATCTCTAGTCTAATCCATAGCCTTGAAAAACTCTTCACCAAAATCCTATCCTCTTGGTTAACCCCCCCCCCCCCCCGGTTCATGGATGCTCTCGTGTCGGCTTACCAGAGCGCCTTCATCCAAAAGCATCACATACATGACAGCTTCCTCTTCATTCAAGGTAGGGCAAAAATACTCCACAAAACCCGCACCTCGGCACTTCTATTTATGCTTGACATCGAAAAAGCCTTCGACTCAGTGTCCTGGACAACCTTCGGATGAGGGGTTTTGGGCCTTGGTGTCATGACTGGATCTCGATGTCACTTTTATCTTCTTCTTCCAGAGTGCTCCTCAATGGCCAATTGGCTGAAATTATTCAACACTATAAAGGACTTCGTCAGGAGCGATTCCCTTTCGTCCATCCTTTTCAACCTAGCTATTGAACCCCTAACGACGCTTCTCCAATGGGCTTCTGAGGATGGGATCCTCCCCCTAGTCCGTAGCATCCAAACAAATCTCTGAGTCTCATTCTTTGTGAATGATGCAGCTATCTCTGTCAACCCATATAAGGACGTTGTATCTGCACTTGCACTAATCATTCACCGGTTTGGGCATATCATCGGGCTGAAAACAATTTTTTGAAAAGTCATGTCATTCCTATATGGTGCGACAACATCAACCTTGACAATGTCCTTCTAGATCTGCTAGATCAAAAGACTATCTTCGTCCTCAAATACCTGGGCCTACCGCTTTCCATTATGAGGCTTTGCCACATCCACTTCCAACCTCTCATCATGTCCACTTCCAACCTCTCATAGACAAAATCTCAAATTGTCTAGCAGGCTGGTTTGGCCCTCTAATATCTAGGGGGAAGACTCACTCTGCTCAAAGCTGTGTTATCAACTCTTCCAACTTACACCCTTTCCGTCATCAAACTTATCACATCGGTAATCCGAAAGATCGACAAGATCAGGAGAGCTTGGCTCTGGAAAGGCTCAGTTTCTGCGACTGGTGTACACTGCCGTGGCAATTGGGAATCTGTTTGCTAATTTGCCAGGCGCTGCGACACGCCTCCCTCAGACAGGCCTATAAGCACTGGGCGCCCTAAAAATACAAAGTTCCCTCTAGCACTTACTGCATAAAGCGGGTGCTGGCTGCGGCCTGCGGGCGCCTTGATGCGTAGGCAGATCACCAATGCTACTTTTGCCCTCTATGTCTGCGAAACCTAGAAATGACAGAGCATATGTTCTGCAGTGCGAATTCATCGCCTTCATTTGGGTTCGCCTGGCCTCCCGGCTCAACAACCCAAACCTAGACCCCGCTAACTGGAGCCAAAGTTTTTGATTCAAACGTTAGTAGGAAGATGACATTCTTCAAAAGGCAGCCTTCTATGCATGCACCTTGCCCATCAACTCTGTAACCATCTGTCACATTTGGATCAAGCACAACAACCGCATCTTCCGCTCGACTGAATGCCATAGGCTAGTCTTCCTAAATCAACTATTAGATGAACTGCGGCTTTGGGCATCTCCAAAAGCGTATTTTGTAATACAATAGATTTTTGTCTACCCCACCAGGAGGTGGGGTGGAAATCCCCCTAAATGTAAACCCATTCGCTTTTTTTTTATCAATAAATGACAGTTCTCCCGCACTTTGCTAAAATAGATATTCGTGCATATTTCAGCAACAAATATGTGCTGTACGCCTATATAAACTTTGAAATTCACCATGTTTTAATATGTTTGTACATCAAGTTAATGTTTCAGCATTAATCTCAATAAAATTCTAGCAAAAAAACATCTGTTTTAGTGTGTGTATACATCGACCGACCCGTAAGGAGCGTTGTCGCCCCTTCCTTGTGACACCACCACCACCCTTGGAGTGCTGCCGATGCCTAGCGCCGCCATCATGTAAAAATAGTTGTCCCTACCTGGCGCCACCAGCCCGCAAGGAGTGCCACCGCCCCAGCCTGGCAGCCTTACCTAGCCATAAGGATTTGGGGACGATGTAGAGGCTGTTTGGTTCACAGCCATGGGTAGCCATGCCATTGAGGCCCTATTTGGAAGTGGAGTATTTTTGTAGTTTCTATGCAAAACCATGGAATTCTCAAATACTATGGTATTTTAGACCATGAGGTGTTTGGAAGCAACCCCAAAACTCTGTTTTAAAAACCATGGTATTGGCAATACCATGCCATGGTATTTTTAGAGTATTGTAGACTCCACTCTAATCTAAAGTTTTTTCACTCGTATTAGCAAACCATGGTATTGAAAAACCATAGTATTTCATGGTCATAGCAAAACACAAACCATAGTATTACAAAACCATGGTTTTAAAAAACTTTGTTGTCAAACAGACCTTGAAATGTCATGCCATTGTGAGTTGGGAGGCATTTGGATAGTTGCCTTTGGTTGGCTCGCCCTGAAAAAATTTTGGCTCGCCATCTCAATTGCACGCGCGCTGAAAAAATGGCGAGGGCGGGAGATTTGGGTGCCTCTCATTGGCGAGAAATGAGCAGCAAATTAGTGCAGTGGGTCCCATCTGCATGGCACTCCCGTTGGCTGAAAGACCAGCACATGCGCGGTATTAGTCAAGTGGGCCCGTCTGCATGGCTCCCGGATTGGCTAGAACAAAGCACATGTGACTAGTTAATCGTTGATTTTACTTTTCAGTTTCAATTAAACTTCTCAATTTTATATATATTTCATATAGTATCCAATTTACACAAATTAAATTTTATAATTCATCTAAATTTCTAAGCAATCCATTTTAAATAATTTTCATTTTTTATTTTTTAAAAAAACATCTTTCATTGGTCACTTTTTTAAAAGCTACAATTCAAACGTCTCAAAATTAGCCAACGAAAGGTCATGCCCTGGGTTGGTCATGACCATTGGATTGGCATGGCCACCCAAGCCTATGAACCAAAAACAACCCCGTAGACTCGACCAAAGAAATGTTGTTTCGCACGATAGAGGAAAGGCATAAAGGCTTTCTTACCTATCGAACACAAGAAATTTGCTGAAATATTTTAAATGTGGCATATTTGTAAGCAGGCAAGCAACTATGGACAAATATGCAACGACTCTTAACTATTGAGCAAATATGCTAGACTTGACTATGGAGCAAATATGCAAATTCCTTAAAAAAAAGATATGCATGGGGTGAAAGTGCATCTAGGCCCCTTGTGAGTTTTGGTGATAGATGACAGGCATATTAAAGATCTAATCAAGTTTGTTTAGTGTTGGACAGTTTTAAATTAGAAAATAGATGTGGAGAACTCTTGGAGACCATAAAGCTTAAAGGAGAAGACGGCATTTGTTTGTAATTTTAGTGTAAATCTTTTCTTTTGAATTGAGTTTAAGGACACGCCGTAGTATTAAGAGGGATGCGACGGAAAACCAATTTTAGAAGTTCTAAGTGCTCTTGGTTGAAGAAACTTGACACACTCTTGAGGGAGTTTTCTTTAAAAACATATTGGACTATCCGATGTTGGTCCGAAACATTCCGATTGACCCCTCTCTGTCTCCAATCGCAAAAATATCGGAATATTCCGATGTTGGTCCGAAACATTCCGATATAGTCCGGAACTATCCGTTGCTTGTTCCGATTGACCCCTCTCTGTCTCTAGCTACAAAATTATCGGAACATTCCGATGTTGGTCCAGAACATTCCGATATGAACCGAAAAAATCTGATCCTTGTTCCGATTGACCCCTCTCTGTCTCCAGCTACAAAATTATCGAAACATTCCGATATTGGTCTGGAACATTCCGATATGAAATGGAAAAATCCGATGTTTGTTCCGATCGACCCCTCTCTGTCTCCAATTGCAAAAATATCGAAACATTCCGATGTTGGTCCGGAATATTCCGATATGGACCGGAACTATCCGTTGCTTGTTCCAATTGACCCCTCTCTATCTCGCTACGAAAATATCGGAACATTCTGATGTTAATATCGGACTATCCGATATCTGTCAACAGTAACGGCTAGTTTGAGAGCGTGGGTATTTATTCCCCTCCTCTTCCCACCGGCCAGGGTTGCCTTTCACACATATTCTCAGCTGAGCACTTATTGCAACCCTAGCTCTCCACCTTCCAACTTCACCATTATTTCCATTGATTGCATCTTTGAGTAGGTGAAGAAGCTAGATCTAGAGACTTCGTGTTGATTAAGCTTCGATGTTGAGCACTTGATTCATTCTCCAAGTTGGGTTTCCGTTGGATTTGTTACTCTTGGAGTTTGAGGGCTCCTAGATGGCTAGGAGTCGCCCTAGAGCCACTGGTGCTTTGTGTGGTGGCCGGGGAGAGTTTGTGAAGGCCGGTTTCGCCTCCGAAAGGGAAGAATCCATTGACTGATACCGGGAGTGCTTGGTGCAACCCGAGAGGTTAAGGGTCAAGAGGGACCCCGGCTCAAGTGTGACCAAGCCGCCTCAACGGAGATGTAGGATCCCCTCAAGGATCCGAACTTCGGGAACAACTACTTCGAGTCTTCGTGTGTTTGTGGATTCCTCTTGCTCATTCCTTTTTAGCTTGCTATCTAACCCTATTTGGTGCAGAATTTACTGTTCTATCTCTCTAGTTCATTATCCCTAACTTCAGCAATATCGGACGTTCAGATTCGAGATCAGATAGTCTGATTCATATTGGACTATCCAATACTAACATCGGAACATCCTATATTGACTTGTTTCGCTGCGTTGTTTTTGCTGTAAAATTTTATAAAGCCTATTCACCCCCCTCTATGGTACATCTCGATCCTTCATAAAAGTTGGTCCAACAACCCTAACATAATGAATAGGCAGAGCCCCTGCCAACCTTTCAAAAACAACCATAATATAGCAGACGGGCTTTCGGTAATTTTAGGATTTCTGAGAAGGACTACAAAAGTTTCAAAAAACTCGTTACATATTATTACATCATATATACTATATAAAAAATACACGGCTAAAAAGACAAAGCCCTAGTCTCTAGAGTCTAGAGAGCTAGTACGTTGATGTGCATTTCAAACCATTTTATCTGAAATGGACACATACTCTCCCTCTTCTCTCCGAAGCATCATTTTTCATGTATCGCTCCAACAATAAATGTAGGGCCTGTTTAGTTCGCTGCCTAAGTTTGCCACGCCTGTCGCCTAACCTTAGTCGTGTCACACATTCTTAGGTGTGGGCCTGTTTGGTTGTTTACTAACTTTGCCACATCTAAGGTTTGTCAGGATTGACTAAGTTAGCTAAGGGTCCCTCATGTCATAGATTCTTTAAAAAATGTGTGGCAAATTTGACTAACCTTGCCAAAGTGTGGTTAAGAATTTCAAGAACTAACCTTAGGCAACGTTGGCAGGTTAATTGTGGCAAGTTATGACAATATTAGTATTCAAACTAAACAAGCCCTTGGTTCAACGTCTAATCTTTGTCGCGGCATACTTTTTAGCCTCCGTCTCCGTATGTCATAGACTCATTTTCTTGCCATACTTTGCCACAAGTGTGGCGTGGATTTTTCTCCGCCACACTTTTGTGCCTTGCCACACTTTGCCTAAGTTTAGTTGTGGTAAAATTGGTAGTCAACTAAACAGGCCCGTACTCCATAAGGGAAGGGAGAGCTAGAGTGTGAAATAGGTGGAAATATGTAAAATAGATTAGAAGAGTAGGGTGGAGTCGGCCTTTTTTTTATCGACAGTCCTATGTGATAATGTGAACAAATAACCTACTAGTACACCTATACTAGCTTTTATACACTAGATGTGTAAATAGTTTAAAATACAGTTATAGCTAAAATTTTAATGCATGTACTTTAAGTGATAAATATTTGTGACAGCAGAAAGTACTTATTAGCTGCTGCTGTTAATTTTGATATTTAAATCTGATAAATATGTGTGACAGTAGAAAGTCTGATATATAAATCTGATTTAAAATTGATATTTAAATCTGATAAATCTGAGTAGAAATTTGGCATCTAAATTTTCAAACAAAAAAAAAGAAATGCTAAAGCTGCCGTTTCTTCGTTCCGGACCAAGCTGACGACATGTGGCCTCATCTCTCTGTCCAAGGCTTCATTACATTGGTACCAGCAGTTGCCTGTTCTTATGATATTCTTTCTCTTTTTTTTTTGAGAATTGTTCTTGTGATCTCCTGCGTACATGATATGTTACATCATCATTATGCACTTGGTCCGCCCTACACCACATGAGGTGCCACCGGCGCCCTCCACCGTCTATGCCGCCGCCGATCCTCTCCAGGTGTCGCACCCTCCACCATCTGGAATGCCGCCGGCGCCTACTAGGTTATCCCTCACACCTCCAATCCCCAATTCCGGTTCTAGGGTTAGTAAACTTTTGGTTTTTCCCAACCTGAGTGTTTTGCATTGCACTGACACTAATCGCTTTGTGATGGACTTGTGTTGCAGGCTTCTTGGAGTGAAAAAAATGTAAGAGCCTTGATTCTTTTAGTAAGGTTGCATTGGTATTACAAATATTCATTAGTCTTGTAGGATTTATGTTGGACACGTGTTCTTCAATCCCCAACAGCTAACTTCTTTCAATGACAAATGTAAGAGCCCCGATTCTTACAGGATGAGCATGCGTTGATTTTACATTTTCACAATTCACAAATATTAATTGTCTTGTAGGATTTTAGTTGGATTTGACGGCGTGCTCTCCGCTCAACCACTGCGGATCACACCCCTATCAGATTTCTATCCTGCTAGCCGACCAGCTCGAGCTCAGTTCGATTCGAGCGTAGAACGCAGCAAGGAGCGACGCCTTGTGGTTTACCCAGTTCGGACCCCTCGCGGGTAATGCGAGCCCTACTCCTGCCGAGCCTTAGCTCTTTTCCGTGTTGTGGTTGTGTGGAATGTGATTACAGAATGTTTCGAATCCCCCTCTCGCTTCTCTCTCCTCCCCTTTTATACAAGCCTTGGGTTGGCGGAGAGAGCCGAGGGGGTAGGCAGTACAGTACGCTTAGTACACTGATAAGACGCGAGGGACAGGACAGGAGAGACGAAAACGTGCTGCTACTCCGCCGCACGGTGCCGCCCACGCGTGCTTCGCAAGTGGCCTCTGACCCGCAGGAACACGCCAGTGAGACTGCGGGTGGGGCCCAGCTCTGCCCCTTCTGACGCGGGCGGCCATCTTGACGACGGTGAGTTCTCTCTCTGCCGGTCAATTCCGCTGCGCCACAGTGACAGTTGATCAGGCCTGCAGAGGTCACTGTGGCGGTAATCATCTCTTCATCTGTCCATCCGCGCGTAATGTCGCATTGAATGCGCCGTTCTTCGCAGAGGGGAGCCTTCGCCGTAAGACTCCTTTTCGACGCCTCGCCACGCGGGCCCGCTGATGATGGGGGCCTCCGCCGACGCGTGGGGCCCGCCGGATGCATCTTGTTGAGGGCTCGCCACGCTGGCTGGGCTCGGTCGACCGCCTGACGCGTGGGGCCCGCCTGCACTCTTAGCCTTGCTTAGGACTCTTCATACCCCGGTATTTATTGTACCGACAGTAGCCCCCGAATCCACCATGATACGCGAACCGTCGTACCGACACTCATTGCTTTCAGCGGGGACTTAATCGTGGGGGCCCACCTTGCGGGCGGCCATACGCCTGATTCTCCACCTGCGCACGATCTTCCTTGGGGAACCGTACCGCTTTTTCGCGGGAAACCGAAGCGCGCAGGGCAATAATGGCGCCGCGCGTGCACGAGTGGGGACGGAATCCAAACCGTCGCGCTCGCGCCCTTTGCCTATAAATGCTTTGTCCCTTGGCGCCGTGACGAATCCTTCCGCGCGCCAAAGTGCTTTGAGTTGCCTCCTGCTTTCCTTTCCCACCATCACCAAGTTTCTTCGCCCTCTAATCCTCGCCACCGCACTTCCGCCATCTTCCAATGGCTCCTAAGCGCAGCAAGGGTCGCCATGGGACGCCGCTCGCCGGCGCGCCCATGGTGGTCCAGCTTTGCCGCCTCGCCGCCGACGAGGAGATGGTGACGCTGCCCAAGTGTTCGTGCCGCCACCTCCGCCTGTTCAGGCGGCACCATGGCGCCGAGCCCCGCGACGGGAGATCATTACCTTCACCAGGGCGGTGCTGGCGGGGCTCGTCCTGCCATACTCTGAGTTCTTCTTGGGGGTGCTTGCCTTGTACGAGATCCAGGCGGCGCACCTTCCCCCAAACTCCGTCGTGATGCTGGCCATCTTTGCCCATCTCTACGAAATGTTCGTAGGGGTGATGCCGAACCTCCCGCTCTGACACCGACTCTTCACGCTGCACACGAGCTCGCGACCGAGCGGGGTTGGGAGCTGCTACTTTACGCTTTGCGACGCCGCCGCCTTCATCCCGGTCGCGGTCAAGTCCAACTGGAAGGACTGGGCGCGACAGTGGCTGTACGTGGAGGATTCCAGCGGCTGCGATGATCTTGCCTTCCCCGAGGGTCCTGCAGAATCCCTCCCCAGCTGGGGGTCTCTGCCCGACGATTCGACGGGAATGGAGGTGATGCTAGGGCGCATTGCTGAGCTCCGCCGCAACGGGCTCACCGGAACCCATGTGGCGGCGGACTTTCTGCGGCGCCGCCTCTGCCCGCTTCGCACGAGGGCGCGCCCCGCCTGGCAGTATTATGGCGACGACGATAGAATCCGCGTTGCCCCTGGAGGTGATTGTTCTTCCACTCCTTCGGGTTTTCTTATTCCGCGGAGCGTCCTTTCCTCTTTTTTGATTGCTTGCCAACTCGCGACATCTTTTTGTGTGTCCAGTCGCAGGGAACGTGCCGGAGGACGTGCTCCGGTAGTGGCTGGTGGGGCTTCTGTCCGCACCAACCGGCGACATTTCTCCGCCCGCGAGCGTCCGCCTCCTCTGCGACTGGGACCCACGGGAGCGCAACCCGTACTTGCCGGCGCTGCCTCCCATGGAGGTTTCTGGTCCCGCGGTCCAAGTGGTCCGGGACCTCAGAACTCGCGATCCTCCGCTAACGACCACAAGCTCCTGCGGCCGCCGCTCCTCCGGCCGTGGCGGCCGACCGACCGAGCTCTGGAAGCGCCTACCATCCTCTCCCAAGACGATGATGATGAGGAGAGGTGAGCCCAAAACTCCGCCTTCGAGTCCCGAGCCGCCTCCTTTGACCTCCAGCGGGGAGCCTGCTGATGATGCCGCCGCCGCCCTTTGGCGAGCGCTGGCGACTCTTCCGAGCCGGCGCCTCTGCGCGGCGCTTCGGCCGGCACCTCCTGCGGCACTGCCGCTCGCTGTCGGCTCCTCCTGCGCAAGACCTCCCGTGTCGGCGCTTGCCCGACGGCGTCGGCCGTGGTGACTTCGCGCCTCTCTCCTCCTACAACAGAGGAGGGCGGCCGCCTCCGCGACCAAGTGGTCCGACAACGCCTCCTCTTCCGCCGTTTTGGGGACGCCAATTCTGTAACTTTATATGCGCTCATGTGCGTTTAGCGTTAGGGTTAGCATGCCGATGTTTTTCAGATACCGAATCCTTCCGGTTTTTCTTCACGGATAGAGCGGACATCGGGCCTCAGCTCCATCCCGCGAATCCGCCAAATTTCACTTTTGTCCGCGGCCCTTCGACGGAGAGTGCACCGCGCCGAGGTCGGAGGACCTCGTGCCACTACCACAAACCGACACTAACGCTTATCTCTACCATCGCCGCCGACGTCGGGCGCCTTCGAAGCGCCCTACCGCCACACTGGCGGCGCGGAAAGCGCTCGCTTCGGCGGAGCGAGCAGCCGGCGAAGCCGCGGCGCCCTTGACCAGGAGACCGCTGCGAGGGAAACGGCGACCCGCGAGGCTGCGGCGGCAGCCTCGGCCACCAAAGGCACTGAAGACCTTCGCGCGGCGCACTTTGAGCGCCTCCGGGTCCTCGCCGATATGCTGCGGACCGCCTACCGCAACTTCCGGACGCCTCAGATCCACCGGGCTTACCTCAGACGCCTACCGGAGGAGACGGTCGCGCGAAGAGTTTGGCGCAGATGGGCACGCCGCCGAGGCCCTGCGCGACCTGCTGGTGGTGATGCGGACGCGGGCGATCGAAGATGGTCGCCACGGCGCCTTCGAAGCAGCGCGGTTCGTTTTGGGCAACTGCCTTGCCCAAAACGCCGCGTTCGACCTCGACACCGCCACCGGGGAACCTTCACGCCAGCTGGACCCGGGTGAACAATCCCGGGTCGAGGTCGCCGCCAGCCGCGTATCCATGATGGGCGGCGCTGCTCCGGCAGAAGACGATGATGACGAGGAGTAGCTGAACTCCCCTGTTTGTTTCGTCTTGTATATATAAAAACCTGTCAATGCAAATTTTTGCTTTTCTGCCATGAGTCTCAATTAAACTTTTGCGCAAATTCTCACTTGCGAAAAGAAGAACTGAGGCACCCGACCGCCAAAAGCTTTAGACAGAACGTTCTGCTGCAAGTGAGCGCTTTTTCCTTAGGCATCTGGTTACTTCAACCCTTATGGCCTCTCGCAAACCGACTTAAACATTGCGTGGCGAGAACTCAGCTTCCGGAAGTGGTCTAGACGTTGGTGTCGTCGTTGGCGATTGCCTGCACCGGCGGACACACCAGTTAGAACCCGCTCCGTCGCCTCGCCTCGCCCGGTAAGTAAGTTTAAGCTGTTAAGCCGCTTGCAACTAAGGGCCATCATCAAGTACTTTTTCGCTACCGACTTTCAATGTAACGCTTAACAGACTTTTAAAAGCTAAGCAACCGACCGCCAAAAGTTTTAGATGTAACGCTCGCTGAAAGTGAGCGCTTTTTCCTTAGGCATCCGTTACTTCAACCCTTATGGCCTCTAAACCGACTTAAACATTGCGTGGCGAGAACTCACTTAGGAAGTGGTCTAGACGCTGGTGCGTCGTTGGCGCATTGCCTGCACCGAAAGCGGACACACCAAAGCTAGAACCCGCCTTCCGTCCGCCTCGCCCAAATTGCAAGTTTAAGCTGTTCACTTGCAACTAAGGGCCATCACCTTAAGTACTTTTTTCGCTACCAGCTTTCAACTGAATGTTTTCTAACAGACTTTTGGAGGCGAAAAAGAACGGATGCCCACAGAGAAACAGAACTTATCTTTATTTCGCAGATGGCTTTGTACATCGCAGACCGAGGCGAAGCGGGAAGGAGGAAGACTCGCCGCTTTCGGCTCCAAAGGAGGCCAAAAAAGCTCCAAGACAGCCTACCTCACGGTAGAACTTCCTCACCGCCGACGTTCCAAGTGTTCGCCAATTCGCGACCATCCTCGAATGCGAGCCTGACTGAGCCTAGGCGGGAGACTAAGACCACCTTAAAGGGGCCCTCCCACTGGGGAGACAGCTTGTTGCGGCTCGCTCTGCGCTGAACCTCGTGACAGAACGAGGTCGCCAACGCCGGTGTTCTTCACACACCCGCTTTGCTTGATAACGGCAAGAAGGTTCGCTGATACCGGGCGGCTCGGACGCCGCCTGCTCTCGATCTCCTCCAGAGATTTACTTCATCCCGACGCCGGTCGTGGTCTCAAATCTTCCCGAACGCCGCCACCCTTGGGGACCAAGGTGAGCTCCGACGGAGCACCGCTTGAGCCATACACCAGGAAGAAAGGGGTCTCGCCGGTGGCTCTGTTGGAAGTTGTCCGCAGTGTCCACAACACAGTGGGAACTTCTTCCGCCCAGCGCTTGCCACGCTTCTCCAGGCGGTCGAACGCCCTTGTCTTGAGTCCTTTGAGTACCTCCGCGTTTGCCCGCTCCACCTACCTATTGCTCTTCGGATGTGCGACGGAGGCGAAGCACAGCTTGGTGCCCAGCTCTTCGCACCAATCTTGAAAATCGGCACTCTTGAACTGAGCGCCGTTGTCGTGATGATCTTGCTCGCGACGCCAAACCGGACGAAGATGCTTTTCATGAACTTTATGGCTGCAGCGGACGTGATCGCCGGGACTGGCGAGGCCTCAACCCACTTGGTGAACTTGTCGACGGCGATTTAACAGATGCGTAGTAGCCCCGATCGCCTGCGAACGGGCTCAGATGTCAAATTTCTGCATCGCGAACGCCAGAGAGCGGAATGGTTTGCGCGCTGGGCGGTCGGTGGATCTGCTTAGCATGAAATCGCACGCCGCATCTCCTCGATTGCTCAAGGCATCTCGAGGGTCAGAGGCGAGAGAAGCCGTGGCGGAAGACATTTCCACCAACGTCCGGTTCCTCAATGACTCCGCGACATGCCTCCATGGATCTCGAGAGGATTGCACTCCCGCTTCCGAGTGACGCCTTCAAGAGAACTCCGCTTGCGCCACAGCGATACAGTCCCCACCTACTGTAGCGTAACGCTTGGCCTTGCGCGCTATCTTCTCTGCCGACGCGTCATCGTCGCGGATCCCTCCGTCCCGTAGGTAGGCTAGGATAGGATCCATTCACTGACCTTCCCGAACGAGTGTGACGACGTTAGCATTGTCGCCAACGTACTCTGCCTGGCCTGGCATTTCCGCCTCAACCGTCTCGGCAGTTCTTCCGCATCTTCCCTCCGACCGGGGAGCTGCTGCGGGGACATCGACGTCCCCTCCAGACGTGGGAGCTGCGTCGAGCATCATGCCGTCCCCACCAGAATCGGGGGCTGCGACAGACGGCCGCGTGAGTCTTTCTTCAAAGACCCCAGCCGGAACAGGTGCCCTCGACTAGGCAATCTGGGATAGCTCATCCGCCATATAGTTGTCGCGGCGAGGGATGTGTGCGAAGCCCAAACCCTCGAAATGCCACTCCAACCGGCGCCTCCGCCTGTAGGTCGCCATGACGGATCCGAACAGTGAATTCCTTCCTCGCTGGTTGATGACCAGAGAGAGTCGCTTTGACTTGCAACACGGATGGCTGTGGTCGGCCACCCTGAGCCCGGCGAGTAGCCCTTCGTACTCCGCGACGTTGTTGGTAGCGCGGAACTCCAGCACCACCAAGTGCCGGACGATGTCGCCGGTGGGAGACACCAGGACGACGCCAGCCCCGGCCCCCTCCAGCCGGAACGAGCCGTCGAAGAAAAGAGTCCACGGCGAGGGTGCTGGGGTGCCTTCAGCTTCTACGTCCGCCGGAGTCCACTCGCTGACGAACTCCGCCAGAGCTTGCCCTTTGATGGCCGTTCAGGGAGCGAACTTGAGGTCGAACTCGCCGGCTCCATGGCCACTTGGCGTCTGCCCGTTGCCTCGCGGTTGAAGAGGATCTCCGCAAGGGGTACTTGGTCAAGACTGTGATTTTCGCCTCGAAGTAGTGGCGCAGCCTCGGACGCCACAAGACGCATAGAGCATCTTCGTGTTGTGAATACCTTGTTTGGCGTCGTGGAGGACTTTGTCGATGTAGTAGATGGGCGCTGAACACCTTCCCTTCCGCCACCAAAGACCTGGCTGACCACTGGGGTTCGCCATGACGTAAAGGATCGTGGCTCGCCTGGGTCCGGACGACCAGCACGGGCGGGGAAGTGAGGTACTTCTTCAGCCCGTCGAACGCCTCCTGCGCCTCCGTGGTCCATTCGAATTGGTTGGTCTTCTTCAGGAGCCTGAGTAGAGGAAGACTTTTATCCCCTAGGCGAGCTATAAAGCGGCCCAGGGAAGTCAGGCAGCCCACCAAGCACTGCATCTACCGAAGTCGAGTCGGGGGCTTCATGTTCTCGATCGCCGCGATCTTGTCAGGGTTCGCCTCAATCCCCCTCTGGGAGACGAGGAAGCCCAGCAGCTTGTCCGATTTAAACGGCTAAGACACACTTCTCGTGATTGAGCTTGATGCAAGATACTTTCTCAGTTGGCGAAGGTTTCTTCCAGTCGCCGATCAACTCCTCCGCTTTCTTGGACTTCACCACTGTGTCGCCGACGACACCTCCAAGTTCCGCCCTATTTGGGGCGGTGAGCGATGTGCATGGCCCTCCGGTAGGTTGGGCTGCATTCTTCAATCCAAATGCCATCCTCGTAGCAAGAGACACCCATGGGCGCCACAAAGGCTGTCTTGTCTTCGTCTTCTTCGCCATGCTAACTGGTGGTACCCAGAGTACGATCCGTAAAGCTCTACCGCCGCACCGCCGTGGAGTCGATGATGAGGTCGGCGCGGGCGCTGGTACGGATCCGCCGCACGCCTGTTGAGGTCGGTGAAGTCGACGCACATCCTCCACCGCCCGTTGGATTTCTTGATGAGGACGGGGTTCGCGAGCCACCTGGGATGGGCGACGCTTCGAACGACCCCCGCCCACAAAAGCTTGTCCACCTCCTGCGCGGATAACGGCCTAACGCTCCACCGATTGCTTCCGAACCTTCTGCATAATCGGTCGCGCGCCGGGGAACGTTGCCAACTTATGCTCAATCACCCTCGGGACCCTACCATGTCGGGCGGTTGTCAAGCAAACACGTCTGCGTTAGATCGAGGAAGGAGACGAAGCGCCTTCCTATTTGGCGCCGAGAAGCGCCCACCGAACGGTCTTCGCTGGGGTCGACTTCGCCAGGAGATCGCCTTGACCTCCGGACGAACCGGGAAGGCACGGATCTTCGCCGGAGGAGCTCCTGAGTCGGCTTGCCTTCGGCACCGAGCGCCTCGCCAAGGCGAGAGCATCCTTGCCAAGGCGAGAGCATCCTCTCCGGCCACTGCACTCGGCGCAGCTCCTTGGAAAAGGCACGGCAACCGACGCCGGAGCCTCTCGCTCTGATACGCCCTTCGTCCGCCCGCGCCGTCCGGACGGCGCCAAGAGGCGCCGCCCTCTCCGGGAGGCGGCGCGCTGGAGTCCTCTGCGACTTCCGACAGCGGCAACAGCCTTGATCGCGCTCTCGCCTCGTCGCTGCTGGAGCTTTGTCGCGAGTCTTCTCCGTGTCGTAGATGGCGGTCCTCAAGTGGGACCAAGATCCCGCCCACCAGACGCCTGCCGGCCGAACCCACAGAGGAGTTGCTCGGCTCGCTGTCGTCTGACCCCGCTCCCTCTCACCAGGAGATCCGTGGGAGGGATGTGGAGAAACCAAAGAGCGGGAGAAAGCGGAAACACCGGTTCCCGCGCCCCCCGCGACTTGCACTACCGCCGCGGCGGCATCCACGTAGCGGGCTAAACTGGCCAGCCACGGCGCCGCCGGAGAGTCCGGAGTTACCGGAACCGGTGGGTTGTCCAGCAGCCAGCAGGGCCCTCGCCACATGGAGGTTTTGTGCTGGAGTGCACTCCTCCAAGGCCAGGCGCCGCCTAGCCAGACTGGGACGGCTACCGCCCGGCTGATCCACCGCCATTGCCGCGGCCGACGCCGCGGCCGCCGCCTAGCGGCTGCTTCCTGGTCCATCGCGGACTGCTGATCCGCCATCACCGTCTGAAGAGAGGTCGAAGAACTCGAACTTGATGCTAGCGCACCCCTACCTGGCGCGCCACTGATGGCGTGCTCTCCGCTCAACCACTGCGGATCACACCCCTATCAGATTTCTATCCTGCTAGCCGACCAGCTTGAGCTCAGTTCGATTCGAGCGTAGAACGCGGCAAGGTGCGACGCACAGGGTTTACCCAGGTTCGGACCCCCTCGCGGGTAACAGTCCTACTCCTACCGAGCCTTAGCTCTTTTCCGTGTTGTGGTTGTGTGGAATGTGATTACAGAATGTTTCGAATCCCCCTCTCACTTCTCTCTCCTCCCCTTTTATACAAGCCTTGAGCTGGCGGAGAGAGCCGAGGGGGTAGGCAGTACAGTACGCTTAATACACTGATAAGACGCGAGGGATAGGACAGGAGAGACGAAAACGTCTTGCTACTCACGCGCGGCGGTGCCGCCGCGCTGCTTCGCAAGTGGCCTCGACCCAGAACACGCCGGTGAGATCTGCGGGTGGGCCCTACGCCTCTTCTGACGCGGGCGGCTATCTTGACGACGGTGAGTTCTCTCTCTGCCGGTCAATTCCGCTGCGCCACAGTGACAGTTGATCAGGCCTGCAGAGGTCACTGTGGCGGTAATCATCTCTTCATCTGTCCATCCGCGCGTAATGTCGCATTGAATGCGCTCGTCCTTCGCAGCAGGGGGAGCCTTCGCCCAGAAGACTCCTTTCGGGACGCTCCCTGCCACGCGGGCCCCGCTTGACAGTGGGGGGCCTTAAAGGGGCTCGCCCACGCGCTAGGGCCTGGTCGCCCGCCTGACGCGTGGGGCCCGCCTGCACTCTTAGCCTTGCTTAGGACTCTTTATACCCCGGTATTTATTGTACCGACAGGATTGCTACAGACAACTACACTACAAGCTGCAACAGGAGTTCACAACAATGTAAGGGATTGCAGATCGAGTAGCTTATCTGGTGTCCATTTTTTTATTTTAAGAAAATTTGGATTTAAAGTTTTTATCTTTGCCAATTTTCTTTGTAAGCTAGCTGTTGGTTAACCCAGGCAAACAGATACTAATCAATAATCAGGAATGAAAGGTTGGGTTTATCCCTCATGTGCTTATTTCCTATACTTTGTAAATTTCGTGCATGCTACTCAACCTGCAAATTTCATATGGGATCGTTAGTCCATTCGGAATGTGACATAACTAATAACAAGGTCCTTGCTCATATATTATGATATCACTTGTTTCATTGTTATGAAAAAGCCACATCGGGAGTATTTCTATCTGCTGAGGCCACGTTGGCCTATTGCTGCATGGCAGCATGATTATGAGATTTAGTGATCACTTGCGTTTCAATCAATAGTAGCCTATATGGAATCATTTGTCCTTTATGCTGTTAATAATTGGTAAATGTTAATATTAAAAGCCTAATTGTTTTTTCTTTTGAATAAACCATACATTTTACTATCTTTGCTTGAATCCTCTAGATATATTCATGAATTCAGTACATCTTAGGAAAGGCAGAATAGTATGTGGGTGTCAAACTATGCACAAGTCGACTATTGTTTAACCCTAATGCTAACTGAATCTTATGAAATGGTTTTTGTTCTATGTCAAACCTGTGCGTTGCAACCGGGAAAAAAGTTGACCAAAATTTATTATGCTTTAAAATAATGGTAAGCAGTCAAAAATTTGATTTATACGATTACAATTTTATAGGCCTTGCCTTTGTAGTGATCTAAGAGCCGGCTTGGTTTGCTGCCAAATCTGCCACAACTAAGGTTAGGCACGCCATAATTTTTATGACTGGTGTTTGAAGATTAGACACGCCATAATTTTTATGACTGGTGTTTGGTTTGCGCCACAACCTTGGCTTACCACACTTTCTTAGCCATCGGACCCACACTTCTATAACACTATTCACTGCACACTCTATCCACCACTCGAAAATTCCTTCACACTTTACATTACACTCTAAAAGATTTCTTTCCTCCAGCGTCTCTATCCCCACACATTCTATTTTACAGCTTCTGCTGCGGATGCTCTAAGGTGTGGTTATGTAAAGTGTGGCACCAACTAAACAGGCCTTAAGTATCAAATTCTGCAAAGGTATAAAAAGGGGTCCTACTACTTGCCTGCTCAACAAGCCATAGATGGTAGTCTAATGATGGTGTTATTTTGATGGCATAACCTATAGTAGAAAAGGTTATTTTTTTCAATAGATAAAACAAAAAAATACAGATAATAGATAACATAGATCATTATTTTTGAGGATATTTGTACATCCCTGTTCTCCAAGACTAGCAACTTATTGAGCCTTTTTGCTAAAAAAAATTACCACAACATATAGGACATTTTTTTCCCAAAAGCTAAACACTTCACCTTATTGAGCCTTTTTTAAAAAAAATATTGAAGCCACTTCTTAAGGCTCTCTTAAATATTTCTAACGAGGGTTTGATTTCTGCAAGACGCTTTTAAAAATTCTTGAAAATCACCTTTACCAAATAAGCCATTATAGGCAATACGTACAAGCCTGACAATAAACTTCAGTACCATTCTTTTGAGCAATGTTGTTTTACTTTTACATGCTTGTGCTGGGATCAAACCCAGATTAACTTGAGTAGTAGAGAGACCCACATGTCCCATCATTGGGACACTGAATTTTCAGTTAAGTTCAGTTGTGATGGTTGTTCTTTTATGGGCCTAAATTTCTTTCCTGATTTTTCACCTCTGTATATGCGTTGCATACACTTGCCGTACACTAACCTTTACTTCTCAGCATTGCTTCACACATTGTTTCCAGTAGTACCACTACTGGTAAAACCTAAAGAAGGTCAAAGGTATCATTATTATGGTCTTATTTGCAGGGGAAGTATGACTGTATGGTGAAGGCAAATGGCAATCTGAAAAAGCAGGTTCTGTCCCTGGAGGTACTCCTACACCGGATAAAAATCCTCTTGGCTGTAAAGGCAGAGGGGCACTAAGCAAATAGGTAAAAATGCATGAACACTGTAGCAAATCGCTTTTCGTTGGTACTGTTTACAGTCACTGTGGTAAAAACATTGTTCATTATGTACTGTTCTTACAGAAATCTAAGCCATCCACTTGAGATCCACCGGTTAAGATTTATCAACTGCACAAAGTACTGTTCATCCTCTGCCTTTACAACCAAAGGCAAAGGATCACCAGCCCTCCTACACTTGGGCAGCTCTTTGTCAGCCTTCGGTACACCCAGCTAGTGTTTATTCTTGTGAAGATATATATGTACTGATCAAAGTTTTCTGCTTGGTCATATTGGATTGTTGCCTTCATTCACCATGCCCAAGCATTGATATTTGTTTTGTTTTCAGGAGAAGTATGAGAATGCGACACAGATTAATGGCAAACTAGAGGAGATGTTGTTCCTGAAGGTACATATGAACAGACCTCTCAACCAGTATTCTGATTGCACTAGGTATCTGCATTCATGTCTTCATGATGAAGTTCAGGTTGACCTGAAATTCTGAATCTGTTTTGCAGGAGAAGTACGAGGCTAAGAGACCAGACTGGAGAAGAAAATGGCTGAGCTTTCCACCTCTTTCATGTCTCTGAAAGTACCCTACATTGTATACTCACATGAATGAGCATTAGCAGTAATTAGTGGCTAACTGTATGAACATGATAAATTGTTCTTGTTGAATACTGGAGAGTAGCTCATGATGGAGCATGAGCAGGCTGATCTGTTTGTCAAAGAAACCTGCAGAGCTGACAAGAAAGAGGCAATGTGACCAGCGCGCCAAACCGATCATCATCCTTTCTGCATTCTAAGACGGTTCACATGGTACTTGGCACTTCCTGCAGTGCTGTCTTTATTATTTCACTTTCCTTGCAGCTCTCATTTGAACTTCACTGCAACACTATGAGAAGTTTTGGGAGAGCTATGGCAAAAATTTTAAAGCTGGGGGTTATGGATGATGAGGAAAATCACAAGACAAATGCTCCTCTTCTTCTGTCCAGTGTGATGCAAGTGAGCAAGGAGATGAAATCTAAGGCAGAGAAAGCTTATATTGCCTGGCAGGTAATCATACTTTATTCAGACATACATCTCTTTTTTCTCTTTTATGTGTATTTGTGTACTAACATTGCAAGGTGCATAAAAAATGATAAAGCTGTCCATTTTCCTTACACTTGCAGTACACTAACATTAAATTCTTAGCATTGCTTCACACATGTTTCTTTGAAATTCGCCTAAAAAATGTTTCTTTGAGAGGTTATGGTTGATGGGTATCTGGACAAGACACTTTTTCTTCCCATTTTTAATAAGCAGATATATTGCAAAGAACACTTGCACATATTGGTCTTCACTAATGTATGTTTCCAGTAGTACTGGTAAACCTTTGAGGTACACCCTACACATGGGCAACTCTTTGTCAGCCTTCTGTACCTCTTAAGCTAGCTAGTATTGGTTCTTCTTAAGATATATCTGTTCTGATTTCTCTCCTTGATCATATTGAATTGTTGGCCACTGCTGGTTTTGTTTTCAGAAGAAGTATGAGAATGCAACACAGCTTATGGTGAGCTAGAGGAGATGTTCCTGAAGGTATATATGAAAGAGACCTCTCAACCAGTATTCTGATTGCACTAGGTATCTGCATTCATGTCTTCATAATGAAGTACAGGTTGATCTGAAATTCTGAATCTATTTTGCAGGAGAAGTACGAGGCTATACTTGAGAAGAACACAAGACCGGAGAAGCAAATGGCTGAGCTTTCCACCTCTTTTATGTCTATGAAGGTACCCTACATTGTACACTCACATGAATCATTTACATGAATGCTCTTGGAAACATTTGCCTGATTATTCATGAGCATTAGCAGTAATTAGTGGCTAACTGTATGAAAATGAAGACTTGTTCTTGCTGAATACTGGAGAGCAGCTCATGATGGAGCATGAGCAGGTTGATCTGTTTGTCAAAGAGACCTACAGAGCTGGCAAGCAAGAAGGCAATGTCTGCAGGGCACTGGATGCTGCTGCTGACCTGTGTGCAGGCAGCCAGCCGGTTGACGTCACTGCTGACCTGAAGGTACATATGAACTGACCACTTAACATGTATTATCATTATATTAGATATATCTACATTCGTCTCATAATGAAGTATAGGTTGGATCATGTGCAGGATGAAAAGGTCTGGGAGAACAAAAACAACATAGATGAAAAGGAGGGGATCCAAAGATATCAAGCAAAAGTATAACCAAGCTTGGGCTAATATAAAAAGGATGGTAAATGTGACGTCTAAATGGATCAAAAAATTATTAGGTAAAGATATTGTAAAATGTTGGTTGACAAACATGAAGTGGTTAACTTTTATTACGATAACTTTTTAACCCATGCTTGTTATATTATTTTGATCAGTAATTTCTTAATTTTCATTAACAAGCTAATGAGGGGACAACCAATGAATGATACTTTATTGGATTTTATTGGAGGGGATAAAAATATTGTAAAATGTTGGTTGACGAACATGAAGTGGTTAACTTTTATTACGATAACTTTTTTAACCCATGCTTGTTATATTATCTTGATCAGTAATTTCTTAATTTTCATTAACAGGCTAATGAGGGGACAACCAATGAGTGATACTTTATTGGATTTTATTGGAGGGGATGGAAAGTAGTCTATTTTTTTATTTAACTATTAGTTCTTTCATTTATATGTAAATTATAGCATTAACTAATTCCCCCCTTTCATTAACTTAATAATTTTATCGCAGAAAAGTAAGTCTCATCAACATAATAAATTTTATTGGGGATTTAACGAGAAAGCATTCCCCCTCCCCCCCCCCCCCCGAATTACATAACCCTGTTCTCAAAAACTACGTCATAATATCGACTTCAGCCAATGAGATCCTTCCGATGCTTTTGGACTTGGTTAAGAGAGTTCACTACATATGGGAGTTCTTAAATGGTATGAAATTGTTAGAAGAAATTTACTATGATGTTTATTCGAAAGGATTGTGTTTCAAATGAGTAACTCATCATACATTATTATGACAATGATGTGAAAGCCATAAGGGAGATTCTGGCAACCAGGTTTAAATATAAAGGTTCTAATTGCACAGGCCATTCCTTATTCGTGAAGGAGACGATTGTTCTGATTGCACAGGCCATCCCTTATTCGTGAAGGAGACAATTGATTACATCGATAAGTTAAGAAATGAGACTATCAGGCGTCACTTCATTGGTCGAAAGTTTCGGGCACAGATCTCTAAAAGTCTATGAGCGATGTTTGTGGTCAATATTAATATGTTAATATTGCAAATGGAGTCGTTTGTGCAATCACTTTCTAATAACAAAAAAAAAATTTAAAATCTTTTGTTGATGTTATGAAAGATAAAATAAAAATTTTATTGTGAAGATAAAGTGTGCAAATTAACTGTTGTGGACAAAATTTTTACATGGAAGCCAAATCAAGCCCAATCTTCTGCAGAAGGCCACATAAAACAGCATGTGGCTTTTACAGAAGCTTCTAAGGCTGACATAGTTTCTGATAAAAGGAAGATGGTTTTGGGTGATGATGGTGGAAGTGGAATCTGTTCACATAGTGCTGGTAGTTTTGGGAAAGCTATTATTCTAATCAGAGAAACTTGAAAGAATTGGGACATGGAAGTGGAAGTGGAACAGGTTTTTATCAGCCTAGAAGAACCGAGCTGACCGTTCTGTCGATGAGGAGCCAACACACTGCTGTAATGGGATTCAATCAGGGCGAAAGTAGAAGCGACCTTACATGGAGGAAACCCACTGCTAAAACAGGATCACATCAGAATAGTGAAGATGATAGAAGAACTGTTCTACCAATGAGGAACCAACCCACTCCTGTAACGGGATACAATCAGGGCGAAAGAAGAACTGACCTTCCAGAAGAAAACCCTTTGATGGAACGGGATCGAACCAGGATAGTGAAGATGATAGAAGAACCGTTCTGCCAATGAGAAGCCAATTCAGTGCTGTAACGGGATTCAATCAGGCCAGGTCAACAAAGTATGACGGTGGTAGAATGGGATCAGATCATTTAATCTGAAAAAATAAAAACAATGTGAATGAAGAGAGGTCCGCTGGGTTCATGCCATCTGAAAAAGGCGAAGGCTGGCAAACACAATCTTATCAGAAAACGCGGTCTAAAGAGAGCGCGCTACACCGCCAAAGGAGTGTAGACACACGATTGCACGGGCAAAGGAGGCTACTACACCGGTGGAAAGAAGGGACCTACACCGGCAACTACATTGTCAGCAAAGGCGGGACTCGAACTGGAAAAGTTGAATGAGGGAAGCTGGACATGCATAGGGAAACAACTTACAATAGCGCATTAAGAACGTCGTACCTGAAATACGCCAGGTGCTTTCCGATGCACTATATAGACCATGTTAAGGTAACTAAGAGTATTCCACTTCCAACTAATGCATTACTCCAGTTTTAAAACATGACGCCGGGCAGATGCATTTTGACTTATCCAACGTCAAATATTTAATGCCGAAAGGTTCACATTGTAGTTATTTTGTAGGTCTCAATCCATAATGCATTCTATCTTTTGTATATTCTCAGTGCGAACTGTTTGTATGATGCAATAAAAATGCTGCTTTTTCTCAAAAAAATAAAATAAAAATGCTGTTGGAGTATGACGTTCACAAGTGACAAACGGAGTTCGACGCTGATATGGTTCGGCTCTTCATACTCTAGATGATGTATTTGGGGTTAGAGCTACTCTTCATGACCATGTGAACGAACTGGTAAAGAAGCTGAAAGCGGTGAATGCTCATGCTCTTAAAGGGATGCTAACGCTTCTGCTCCTGAGGGGATGCTGTTGAGTAGAAATTATGATGTCATAACTTTGAATTTAACAACTTGTAATATTTATCGGAGCAGTCATATGACATTAAGTTATTGGACAACTTTTTTTTTTGCACGGACTGTCTCGTTATATTAAGCTGTTGGACTCACTTGCTTTGTCATTAGGGATGCGTGCTCTCAATATAACATGCATCCCAATTACAAAGCAATCGAGTTTAACAGCTTAATAAAACAAAACAACCCGTGTAAAAAAGTTTTCCAACAGATTAATGTCATTTAACTGCTCAGATAAATACTACAAGTTGTTACATTGAAGAGTCATTATATTATAATTTCTACTCAACAGCATCCCCGTTAGGAGCAGGAGCATCCCCCTCATAAGCAAAAGCATCTACCGTTTCCAGTTTCTTTACCAGTTCCTTCACATGGTCATCAAAAGCAGATCTGACCCCAAATACATCATATAGAATACTGAAAAGTCGAACCTGATTAGCGTCCAACCATGTTTCCCACTTGTGTACATCATACTCCAGCACCATTTTTAGTGCATCATACAAACAATCCGCACTGAAAATATATAAAAGAGAAAGCATCATGGATCGAGCACTACAAAATAACCAAAATGTGAACACGAACGATATAATATACTACCTTCGGTATTAAATACTTAACGCCGGATAAGTCAAAATACATCTGCCCAGCGTAATGTTTTAAAACTGGAGTGATGCATTAGTTGAAAGTGGAATACTTTTATTTACCTTCACATGATCTATATAGTGTGTCATGAAGCACCTGGCGTATTTCAGGTACGACATTCTCAATGCGCTATTATAAGTTGTTTCCCTAACCACGTCAAGCTTCCCCCAATTCACCTTTATCGGTCCAGGTCCCACCTTTGCTGGCAGTGTAGTTGCCAATGCAGGTCCCCCTTTGCTGCCGATGTAGTAGCCTCATTTGTCGGTGCAATCGTGTCTAGCCTCCTTTGGTGTTGCAATACTGATAGCTTCTGTAGGCTCTTTTGGCGGTGTAGTATTCTGTTTAAACTGCTTTTTTTAGAAGATTGTGTTTACCAGTCTTCGCCTTTTTCAGATGGCATGACCCCAGCGGGCCTCTCTTTATCCACACTGTTTTTATTTTTGCAGGTTGAATGATCTAATCCCATTATATCACCGTTATACTTTGTTGACCTGACCTGATTGAATCTTGTTACAGTAGTGGATTAGCTCCTCATTGGCAGAACGGTTCTTCTATCATCTTGTTCAATCCCGTTACATCAGAGGGTTTCCTCCTTTGTGAAAGGTCAGTTCTTCTTTTGTCCTGATTGAATCTCGTTATAGAAGTGGGTTGGCTCCTCATTAGCAGAATAGTTCTTCAATCATTTTCACTATCCTGGTTTGATCCTGTTCCAGCAGTAAGTTTCCACCATGGAAGGTCGGTTCTTCTTTCGCCATGATTAAATCCCGTTACAGCAGTGGGTTAGCTCTTCATTGGCAGAACAGTCAGCTCGGTTCTTCTAGGCTGATAATAACATGTTTCACTTTCATGTAAATACCCTAATTCCCTCAAGTTTATCTGATTAGAGCAATAGCTTCCACCAAAACTACCACCAATATGCTTACCAGTTCCACTTCCACCATCATCACCCAAAGCCATCTTCTCAGCCATCTTCCCTTTACCATTTTCAGCCTTACAAATGTCTCTACAGGCCGCATGCTATGTTATGTGGCTTTCTCTAGAAGATTAGGCTCGATTAAGCTTTCATATAAAAATTTTAACCCCAACAGTTGATTTGCACACTTTATCTTCCCAATCAACTTTCATTTTATCCCTTATACCATCAATAAAAGATTCCAAAACTTTTTTTTAGTTATGAGGAAATGATTTCACAAACGATTACATTTGCAATATTAACTGATTAATACTGACCACAGACATTGCGCAGACTTTTAGAGATCTATGTCCGAAACTTTCGATGAGTGAAATGACGCTTAATGGTCTCACTTCCCAACTTATCGATGTAATCAATCGTCTCCTTCACGGATAACGGATGGTCTATGCAATCAGAACCTTTATATTTAAACCTGGTTGTCAGAATCTCCGTATGGCTTTCACATCATTATCATAATGAGTTAGTCCTAATGTATGATGAATGACTCATTCGAAACACAATTTTTTCGAATAATCATCGTAGTAAATTTCTTCCAGCAATATCGTGCCATTTAAGGACTTCCACCTAAATTGAACTCTCTTAACCATGTCCAAAAGCATTCGAAGGATCTTCTCACCGGGAGGAGTCAATATTAAAACGTACTTTCTGAGACCAGAGACATGAAATTTAGTGGGGAGAGAATGTTTTGTCGTTAAATCACCAATAGAATTTATTATGTTAATGAGACTTACTATTCTGTAATAAAATTATCAAGTTAGTGAAAGTGGAGAATTAGTGAATTCTATAATCTACATCTAAATGGAAGAACCAATGGTTAAATAAAAAAATAGACTATCTTCCATCCCCACCAATAAAGTGAATGACAGTCCTATTTTTACTTTTAGCTAAATCAAACATTTCTTTTGATTTAATCAAATCCATGAGCAAGTCTTGAATGTACTTCTCCTGGGATACGAACATCCCCGTCCTCAGCTGCTTGATTTGAAACCTCAGGAAAAAGCTCAGCTCGCCCATCATCGACATCTCGAACTCATTGGCCATCATCTCGCTGAACTCGATGCAGAGAGCTTCGATGGAGCTGCCGAATATGATATCATCGACGTACACTTGGCAGATGAAGAGATCCCCATCCACTACTTTGGTGAATAGTGTCGACCCTTGCAACTTTGAAGCCCTTGAGTGTGAGGAACTCTTTCAGTCGCTCATACCAAACCCGTGGTGCCTGTTTCAGTTCATATAGCGCATTCGACAACTTGTACACATGATCAGGATGCTATGTGTCCATGAAGCCTGGAGGCTGCTCAACAAACACCAACTCTCCAATGTAGCCGTTCAGGAATGCACTCTTAACGTATTTGTCTTCTAGGATAAGCATGCCTAGAGTATTACCACGAGTGATTGTTAGCTCTAGGTGTGGCTTGAGTAGAGTTTTGCCCACTGGCAGATGCACGAGGACCATTGCCCTTCCTCTTTCTCCCTTTGGGTTTCTTCTCGGGGGTGAACCCCAATCCACCCTTGTTGGAGACACGCCTTTGGTCCTTGAACATCTTGTCCAAAGCCAAACTCTCCTCATAGCATCTAACCTCAAATTTTGCCAGTCTAGCCTTAAACTCATCATTCTCTATTGCCAACTCCCTAGTAGCTTAAGCACCTTTGCAATGATTAGGATCGCACATGCAAGCATTACTAGAGGAGACATTTGAGCTAGATGCAATGATGGAAGGGTCAAGAGCACAAGTAGGAGTAACAGGAGGCACATGCACATGAAAATCACTAGCACAACACAACTGGAACAGAAGCAATAGAGATATGATCATTACTAGCAACAACAGGTATAGCACTGCTAGTCAAGGCATCAGCAAGTGTAGTAAGTGAAGCAGGAATCACAGTGTCACTAGCAGCAGCAACAGGAACCAAAGCATTCTCACAAGCATCAGAGATCAAAGCAACATTAGCATCACAATCATGAACAGGTAAAGCATCAATAGACTCTTGAAGTGCATCCCTTGCTAGGAGTAGCTCATGTTCTTCCCTAAGATTGTGGTACACAACAAGAAGATCATCTATAGAGTCTTGTAGCGCATCTCGCTCTTGCTCAAGTACTTTGCTTTTCTTAGTTGTGTTTTTATGTTCAAGCTCAAGTTTCTCATATCTAGCTGTCAAGGTACTCACCCTAAGCTGTTCTTTCTAAACCATCATAGCCAAATCCTTAATCATTTCAGCACATTCAGTAGGAATTATATCAGTGGAAGAGAGATCACTTACGTCATCATCGGTAGACTTGGAGGAGTGAGCCATGAAGCATCGAGGAGGAAATGTCGGTGCTGCGGTAGCAAGCTCGATGTCGGACTCCCATCCGTCATCGTCTGTAGTGGCCACCAGGAACTTAAGAGGAAGTGCTGGAGGTGGAGGCACGGACTCAGCCACCGTGAGCCTAATGAGCGCCTTGCTCTTCTCCTTGCCCTTGTCCGTGGGTTCTTCGTCGCCTGAGGTAGGAGTGGATCCACTTGAGCTGTTGTCCGTCTCCCATTCACCAACAAAGGCCTACTTCTTGCCCTTCTTGTCAACGCGCCTGAAGCCGGACTTGTACCTCCTCTTGTCCTTGCCCTTCTTCTTCTTATCCTCATCACTGCTTCCCTTGTCCTTGGTCTTGGTCTTGGACTTGTTGGGATAGACAGAGGCAATGTGGCCTCGCTCATTGCACTCGTAGCATCTGATTGAGGCAGGAGCTTTCTTGTCCCTGAAGTTGTTGGAGTTCCCACCTCTTCTTGTAGAGCTTGTCGACCTTCCGCACGATGAGAGCGAGCTTCTCCGGTTGTTCCCCGAGCTTGACTGGACTTCCTTGCTCATCCTCGGAAATTGACTTGGACGCCTTGGCCCTGAGAACGATGGCCTTCTCCTTCTTGGGTGCAGAAGCATCTTCAGGCTCGTTGATTAGCATATCGTGTGCTGAGAGCCACCCCAATAGAGCTGTGCGAGTCAAGTTCATGAGATCACCGTTGTTGGAGAGGTAGGTGATGATGTCCCTGTACTTGGTCTGTGGGAGGATCCGGATCATTATTGGTGATTCGTAATCGGCCCACCCAAGATGGGACTTGGGCCGGATCCGTACCGGCCTGCCGCACGTAGAAATAACCCAAAAGGCTATCCCTGGCCATACCAAGATAAACACCTAGCCCGCTGGGGCCATCCCCGGGCTTGACCAAGACAACCACGCCTCCCTTGGTCCTAACCAGAGTGTTGCGACCTCCTGCTAGCAGGAGAGGGACCCATGACGATCCGCCTTTGTCTCTGGGCGGCGGCGGTATCATGCCTCACCACGCTTTCCTCGGCCTTGACCGAGAGGATCAGATACCTCGGGGTATCGGTAGCAGGAGAGCCGTCTTGAGCGATTCGCCATGCCGTTTGTCCCTTGGGTAGATGGCAACAGCTGCCGCGCTACACAACACCCCCAACGGGTGGCGCGAGGCTGGCTCCGACCAGTCAATGCCATATAGGGGATAAAGAGGAAGTGCTTTCTCCCTATGCAGTCTGCTTCCCCGTATTGGCATACCGAGACGAACACGTGTGCTGTACTTACCAAACAAGCTTCTCTTTGCAGGTGACAGATAGGACGGAGCCCGGAACGAGACAAGAGCGTCGCCACTAAAGATGGACAAAGCATGGATAGGCGCGAGGTCTGCGGTATCAGCTCCGAACAACCCACCGCACCTCTAAAAGGAGAAGCCTGCCCAGCATAACGAGCAAGTCTAAGAGGGCAAGCAACACAAGCATCCGAAGTTCCTTAGCAGCAGTCGTAGCAGAGTAGATTCCCCTGTAAGCTCGGGATCAGCGCCTCCTAGCCCGGTCTCGGCGCCCCTGTATTGTTTCCACCAGATTATCAACGAGTGCTAGAGTAGAGCTGTTACCTGACAGTGGGGGCTCAAACTAGGGTAAAATCACTAGTCTCGCACAGTCTGTATCCGGATCCCAGGTCGCACCAGGCACAGTCCGGGAAGACCGCTTGGCCAGAGCCCCCACGAGCTCGGCCGCCACCCCGAGCTGCTGGGAAGGGTTGTCGTTGGGCCTCATTCCAACTACAAATTCATCTGCCGGTCCGTAGACTCGCGATCCGCAGTCGGCGTGTTTCCCAGACACCGATAATCATTTTCCAGCATATCTCAAGATCATTGACAGGAGAGCCGAGCCCCTTGAGCTCATTGATTATGGGGTAAAGACAAGCAAACATATCATTCAGAATCTCACCAGAGTTCATCCTAAACTGATCAAATCTCTCCTTCACCACTACAAGCTTTTCCTATTTTACTGCATCGATACCCTCGTGTATCACTATCAAGGTAGTCCAAATATCATGTGCATTGGTGAGGTTGCTTACTCTATCAAAAGCTTCTATGCCTAGACCAGAGAAGATAGCGTCTAGCTTAGTGATTTGTGCTGCAGTGGGACCAGTTTCAGGATTAATGTACCAAACCCCTCCTGTGTATCCTGTGCTAGTCCCTGGATCAAGTAGCTAGTACACACAGTTAACCAGAAATGATACATTGCCAACAGATATAAATTTATTACATAGTTCGAGCTCAACCCAAGTACAGTACATGGCATACGACACGCAGGCCATAAATCAGAGTACAACACAGGAAGCAAGGACCTAATACTGATTCTAGCCCTATTATTCTAAATACTAGTCTTCTCCACATGCATAGGTTGTAGGAACGTCAACCCTAATCTTCAGCAGCATCTTCGTAGTCCTCCTTGTAGTCCACGTCGTTGTCGTCGAGCTCGAAGTTGGGCTCGACTGTTGAAATTTGAAAAGGGGAGGAGAAAATAAGGATGAGGACAATTGTACTCCGCAAATCTAGGAAATATGCAAATGGGGTTTAGTACAAAGGATAAGCTTGGGTTATTTGCGAAAATGCATTTTATTTGCCTAGTGTTGTAAAGCATCTTTTCGAACAGTTTTAAAACCAAAGTCCTTTTATTTGGGGGCTCTTTTCCCAAACCAGTCCTACTCGTGGTCTTGGCCGAAGTAGGAAATTTCTCTCTTGCCCCATTGTCATTGGCCGTATCACTAGACGGAAAGGCTACCCCATCGTCGTTGGCCATATGCACTTGACGGAAAGGTATCGCGCCATCGCCGTGATGGCGGAAACGCTCATCCACCACCCGTCAATTGGCCTCGGCCATGGTGGGGAATAACTCGTCCACTGGGCTCGGGACAATGGGCCTTCAGGTCCAATCCGCACACGCAATTCACGATAGGCCATCACCCAGTTCGTGATACGCGCTGGCGGCTCCTCGTTCTCAAAAGAAATCCTTTCTCAAATCCTTTCACACTTTCCAAATCTTTTTTGAAAACCGGGTTTTAAAAATGAGGAAGCTACCATATGACCAGTTCTCGCATGCTCGTAACCACAAGCACAACTATCTTGATAGTTTTAACTCTGCAGAGTGTGTACGCTTTACCATCGAGAGGCTACGCACAAGGGTGTTTCGCCACAAGACCGCTAGACTCGAACACTAGCGGCGACCTGCCGAGAAGTCTCCACTAGGCTCAAAGACTAACGACCAGGCCGTCCCATACCAAGACTCGAGGTCGCACTTTTAGGCTCAGTTCATAGGGTCACAGGACAAAAAGTCCTCAGACTGGAGAGTGTATATTTTAGCCCCTTTTCTCAAAACTGGTGCTTCAATGCACCAACCGGCAAAACTTCTCCCTAGTCAGAATATTTTGAGGTGAGAAGGAAACTATACCATCCCAAAGCATCAACGGTGATGCATTCTCTTTTCCAAACATCCTTTCCAAACTTTCACAGAAACATTTATTTCACACAAAAGTCGATAACCTATCTATTTAAAAAAATTTGAAGCATTTTTCCTACCATCAAGGAGTATATATAGTATATACGAATAATTTATAATAGTCCTTAAGGTTCAATCCTATTATGTACCTCATCTACATTGGGAATATATCTATTTGCTACCAAATACTTTTTTTATTAAACTAGTGTGCAGGTTCTGAATAACTATTAAATCATTTTTGAAACAAACAAAATGGCATATCAATATGCGTCAAGGATACTTGCCTTGGATGGTTGCGGGGTAGGAGCAGACGGCGACGTCGGTCGGGTCTACGTATCCTTCGGGTTGTATCCGCGCGAACCAAGGGTTCCAAACAGTACAACGGGTACATGCAAAGCAATACAACACACATATTCAGGCCCAAAATATTTTTATGCAATCTTGTTTGAGAAAATATGCAAAATCATTTTTGGTGCGCAAGAAATAATGAGCCTAGGGTGTCTATAGATTTTAGTTTGCAAAAATTACATATGCCAATAGTCATATTATATTTATTATTGAGTACAAAATAGTTCAACATGTTTATAAAAATTTTCGCAGGGTTTTTAGGGCACTTTTGATAATTTTAGAAACCACTTTTTGTCTGCACACTAAATAATAACCTAGTGTGACCAAGCAATTTTAGTTTGCAAAAATAGTATAAGACTATAGATATTTTATATTTTTTCTAGGTCCAAAATAGCCCAAAGTATTTTACAGAAAGTTTTTAGCATTTTTGAAATTCATTTGATATTGTTAGAAATTTATTTGGCTTGGTTTTTGGCCCAACCCACGGCGCGCTAGCACGGCCCACTGCCGGCTCGGCCTAGCAGAGTCGAACGAGAGGGAGGCGAGCGGGGCTCCGCGGGGCTCTGCTCCTTCTCCTTCCTCCAGCCGAGAGCGAGCAGGGAGAGGGGATGGCGTCGCCGGCGACGGCGGTGCGCGAAGGGCACTGCGGCGGAAGGGCAAAGGGAGAAGGGGTCACGGCGAAGCCGTAGGTGGTCGAGGCGGCGAGAGTGGTGGCGCGAGGCGGCGGCGCGGCGAGCAGAAGTGGCGGCGCCCGGAGGCTTAAGCGGCGCGGCCGGACGAAGCTCGCCGGAGCTCAGCTGAGCTGACCGAGAGCACCCGCGAAAGGAGGGGAAGCTACCTCAGCTTCTGGGGAGGTGAGGGGTGGAGTGAAGTGGTCGGGTGATGACGACGTCCACGGCGGCGGGGTAGAACTCCGGCAGTGGCGGCGCGGCGAGCACCTGGACGGCGCGGCTCCGGGCCCTGCGAGTAGAGTGAGGGGGAAATGTGAGCGCGGGTGCGGCGGCGCGCAGAGCGCCCAGAAAGGGAAAGGAGCTCACCATTGACAGCGGCAAGTCCAGGCGGGGTCCTGGCCGGCGGCGGTGGTGGCTCTGCAAACGAAAGAGGAAGGCAGTGAGCGAGTGTGGGAGAGGGAAACGGCGGGTGCTCACGGCCTCGTCCATAGCTCACCGGAGATACCGAAACGAAGAGGTGTGGCGCGGCGGGGCAACACGGCGGATGCGGCGGCGAAGCGACCGTCCGAGAGGGGATTTTATAGGCGACGAGGGACGAGAGGTCAAGGGAGGTCTTCGGTGTCCTGTGTGAGCTACAGATCTCGGTCGGGGATTAATGGCGGGAGTAGATGTGGTGGCAACAGGCTCGATTTGAGAGTAATGGCGGATGATCCTCCTGCCGGGGCTCGCACGCGGAGGGGGAGAGAGAGGAGGGGAAAGGTGTGGTGTGTGCATATCCATGTGCGGCGACGAGGCGGAGGGCAGAGGAAGGGGGGCGACGCCGAGAGTGAAGGAACGAGACAGGCGAGAGAGAGAACCGAGACGAGAGTGAGAGATGAGAGAACGGGCGAGAGCCGAGAGTGAGAACGGGCGAGAGATATGGGGATGAGTCTGACGGGTGGGTCCGGCCGTTGGTGGGGCCCACTCGTCAGTGAGATATGGGGCTGCCTCCCCAGGCCAGGCTGGGTTGAGGCGAGGGGAGTGGGGTGACGGGGGAGAGGGAAGTTGGGCCGAGGCGGTCCACAGAGGTGAGGGAGGGGTTAAACCTTATTTTCCTTTTTTTGATTTTAACACAATTGCTTTTATCAATTTATAAAAATATAAACTATCTTAATTTGTAAAGGTATTTTAGCTCAAACTTATTTTTGTAACTTTGAGATCTCAAAAGGTATTTTTAACATATTTTTTTCAAAATATTTCTTAATGCACCTTTGTAAAATACTTAGGGGATAGTGTGGAGATGTCAAAATACTTTTAATGCTTTATCCAAATATTTTTATCAAAAACCCCTCTTTACAAAAGTATTTACAAGACACAATTGAAGTTTTCCTTTGTCATACGTGAAATACATTTGATTTCAAACTTTTTAGAAATCATTTTTATATCCTTGGCAAACACAAATATATTTTTAACAAGGCATTAGGTTTTACCTTCATTTGCAATTTCCACCAAATAAATATTCTACCTTCATAAAAATGAAGATTTTATATTCTGGTGAAACTCTTTTATTTCAACCCATTTTATAAGTGTAACATCCCAAATTTATTGACCCTAATAACTTGACCTAGGCATGTTGGTTCTGGCCTTGGGCCGTGGTTCGTGGTTCTGGTTACGAGATGAGATACTTGAGATCTAGTTCATGGGACATGAGTTATGTCATAGTGGGAACATCTATGACCTGTTGAGAATTGAGATATTTATTGTTGAAATTATTCATGAGAAATTAATGCTAGTTAGTCTAGAGAAATCTTTATTTGAAAACCCTCAGCTATCTCTAGTAAAACAGGCTTTCTTATCCTTGTCCCTCTTCTTAGCATCCTCACTAACCTATTTTCACTCTTTTATAAAATTCTATTCTTCCCTCTATAAGTTTAGACGGAAGATGATGAGAAGACTGAAGATGAAGAGAAGACGAAACAAGTCAAAGAATAGGGTGTTAGCTATATTGGGTTTTACAAAGATTGTGTGGAGCAATATTAACCCTCCTTTGTGGTTTAAATTGCTTAATTAGTTTGATTGTTATGTTAGATTTTGAAATATATTAAAAACCCTTTTCCAGCTATGTTCATCTTTAAAGAAAACAAACCATTACTCAGCTTCCATTTCCCCAACAAGCCTTACAAAACCCACTCGTCTCCTCTCTTCAACTTATTAGCATAAGTTGTTTTCTATTTTTTAAAAAAAAAGGTATTGTTACCTCCTTTTCTGGTTATGAGTTGTTGTGACCCGCTTGTTCTTGTCCCTTGTTATTTATCGGTTAATTTTGGATTCGCTTCCTGTACTACTTGGTTGCTCTTGTGCACACCTTGTCATTGCGTCAATGCCTGTAATGTTGTGTTGTGGGGTAGAATGCTGTCTCCCTATCTGTCTATCTCTCCTTCATGCTAATTCCCTCTTATCTAATGCTATACCATGCCAATCAACGGAACCTCAAGACCTGAAGACATAGTTCTCTCTTCCCTCCTCTAATTCTCCTTTCTAAGGATATCATCTCTGCCGACCTGTTTAAGGCTTTCCAGGCGCTTTTCAATCTTCGAGGGGCCGGGTTGGCCTCTCTCAATATCACGCATATTGTACTCTTGCCTAAGAAGGAGTGCCCGTGCGCCGCCTCTGACTACCACCCAATCAGCCTCATACACAGCGTCGGGAAGCTCTTCACCAAAATCCTAACCTCCCGCCTAGCCCACCACATGGACAGCTTAATCTCCACTTGCCAGAGCGCTTTCATTAAAAAAAGGCACATCCAAGACAACTTCCTTTTGGTCCAGGGCCTTGCCAAAAAGCTTCATAGGGCTAACACCCCAGCCCTCCTCTTCAAACTAGATCTGGAGAAAGCCTTTGACTCGGTGTCCTGGCCTTATCTCCTTGACAACCTTCGAGCCCAGGGGCTTGGGATCATTGGAGGCTGGATCTCCCTGTCCCTAGCCTCCTCTTCCTCTAGAGTGCTGCTTAATGGCCACCCTTCGGATGTGATCCACCATGGCAGGGGGCTTCGTCAGGGGGACTCTCTCTCCCCGTTCCTCTTCAACATCGCCATCGAGCCCTTAATTGCGCTGCTCAACCGAGCAACCGAAGCGGGGGTCCTTTCGCCGCTCAGGGGCTCGAAGCAACTCAGATTTCCCTCTTCGCAGATGATGCAGCTGTCTTTCTCAGCCCCTCCAAGGAAGACCTCTCCGCGCTCGCGTCTATCCTGCGCGAGTTCGGCGAGATCACCGGCCTCCGTACAAACCTCTCTAAGTGCCTCGTCGTCCCCATCAAGTGCGCCGGTATCGACCTTGACTCTGTGCTCCAAGACCTCCCGGCCGAGCGCGCCTCCTTCCCCATCAAATACCTTGGCTTGCCGCTGTCGGTCAGGCGCCTCCGCCACGTCCACTTCCAGCCTATTCATGACAAGGTGGCGTCAAGGCTTGCAGGCTGGCGCGGACCGATGATGTCCAAAGGCGGGCGTTTAACCCTCCTCAAGGCAGTCCTGACATCGCTACCCACCTACGCACTTTCTGTCATCCAAGCTCCACCTTCAGTCATCAAAAAAATAGACTCTCTCAGGAGAAGCTGGCTCTGGAAGGGTATCGCTTCACCCATGGGGTGGCGAGGTTAGCTGCCCACTGCTCTTTCGCCATCCCAATGGAGGGACTAGGGGTTCTCGACCTCTCTCGTTTCTCCAGGGCCCTAAGGCTACGTTGGCTCTGGCTCAGCAAGTGCTCGCCCTCCCCCGTCTGGGATCCCGGAAGCCTAGTCGCGAATGAGTCTGACGCTGCGTTGCTGCGGGCCGGGTCGTCCGCCGTCCTGGGGAATGGCACTTCCCTTTCCTTTTGGGAAGATCACTGGATCGATGGTCAAGCTCCGAGACACTTGGCGCCGGACCTGTTCAAGGCCGCCCTCCGGAAGAACAGATCGGTCCATGATGCGACGTTAAATCACAGTTGGATCTCAGACCTCAGTCGCAACCTCACCCCGCAGATGATTCCACAACTAGTCCGACTCCTGCGGCAAATCTACCAACTGCACCTCGTCCCCGGCGAACTGACGAGTTCCTGGCGTTTTCCCCTAGCGGCGAGTTCTCCGTCAAATCGGCGCGATCTGCTCGATTCATTTGGTCGGGTCGAAGGCCGGCTCTGCAGCAAGTTTGGAAGATCTGGGCTCCATCCAAATGCAAATTTTTCATCTGGACACTCCTCCAGGGCAGGGTGCTCACTGCTGACGCTCTCCTTCGTCACCATCTTCCCAACGACTACTTTTGCCCCCTTTGCAAGAAAAACCTTGAGACGCCGGACCACCTCTTCCTTCAGTGCAACTACAGCTGCGTTATTTGGGAACACATGGCAGTCGTCTTCGATCCTCCAAAGCTTCGGCCCGCGACCTGGTCTCACCCAGAGTGCCTCGCCAGTTGGTGGTCGGCTGATATCATCCGAGGTGGTCTACCTAACGGCATCCTCACAGTCATCTCAGCCACTCTGTGGCAACTTTGACTTGAGCGTAACAATCGCATCTTTCGCAACACGGGCAGGCCACCCACAGTTTTCCTCAACTTCTTCCTAGATGACCTGCGACTCTGGGAGAGCGCAGGTGCCCCCTTTGTAATTAGTTAGTCCTATGTGTTCGGCGGCCCATGGGGGAGGGCCTATATCTCCCCCCACACTGTAATCCTCTTCTATTTTTGATCAATACATATGGCAGCTCTTCTGCCTTTTGTTCAAAAAAAAATATATACTCCTTCCATGCTCCCACTCCTCTGCTTATATGACAATTAACTGAAGATAAAGATTTTCTTCCCGAAGATCAGACTCCTCGGTCAAGACAGCTAGCTCGATCAAGAAATGAATTCAACCGACTCAACTGTTGAAGAAGAGGTGTCAAAAAAGTTACCATAAGGATAACTGGCTTGTGGCAGCCAAGCGTTCATATCGACGTTGCTTTTTATTCTTCGATGTCAGCTCTTCCTATCATTGTGAAGCAGAATTCACCAAGTGTTGGATTGTTTACCCACCAATAGGGAACGTGAGCTGGGTTTAGACCATCGTGAGACAGGTTAGTTTTACCCTACTGATGACCGTGCCGCGATAGTAATTCAACCTAGTACGAGAGGAACCGTTGATTTACACAATTGGTCATCGCGCTTGGTTGAAAAGCTAGTGGCGCGAAGCTACCGTGTGCCGGATTATGACTGAATGCCTCTGTCGGTGTATTCTACATCGGGGTGTGCCACCGCGTCGCTGATAGGTGGGACCAGCGTCCAAGAAGGAAGTGTGTTGTACAAGGTAATATGGAGTCCAAACAGATCAAAGTCTGGTTTCAGACAAAGAGAAGTTCAAACAGTGTGATTAAGGCACGTGGCACCCGGCGCATAGGCGGGCAAGCAGGCCCCAGGTGCCGAGTGACCAGGACGCGTGGCGCCCGGTGCACAGAAGCCGAGCGAGAGCATTAGAGCAACAGGGGGCGTGGGGGCCCCACTATCAGGGACATAGGGCGAAAGTGCAAGGAGGCTTCCTTGCTAAGGATTTCTTCGGGATACATCGAATCCAGAGCATTTAATGTGACGAAACTGCTCTGGACGGAGTAGGTGGGGCTCTGATAACATGATTACCTCCGCCCCGCCAAGTAATATCAGCTATGTCGTGGCCGTCTTCGCAGCCATCTCGTTCGTATCAGCTACAAGGTGACAAGAAAGGCGCTAGTGGTAAGCGCGTTGCTCTGTCTCATTTGAGCCGTCCCGCTGTCAGGAACGGCGACAAAGGTTGTCTTTATCCACCCGACTTGATTCATCCCCTGTCGGGTGGTCTTTTAGGTCCGCCGTGTGGGTATCCGGGGTCTATGCTAGCCACCCCCATGCAGGCGTGCTCTCAGCCGGATGGCCTCAGACGCAACTTGTGTTGAAAGACTCAATGGTTCGCGGGATTCTCCAATTCACATTAGGTATCGTATTTCGCTACGTTCTTCATCGATGCGAGAGCCGAGATATCTATTGCCGAGAGTTGTGTTGGTTATGACGTATCAACACGTGAGCGTAACATGCGCCGGCTTTCCTGGGCGCACGCCCCCGGTTCGGCACGGTGTTCCTTGATGCTGTCGACACCGTGGGTTCTTTTTGCAGCCGTCGTCCCATGGGGGTGGCGGCCTTGCCGGGCGGCACGAGTGCCGTCTAGCGAGAAGGGTGACGTGTGCGTTTTTTTTTTTTGTCAGAGTCACGACAATGATCATTCCGCTGATTCACCTACGGAAACCTTGTGACGACTTCTCCTTCCTCTAAATGATAAAGTTCAACGGACTTCTCGCGACGTCGGGACAGTTATAGATGGCGTGCTTGTGCCGTACCTGCCCCACGCAGGCGGAGGCAGAGGCCTGCAGCGACGATAAACTTTTAATCGTGTCGTGCCAGCCCGTGAGCACGACAACACAAAAACATCTCAAAAATCTCAGAATTTCAATTCTGGGCAGAATTTCACACTTGCTTAAGTGCTTAACAGACCAAGTGATCTAAAGTTCTGAACTTCTGAAGACCAAGGTCCAAGAACAAGAACTCAAGAAGAACGAACAGCGGAAGGCAAAAAGTCGAGAGAGGGATGGCTCTGCTCCGGCAAGCGGCGGCGCACCGGCGCCTCCGCGGCCTCGCCTTCGCGACGCGACCGTGATGCGCTTCTCCAGCGCGGCGGCGCGCGCCTATGTTTAGTGGTTCCCCTCTCTCTCAGATCTAAGAGGCAGACTGGCAGAGAGCGAGAGGAGAGGCCGAGGAGAGAGTGCGAGACGCGACCGCGAGAGCAAACGAAACGGCGGAGAGGCTGAGGCCGGAGGGGGAAATGAACTAGGGTTGGCGCCGCGTAGTCCGTCGACCGTCGATTAATATATGTGGGGGCGCTGGGCCGCGGGGGAGAGGCGAAATGGCGGCCCAAGCCCAGGTTGCTTTGGCCCCAACTGCCAACGGTCACCTGGCCGCACCCCCGATCTGGCGTGCCTAGCGTGCCGTGTTCGTGCGTAGCACGACACGATCGTGCTTCATGGGTCGGCCATAATCATGTCGTGCCGTGCCTGCCCACGGGCGCCAGCTGAGGCCTAGGCACGGCACGACTCAACGTGCCGGGCTGGCACGGCACGCTGATGCTCGGGTTGGGCCGTGCTTGGGTCATGCTTTTCGGTCGTGCTATCAGGCCTGCCCGTTGGGCCCGGCCCGGATGGCCATCTATAGGTACGGTGAAACCGCCCCCGTCGCCATGATCCGAACATTTCACCGGACCATTCGATTGGTAGGAGCGACGGGTGGTGTATACAAAGGGAAGCGACGTCATCAACGCGAGCTGATGTCTCGCGCTTACTAAGCATTCGTCATTGAATACCAACAATTACAATTATCTATCCTCATCACGATGAAATTTTCCAAGATTACCCGGGCCTGTTGGCCAAGGCTATTAATTGTACTATTCAGTTCATTAATTGTACTATTTAATTCACTGATTATACTATTGTGATAATATGCAAGCCTAAGTTTGATCTCTACTTGTTCTTAAAGTGGTCAGGATTCAAGTGCTCAGCAAAAGAGTGAGCTATTCCCTTCCCATGCATGCCACTTCAAAGGTCACCTAAAAACAACGAAAAAAATAAGCTTGAGTTGAAGATTCAACAAAATACAAAATAACGATGACATAGAAAGTAAACATAAGAAATCATCAACAACAATTCATCTCATTCCTCACATGCTCATCAATATAATGCAATGCAATATCACGGCAGAATGAAAAGGGGATGCAGAGATTTGGCAAGCAGTAGCTCACCACACAGGTGGCAACACGCCATGTGAGCAAGCATGAGGTGGGGCAAGCAATCGCGAGTCCATGTGTTGCTGAAAGGCGTTCTTGATCATGCGATGCCTAACTAGGCTATACATGTTTACACTTCACAACACATATATCTATATCTTCTCCGATCTGTATTGTTGCAACATGGATCTCCCTCTCTCTGCATCGAGTTTGGGGCCCAATCAGATGCACATCTTGTCCCGTCATGATCGGCAGCAACGGTAGTAGATGGCCATGCACATTGAATTTGCTAGTGTTGTAATCAACATAACCCAAGAATATATGATGGAGCTAGTATTGAGTCCAGTTCAGTTGTAACTTGGCTACAGTAATCTCACTGCGATGCAAAATTAATATATCGATCAGAGAACACAACATAGATTTGGTACTTCTAGCCTCAAAAACCTTAGCTTTTACGGCAACCTCCTAACGTTTACGGGAATCAAATTTTCTAGCATTAACTTCTTGCTTTTATGAAATGAGTAAATGATGGAGTTCCGGTCCATTTGTGTGGCACCTGGCTTCCGCCCACGCCAGTCATTGTCAATTTATGCATTGAGGCAGATGACGGATTGCCAAAGGGCGGGGTGTAATATACCCAAAATTAACCCATTTTTAGCATAAAATGTTTTTTTCGCAAAAATCATTTTTAAGCCCCTAGAAACCCTCCCAAATTTTCTGAGAATTTTCCAAGACGACTCCTATTTTGTTCCATTAAATAAATCCACTCTTTTATTTTCCCAAGGATATTCATCCCATAAAATATCAACTTTTATTGCACCATTAGGTTCTCCTCTTTTTTCTTGATTTTTAAAGACCAATCTCATTTTTTTTCGAGTTCCCTACAATTTCCTATGAATTTTCAAAACTTAATTCCTTTTCCTGGAAATTAAATTAAATTATTTCCTTTTATGGATTTTCCCGGATTCCGCTTTCCTTTTTGGGAATATGCTTTCGGCGTGTCTTCTTTTCCTCCTCTCCGGTGCATTAAGTGGCTACGGACGGCCGTGATTTTTTTAGTTTGATCCAACGCCCCATATAAAGCCACGTCACTATCTAGCACACCCCTTTGGTTAAATCAATCCGACGGCGCCCATTGATTTGCCCCCGAAACCGCCGGCGGCGCCGCCACCGCCGTGCCGCTCACTGGAATCGCACGCCGCCTTCGATTTCGACCTGTTCAGTCCACGGAAACACTATCTATGGCATTGCCACATCACCGCCGATCTTATACACCTAGTAACCGCCCTTGGTTTGCCTCCTCTCCACCGGAATTCCTCGCCGAAGTTCACCTCCACTCACGAGTTTTTCCTTCTGGCTGCTATCGTGCCCCTCGCGCCTATAAATAGCTGTCCCCAACGCTTTGCATCTTCAAGCCACCCCTCCTCCACCACCACCTCCCACCGGTGATCACCGGAGCTCCCTCCTCCGCTGCCATCTTCAAGCACCGCCGCCCGGTCGCCTCCCTTGCTTCCGAGAACCAATGGCACCTCCATCAAGTTTTTCGACCCCGGAAGCACCTTTGCTAAGCACCACCTCGCCGTCTCCGACCACAAATCGTTGGCGCAGCTTCCCCTAGTGAGCTCCCCTCTATTCCACTCTCTTCGTCTCACTACCCTGCGGGCCTCGCATGCCAGCCCGCGCTGTGCACTATCCGCACAACACTGCTTCCTAATGGGCCAGCCCAGCTCCACTCAGTTGGCCCATTCCAAATTTTCTCACTATTTTCTAATTCCAAATATAGCTTCCAATTTTAAATAAAATAGTAAATCCCTTCCAAAAATTCTGCAAAAATTCACAAAAATATATATTCCAGCCTAGTATCTTATAAAAATATAAAATGAACCTATTTCAGTTATAAATTTAAAAATAAAATGCTTTTACTTCTTGTTTTATAGAAAAATGCTCTTAAAATTTATTTCTATTTTTCCAAAAATCCCAAAATTCCAAATAAAAATATTTCATCCTAATATTTTATTTAAAAATATATTTTCGAGATTTTCACCTTATATCTTCAACAATTTCCATCTCGGAACTCCGATAACGTTGTTGTCGTCGACCTCGATCTCTGAAAATTTGTTGATCCACACTTATCCCACGTACACACGCATAAAATCTTGCTAACCGGTGATCTACCAGAATAATGCCAAAAATCTCCTTCACCATTTCTATTTATAAGAAATTTTTCCAGAGATTATCAGATCATACAAACCATCACCATCCTAGTCAACCCTAACCATTTTCTAAAATACCTTTTAAAAAAGATTTCATGTATTCATGCTCCATGCATTTTTCTTTTTCTTTTTATTAAATTCCCTTCCTGTTCCTCCTTTTTCCAACGTGTAGAAAACGAATTCATTGCCCCCGAATCAGCCAAACATGAATATCAGGGCAATAGTGCAAACATTGAAGATCTAGCCAAACCAGGCAGGTTTCATGTTCTTAAATACTATAATATGCATTTATTTTCTAGTTAATTAATTTATGTCCAATTTATTTAAAAGTATTTATGATTGCATATAGTCATGATCCCATTTAAAGTATAGCTTCACCTACTAAGTCATAGCCCTAGGAATATAATCTAACCATAATAATGGCAAGGTCTCATATAAGCATGTAGGATTATGATTGTTGCATATTAATCTAACTTTGGGTTGAGTTGGAAAGTGGTTGAGTTGTTGAGGTTTCGGTCATGTGTAAGGTTGGCGTGTTGTTGGTGATACTATAATATGCATTTATTTTCTAGTTAATTAATTTATGTCCAATTTATTTAAAAGTATTTATGATTGCATATAGTCATAATCCCATTTAAAGTATAGCTTCACCTACTAAGCCATAGCCCCAGGAATATAATCTAACCATAATAATGGCAAGGTCTCATATAAGCATGTAGGATTATGATTTTTGCATATTAATCTAACTTTGGGTTGAGTTGGAAAGTGGTTGAGTTGTTGAGGTTTCAGTCGTGTGTAAGGTTGGCGTGTTGTTGGTGTTGTTCGAAGTTTAGCGTGAACAAACAATGGGAATGTGAGACGCATGGTGGGTCGCTCTAGTCGCGGACTAGGGGACACTTGTTTGGGGCCAGTGCTTGGTTTGTTCATTGCTTATAACTGAATTATGTCATGATAGAAAAGATACAAATTTCCGCCCAAACCGTATTACAGATCATTTTATGGGTAAAGCTGGGCAGGTTCTGCAGAGTCGTTAAAAACAAATCATTGATGGAACATACTTCTGGGATATGAAGTTGTATCGCAGGGGTGATGCCTATTCTAAATATTGACATAAATCAAGTTAGAGGTGTGGTTGTAAGGTTGTTGTTGGTTTGGTCTAGAGTCGGTGTCGGAAAACTGTTTATTATCAAAAATCTCTTTTAAAAATGTTTTAGAAAAGAATTGGCAAAATATAGGATTTTTCTAAAAAACTATTTTAAAAATATGCATTAAGTCTATATTTAAATCTCCCTGTAATTTGGTGTTAAAACCTTGCATGTAGCTAACAGGCTTGCATAGGGAAACCTGTTAGGACGTAAGTGCTTACCCGTTGTTTTGCGGGCTACCTTTCTGTGGGATAGGTCCTTTCTTTTCAGCGGAAGACTTTTCATTTGAAGACTTGGAAGAGTTTTGTCAGGGATAAAGTGATGGACCATTGCCATGGCCCACTCCCTGACGGCCCAATCAAACAGCCTCCTAGGGTCTGGCTCCCTGGAAGGTTCTATCAGACCCATGTGCATCCTGCCGAATAGCTTCCTGGTTGGCACGGTGCATAATAGCCTAGGATTCGTGTTTGAGTCCGACTCGAACAGAGTTCTGCACAGCTATGTGAAGACCCGGACGTGGTTTCCCGGATTGGAACAGACGTCGTGATCCCCAAGAATTGGAGTTTACCTTATCTACCGCGGGATGTATTTGGCATGTATACGAGTTCGTTACGTCCTCGTAGTTAGCCCAGCCCGATTATCCTTCGGTAGGTCGGTCGTTCAACACTATATAAACCGAGCCCCTACGGCGTGTAGAGGGCACAACCAGAAGATCGAGACTTAGCAGATCATCGCATATTGCTTCCTTGTACACCCATAATCTCGCCGAGACTTGTTCATCTCGCTGAGTTTCACCTTGTAATCCTTTCTCATATAAAGAAGCGCTGGACGTAGGGTTGTTATCTCCCCGGAGAGGCCCAAACCAGGAAAAAACCCTGTGTCTCCCTGTTGCTCGTTGTTTGCTTTTTGCCTTGCTCGGCAGGTCTCCTATCTCCCTTTTCTTAAGAACCTTAGTTGACTTGGAACCGATATCCCAATCGTCGACAGTTGGCGCCGACCTTGGGGATCTGTAGATCAAGTTTGTTCGAGCATATCGAACTCTTTCAGCGATCAGGAAAATCTTCCTGAAGGGTATGACTCAAAAGGACAGGATGTCACTTCCCCTGTCAGATCGGATGGATCTTTTCGATCTCAATCACCTTCCAGATCTAAGACAGAGCTCTCCGGCTACGTTCCAGAGATGGTCTTAGATCAAGCTCCCATCATTGACGATGATTACGGTACCGACGATCTTTACGCTGGTTTAGATCTTTCGGATTCCAAGGCTATGTCAGTCGATTCCTCCTGTGGCGACACAGTGATGACACCGTCTAGTGTGCTAGCACGCGGCCGTCGCAGCGTCAACATGGCCGGTACAGGAACTCAGAGGATCCTGCACGGGCCGCGGTGGCCGACTAGATCGGGCAGTCCAATTCTGCTCGGCATGAAGATGGGGCTACGCTAGCTGTTCGCGAACTAGAAGTTATTCGCCGCAGCCTGGATGCCTCAATCAATCAGACCTTGGCGCAGATTCGCGACCAGCGCAAGCGACAACGACCCGACCCGCCTCGCTTATCTCCGCCAAGTCCCTCGGCAGATGTTCCGCCTGCTCGGGACGAATCCCCGCGTAATCAGACTCCGGTCGGACAAAACGCGAACACTTCAGGGATCCCAGGACCCCTAGATCAGAGTCGGAAACGACTCCAGGCCATGGCAACAGTGATCAGATCCACCAACCAGGCCGACCTCGCCCGCATGGGCGACGCTGTTGCTTCTCACCTAGAGCGACTGGCTGAAGGCCTTAAGTCCATAGGTGAAGTTAACACCTTCTCCGGGCAACGCAATCAGCTTGCTCGGAAAGACTCAGACAGCGAGCGATCCGATCGTTCGCGTGACTCTCGTCACCGTCAAAGGACAACTCGCTACGACCAAGATACCCGTGGTCGTCAGCGCTCACCAAGTCCCCATGGTCGCCGCGACCACAGGGGCAAGCGGGCGCACGACGATCATAGACGATCCCCTCGGGAGGAGCGCATCGTGGCGACCACGAGGAAGGAGCGTGAAGGATTGTCTCGGAGGGAATTCCTCCAGGTAGAATCTTTCCGTTCAACTAGAGTTCCTCCGCGCAACAGGACCAACGTCTTTTCAATACTAGGTTCTGTAGGAGAAGGCGGTCGGGTGTACAGCCTAGGCTACAAGGCTTTCTCTGACGAGCTCCGCGCTGTCAGGTGGCCCTCCAAGTTCAAACCTAGCCACATGGAGAGGTACAACGGGACCCAAAACCCAGAGGAGTTCCTTTCCATCTACGCTACAACCATTATGGCAGCCGGAGGTGATGAGCTAGTCATGGCTAATTACATACCGACTGTACTTGAGGGTGCTGCTTGGACGTGGCTGTTCAATCAGCAGGAAGGTTCCATCCACTCTTGGGACCAACTTTGTGATGCTCTGATCGCCAATTTCCAGAGCTGTTACGTGCGTCTGGGCAAGGAGGATGATCTGCACCAGATAATCCAGATGAACGGGGAGACACTCCGCAACTTCGTGAAGCGTTTCATTAAGATCCGCAACACGATCCCGAACATCTCGGATGAATCTGTTGTCCGCGCCGTTAAAAACGGAGTCTGCGACGAGCGGCTCACCCAGGATCTCGAGATCAATGAGACCTGGACCGCCAATGACCTGGTCAAGGCGGCTGACCGCTATATCAATACGGCAGAGTGTGTTCAGTATAAGAAGGCGTTTGACAAGGGCGAGCTGCCCGTCCAGCCTGGTGTAGATGAGAAAAAGAAGAGCAGCAACAATCCTGGTGACAAGAAGTCCTAGAAGAAAAAGAACAAAGGTGCGCAGGATAACACCGTCGCCGGTATAGATCGCGCTCCTCCTCCCAAGGACTGGCAGAAGAAGCCCAACAATAACTACAAGGGAAAGAAGCCCGCCTAGGGAGGCAATCAAGGCAAGAAAGGTCCGAGTGACTGATATTGTCAGTTCCACCAAAACTACGGGCACAACATACGCCATTGCAGAACCTGGGCTGCAAAGCTCGAAGAGTTCTACGACGGTAAAGGCCCCATGCCCACCCTGCCCAAAAAAGGTGATGCCGGCAAGGCCAAGCGCCAAACCGATGATGGTGATCGGGACGACGAGGATGATTATCAGGAGCCCGTGAACCACATAGCCGTTATCTTTGGCGGCTCCTCGGCTTATCCCTCTCGGCGCAGCCTCAAGGAAGCTGCTCGGGAGGTCCACAACATCGAGAAGGGCAAACCACAGCCCGAGTCGATGAAGTGCACCGAGGTCTCCATCTCCTTCTCTAAGGAGGATTGCTCCACTGGGATGACCAAGCCTCAGCGGCTCCCGCTGGTGGTCGCTCCGACCATCAACAATGCCAGAGTCGGGCGTGTCCTGATCGATGGCGGGAGTGCGTTGGACTTGCTTTCTGCAAAAGTCTTGGACGATGCCCTTCCATGGGATCGTTCTGGGAGAAGCTGTTCGGCTGCTGGGGCAGATCGTTCTGCCCTTTACCTTCCGGACAGAGTTGATCACGTTTGACGTGGTCGACTTTCCATCTGCCTACAACGCGATCTTGGCCCGGCCATCTCTTGGTAAGTTCATGGCCGTATCCCACCATGCATACCATTGCGTGAAGATTCCGGGCCCTAGCGGCGTGATCACGGTCAAGGGCAACTACAAGGCTACTCTGGATTGCGACAAGCAATCCCTTGCGCTGGTCGACCAGCTTCCACCGCGTGGTCCCGAAGTTCCGCAAACCAAGTCTGCCCGTCCCAAGATTTCTGTCCAGTCAGGGGGAGAGACCAAGGAAGTTCCGCTGTGTCTTGAAGATCCTTCCAAGACAGTTCATTTGGGGGGCAATCTGGACCCCAAATAGGAAATCGAGCTCATTGCCTTCCTCCGAGCTAATGCAGACATATTTGCCTGGGAGCCGTCTAACATGCCCGGGGTCCCAAGGGAGGTTATCGAGCACAAACCGACATCCGCCAACAAAAGCCCGTTTGCGAAGCGTCGCCGCCGGACTTCAGCGAGGATCATCAAGGATCGGCTTATTAACCTTTCATTCTTTGGGTTCATCCGCGAGGTTAATCACACCGAGTGGCTGCCCAACCCTGTGATTGTAAAGAAGAAAGACGACAAGTGGAGGATGTGTGTCAACCACACAGATTTGAACGCGGCTTGTCCTAAGGACAATTTCCCGCTGCCTCGCATAGACCAGCTGGTCGACGCGACTGCGGATGCCCAGCTTTTAAGTTTTTTGGATGCTTACTCCGGTTATCACCAAATAAGCATCTCCCCCGAGAATGAAGAGAACACTGCCTTCATCACCCCCTTCGACACTTTCTGCTATACGACCATGTCTTTCGGTCTGCGTAATGCTGGTGCCACCTTCCAACGCTTAATGGAGAAGACTTTCCCAGAACAGCGCGGAAGAAACCTGGAGGTCTATGTTGACGACATAGTTGTAAAGAGCAAGTATGCTCCGGATCATGTAAAAGACCTGGCCGAGACATTCCATAATCTCACCAGGCATAGAATTAAGTTAAATCCAGAGAAGTGTACCTTTGGTGTTCGATCTGGAATGTTGCTCGGCTATGTCATAGGTTCGTAAGGAATTTCTGCTAACCCTGAAAAAATCGAGGCCATTGAAAACATGGTGGCTCCGACCACCGTTAAGGAGGTCCAGAGCCTCACAGGGCGAATGGCTGCTTTAAGCAAGTTCATTTCCCGTCAAGGCGAACGCGGGTTGCCCTTCTTCAAGGCCCTGCGCAAAGCACAATGGCTTCGAGTGGACAGAGGAGGCTGATAGATCTTTCAAAGATCTAAAGCAATACCTGTCCAACCCACCTGTATTGACTACCCCGTGGCATGACGAGGAGCTTTTGCTGTACCTTAGCTGCACGCCACAAGCGGTGAGCACGGTCTTGACGGTGGAGAGGGAACCAAGGTCTGCTTCGCCTCTGTGGCACATCCACGGAGCAATGGAGCAGTCGAGCGAGCTAACGGACAGATAGTCCAGGGTATCAAACGGCGTGTGTTCGCATCTCTCAGCGAGCGCAACAAAGCCTGGGTCGACGAATATCCTTCCGTCCTCTGGGCCGTTCGCACCACAGCTAGCCGGGCAACCGGGGAAACTCCTTTCTAATTGGTCTACGGTGCAGAAGCAATCTTACCTGCCGAAGTGGTACTCGGCTCGCCTCGCACGAGCTCGGTCAACATGGCTGACTCAGAACAAGAGCGCTTACTTGAACTTGATCTCCTCGAAGGCACACGCGACCAGGCACATGTCAGAATGGCGCGCTACCAGCAAGATCTTCGCCGGCACGCTGCCAAATCCGTCCTAACAAGGGCTTTGAAGGTGGGCGACCTCGTTCTGCGCCGTGTCCAGAGCCTGTCCAATGCCAACAAGTTAACTCCCTGATGGGAGGGCCCGTTCACGGTCGTTTCTACTGCTCGCCCAGGGGCTGTTCGCCTGGCAATGGAGGATGGGAGAGAGCTGACCAGCACTTGCATCCTGTCGAATAGCTTCCTGGTTAGCACGGTGCATAATGGCCTAGGATTCGTGTTTGAGTCCGACTCGTACAAAGTTTTGCACGGCTGTGTGAAGACCCGGACGTGGTTTCCTGGATTGGAACAGACGTCGTGATCCCCAAGAATTGGAGTTTACCTTATCAACCGTGGGATGTATTTGGCATGTATACGAGTTCGTTACGTCCTCGTAGTTAGCCTAGCCCGATTATCCCTCGGTAGGTCAGTCGTTCAACACTATATAAACCGAGCCCCTACGGCATGTAGAGGGCACAACCAGAAGATCGAGACTTAGCAGATCATCGCATATTGCTTCCTTGTACACCCATAATCTCGTCGAGACTTGTTCATCTCGCCGAGTTTCACCTTGTAATCCTTTCTCATATAAAGAAGGGCTGGACGTAGGGTTGTTATCTCCCCGGAGAGGCCCGAACCAGGATAAAAACCCTGTGTCTCCCTGTTGCTCGTTGTTTGCTTTTTGGCTTGCTCGGCAGGTCTTCTATCTCCCTTTTCTTAAGAACCTTAGTTGACTTGGGACCGATGTCCCAATCGTCGACAAGTTTGGTGTAGATTTTTAGCTTATCCTACACTTGAGCCATGCCTGTGGTTTTAAAGTGTAAATTTTGGAGATGTATTAAAATTGTAAGCCATATTGTAAAATAACTCTAGTTATGTAATAAAGTTTGGTTGTTTGTACTATCTCGAAATGCAACTGAATTCTTGGGCAGTTGTATTTTTGGGGATCTCCCGGGGTCCCCACACGGGGTGGCATGGTGGCGGAGGAGTTATATGTAGTGCGAGAGGAGTGACTTTTGGACTGGGCACAAGAGTGCGTCGTAGATGGTGTCACGGCGGTGGCAGCACCATGCGGCTGAGGGGGCAAGGAGGCGACGATGGGGCACGGTGGCTGTTCTTCTGTCTTGGAGAGAGAGAGAAATTAAGCTGGCTAAGAGGCGAAGTAGGCTGGGCCGGAGATAGATTAGGGGGGAGAGAGAGAGAGAGAGAGAGAGAGAGAGAGAGAGAGAGAGGATGGCCTACACCCAAGAAGGGGAAAAATTGGTTGTATAACACTCTGTTGATGTGTCTCGTAGAAACTAACACACGGTTGGTGTGCCTTTTGATGAATAACACTAGGCACACCTATTGTGGATAACATAGACCCCGGATACCCACACGAAGGGCCTAAAAGACCACCCGACAGGGTATGGAGCAAGTTGGGTGGATGAGGACAGGTACCACTCGGACTCTAGAAGGCTTGCCCAGCAAGGAAAGACATAAAGATAGATAGGGAAGATACAATTGTAATCTCAGATAACTATATATTTGGTTAGAGGATAGAGATAGTTATCCTCGTAACTGACCAGGACTCATCCTTGTAACCCCACCCCCTCCACTATATAAAGGGGGATAGGGGCTATAGTTCAGCAACCAATCCAATACCCTCGCCTCATAACACAACTTGAGGTCGAGGACACAATATATGAGAGATATCCCGATCATCTTGTACACATATACCCCATATAATTTCAGAGCATAGGACAAGGGTATTACCTCTATCGATGAGGGCCTGAACCTATATAAAAAAGACCCCCTGCCTTGTGGTACTATCGAGTTTGGATCTAGCGCATAACCCCATTTAAATTCATTGTCGACGATAACCCCCGATTAAGCACCCGTCGACACCTATTATTTTTATTTATGACATTTTGGGAATTTTGCTGGCTTTTCCCTTCTTTTTATTTTCTTTGTCACCCATTTTGAGACATGAAGTGAACAAAATGTCCCTGTCTAAAGTGGCTTGACCGCACCGGGACGGCACCAGCTTCTTTGCGGTCCGACCAAACCGGTTCGCATTGGGGTCTGACCGAACTGGGACCGCATCGGGACTACACAAGCCCTAGGACAAAGCTATACAAATCCTCTATGCGAACCGGTTTGGTCAGACCGCAAAGAAGCTGGTGCGGTCCCAGTGTGGTCAAGCCACTCTAGGCAGGGGCATTTTGGTCAATCCATTCTCAAATAGTGGAAAAGAAACAGCAAAATGCCAAAATATCGTAAATAAAAAGAATAGATGTGTCCGGTGTTATTCATTAAAAGGCACACCATCTGGATGTTAATTTCTGCTAGGCACAACAACCGAGTGTCATACAACTAATTTTCCCTAAGAAGGGGAGGGAGTATAGAGAATTGATCCTAGGGCAAGATGTCTACTTCACCACGGATTCAAATTTTTTTTTTTTGAAGGGAAAGGCAGGAGAGCTGCCGTCCATTCATTGATAGAAGAAGAACGGTGCGACACACCAAAATTACAAGAGTTACAACGCAGCAAGGCTGCTGCACACCCCGGCCAAACGGCCGCGTCCACACGCGCAAGGCCAAGAGACCTTGCGGCGACACACAACTGGAAGAGAAAGGGAAGGAAACAACACCGGCCACGCCGGACACACTACCAACACACACAACGACAGACGACTCCGAATTAGCAGACCTGGTAGACAACCAAGAAGTGCAGCAGTGACTAACACGACGCCTCCAACAAGGTAGCGATGGGTAAGACCCGCCGCCGCCGTGCGATCACCAGGGTTTTCACCCGAAAAGAGGGAAGAGGCTGTAAGATGATGCCTCCAACAAGGGGAACGCCACCAAAGGTGACGCCACCATCTGCCTAGGAATGGGCGGGGCTTTCGCTCAAACCCCTTCCCCACCAATGCACAAAGTGGCTGCCACAGAAGACCACCAACCGAGTCGCAGACTGAAGCCGCAGGGCCGAAGAGCGCACACGAAGCGCCGCCACTTAACACGGAAGACGCCGCCCACGCCAACGAGCACCCCGTAGCAGAAGGAGGTCCAAGACGACGAGTGCGGGACCAAGCCAAGCAACGAAGAACCGCAGACACTCCCGGAGAGGACGTCAGCGAAAGTCGAAGAGCGGAGGTAACGAGGGCACCACGAAGCCGAAGAAGTAGGCCACCCGACCCCTTCGAGGTCCAGGGACCCAAACGACAGAACATCACCGACCAACCAACCCACGGGCTCGGAAGAGGCCGCCGGTGCTACCGGATCCCTCACAGGGAGGGGAGGGACGGGGCAGCAAGGGTGGGACCAAGCACGAAGGAGATGGACGAAGATGACGCCGAGAGGAGACACCAGACAACGAAGGAGAAACCGTCGGCCTCGCACCCTGGAGCACACCACTCCGGCCGCTCCGGCCACGATCTGGGCCTTCTGCCACAAGATCTGGCCGCACCGAGAGCGGTCCCCCCTGAGCGGCCACTACCAGGCGGGCACAGGGGGAGGGGAGAAGGGGGGTAAGTAGAAGGAGGAGTTTGCTGATGCTTCCGTCATCTTGCGCTGGCCACCCCGCGCCACCGACGCCTCGCGCCCGGCCATCCCGCGCCACCGGCGCCACACCGCCATCCGCGCCACCGACGCTTATCGCTGGCCACCAGCGCGCTAACGCCGCCACGTCGGCCATCCGCGCCGCCGACGCCTCGCGCCGCCACCACGTGTCAACGAGGCCTCGCGCCGCCATCCGCGCCGCCGGCTCCTCACGCCGCCACCACGTGCTATGGATGCCTCGCGCCGCCAACCACACCACCGCCTCCTCTCGCCGCCACCACGCGAACAACGCCTCGCGGCCATCGCGCCGCCTCGCGCCGGCGAACCGCACCACCGTCGCCGCCTTCGCGCTATATGCGCCGCGCAGACGCCACGCGCGGTGGTCGTCGCGCCCGAGCCGCCGCCGCGCCAAAGCCGCGCGCCGCCGCTTCCGCCGAACGCCGTGCACGCCAGTACACCGGATCGCCGCCGCTGCCGCCGCCGAGCCGCTGCCGCCGCCAGCGCCCGCCCGTGCCGCGCCGCCACGCCGCTTAAGCTGCCGCCGACCAGCCGATCGCGCACAGACGCAGACCGTGGTCGCCGCGCCGCCGCTGCGCCGCCGCCGCGCGCCCGCCGAGCGCCGCGCAAGGCCACCAGCTCGACCAGGAGCCGTGCGGGTCGGCGGCCACCGGATCCGCCTCACGCCGCCGGATCCGCCACAAGCTCCACTGGGCGGCCGAAAGCTCACGAGAAACATGAAGAGGAAGAAGAGAGGGAGAAAGGGAGGAGGAGGAGGAGGAGAAGGGGGCGTGGCCGCCGCCGCCTAGACCGACCACCGTGGGCGGCGGCGGCCGGCTAGGGTTCCGGCGAGGGGGTCTGTGGCGAGGGCGGTGGTGTCGCCGCCCGTGTCACCCAGAGGGACGACGCGGGGGCTGGTTCAAATTTTTTCGGATTCAAATTTTAAAAATCATATTTGAGGGAACAAGCCGTTGTGTAATGTCAAGGTCACTAAAGATTTAGAAGAGAAGATGAGAATTTTGGCTTAGGGTCAAAGGGGTCAAGCACTCTAATAAGTTTTGAATTGGAATGTATAAACTTGCACAAGTTCATTAGGTAAGAAATAAATTTATTGTTTAGAGTAAAATATTGGGTAATATAATCCCATAAATATATTTATAAAGTCAATCTCTAAGCTATGACCTTTATTAGGAAATGCACACTAGACAACATCAAGAATGAACTAATATATTTTGAAACATAAATACGAGTATTCTTTTGCACGTACGCATCATAAAAGAAATTATTAATTTATATTTTCACAAAATCCCAAATAATCTTTTCAAACTTTGAAATTAGAATTTTTATGCAAGACATGATCAAAATATGACATTGTTATTTCATGACATTAATTGGCATGCAACAATACCTACATTGGGTTTTCACTACAGGAACCAGGGTCAGTGGCCGACCACAAAGCCCAACATGCTGTCGACATATCTCTATGTCGGCGGCTAGCCGCCGACACTGCGCCGTCGAGGCCCCGTGGTCGACATAGCCCACTTCTGTCGTCGGGTCCGCCGACAAAGCAGCATCTAGTGCAAGCTGCCCCAGGGGCCACCTATGTCGGTGGCATTTTCTCAGCCATCGACATTGCTTAGCCCATGACGGCCCGGGCCGTTTAACGGCAACCTTACAGGTGGGGTCCACCGAGCGACGAATGGACGACACGTGGCACAACCTATGTTGGCGGTATACGTGATGCCGCCGACAATTGGTAATGCCGGCGACTGGAGGCGACCAGTGTCTGCGGCTAAGGCCTATGCCGCCGTAGAGCTTGGGAATTGTCGGCGGCATAGGCCTCAACCGCCAACACTGGTGGTGGCCAGTAGGCCGTGGCCGAGCGGCTGGAGGGAGGCCTATATCGGCGGCATATATAAGGCCGCCGACATAGGTATTGCAGTAGCAATTAATATTGCTGCTGTTTTTTTTTGATAAAAACATCAATTTTAACCTGCAAAAATAGATAATTCCCAGCATAAATATATTCTCAATTTGTCCACACATCATCCACATATTCAGGTGCTCGAATCCACATCTTTTCAAGCACTCCGCAATCACATCGATGCAAAACACAAATTCAACGATAAATATAAACCAAATGTCACATAGCCCTCCCCAAACATAACCAAATGGCACATAGCTTCCACATATATACATAACCAAATGACAGCACATATATAAGGCCACAACAATGTCATATAGTTCGCAAATGGCACATATGTCATATAGATACAATATTAGCAAGTTTTATAACCTAGACATCGACAAGTGCATATAAGCTAAACCTAAGGGTTCTGCGAACCGTCGTAGAGGCTTGGATCATGCGCAAAGATGTCGTCCATGAACTAATATGGCGCCAAGCTCACGGGTAACTGTCGTCATTCTCCTCGCCGCTCATTCGTGCATGAGCAAAGCGAATGAGCCGGATACACATGAAGTCGTAGGTTGTATCATCCTTGCCGCCGACACTGATGATCCCCGATGCTTTCTTGCCAACACACTGTGGTCCCACATGTCATAGACTTCCGTCGTCTGTCTTGTGGGTCTGTTTTGCTTCGTTGCCGTTAGGCCTAGCGGCGGGGGTCACGGCAGACTATTTTTGTCAACGATTTTTTTTAATGCCGCCCACATAGTGTGGGTTGGGCGGGGTAGGAAAATTCAAATTTGCATCGGGTGCGATGGGGGGGAGGCGGAGCAGGACCTACGTCGGCGGCGTACTATATGCCGCCGACATATCTCTCGCAATGTCGTCAGAGTTTTCTTGCCGCCCACATTGGATTTTGGCCGTCCACATAAATCACGTTTCCTGTAGTGTTTAGACAAAAGGGTATTTTTCAAATAGCCTTTTTCAAGGTTTTATTTTTTTTTTTTTGCAAAATGATGCAATCACACACATTACACATAAGTTTTATACGTTTCCCAAAATGTTCAAAAAATTACAATCCCCAAAAATGGGATGTTACAATTTGCCAAAGGAAAAAAAACTTTCTAGCATCTATGAAAATGGATCGATGGTGCTTGCAACGGCATGTTGCATGGCTGTACCTATCATGAGTGCCTGGCTCGTTCAATTGGATGTTCCATTTATCCGCACTTGGCTATTCGGACTCCGTTTCACTAGCTTCTGCTCGAGCTCCATCATGGTGCTTGGTGAAGGAAATTAACATGCCCCCAACCCGAATGACCTCGATTGTCGGGCCTACCTGTCAGTGACTGTTTGTCGGACACTCGGGTAACTATGGTCTGAGGCTCCGAGCTTTCTTGGTGAACCCATGGGAAGCACGCAAAGTGGCTTTCAGAGCCTAATCATTGTTCTTAACACCGATCCGGAATTCTTTACGCTGCCTATGACTGTAGTTGATCTGCTTTTTAGCACTCCTCTACCCGTGGAAATTGACAGGGGTTAGCTTCGCTTCTCTCGAGGCTTCGTGCCAAAGCAACGGGAGGTTACTGACTGATGACAGTCTTCCAGACCTGCAAAGTTGCAACCCTATTCCTACCAGGGCCAACCTAGCAATGTGAAAATGGACTGTGGTGGGGAACCACTATCCAGTATACATCCACCACCGTCAGATGGTAGATCTGACAGCGATCGACCGCTCTGGATGCCCGGTGCAGGAGGAACAGACAGATGATGATGGATTGATGGATCTTGCATCATTTCATGGCGATCTGGAGAGGCATGGCGCCATCACCATGCATGGTGTTGGTGGTGGTCCATTGGAAGTTGATGATCCTTGTGCGGTTTTGGGGTGACAGAAGTAGTAGCCCCGTATGATTTCTGTGCCTGCCTGTTGAAACTCTCATCAGTGCAGGTCATTGATTCTTTCTGCTTTATATTGCCAACCACAACCAGTGAGTCAGTTACTGCAAGCTTTGCTGATATCTGAATGTTAGGTAACTTTGAAGAAAGTTGGTGGTTTTCGTTCTGATTTTTGAGACATTGCTCAATTCAGCGGCCATTGGATGCCCGGTTGTAGTACAGTGTTCTTGAAAGTATCAACTGCAGCAGCCTTTCAACTGCATGTTGTCAGACAGAGCAGTTCTTGGTGTTTCAGCCACGGGTGTCTTGTCCTTTCGTGCTGCCTAAATAGTCCCTGGGTTTCTCGTGAAAACAATGCCAGCACAATGCAGCTCAAAATTCATCCAGATGCACCAATTAACGCTATGGACAAGAACAACACACTGTTGTTAATTTTCATGTCAAGCTGTCGCTGTTCTTGCAAAAAAAGTCCCTTTGTTGCTGTTGACACTTCCAGATGACAATTAAATGAAATTAAAGGCATCTTTCTACGTAAAAATCTTACATGAAGACTCCTAACCCTTAATCCCAAGAGCCGGAGACTCCATTCAAGTTGTATTTGGCCTCTGCAAGGCCTCGAGTTTCAGGCCTTAAAAAGATGAATCAGCAGATGACAAAGACAGTCATTAATCTGGCATGGTCTCCCATCAATCCACGCTGTCAGATTAGCTAGACCGGCGCCTAATCAGCCTCTCCACGCCAAGAAATCCCAGCCAGTTGCTGGGAAGAGACCAAAACGTCGGAATCTTTCGCTGATGGCGGCTCAGCGTCTCGAGTGACGGGAGCTTATCATCTGACCGACCGACCAACCAACCAGGCAACCACCCTTCTGCTCATGATCAGCTGCTAAAAGGCGCGAGTACTAATTAGACAGGGGGGCAATTAGACAGACACTGATGAACACCCGGCTCAGAGACCGATCCATCTCGTCTGAAGAACTGATGCGAGATGATGAGACAAGGCACAGGGTACAGCTAAGAACAGTTCATGCTCAGCTTGAATCTTTTACCTTCTCAATTCTTGGACTGGTGCGGTGCAATTAAGCCGGTGCAGAGGCGAGGCTGTGCTGTCGTCACAAGATGGCCGTGGTCCGTGGGTGAACTACTCACAGTTGTGAGCAGTGAGTGGGCCCCACATGGCCGCCGCCGGCACCGATCTACGGCGGTGACATTGCGCACCTTGCTTTGCCTTCTCTCACTTATTTTCTGGATAATAAGGTGCGGCAAAGCAAGAGTGCACATGTTATTTGGTTTTTCTCTTGCATTCTTCTCTCCATCTACCAAGGTTTAGAAAACAAAATCAATTTTTCATTTGATATTTAATTTTTTATATATATATATTTACAAACCTTGGAGAATTCCATACAAGTTTTACCAAAATTTTATGTTTTATCCAAATTTTGAACTGTAACTTGGGGTTTTAACATTTTTTTTATCAAAATTTAGAAATGGCTTTTATAACTTTTAAAAAATGGCAAAAGAATGGACAGTATTTTTTTAAAAAAGAAAGTGGTAATTTTGAAAAAAAAAATCCCTCTCTACACAACCCGTGCAAGAGATTCAGATTGACTCTCCTAGTCTAACGAGATCCCCTTGCCTCATACAAGATAATTTGTTGAGCAAAGGAAGCTTTTTAGCTCTACCAAAGCCATATTGAGCAAGAACAAGTAATCTAGACATAACCTTAAAGTTGTGAGTTTTCATTACAAAGATTCGATATATTTTTTAAAAAAATGGTTAAAAATATTTTCACAAGAAACACTAAACTTTTAAGAATTTGATTATAAAAAGATGTTTGGTTTAGAGAAATTTGCATTGTCACTCCCTTAAACTTATAGAGAATCTCACTTAGCCCATTAAACTTCGATTTTACTTTCTCAAAACCGTTGGGACTATCGTTAAACGATAAGGTGACGTCCATGTTTGACGCTGATATGGCTAGTCACATGTACAATAAAGTTAAGAATGATTTAAAATTCACTTTGATTTTTTTTGAAATAGAATTTTTTAATTTTAGAATTCATGAAAATCATATTGAAATTTCAATTTTTAGAAATAAAGTTTTCCTAATTTTAAATTAAAAAGTTCAATTATTAATTTTTTATTTTTAAAAATTTAGACGTTGGAATTTTAAATTTGTGAAACTCAAACTGTCGGTGAAATGGGAACGCGCTTCTAAAGGCGGCGGGTCCACTGACCCAGCATTTAATTTAGTTGGTGTGAGGCCTAACGACCACCCTTCTCAGCAGCCCGGGGCAGCGGCCGAGCCTACAGGGGCTCAGGCCACGTGGTCTTCTCGAACAGGGCCTGGTGCGATTTGGCGATCCGGTTACAGACCCTTCGCACGGTGAGAGGAAGAGAGAAAGGGAGAGATAAAACAATACAAACCGTAAAGACACAAGCGATTTACCCTGATTCGAGCCCCCACTACCGGGTAATAACTCTACTCCAGCCTTGTTGATTATACGGTGGGAAACAGTAGAAAAGTGCCGAGACTACAAAAGTGATGACTAAGAACTATGGCTACTGCTAAGAAAGTTTCGGATGCGTGTGTGGCTTGGGTGATTGCTCGATGGTCGGAGTTGGGGGTTGGGGATCATTTCGAATGTCCAGGGATCCTCCTTTTTATAGGCGCGGCGGGTCGCCCGGGTCGCCTGGAGCTGATGCGGCGGGCCCCGCGCTCGTCTCTGCTTTAGTGGCGGTGCCCTTGTCTCATTCCAGGGCTCTGTCTGGTCTGGAGCCTGCAGGGAGAAACTGGTCAGGTTAGTACTGGACATGTGTTTGTCTTGGGATGCCGATACGAGGGAGAAGCATGCTTTAGGGAGAAAGCACTTTTCCTTTATCCCCGATGTAGCATTGACTGTACCGAGCCAGCCTCGCGCCACCCGTTGGGGGCGTCGCGTAGCGTAACAACCGTCGCCGCCTGCCAAAGGGGCAAACGACAAACCGAGCTGCCCGCGTGCCTCCCCCCGGGCTACGGGTTCCCAGGGAGACACAGTTCCTCCCGGTCAAGGCTGGGAAAGTGCGGTGGGACATGACAGTTGTCGTCACCTGCCCACGGACAGGCGGACTACCCGCGGGACCCCCACGGGAAGTGTGCCATGCTCCTGGCTGGGACCCAAGGAGACGCGGTTGACCTGGTCAAGCCCGGGGGAGACCCTAGCGGGCTAGACGCTCCCTTTATTACGGCAAGGGGCGGCCTTTTGAACCTTCTGTACGTACGGTGGGCCGGTACGGAATCGGCCTAAGGCCCATCTCGAGGTGGGCCACTTATCAATCACCAACACAAACGTTTGAGTTTTTAAGTTAAATTTTAAAATTAAATTACAAAATAATCGTTTTTTGAATTCTAAATTTTGGAAATTGGAATTTTAAATTTAAAAATTCCAAAAATGTAGTCTTTATGTTATAAATCTAAATAAGCTCAAAATTTATATTTTTATAATTTGATTTCTATATTTAAAATATCAAAAATCATTTTTTAAAAAATATTAAAAGTTTTAGATTTTGAATTCATGAAATTCAATAATTCAATTGTGAGATTTTGGGAATTTCAGATTTTGAATTTTAAATTCTTGGGAAAACAAAATTTTGAATTTGAAAGTCATTAAAATTCAAAGAGTTGTTTTTTTTTAAAAAAAATGAGCTGAATTTCACATCTTTTAAATTTTTTTATGCGTGTGGCTAGCCATATCAACCTTTAACGTCTATTTAGCATCCACATTACCACTTAACAACTACATGGACACCACATCCGTGTGTAACAATAGCCTTTACGGTTTTAGGGAATCTGTGCAAATGAAAACAAGTTTAGGAGATCAAGAAAGTAAAGTGAAAGTTCAACGGCTAAGTGAAATTCAGTGCCAAGTTCAAAGTACAACAGTGCAATTTTCGCTTTTGGTTTATGCTACCGTTTCAATCGTAGCAAACAAGCTAAGGCATCGTTGCTCTCCATGACCCGAAGAAAAAATGAGGTTAGAAATGGCGGCACGCAGCTTTAGCCGTAGCTAACCTCCGACTGCGACAAGTCAACCACATGTTTAGGATGGTGATTAGGGTTGAAATTAGATTTTTATTTTTACTGTTAGAGATTAGAGTGGAATGTGTTTTTCTAGCTGCAGGAGATAACGTTCTAAATTCAGAATGACATGCTTTGGAAATTTAATTAGCCGAGTTATTTTCCCCCGCACTGATTAGTTCTAGGCTACCTAATTCATCTATAAAATTGTGAGAAAAGTGTACCAAACCACCCACATGAATGTCAAACAAAAATTGTTAAATAAAAAAGATGTGATGCCATTCATCTGGTTAATAAAAGGATATTGAATTCTGGTTTAAAACGTAAGATTAAATTATTGATCATGAGCCATAAGATGATAGCAGCATGATTAGAGATTGTTACCGCTACTCTACTACTCCCTTCGGTCACAAAAAGAAGTCGTCGTTGACTTTTGGACACGTCTTTGACCATTCGTCTTATTAAAAAAATATATAAATATTATTTATTTTGTTATGATTTGGTTTATTATTAAATGTATTTTAAGTATGACTTATATTTTTACATATTTGAACTAAATTTTTAAATAAGACGAATGGTCAAAGACGTGTCCAAAAGTCAACGGTGACTTCTTTTTATGACCGGAGGTAGTATATATTAATGTTGACCACGTGGTTTGTGTGAATTCAAACGACATATTTTCAAACCAGAATACATGATTAGAAAAGAACCGATTTTTAAAAACAAAATAGCAAAATACACAAGAGATTACAATGCTACTCCAAGAAATAATTAAGATCTTAGAACGAAAATTTTGACTAAAATATTTCATAAAATAACTTAACTCTTACTACAATGCAAAAAAATGCTAACAGAATTAAAACGTCAACTATATGAGATTTACCACTTACTCTAAATTGCTTATCATGCAATTCAGCGGCGTGTTCCCGAAAGACTTGCATTTCCCAATTCTAATCAAGTGGCCTTTTGAAGCCTTTTGAAGCTGCCTCTAGCAGCTCTCAAAGCTCATGTTCCATTGATTCAACAATTCGACTAAACCTTTTAAAACATATACAACGCTATGAGATTGGTCCTCTATAAGTTATGCCGCAAATAATATGACATGAATAAGAGAAAAGATGCATGCATAATTGCAATTTTTAACATTTGAGTCAACTAGAGCGTACAATATTATAGGTCAATATTATAGACATAGCCATTTAAGGCGTTCACACATTTCAAGATTCAAAGATTATAATGTTTGACCAATAATTTGTCTAAAAATAAATATGTTCAGTGATACAAAAAGTGGCACCATCAAATTCATATTTGAATGTATTTTTCAATGGTTATGATTTTGTTATCGCGAATGACATAGAATAAAAATCAAACATTTAACAATAGTTTAGAAGATCATATCAAATCAAATCTCGTCTTATAAAAGAACGGAGAAGCATCATACATGCATTCCCATCGAATAGGTCATAAATAACACGAGAAAGTCTCGCGATACATACGGCAGCAAACAGCGCAGCACAAGGTGACATTTGCAAATTGCAATCGACGTTCCTGAAGGGCAATTAAGTAGGTCACATGGGGATCATAATTATGCCTTGTTGGAACCTTGGTGTCCGGATTATCCAGAGGATTAGACCAATCCGGCCAGTGATCAAGCAGAGCAAATCCTTTGGTAATCGCAGCTAAACATTTACTAATGCCACCAGAGCGAAGGGGACAGGTCGACTCTGAAACCTGCTTCCTTGGAGAACCCAAGGAAAAGCACATTGGTCAGAGACTTGAAACAGCAAGCGAAAGACAAAATTAACCATGATTGATAGCGATGATGTTTTTTTAATTGGATGACAGAGGGACACAGAAAGATTAGCCTAATGCAGCTGGACAGGGAGGAATGGAGGATGGAGGCTAGCGAAGAGCAAAGTTAGGGCGCAATTTGTCCTTATCATATTTCTTCAAAAAAAAAAAAATCGTTATCATATTTGTGAGGATCGGATTAGAAGGAAAATGAAAGAAGAAAGCTGCACGAGTGTTGTTGGAGCCCATTTTTTTTAAAAAAATATATATACCGTTTTTTCTTATATAATTTACGGGAAGCTCACTACAAGAAAAACGCTTATGTGACAGAAAGCAGCATGGCGCTGTGAACTTTTGTTATAAAAATTCACTCTTTTATGACGAGTATTTTTTAATTTGTCATGGATCATATCATGCACCATAGGCCCATAAAATTTTACGACAAAACATGAAATTTTGTCATAAAATAACGACACAAATTGTCGTAGATAACGGAAATCATGTTCGTTTACTGAGTTGATACTGACGTCATATGTACCCCTTACCTGTGACTATGATTTTTGTCGTAAATTGAACGGACATAATAAAAGCCTATTATACAAGACACTTCCAGATGGTTCGTATATGCAACCATCTGCAATCATCGTATATAACTTACGTATAAATAAGGGGAAAATATAACAGATTGAGAACCACATGAAAATATTTTTAAATTTCACCCTTGAACAATTGACATAAAGAATTTTCATTTATTCTAATAGATATCAAATAGCATCATGCATGTATAAATCAATAGATAACATTTCAAACCCAAAAAAACTCCAGCCATACACATCTTGCCAATGTCGACCATCTTTATCATGATAATTTCATACAGACGATCTCATACATTTTATCACCTTAGAACAAAGGGATGTGTCACTGCTAGGTGTTGCGCGATGTATCCCCGGAAGTTGCTCCTTAGAGAATCGTAGGGTTCTTCCAAGTTGTGAATTGAGCCCTTAGATTGGTTGAATAGCCAAGTGTGGCAAGCTCCCTCTAGGAATGTAGGAAAGAAATTTTCCATTACAGCCTCATCCCCGCCAACCGCTAAAATCGTGGTGGCATAAATAGAGAGAAATTCGTTGGGATTTTGCATACCATTGAATATCTTCGTGTGCCTAAGCTTAAACCTATTCAACCAAACCATGTTGCACAAGTCCCTGGAGAAGGCCGGGCATCCGACTGGCTTGGCCAAACGGCGATTCATCTCTTTGGGCAAGTTCCTGTGGTATTCCTACCTCCAGGAGTGAGTCGGGTTAGCGGGCGCATAGCGACATGGACCAAGTCAATCAAAGACTTGGCCGCTGTTTCATCGCGGAGAACCTTCTGACGCATCGGCTTCACAATACTCAAGCTGTAAGAGCCTGCCGCGCTCCTCATGGTTTAAGTCCACTCGGTATTCACGATGTGGATCACTTGGAACCACTCTTTGGTCCGGGTTATCTTGCTATCCCCGTGGTGAGAGGTGTGGGCATGGGTAGCACCACACTCTCTGCCGTTTGGGTTTGGATGCTTAGAGCAGTTGTGAGACGGCATGAGGGAGCTCGCCCGAGGCCAGTAACCATGTGTTCTAGTTCTTCAGCCATGGAAGCTCCCATAACAAGTAAGTCATCGTCGTCCAGCACGTCGTGAAACTGTCGAACCACAGTGGTTACCAAAGCCCTGATGTGCTTGCAGCTTTCCAGGAGTCGGTTTGTTGAACAGGTTGACTCTGCCCAGGCTTTGGAAGGCATTCAATAAGTCTCCTAGAAAATGGAGCGTGCAGGATGCAAGCTTGAACGAGCATGTTTTTCCTCACGGACTCTCTTTTGCATGATGCCCAAGGTTTTGTACATAGCCTCCTTCAGTCTGCAACGGGCTCCATCCTCCTTAGACAGGCGTCGGGCCTCAGCTTCTTTTGCGCATCGGGTGTCCCCCTCTATTGTGATGCACTGGGCTTCGTCTTCTTTAGCCCACGAGGCTTCTTCATCCAGACGCCATTGATGTTCGTCTTGCCCGGTTGCATTCACTGGTGTCCCAACTCCCTTTCCGTTTACCATGAAGATGTCACGGGGCCATGAGGGCCTTCGGGCACTGATGGAGTCATGACCATGTTGCCAACGATATGATCCTCATCAATGGAATATAATACGCCGTCTAGAATGTCTAGCCCGACATAAAGTTCATCGCTGGCTTCTCCTGTGGACAGGGAACTTCATCCATTGGATCTCCTCGAAACTGCTCAAGGAGAGGCTCGGGAACGTACTCCAAGTCCTTGCTTTTTGGGTAGTGCCATGATGTCCGCGTGCCATTTGAGTTGAGCTCCATATGGCCTTTTAGATCGTTGATCTGAGGAACCTTAGAGTCGTCGCAGTATCAACCATAATTGTATTCATCATCGAAAAAGCACATGTCTCAAGTATCGCCAGAGTTGATCGACATCATGGAGGAAGATGAAGGAATCTTCAGCCTCACGATGGGCGCCAACTATCAACTATTAGGAGCAAGTTTCCCGGGTCGAGCGAAATTTTGATGGCAGACCAGAGAGCCCCTTTTCTACCACGATTTTAGCTTTAAAGATGTCGAGGGGATCTTAGAAAAGAGACACATAAAAGATTTTTATCCTGGTTCAGGTCTCCTTGACAAAGGATAATAGCGCTACACCCAATCCTTTGTTATAATTAAGAGATCACTGTACAAGGTTTGCGTGAAAAAAAAACCCTAGGCAATGTTCCTCTATGGAAGAAGATAGTGCTATATATGGTGTAATATGGTGCGATAATGATATTCTTGACAGTGGTGTTGATGCTGATCTCGATCTGGCCTATCCTCGTATAGGAGGAGGTTATTTGTACTAATACTAGGGATACAAAAATGAAAAGATAAACATATACATGGTAACTGATTCCTAAAAATATGAGATATGTCGGCACCATCCTAGACTCTTATAGGCTGTTTGGTTGCCTGTATTTGCTAAGATTTGGCTCTACGGATACAAGATGCTGCTGTTTGGTTGCCTGCATTTGCATCCTAGCCTGGCTCCATAGATGCACCACAAAAGGTGGAGCCTGGCTCCCAAGAAACGCAGAAATCCACCGTTTCCCGGGAGCCAGGCTTGCATGGCTGACATCATTCCATCCACAACCCCTTTTCTATCTACTTCTTGTAATATCTTTTGATTAAAATATTCGATCACCAAACCGATTTGACCTATGTGTTTCTGACATTTTTTCGAACAAAACTAGATCACACTTGTTATATAAAATTCAAACATAATTTTTTTTTAATTTTTTTAATTTTTGGATTTTTTCAAACATGCAAATGACATCCAAATCGAATGAAATAAAAAAATTGGAACTATAGGTTTAAATACTACACATTGAATTTTTTTTTAGGTTTTTTCTAATTTTTTTTATCATCCTCTTATATTTGGTCCATCTCAGTACACTGATGCAACCAAACAACATATCATATTTTTTTTCTTGCATCCACTCAGGCTGGCTCCCAACAGTATGGTTCTAGTGGTGCAACCTAACTGAGTTGAGAAGGCAACCAAACAGCCTATTAGTGTGCTTCACCGTCACGGGTGAGGCCATAGCACGAGGATGCCTTAGTCATTTGTCATCCAAGTATGCCTTAGCCTTAATAACTTTTCAATGTCTTTGATCAACATGCCACCGGGCAACGTCTGCCCATCGCACCGCTTATCATCTGGGTATCAAAAGTTTATATGCGACGAATAGAAGGATACCTGGGGAACACCAAAAGATGGTTTACTATACTAGGAAAGCATAATTCAATCGCCAACGGTGATATTTTCCTTTTGTGTTTTGTTAAATAATCCCCCTTTTCCTAAATCCTATAACGCATTGCATGGTATATTAAAAATTACCTCAAATTAATCCAATCCCAATTATAACGCAGGAAGTTCAAAAAAACCAGCTGACCGCTTTATTAAGCAACAAATCAAATCACCGAAATTACTACCCTGAAAAAGCTCCTCTCCCTTTCAAAAAATTCAAAGATTTGTTAGTTTATTCTTGCACTGTTTTTCTTTGTTCCGTTGGGACCTACCGCCCACAGTGCCGGGGCAGCCTTTCTCCTTGGCATCTACGGCACAGCCTGCCGGACAGCAGCAAGAATCCGGAGAGCGAGGGAAGAGACAGTGAGAACAGAATGGGGTGAGGGCGCAAGGCGGAGGGAGAAAGGAGGCAGCTTGGTGGATCTTGGCATCTCGCCACTGCTAGCTGCTGCTGCTTCTGGGACTGGCCGAGGCGAATCCACTTGGTATGCTTCTTTCCCTTCTCTCCACTGCAAGATTGGATCTTTGATTCTTTTTCTCCCCATCCAGTGATCACTACCCAGTTATTGTTTTCTTGATCTATACTATAGTACTCGAATGCTTTGGAGATCCGTCTTTTGATGCTCTGCTATTTGTTCTTCATGGGAATTGGATTAGCGGGATGATTGGTGTCGACGGGTGGTTGGTGCTTTCTTGGTTGGTGGGACGAAGAACCGTTGGTGCCCAGGCATGTTTGGTGTGTGTGTGGATCATATAGTTTATTTTTTCTCCCTCCTGGGTTGTTGAATTGTTTGGATTGCTTGGATTTGTATGGTTTGCTCGCAAAGGTGGCTGCTTTTCTTTCTTCTGCTGTATCAAATGTTTGAATCGTACGATTTGATCTTGGGGGATTTGGATTTTGTGTCCTGTCTCCTTTTCCTGTTTGGGTTCTTGATAAGGTTGATGTCCGACTCCACTGATTATCATGTTGTGCTTCCTGTATATGCACACAATCCTTCTACATATCTAATTACTTAATACAATATTTCCTCCTTGTTCCAGTCTTGCAGTGTGAAATTTTCACATGTCGTCGTGTTCTTCCAATTAATCGAAGGCAGCATCTGTAAGTACTATTAACTCTTGGCATGGAGTTGTTCTGCTATGCATTGTTGTGTGGAACTTGTTTAATCGATCTTATTTGTGCTAACTTTTGTTTCTAATTGCGCAGATAAAAACAGCGTCAAATTGGACAAGTAGTTCCTCGGGCCTTTCATTCTCTTGTGGTTTGGAAAGCATGGGATGATTTCACTGCTACCTCATTTGGAACGTCCGTGAGTTGGGCATAAGATATTGAAGTTTTGCACAGTTCTGAGTCGTTAAGAAGTGAGGCATTATTTACTCGTTAAGTGGTCCATTTTGCTTACCGAAAATGGCGGCCTTGGTTGGTCATGACTCAAGGCAGTATTCATGGTTGTGGGTTAGCCATATCAGCCCCAAGAACTCCAAATGGCTACAGGAAAATCTGAATGGTGAGTTTTTTCCTGCTTAGTTCATATTTATACATTGGTATGTGCCCAATCTTGAAATTGCCACCAGTGTTGCATTGATCTGATAAAATCAGTAACAAGATGAAATTGCTCATGGTGTGCATGTATGGCATTCACACATATGCAGTTATTCTCCTCTTGAAAAGTTCTCTGTATGCAATTTTTTTTCCTGAAAATTTGCATAGCAGTTATTTGAAAACACACATTTTTTTCTTCTTATTCATTTGATTATTTAGAAGAAATTTCCTGTTGTTAATATTTGGTAGGGTTTGTATACAACGTAAATAAAGTACTGTTTTCATAGTAGTGTTTTAGTTTCTGTTGAAATTTGGATTCATGAATTTGACATGATCTTCTTTGTCATGTGATTTTTTCGTCTTCTTTTGTTCCTCAATCAGTTGAAATTAAGACTAGGCTAGATCATGAACTATTATCATGAAGGCCAATGAGTGTTACTGCCAGGGAGTTTTTCTCAATGTAAGAACAGAAAAAATTAGAGTCCTCTGGGCGTTTAAATTTTCATCTCATTTCAAACAAATTGAGCTGTAGAAAACTTCTTTCTGACAAAAAGACGCACATAAATTATACTAAGATCATGAAGTCCTGTATCCTTCTTAGGGGTACCAATTTCCATTTTACTGTCTTTTATGGGGTTGAAATGCTTCAATGCTTTTATAGTACTCTGTGTGTGTGTGTGTGTGTGTGTGTGTGTGTGTGTGTGACCTTTAGCACACCACCCCCTTTGAAACAAAAGAATTGCATCCGTGGTTTATATGGTGTGGTCCACCATAAGCTAAACATATCTTGTTTTCTTGAACAGACATGGACACAAAAGTTAAAGCAATGATCAAACTTATCAACGAAGATGCTGATTCTTTTGCACGGCGAGCAGAGATGTACTACAAGAAACGCCCAGAGTTAATGAAATTGGTAGAGGAGTTCTACCGAGCATACCGTGCATTGGCAGAAAGGTATGATCAGGCCACCGGTGCACTTCGACAAGCTCACAGAACAATTTCTGAAGCATTTCCAAATCAGATGCCATCAATATCAGATGAGTCACCCTCTTCTTCAGCCCAAGAAGTGGAGCCACATACTCCAGAGATGTCTACTTTCACCCATGCACCATTTGATTCAGACGATCTGCAGAAGGATGGATTAGGTGTATCACCACAAAATTTCACCTCCAAGAGAAATGGTACACACCCTGAAGAAACTAATTCATTGCCAAACCGAAAAGGTTTAAAGCAGTTCAATGATTTGCCATTGAGCAGTGAAAATGCTCCTCGTGCTGTTTTTGATGGAAAAGCACGAAAAGGCCTAATCTTTGAAAGCCCAGATGTTAAAGGGAAAGGGGATATCAGCAATGACATAATAAGTTTGCAACAAGAGATATCAAGATTATTAGCTGAGAGCCAGAATATGAAACAACAAATGTTATCAGAATCTGAGAGGGCAGCCAAAGCTGAAAGTGAGATCCAAAGCCTAAAGAATACAATCTTGCAATTGAATTCTGAGAAAGATACTTCTTTTATGCAATATAATCAGTCCACCGAGCGGTTGTCTGCTTTGGAGTCCGAGCTCTCTAAGGCACAGGCTGACCTCAAGAATCTAACTATTGAAATGGCTACAGAAGTCCAAAAGCTAAATAGTGCTGAAGCACGCAACGGTGAAATACTGTCTGAACTTGATACTCTGGATCAAAAGGTGAAGATGCAGCAGCAAGAACTTGAACAAAAGCACAATGAATTGGAAAGTTTCCACTTGAGCTTTGAGGAGGAACATGAAAAGCGCTTGCACGCTGAAAGTGCTCTAGTTTCTGAAGGGAAGGAGCTTGTCAAATCTCAGGAAGAAATACAGAGGTTGACTGTAGAAATCAAGATGTTAAATGAAAAGTTCAATGAGCTCAAGGTGGATCTCGAAGATGCTGTTTGTGAGCTTAAAAAGGAAGTCAATAGCCTTACTGAACAAAACCATTCTTCTGAGCTGCTTATACAAGAACTCCATATTGAAATAAACTCTCTGACAGATATAAAGAATGAACTTCAAAGTGAAATTCAAAGCCTTAAGAGCACCATTTCACAGCTAATCAATGAGAAGGATACAGCTTTATTGCAACACCAGATGTCTGTTGAAAGAATATCTGCACTGGAATCTCTACTATTTAAGCTACAGTCAGACAGAGACGAGGTCGAACAGAAAATACAGACGCTGATGCAGGATTTTGAACAGAAGAGAGGGGAAGTGAACAATGTCCATGCCCAGCTGCAAGATGAATGCCGTAAGCGCACACAAACTGAAGCAGCTCTTCTAACAACAGAGAGTATGCATTCCAAGTCACAGGAAGAAGTAGAAAAGCTTACAAAAGATCTTGACAGATTAACAAAGAAACTGAGTGAGTTGGAAAATGACAAGTTAGATCTGGAAAACACATCAAGAGAACTAAATAACACCATTTTATATTTGAACTCTCAGAAAGATGAAGCACTTCTTCAACAACAGTGTTATTTGGAGAAAGTATCTCATTTGGAGCCACAACTCTCAGAGACACAGTTGGAACTAGAGAAGTCTCAACAAAAAATTCAGCTACTAGAACTAGAAATTGCACAGAGAAGTGAAAGGGTGGACAGCCTGAAGGTGAGTTTGAAAGATGAAGCTGAAAAGAGGGTGCAAGCTGAAAAATCTGTCCTGTCAGTGGAGAATATGTATTCTGAGTCTCAGGAAGAAGTAAGTAGGCTGCATCTAGAGATTGAGAAGCTGAATGGCAAGTTGAATGAGTTGGAGAGCTCGTCATCTGAACTTAAGAACACCATCTTACTTCTGCATGCCGAGAAAGATGCTACCCTTGTCCAGAACCAACAGTCCTCAGTGAGAGTATCTGGTCTTGAATCTGAACTCTCAAAATTGCAGGCTGAACTGGAGAAGGCTGAAGAGAAAGTAGAGATACTGGAGCAAGAACTCAAACATAAGATAGATGAAGTGGATAGTCTCCAAATTAGCCTACGAGATGAAGCCCAGAAGTGCATTGAAGGTGAAGCAGCTCTTGTCTCAATGACAAATCTTCACTCTGACTCTCACGAAGAAGTGAACATGTTGGCCCTGGAGATTAACAAGCTGACAGGGAAGTTAAGTGAGGTGGAGAACAGTAAGATGGATCTTGAGAACATCGTATCCAAGCATACGGAGGACATCTGTATCCTTCGTGAACAGAATATTTCTACTGAGCTTATTATAAAAGACCTTCATTATGAGTTGGATGCATTGAAGGAATTGAAATTAAAACTTGAGGCTGAGGTGGGGTTACATTTGGGCGAAAAGGAATTACTTCAGAGAGACTTTGCCTGTCAAAGAGAAGAGAAGGAAAACCTAGAGGGTATACAGCATGCTCTGACTGATGAGATGAATACTCTAAAAAGCAACGCAGAAACAAAACAGAAGTTAATTGAGGAATTGCAGGTTATGAACTTGAAACTAAAGGAGGCATGTGTAAAGAATGAGGTTGAAAAGGCACTTCTCTCAGAAAAGGTTCAAGAGGTGGAGAAAATGTCTGAAGAATATTCACTCTTGGAGAACTCGCTTTCAGACGCAAGTGCTGAAATGGATGCACTGAGGGAGAAAATAAAAGTATTAGAAGCTTCGGAAAGCTCTCTGAAAGATGAAGTTTCATCTAATGTTTCTGAAAAGGCTGTTCTTTCATCAGAGTTAGAAAACCTTGGTAAACGTTTTGCTGACATTTCAGAGAAGAATTCGATCTTAGATATCTCATTATCTAATATGAAAACTGAGATTGAAGAATTGAGAACAAAGCTTAGAGATTCAGAAGAAATCTGCCAGGCTCACCTTTCAAGTAACTCAGCTCTTTCTGCTGAAAAGAATAATGTGTTTTCTCAGGTAATTACTGAAGCGAACCTACAACATAATGTAGTAGAAATTGGTATTAATATATCATTTATATCAATGAAAGTCATATTGTTCTTATGTAATATTTTTTATTTAACTTAGAACATTGTTTGTACCTAATATATTGAGTTACATTTTGTCTTTCAGCTTGAGAACATTGCAGTGCTTATGAAATCCCTGGAAGGTAAGCACGCTGATTTGGAAGAGAAGCACTCTTCTTTATCAATAGAGAAGAATCTTGCATATGATCAAGTAAGGGGTCTGCAGGATCAGTTGAGAATAAAAAATGAAGAGCATGAAGCTGTTTTGGAATCACATCAGATGGAAGTAAAAAGCTTTGAGGAGCAGATTTCTTCTCTGCAAGAGAAAACACGTTATGTGGATGAAATGCTTGAACATGAAGAGCAAAAAAACATGAGTGCTTCAATTAGTACAGGTATCTTAGAGAATAGTTTGCTTGATGCAATAAACAACAACATTGCTCTTTTCAGTAAATGCCAAAAGTATTCTGAGGCAAATCATACTACAGAAATGTTACTTTTACAACTTAAGGATGAAGCCGGATATCATGAAGAGGAGAGGAGAACATTGCTTATGCATACTGAGAAACTTAGAGAAGGGATTTCACAACAAATGAAGGTCCTTAATATCCACAAGGATTTAGGTCCTGCTAATACAGCTCAGGATGAAATTCTTTTGCATACTGTTTCAGATGAAACCTTCAATATTCTGAAACTAAAAGAGGAAAGTGAAGATGCTAATAAGCTCATGTACACTGAGCTCTTGGTTATTGCAACAGTTCTATTGCAAGTAGGAATGGAGCTCAGAGATCTGCACTTGCAAAAGTGTGCCCTTGAGAAAGAAGTGGAAAGTGGGGTTGAAGAATTGGTTTCTTTACATAATAAAAATCAGCAGATTTTTGAATGCAATGAAGAGCTGAGACAATGGTTGAAGAAAGGCAGTGAAAGAGAAGGGCTACTGAAAACTGATGTATTGGCCTTAAAAGATAAGCTATCTTGCTTGACTGTGTCCTACCAGACTTCACAAGATGAAATTTCCAACCTGGTGCATAAAAATGAGTCTTTGTCCAAGGAACATCAGTCTTTGATTGAGAAGTACAATTCTTTGGAGGATGAAAATGGAACGAATCTCGCTGAATGCATGAGGCTTGAGCACCTATCTTTGTTCTTGATGGGCCATAATAATGAGGTAGCATCTGCATTGTCATCTCTTACCGATGAGATGGCTTTGCTGACTTTAAATAAAGGGGAGCTTGATTGTGAACTCCAAGTGTTGAGAAGAAGAGCCATGACACTTGAATCGGAAAACAATCACCTAAAGGAGTATTTTGTCCACTTGGTAGAGATTTTTCGAACTCGATTAGTCCTTACAGAGTTTGATTTGAACACGAGTAGAAGTATATGCCAGGAATTGATTATTGAACTTGAGAATCTAATGGCACAGCTGATACAGAAGGATGATGAGCTACTAGAAGCAGAAGAGAAGGTTCAAATTTTACAAGAAAAGAACCGTGAATTATGTGGAGTTGTCGGGGCTCTTCAGGTTGCCATTGAAGGGGCCAAAGTGGTGAAAGGAGAGCTTGAGAAGAAGATCACAACTCTGACTGAGGAGGGTGCTATCAAGGATGATGAAATCTTGATTCTTGGGCGAGCGAATGAGATGCTTCAGGTGGAGGTTAACATTCTAAAAGGCAAAGAAGACAGTTTGACTTCTGCACATGTGCTCATGTCAAAAGAGGTTGAGCAACATGAAAGGGGTTGTGTTGTGTTGATGGGTGATGCAATAACATCTTCGGTGAATGCTGCAGTCTATGAAGAAAAAGCACTGAAACTTATGGCAGAGGGCAAAGCTATGGAGATTAGTGCAATTAACCAAAAGGTGTTGCTAATGAAGAAAATCTCCTCACGAGATGTTCATATTGTGGACCTGCACAAGAAGTGTACTGGCATGCAGGAGGAAAATGCAGAACTGAAGGCTGAGTTGGGCACACATCTAGCTCTCGTAGCATCTTTATCTGATCGTGTGAATGTGTTGGAACAAGACACTCTTTCTCTGTCAAAGACCTATAGCACAAAAGGCAAATTAGTAAGCTTCTTTTAAACATTCTTGATGATTAATCTATTCCATTTTTTCATGTGATTGCAACACTGCCCCTCTACATTGGAAATAAAAATTTAACTACGTTAGCTTTATTACTAGAGTAATGATCAATGGTAAATGTTTTTTTTGCTGCTGCTCATCTTCCTTTCATCTTATGTTAGTAGCTGGATATTTCTACTATAGTTTCATGCACAAACATGGACTTGACATTTTACCATGTACTTCCATTCATAGTACATATGTGTGACATGATGAACTGATGGTCTTATCCCCCCTCCTCCCCTTCCCCTTTTCTCAACATCTCTTATTTTTTTCATAGGAAGCTGTGCGGTTACCATGTCTGCAACTAGGCAACCATGTGCCAGATTCTGACCACTACGCAGAAGGAACTCGAGAGTTACAGCAGTTAATTGCAAGGATGGAAGCACTCCGAGTGGTTATATTAAATGCTAAAGACCATCAAGATCATGAGTCAATTGAATCTGCTGCTAAGTTGGCAGCAGCAAATATAGAAATTCAAGAGCTCAAAGCAAGAAACAGCTCACGCATGGAGGCAAGGGAAATATATTCTGATGAGAAGCTTAGGGATGCTGAGTGTTCCAAAGGGAAGCAGGTCCAAATGATGAAGGATATTGAGCTTGATCAAATATCTACCTGTCCACCATATGGCGCTGGAGCGGCCCTCTACCCACGTGGCAATGGTGCAAATGCTGAACTAGATGATGAGATGCTTCAACTATGGGAGGCTGCTGAGAGGAACTGCAAGAACCAAACAGCCAAGTCCTCTTCATCTGAGCACGACATACAAGCAGTTGAGGTGAAGAGTGGGTATCCTTCCTCTGAGGTAGCAAGGGGAAGAAACCTTGGAGTCAATAAGCTCGAGCCGGCAATGGGGTCAGTAGAGCCTCACGAAGTATGGAGCAAGAATGTACTCGAGAGGATCACTTCTGATGCTCAGAGGCTTTTGAGCATCCGAACGAGCATAGAGGAGTTGAAGCGGAAAATGGGTGATCCATCAAAGGGCAAGTCCCCAATGAATTCTGAGTACAGCAGTATCAGCACTCAGCTGCTCGAGACCGAGGGGTACGTTTTGGAACAGATCAACGTCAACAGCAAATTGACAAAGAAGGTCGAGGATTACCCTGCACCATCAGATAGTATGAATGCTGAGCGAGAAGGGTACTCCAGTAGGAGGGAGATATCCGAGGAGGTGCAGAAAGGGTCGGAGGACGTGGCAAGGCTGGAGCTGGAACTTCATAAGATTCAGTATATCTTGCTGAAGCTTGAGGAGGAGCATGAGTACAGAAGGCTTAAAGTCTCTGATAAACGCACTCGGGTCCTTCTGAGGGATTATCTGTATGGTAGGAAGGACAACCGTGGTGGCGGGAAGAAGAAAAAGAAGAGGGCGCCCTTCTGTGGCTGTGTGCAATCAAGAACCGAGGCTTAACCATTTTGTTCTGGCGGCGGCAAGAAATTATGAAGCAATGAGCTGCCAGCCCCTTGGGGCTGGCAAGGTATCACTGCTTTGAGCAAGTGATGTTAGGATCCCCATTGTAATTGAGTTTAACATGTTAGCATCGGGAATAAGCTTATGTACCTAAAAATTTTGGCTTTCCAGGTTTTAAATGAGGCCACCTTAGCTAGTTCATATGATAAATACCCTGTAGCAACCTAGCAATATGATATATATCAAGGTACTTTCGTTCCTCCATATGCTTCATTTGGATGGCCTCTGCAGTGCATTTTGTTTGAGCTCTCAGGCTATGAAAATGGTTCGTTCATTCGATGAGCGCTATCAATATAGTATTTTGTGTGTTTTTTTTTAAAAAATATAGTATTTTATGTTCGCAAGAGGCAGTAACCTAACAGAACAGTGTTCTTTGTGTTTTTTTTTCTGCGGCAGGAAAAGACATCTTGTTGTGATTATTTTTTGCCCTGAAAAATGTTTCATGCTCGCTGGTATATTGATATGGTTGTGCCTAGCAGCATCTGTAAACATCTATTGGTGATCTAGCTTATGGTACAATGTGATGTCAGGAAGCTTCGTGCAAGAATACTGTTTGCAAATGAACACTGTAGTTTGACAAATTATCCATCTTTCGACACAAGCAATCGTAACTCGCACAATACACGGTTTCAGATCAGCTGCTGATACTTGCGTTACAAATCGACAAGCTACTACAAAATCGACAAGCTACTAACTCTGCTAAAAAAAATGTGCTGCAGACAATATACATTGATCAAGATGATCTGTATAGATATGCTCCTATCTCCTAGTGGAACACAACTATGCAGGCCAACCTTCCATTTAGAGTTTCAGACCATGTTGTCAGCAGTTGCTGCACTTCCTATGTTGCAGTTCTGTCGCGCGTAGTGGCACGCCTCGCCCACCGTCAGGAAGATCCACTCGTCGCCGATGAGCTGGAGCACCTCTGATTTGTCCAGTTTCTTCATGACTTCGCTCCCCGGGTTCGCCAGCGCAATCTGCAGAAAGAAACACATGGTACGCAATGACAATCAGATGAATGATTCCTGGAAAAAGAGATCTTCAGAAAAGGTTGTTGCTGCCATTGTTCTTCTTTACCTGAATACTCCTGCTCTCTAGGCTCTTCTTGAGCTCCTCAAGCATCTTCGTGCCGCTTGTGTCGATGCTGGCAACAGCTGCAGGAAAAGACAGATTGACAGATCAATCAATCTTCATGTCAATCGCAGTCCACCCCAAAATGCAAAAACCTCTCAGGCTCACTGGTTCAATCCGATCAGTGTAAGAACTAAGAACTTACCACCCATGTCCAGGACTACACACTGCAAGGTCTCCTCGCTCTCGGCCTTGATCCGGCCCTCCTCATCGTCGATCCACCGTGAGATCCTGATCAACATAAGAGCAGAATTGAAGTTGGTGTCATACATGAAGCTACTCTCTTCTGATCAAAGCATGCTTGTCACTGCTTGAATTGGGCTCACCTCTCTCGCAGGTAGCTCGCATTGGCGAAGTAGATGGCCGAGTCAATGTGCAGCACAAGCACCCCCGGGACGGCCAGTGCCTCGGTGTACTGGTCCTTCCTTCTGTAGATCGTCGTAGTCGGCATGTTCCCGAGGGCCGCCGTCTTGGGCCGTGCGACGAAGAGCAGGATGCGGAGAATCGATATCGCAACCTGAAATCAAAACAAAACGAGCACAGATGTTTACAGCAACGCATTGAAACGACGAAATAAGTTTGGTCGTATGGTGCCTTCCTTTTGATGCGGAGGCCGAAAGTTTTTTCTATTATTTAAACAACAGATTTGCTAATTCTCGGATGTCTGGAATTTTTTTATCTGTTAATCAATTAAAGTTGTACTCTAAGAGCATCCAAAGAGGCTCTAAATTTCCTCTATCGCTACAAAGAATCGCTACAAGAATCGCTATAATAAGTAAATTCCTCTCACATGCATCAAATTCTCCCACGATTTGAAAAATTTTGAAATAGAGGGGCATTTGGGGGGTGAGATGGGGATGCTCTAATAATATTAAAATTGCACAACTTACAAAAGTGCAATTTTAGTATAGATTTGCTATTTATCAACTATCTATTTTATTCGTTGATTTTCTATATTTTATCATCGGGACTGACTTATCATCAGACGTCTGAGAGTTATTTATCTCTCAGTCGATTTTCTAGACCGTTGATCAAACATCTCTGTAGGACATATAAAAGATCAAACGGTAGAATCTAGCTATGTGAAAATCGACTAAGACTTATTTAAAAATCAGTCGACTGAGAGCAGCAAAACCGTTTATCATTATGTAGATTTGCTAAATACATGTGCACACATATTTTGTATCTTCCTATGTTTCGTCATCATATTTGCTTCGCTCAATCTAAAATCACACAGCAATAATACTAAAACTGCACTTGTTAATAAACTGTAACTTTAGAATAGTTATAGTGCAATTCTATCGATAAAAAACTAGCACTTATTTTATTTTTCAGACGATTGTGCGGTAGACGTCCCAAAAACACTATTCTCAAGAATGGGTAATTGTAATCGAGAGAATGCAATACCGCAATGGATAGCCCGATCTCGATGTCCCCGAAGACGACCCCGAGGTAGGCGGCGACGCACACGCAGAAGTCGACCTTGTCGACCTTCCAGAGGTGGCCGACGGCCTTGTAGTCGATGACGCTCACCATGGCCGAGATGATGATCGCCGAGAGGACCACCAGGGGGGTGTAGTGGAAGAGCGGCGTCAGGAACAGCAGCGTGATCGCCACCACCACCGCCATCACCGCGTTCGCCATGGCCGTCCTGCACCCGGAGTTGTAGTTCACCGCCGCCCGCGAGAACGGGCCTGCAGCCACCCATGCATGCGTAGAGGCAGCAATGTTCAGAGTACGTTCATGGAGAGTTCCAGTTTGATCTGATGATGAACAGTTGTGGTTCCTGCAGAGGGGGAAGAGATCGAGATCGTACCGGCGGTGACATAGCAGGACGTGCATGAGCCGACGATGTTCATCAGCCCGAAGGCGATCATCTCTTTGTTGCCGTCGACGTGGTAGTTTCTGAACATGGAGAAGCTCCTCCCTACTGCAATTCCTTCCTGTATTCCACATCACGGTACTGTAAGTAATCACATAGATAGTGTACTTCACTGAGAATTTGTAACTTGATTTTGTCAGGTTTGATGAGATGAAGTAGCACTATACTGATGTCAGGCATACCGCGAGGCCAATGATGCCGGTGATGATCCCGGCCTTGAGGGCGGCCATTGTGTGCGACGATGACAGGAGAAGGCTCTTCGCCGACGGTGGATTTATGCCCTTCTCGAGGTAGCCAATCTGGAGAAGAAAAAAAGTTGGCACAAATCAAACCATTCAGTCCGGTGTTGCTACTAGATGTTAGTACATGTTAATATGTATGTTGACGAGTTTATGAAGCTAATTTTCTACTCATGCTCACCACTGGAATGCCATGATTTTCGCCATGGATGAGGTACACGAAAAGGCTTCCAAGGATGACTGATGCCAACGGCGTTGCTGCTGATACCCAGAAGAATTTGGGCCGCCTCTTGCTCTGTCAAAGAAAGATCATACATTAATGGACATTAGTTCTGTTTTTACCTGCATTTTAAAATCTTTGTTTGCATCCATAAATAATAATTTGGGCCTTGCTGTTCAACACCAAGAAATCAGGCATTTTTTTATTGGCCATAAGAACAAAAACCGTCATTTGCTAGTTTTTTTTACACCCTTTCATGAGCTACTAGATCATCTTACCCTCTTAACATTTTTAGCTACTAGCCTACTAGCTACTGTTAGATCAAGTAAATTTTTTTGGATGCAACCTAAAAGAAATCCAACACTGACGGTGATCTAAATCGACTAAGCTGAAGATTAATGAGGTTGATCAAGCAGGCTCTGGCACTTACCAAGAAGCGAGTTCCACACAGGAGGAGCAGGAAGCAGCACCCGAGGACGACGCTCTCCCATCGCCACTGCACCCAGCCGGCACGCAAATTTAGCAAGGAAAGCATCAGAAAATGCAGAGGTACCGAAAGAGACGACGCACTCTGCAGCAGCTCGATCGACACTGACTGATGGTAAATTCAGTGTTCAGTGCATGCATGGCGATCGAGTACAGCTGCAAGCATGGCACAGAGCGAACCGCATAGAAACCAAACTCTTGTTTTAAGTTTAGTTCTGGTTCTATATAAAAATTATGTTACTCCGTATTTCTTAAGCCTATTCAGTACAACACTTTAGAATTCTTTTTTAGACTTTGTAGAATTTTTTAAAAGATATAAAAATATATCTTTAATAATTTGTTTAGCCTTCTCATACATCTTGTTGAAACAAGAGAACATAATTTTTTCAGCTACAACAGAAACTAAATTTAAAATAGACAATCAAAAAAGGGGCTTAACAAGCTATGGCCTATAGCTATCAAGGAGTGGAGTGTACGCAGTGTGTAGTGTACTGGCTTGGAAATTGAAACTGGGCACTTGGCATCGCTGCGAGCCTGCTGCTGCCACCTTTGCAGGCTCCCTTGCATGCATGCAAGGCCGGACAATATTCTGTGTGCGAGCTCTACGCCTCTGGCTCTAGCTAGCTCTATAGTAGTGGACATTGCATTGCAGCATGGAAATAGAGACATGCATGTTACATATGTACAATGTGGAATAGTTTTGAACATTGTAATTTCAGTTGACGGCGGCAAGTGACATATGCCAGGGTACGTGTTTTAAGAATCGGTTTTGCTTAAACCCAGTCGCCTGAGTTGCGCTGCCGCGCTCGCCGGGGGCTGAGCCCGAGCAAGGCGCGCGCGTGCCCAGGCGGCTGGGCAGCAGCCACTCTCTTTAAGAATTGCTTGCAACCAAATAGAATCTTGGAACACTGGCGTGTGGAGACTGACCTGGTGGGCCTGGGAGAAGACCGCGCGGAGGACGGCGACGACGTCGGTGGCGGTGGTGAGGTGGCGGAGGCCGAGCAGGCCCTTGAGCTGCTGCAGGCACACCAACGTGGCGGCGCCGCCCACGAACCCGACGATGGCCGCGTGCGACAGGAAGTCCACGACGAAGCCCAGCCTCAGCACGCCCAGCGCCGCCTGGAACACGCCGGCGAAGAACGTGGCCGTGAACGCCAGCCGCAGGTACAGCCCCGGGCTCTCCGCCGGCGACGCCTCCCTCCCCAGAATCGCCGCGAACAGCAGCGACCCCACCGCCATCGTCCCCACCGCCAGCTCCCTCGAGCTCCCCATCACCGCGTACACCAACGCCGGCACGAAGCTCGAGTCTGCACATGTACGCCATTGATCGAGCTCGTCACTACATTACTTACATAGTTACATAATTACATTCTCATGGCGATCGATGCTACTTACATAGGCCGAGGACTGGGGGGAGGTCGGCGAGCTTGGCGTAGCTGATGCCCTGGGGGACGGCGAGGCTGGCGACGGTAAGGCCGGCGACGAGGTCGGACCAGAAGGCGGCGAGGGAGTAGGACGGCAGCCACTCCAGGCATGGGAGCAGGTACCGGAGCGCCGCCAGTGCGCGCTGCCCGCCGCCGCTCTTTCGCGCCACCGCGCGGAACGGGTCGTCGGGGAAGAACATCTCCATCATGTTGGCGCCCAGCGTCCGGAGGAACGGCCGCGCCGCCGGCACCAGCACCCGCCGCCCCAGCCGGCCGGCCGCCGGAATGTCGGCGTCGACGACTTGCGCCACCATGATCAACCGCTGCAAATTAGCGTGTGTGTACAGAAATCCGTAGCTAGTCGATCGCGACGACAAGTATATATGTTGCGCGCGCGCGTGTGCAGATATCAATCGGAGTCGGACACTCGGGCTTGTATCGAGTATCGAGCACCGATCGGACTCGGGGTAATTGGCACAGGCATGCGCGTACCGGCGTACGGTCGTGGTATACGCCTCGCGCATTGTTTGTTTCGGTTTAAATTAAATTAAATTAAGTTTTATTATTTGTGTATAAGTTAAAGGCAATGGCTCCTGTGTACACAGCACTAGCTGTGTACACATGCGCACGGCCCATTTCAGCCATCGGATTCTCATCCAACCATCCCACCAAACCAGCATGGCTATTTTACAGAGAACCGCCCACCCCAGTTCTGAAAAAGATTGGAAATTGCAAAACAGCCCCCTGGCTCCTTCTCCATCGCATTTGCCCAGCCTCCCAATCTCCATCGCCTTTGCCCTACTCTCCTCTTTGCCGCGACCGCCGTCGGCCGCCGCCACTCATCGTCGGTTGCCGCCCGCAGGTAGGCGAGCCTCCCGTCTCTCTTCCCTTCCCATCCTACCATCCCGCTCTCCCTTTTGTCATGACAAGAACGCTTGCGTCGCCGCCATCATTGTCACCGCCGCTCCTGTAGGCTAACTGTCCCCCCTCTCTCTCTCTCTCTCTCTCTCTCTCTCTCTCTCTCTCCATGTCCCAGCATACCCCGCCATCAGCCCGTACCAAAACCCTATAAAGAGTTCACATCCACATCGGCTTCCTCCTTTGCATGGGTGTGGCTGGCCGGATCAGATTGTTGGAGCTGCAGTGCAAACTCAGGTTGTTGGTGGCATGCAAGCTACGTCCATGGTAGCTGTCAAGAGAAGATTTTTCAGCAACAGCAAGTGTAAAATTTAAAAAGATCAGATTGCTAGCAACAGTAGCAGTGACAAATTTATTGTATATTCTTATGTAAATTTTGTATGAACTCAGAAATGTAATTGAATCCCAATTTGTATGATCAGAGAGCTGTATGAAGGAACAATGTAAATGGGAGCTGTGATTTGTAATTGAATCATTGTTTTTGCTTATGCTATATATGAGGTGGTTTTTATGTACAGATTCAAGTTTGCTGTGAATGCTATCTGAAATGCTTGCTGAAGAACAATTGGGAGGCATGTATCTATCATGGAATTTAGATTCTGATGCACAGACTTGTGTCACACTGTGAGAGGAAGCAATGTCAAATTCAAGAGAGGAAGCAATGAGATTTTTTATATGTTTGTTTGTAACTTTTAAGTTTGAAATGAGTGCAAGCACCATGTGATGGTTGTAATTTTTCAGAAGTAATGCACTGCAATTGATACTATTTAGACTTTCTGAAAGTTGTGATGGAGATTTTTAGCTCCAGGTAAGTGCAGTTCAGTACTGCAGTTCTTTCTGAAACACTACAGTAAAGATCAAGTTAGCTCCAGGTCAGTTCAATGCAGTCAACACAACCAAAGCATACAGATTTTTTTTGCCTGTGCCAAATTAAAGTACATATATCAGCGACATTATCATTGAGATATTACAAGACAGTGACAAAAGATCACATCATTACATTTCCACCTGGCAGTCATATACAAATTACATTTCATTTGCTACAGATCACAAAATCTCCATCCATTTTCCCTCTTCATCATCCAAGAATAGTAGCAGTAGCACCATCTTGTAAAAAAAAAATCAGATTGTCAGATGAACATGTTATTGGACAATAATTTAAAATAAAACCAAATTTGGTGTTACCTATTCATTATTTGCTAGGACAGTTGCGCGCATCGTGGAATACCATTTGTTTACAAATCTTGCATACACGTGGAGCTCTTTCCTTTCCTCTATAATTATTATTTTGCTTGCCACCCATATTAATTTCTTTGCTTCTCTTGATTCTCTTGCTTCTCCCCTTCGAATGAATATCAGTTGGTGGATGTATCTCAACATTTCCTGGAATTTTGCAACCAATAAATGCCTCATATTCTTCTTGTCTACTATGATTACCGGCAGGGACCATTTTATCTAGAGGAGCCTCGAGATCGAAAACACTTGCTAACAGAAAATCAATGCCTTCATCTGAATGATTTGCCTTTTGAATGAGATCTTCCATTTTGTTTCGTAAATTTGATATCTTTTTTCTCTTTGCCACCTCTAGTGGATCAATGGGCTTCTCCTGTAGTATATTCCCATGATCATCATAGACACTCTGCCTACATAATATTTTAAAGTAGAATGTTAGTCCATTGTGTTTCCCATATAAAACATGTACAAGTAGCTTTTCAAGTTGGGAATTTACCTTTTGCACCTTTTCTCCCATCTATTCATAACATAGTTGCTTGGCAGTCCATTTACTTTTTCACCTCTCAACACTAGAATGATATGGCGGCATGGAATACCTTTTGATTCAAACAACTTACATGAGCAATTGGCCATCAAGCTTGCTTTATTATACATAACCTCCCTATCTTTGCCATACTCATCAGGTATAGTGACAATTGTGGTACCCTCGGATATAGTAATGGTTTGAACAGAACAAAGATCTATAGCGGCAATGATTTCTTCTTGATATTTCGCAAAAACCTCATGTGTGAATAATTTGCTACCTTGTTTCTCAAAGGCCCACGATGTCATCAATCGAGGAGTAGTGTGCAGGCTTGTGTTATCTGCCTTCAACTCCTCTTGGCACTGGCATTCTAAAGCTGTATCAAATCTGAGCTAGAACTCAACAAAAGACAACTTGCGATGAATAAAGCGGTTAAAAAATGAATTTGCACTCTCTGATCTAGAAGTGGTCCTAAGAATGCCTGCTAGAGATACATCCATAAAGTATGCGGGTATCCATGATTCACGAATGCGAAACCTTTTAGCAAGCCACTCGTTTCCCCCAAGCTCAAAGTCTAACATGAGAGAATTCCACTCTGACTCAAATTCTTCCCTAGTTTCTGCACCCCAGACACATGAGTTCAACCTCTTCCAAAAGTCAGTTTCCACTCTATAGACACTTTGCTAAAAATGCGGCACCAAAAAAAGACACTTTGCAAATGATGATTTACTCCGGTAAAAGGAGCAAAGATCATATTATATTGATTAGTGGTGTACGTAGAATCAAATGATACGACGTCGCCAAAATGATTATAATTTTTTCTGCTCATGGCATCAGCCCAGAACACATACACCAACCTCCCATGTTTATCCACCACAAAATCAAAGAAGAACGCAGGATTTACTTCCTTCTTTCTCTCAAGTTGTGCGACAAACATTTCAGCATCCGCATTCTTGATCTTTTTTCTAAGATCACGATAATAATTTTGCAAGTCCTTCTTCGTGCATCCAACATTTTCAAATCCACCCTCACTAACTTGAAGGAGCCTATATGCCTGCGATGTACCAATGCTTGCTTTGTGACAAGTAAACAGTGTATGCTTTGCTTTTTCACTAACAAGACGATTTGATCTAATCAAGTGAACCTTATCGGACGAGACAAGACCATGATTATGACTTTCAACCATTGAAGCAATCTTGTATTTCTTATCACTAGATAGCTTCACATATATATGTGCGTTGCACCCACATCTAGTTTCATTCACATTGTGTGTGTTCTTTTCTTGGGAGGGATCAACAGTTGCATTACCTTTCTCTGTTCTATATCCTTGCCTTGAACATGTATATCGTTTGCATTGAATGACATCATCCAACAACTTTTGCGAACCGAGACAGACTGAGAAACCGACTTGATGTGCATAATCCTTGTAAAACTTTTCCACTGCCTCAATAGTTTCAAAACACATTCGAACAGTCGGCTTCAATCCATCCTCACAACTTGGTGTAAACGATGAACACTACAATATGACACATTACAAAAAATTTAATAAAATGTCACAAAAATTACTTGGCAATAATTAAGCCAAGTACTCACATCAAGAGGAAGACAACTATTCCTTTTTGGAGTACTAAATCCATCTCCAGTTGTTGGTCGCGATAGCACTGAGCTTGCCGCGGGTGTTGATGTGCCGAGCTTCAAACTCGGTTTGTCCACAACGGTGAGAAAACAGTTTTTTGCAGCATCAAGAACGGCGCTCGCCACGCCCGCGACGACCTTGCTGCTGTCTGGTGTAGCTGCGGCAAGAATGCCACCCAAAGTGCCAGCAGCAACCATGGCGGCACCCATTGTCGCGGCGCCCGGCGAGTCCGCGGCGACCATGGCTGCAGAAATGGTGACCGATGAGCCGTCGTCAACCTTGGTAGGTGCAGCCATCCTTGACGGAGGCTCAGAGCAGAAGGGCGAAGAGGTCAGGTCATGGAGCAGCTAGGGATCGGAGATTGAACTGGGCAGACAAAGTGACAGGGGAGCGATCTGCAATTTCCAGAAATTTCTGAGCAGGAGGCGGGCATTGTTTTGTAAAATGTCCATGCCCCTTTGGTTCAGCCGTGGGATGGAGCTTTGTTGGCTCAGATCGCGTGTGTGCGTGTGTACACAGCCTGGCTATGTACATAGGATTCGTTACCTAAGTAAATGTTGTAACTTTTTCATCAAACATTTTTAAACAATGTTGGTGTAAACTGTCAAAACATTTTATTATGTTCTCTAGCGGCGCCTGGCGGGCCGGGGGTGGCATTTGTTGATGCAAAAAGTTGCGGGATAGCTTGGAAAATATACATAAATAAAAGATCAACTTACATCGAGACAGCTACACTTGCGAATCAAATCTTTTCGGCGAAATCGAACGGATTCAACGTATTACGATGAAACTACTAAAAGACGAGAAGTAAGTTGTATGTGTTGTTATTCAGTCACGTCTAGAAGGGTTATAAAATGCTCAAGTTCTAAAGCAACACAAAGTCAATCTACAACTAAACTTAGAAACTAAAATGGAATATGTACGCACATAAACCGATATAGACTAAAACTCTTATTTGATTGGGAGGCACTATATATTAGGCAGGCGCCTGCCATTTCAGGGTCTGTTTAGTTCACCGCCTAACTCAGCCACAACTAAAGTTAGGCACACCACAGATGCTTAGATAGGTGTTTGGTTTTTTACTAACTTTAGGTGCGCCACATGTTCTTAGGCGGATTTGCATCGCTCGCCAAAGATTTTTTTGCCAACTCTGTGGCGGTGAAAAACACCGCCGCACTTTTCTCGCCACACCACAAGCTCGCGCTGTCTCTCCAAGCCCCTGCACGAAGTCTCCTCCGGTGAGAATCCTGTCCGATGGCGACGGCGAAGAAGCTCTTGTGCGGTGGGCGGCGGCATGAGGCTCTGCTGGGCTCGGCGTCGGGCGAGACTCCGGCGTGGGCGGCGGCGTTGGCGAGGCTCCCGCGTGCTCCCGGCGCCGGTGAGGAGGTTCCCGCAGCGCCCCTCTCTCTCTCTCTATGTGTGTGTATCATGATGGAGAATGAGGAAGATTGGAGAAGAAGGGGAAGAAGAGAGCAGATTGATGCCCGCCATATGCTCGATAAAATGTCAAACCAAGCTTAGTCAATTTTTTCCTTAAGCAACCAAACGCTAGCCGCAAAATTTTGCCTAGCCTAATGTTAGTTGTGGCTATGAACCAAACACCACCTAACACTAGTCAAGTTAGTCATGACACACATATGGCAAACCGCTAATCTTAGGCTAGGCAATGTTAGGCGACAACCAAACAGGCCCTCAGTATTTGTGCAGGCACACGCCGCGTACATGCATGCACACCTTGCGCAAAAAATTCCACTATCAGAAAACATTTTTTTCAATAAATGGAAATGTGGAAAACAGTAGAAATTTAGTGGAATTTATGCGCCTGCACGATTTCGCAAATTATACAAGCAAAAAATCTCTCGACGTGAAAAACAGTAAACAAAATAAAATTTATAATAAACAGAAAACAAAAGAAATTTATAATAAACAGAAAACAAAATAAATTTATAATAGATCAGACCTCGCGCAAAAAATTCCAATATCACAAAACATTTTTTCTAGTAAATAAAAATATGGAAAAAAACAATAAAAATTTAGTGGAATTTTCACCAATTGAGTGCTAACTATTGGATTAATCTAGACGCCCCCACGATCCAACGGCCTACCACAAGCGCATCCATGATCCAACGGCCGACCGCGGCACCTGCGCGTTTGACCGGCGCGCAGGCTCCTGCGAAATAGCGCCGCCGTGTTTGATTATGCCTTCGTTCCATTATGCCGACAGGCTATGAATCCGATATTTCACCATCTTCCAGGACGCCAGCTTCTGGCCCATGTTAGCTTCTGACCAGCATCAGCCTTTTGATATGTATCGACTTTTTTGGGTTTCATCTGTTGCCGATTTGCAGTTGACGATTGATGAAATGTTTTTCTGCCTTCACTTACTGCAGTATGACTCGATTTGAGGTCTTTTTTACAACTGTAGCATTGAAATGCAAGATCTAGTTAGCAACCTGCTCAGAAATGAAAGATCCTGTTTTCGCTGAAATAGAATAGAAAACGATGCAGTTAACGGACCGCGCGTGGATGGGAGTGCTACGGAGTGGTAAAAAAGAAAGAAGGGAGATCATTTGACGATATAAAGTGCACCCTAATATTTCAATGGTATAAATCAAAACATGTTTTTAATGATATAGAACCAATTTTGTGTTTAAGGCAGATGAATGAGTTGTGCAGCATCCCATAAAATTTCAGCCCAAAATTCCTTTCAGAAAAAAATATAAAATTTTTTGCACTACGGTCTACCAACAACTTCACATAGAAAATTTGGGTCCAGTTTTCACCTCATGGCGCCCAAGCTCTTTGCTCAAGAGACTTAATTTTTTTTTTCATGGATGAATATGTAAGTCAAAAAACTTTTGGCTCTGGAATCATCGAAAAAAATTTCTAAAAATTTCTAAAATTCATAGACTACAAGTTGCGCGTAGGAAATTTTTTAATATAAGTGCAACTAGTCATAAAACTTGATCTTTAGACTCTCCAAGATTGCAAAACGATCTCAAATCGTATGTGCAACCTAAAGGCATCATGAGTCAACAGTAAGAAAAAAGAGGTGAAGCAAATAAACTAGTTGCAAATAAAAACACCAAAGAAACAAGATCAAATACAAAGAACTAGACATGACTTGGATGAATATGGTTGATTTCATTGCTTTTAGCTCGGGGTAATACAAAGCTACACCTTGATGAGCAAGACACTTCACAAGTGCATCACACACCATCCATAGTCTCTCTCACTCTCAAACTGGCATGTTTGGAAGCACCCCTCCCCTCCTTTTGTAAGCTATGAAGATCCCATGATATCACAATGTCTTGTGATAAATTGAAACTACCATAGGATATCTAATGTATGACTGAGATTTGATCACACACTCCACCCAACACCATAGGCATATTCACAGGAATATTTTCCCGCACACACGGCCAACACGGGTCCACACACCAAACGCAACCGGTTCTGACTTAGCCACTAAGTTTTCATTGCCGGTAAAAGTCTGTCATCCACGTCACCCCTTCTCATATTCATGATTCCTAGGTCCAAGTCTGACAAGTCTGGTGCAACTTCATCATCATTTTGGACCACTGAACTATAAGTTCGCACTCGACTCGTTACCGACCCCAGTACACCTAGACCTGTACCACAAAGATTAGTCCATCAAACCATCAATTTACCTTCATCACATGGATGTTAGTCCATAGTTAGCCATGCACAAAACACCAAAAAATTGCATCGAGAAACATGCCAAAACAATGCTTCTCGAACCAAAATAGCTTCACCAGATATACTGTAGCCAAACATACTACGATGCCACCGATCCAACCCGATGGACTTAAAAAATGCGCACTCGAAATCTTGAAACCCCAATAAAGCCTGATCATAACTCAAAACCTTGTTGCTAACCCCAAGATAGGCTAGATGAGCTGACAACTAGGGCACCTTGGGTGCCCAAGGTAGGGCATCCTAAGGAGATGGTGTGACCACACCATCATGGATATGAGCAACGCTACATTAACAAGGTTGTCATCAAGATTTTCATCAACTACTTTCTCAGCATGGTAGTTGCCAAGCTTTTTCTCAACATGGTCATTAACGAGTTTTTCATCATTACTCATATGACCACTACAACTAAAACAAGTTTGCGACAATTCATGGCATTCCACTGCTACATCTGCACTTCCTCCGATGTCTACCACAATAAGATTTCATCACCATCACCTTGGCCTGGTCGTAGACGCTGGCGGCTAGCTTGTCAACCGGATATTGCACTGCCAATGCCATTCTATTGCCACATTGGTCAAGATGTACTCAAGAAAGGTGCCTCTTCTGTCCATGATGTCCTTAGGCCCAACTATTCACATTTCTGAAGGCCCAGCTCAAGATCAAGCTCTATTCTTCCATGAGTCCAGTTCAATCATCTGGAGCTGTTCAACTTCAAATGGTCATAATTGGGTCATATGAACTCTTTTTGGGATGTCATTGATATTTACAGACAAGTCAACAATGAGATCTTTGCAATGGACGTAGTCCCATGACCAAATTCTATATGAATCAATGAAAATAGCACAAAAAAAAAATGAGAAACAAAAATTGTTAGATGCTGGGGCCACATTCTTCTACGACCTAAGGTTGTCCGTCCACCCCTTGTACCGCCCCTTCTTGTTCTGTAGGATCTATATAAGTCCCAAAATCTTGTTTTCTTTGTTGGGTTTTTGTTTAGATTAATCTACCGTTGCAGTTTTGCCATCAATCGGTTTGTCTTTGCTGGTAATTGGTAGGATTGCATCTATAGTGTTCTTAATTGTGCTCTCGATTTGTATGTAGTGATAAGACTTTTGGGAGAGGTTAATTGTGTCTTGGAATGGTTGTAACAAAAGCAGTGGTGTTGCAATTGTAGGTTTCAATTTGTTCAGATCAGAAGACTGGAATGTCTACATCGACAACGCCACAAATTGACTTATTGGGATGTCTGGTCCTCGTGTCGCTAATGGAGGAGTGGAGATAGCATGTGTGATGGGGACAGTCAAGGGGGCTGTCCAGCCGGGCCGGCGGAGTACGAGAAGACTCGAAGGCAATCATGTTTCCACTCCACACGATCATGTATCCACACAAATATATGTAAAAAAGTTTTTCATATAAGTTTTTATTGCGTGTTGGTTTTATACGCTATATCAATTTGTGGGCGTTTTATTTTGTTTTTTTGAGCCTCCTATGATTTTCTATAATTTATTTGATTTTTCAAAAAAAAATTTCCAAAAAAAATGTTGACTACAATGTCATATTTTTCACCAGGTTGGATTCGGGTGATGAGATATTTTATCTGATATTGATAGTTCAGAGAGATTGATCGTCTGGTTTTGGAGTTGAGCGGGCAATTTTTATTTTTTTTTTTGCAATAGTTGAAAGAGCAAAGCGAACTTTCTGTAAAACAATTTACAACAAGGAAGAAGTCCACATTGCCTCCCTCAACTATTAAAAAAGTTTACTTTTCCTCCCTCTGTGTTAAATGGGTGAGATCTGGCCGTCCAATCTTGCATCGAACGGCCACAAATGAGTTGAGGGAGGAAAAATGAACTTCTGCAATAGTTAAGGGAGGTAAATTGGACTTCTTCCAACAATTTACCTAAAAGGAAGAGCAACTGAGCTGGGCTTTGTCACTTGTCAGACGAGTTGCTAAGCTGGGCTGGGCTGGGATACTTGGAGTGAAAAACGTGAAATGTTGGCCGAGGACGAGCGAATGAAATCTGGCACGCACGAACTAAAATCAGATGAAAAACTTTATTCTGTGAACGTGGTTGGCCTGTTTCTTTCATGAGAATTATGGAAATGATAAATTTTAAAATTTTATATTTCACAAAATGATATCCTGATCCACTGTTATAAATTTAGATGGTCCCACATGTTAGACAACATGTTGAAAGGCTTCCGAATTTTATGCCATTTCCCAAATTTTTTATCCTCTTTCGAGTTTGCTTATTAAAACACTTTATTAGGTCTCTACTACACAAAACTTGCCATAATGAATGATAGTGCTGAGCGTTGAAGCCAATTACTCTCTCTGCTATGTAATAGTAGTCGTTTTAACTTGTCCTAAGTCAAAATTTTAAAAACATTATCCATAGAGAAATTTTAAAACTATTTAAATTGAGAACCTAAATATAGTATAAACATATTTGTCTTGAAAATAACTTTATAATTTTAATGCATTAATAAATTTTTTAAAGTTTTTTATGGTCAAAGTTTCATAACAGAGGGAGTATTTTGTTTTGGCCGTGGAAGTTCTCTTATTTTAGATATAAAGTCTTTCTTTTTTTTTTTACCATTTTTTGCTCCTATACTTTTATGATTTTGCACATGAGCAATAATTTTTCTATTTCCCACTTTCTTGGTTTCACTAAAAATAATGATAGGGAATTTTTTTATTCCACAATATAAGTGCCAAATCGCATAATTATCATCATTTAAGCATCAATTTCTAGATAGGTTGTTCTCTTCTTTGCTATTGATGAAAACTTGTCTTTTTTGTTTAAGCTAAATATTTTTAAAAAAAAATCAGAAAAACAGTGTTACAAAAAAAAGGGCAAAGAAGGGAATAAACCACAAACGAGATGGCATGGATGGGTGAGGCCCTTTCGGTGATGGCAGTTTTGGGATTTGGGATAGGAGGAATATTCTCTTATTGATACTAATATTTTGCATTAGGGGACTACCGGGGACGGGATCGCTACCCCTTCGCCACATGTCCCACTCGGCCTCCACTCACTCCGTCCGCCCGCGTCGTTCTTCGCCTCGCCCCCTCACTCGCTCGCGCCTCGCCTCCCCCTTTCTCCGCCGCCTCCTTCCTCCGCTGCCGCCGACCGCTCTGTCGAGCCAACCTCCCCTTGTTGCCAGATCACCGCCAAGAGTGCTCAGCGCCTCTAGCACCTCTCGCCGTCGCCTCTCCGCCTCTCGCCTCCTCACCTGCTGGCGTGCCCGCCCGCCTAACGGATGGAGACGGCGGTCTCCGTCGTCGCCGGCCACCACCTCGCCTCCTCGGCTCGCGCCGGCCGCCTCCCAACCTCGACTAGCTGCCGGTTAAATCGCCTCCTCGACCTCCTCTAAACCCCGAGGACACAAAATCCCCAACCCAAACCCCGAACCCTAATCTAACGCCCGGTGGGCGGCAGCAGTCGCTCCTTCCTTCTTTCTTCCTCCTCCTTCCTCCTCCTCTGCACAAGGAACGGAGCAGGGGGCTGGGCGTTGGGCGCAGGGTGCCATGTGGAGTGCGGGGACAGATCCCATCCTGATCCCGCCCAGACGGGATCCCGTAGAGAAGAATTCATGTTTGCATTACTATCCTTGAGTTTCTCTAATTTCATAAAAGCCCCTACATTTTGTGTTTCCGACGTTTTATCCTCTACCTTTTGTCTTCCTGTGTTCGACAATTTCAAGCTTCGCACACCGACCTTATTTCTCCATTCCACATCTTAATTTCTACTCTCTCTAGTATAACTATTCTTCACAAGGCGTAGCAGGCCAAGAAGTTGAGCAAGGCCACGTCGTCTTTTTGGTTTGGCTGGGCTGCGGCACGGCCACATCTCCTCAAATATCCGTCATCCGATCGAAATCCGACGGTCTGAGGCGGGCGGTGGGTTCTCTCTATCCTGCTTGCCACGTGCCCCCGCATGCCCACGTCGCCCCCTTCCTCACTTTAATTAGTAGGCGCTGCCCGCACCGCCCATTTTCCCCGCCTCACGGCTGGTTCGCCTCTAGCCGCCCGCCGTTCCCGGCTCCTCTCTCTCTCCTCGCGTCGCCTCCTCTCCCTACCCGTTGCGGCTGCCCCCTCGGCCCTGGTGCCTCACCGTGGTTGCCCCCTTCTCCTCCCCTCTGCCACGGCTCCCGACGCCGCCTCCGGAGTTGCTGCCGCAGTGCGGCGGCAGTTGGCCCCCGGTAGGTCGGATCTACAGACGGAGACTTCGCGGAGGTGCATCCGACGACGGCCGTCCTCGGGACGGCTGGTAAATCGAGGAGACCGTACCCGGATACGGTGGGTTCGCGAAGGTCGGGCCCGGCAACGGCGGCGCCTGGCAGGCCCGGATCCCACTGCATCCCGTCCAGCCTCCGCCGCCGCCGAGGTTTCCTACAGGCGACCATCCGCCCCTTTCGCTCCTGCCGCTGTCTCTTGGGGGGAAACGGGTCTGGTCATGGCCCACCCCGGAGAGGCCATGTCCACCGTGTCAGAGTTCAGAGCGGCCGCTCGCTCGACACCTCTTCCCATCCATGCCGGCGGCGCCGCCTCCTTCCGCGCTGCCATCCTCCGCGCCGCTGTTACGGGGATCACCTGCTGTGCAAGGGCCTCGCTGTTGTCCTTTTCCTCGGCCGCGTCGTCATCCAGCTGCAGCAAATCATCAGCCCACCCAGCGCGTTAAATTTAACTACACTTGGATTCTGCTACCATTGGGAGAAATTTTGCTACTGCATGCTTTGAGCGTATTGGGCAATGGGAATGGTATTATGGTAATCTCTGGTTGTTCCAACTGATTAATTAAGATGTGTCTTTTTCTGCAGGACAATCCCATTTGCTTGGAACCTCATAACTGTTGGTTATATTGAGCGAGGTTTTTCTCCACTTGGTTATTCTGACGTCGCTTTTATATAAATATTGTATTTGATATAGTCATAATTCCCTTTCTGGAGTATCCATCTCTGACGTCATTTTACGGTGTCAGAAACACTAGCAGGACAGAGGTTAGTATGGTACACTATTTTTAACCATCAATGCTGTGGATGGGTGGTTTTAGTTAGCAATGATTATATGCATTTCAAAATCTCATTGTTAGCTATTTTTTATTTTTATGCAGAGGCTCTTTTCACTTTGTTTGTTTGGCTGGAAGAGGAACAACTAGATTTTGCCTGTGGTGCCTCTTCGGCATGTATACTTTTTCTTCTATGATATATGACATGATTTTATCTGATATGTGTGCTTATGTTGACCTAAAAATTTATTTCATCTAGGATCATGTATATATCTTTTATATGTGTTTAGTTTAGTTTAGTGGCACACTTACAATTATTAGTAAACTTACTTAGTTGATTTACTTCTATTTTGGTCTATGTACAACCTAACATGGATATATACTCGAGTCACAATTAATATGCTGTCTTATGGTAAAGAGAAACATCATGCAAGATTGCAAGATCAGGTGATATGCAGACAATCGTAGATATGGTTGCTAATGTGTGATTAGCATCAGTTTGACCTGCCATTTTTTGGATTTTGGATAGTCTAACCATTTTTTGTTTATAGCAGGGCTAATTCTTCAGCTAAGACAACCTATATGAGATTAAACAAATTGATATAATTATTTTTTTAGTATATAACTCGCTGCACATGCTTAATTTCGGCACAATTTACCAATAATGGCAGAATGAATTATGTTAGTTAGTTATTGCACTACGCACAGTGTTAAGTCTATGCATAAACCACTGGCTATTTATGTTGTATGTATGTTTTATATGGGTTTGGTTTAGTTTAGTGGCACGCTTGCACTTATTACTAAACTTAGTTGATTTACTTCTATTTTGGTCTATGTACAACCTGACATGGATAAATACTCGAGTTGCAATGGATTTGCTGTCTTTTGGTAAAGAGAGACATTTTGAAAGATCCCTTTGAGTTTGCTTAAACCATGCTTTGATTTTTCGAAAGCCGAAGGAAAGCTCCATATGTGCCCACCAACACATTACCTCTGAATTAGCATAACAGACCCACATTGATGTATGGTTAGATTGATCTTTGTTTCTTTTAAAAAAAATGACCATTGCATATCGCTTTGTTGAGTCCACCTTTCAAAGACTACCGTGTCTGGTGGTCTCTTTCAGATTCAAAGTACGCAGGCACAGCTGTTTTTATAAAGAAGAAGTTTGAGCCAAAGAAGGTATCATTCAATCTAGATAGATCATGTAAGTTTGCTTTGGAGATGCTTAATTTTAGTCCTTCCTTGCATGGGCAATTGTTTTGCCTGTTACCTGGATATTTATGAGGCAATGCCTTTTTTTTCTCTATTGGGACATTTTTTGTATGATTCAGTAGTGTTTGCTCCACTCTTATGGATTTTTAGACTGTAAATCCTAAACTTAAGAAAATACTCCTAATTCCATTAGTGATACAAGGATAAAGCATATATTCCAAACAGCCACAGCCACCACTCATATCTTAATGGTATGCATATTTATTCTGTAGAATAACTTAAATCGAAGAATGACAAGGTACAGGGAAAAAACTTGTTAACAAGCTGGCAATTTTGAACAGCCAACTTTCTACTTTCCATGATTAAATTTTGCATGAACTTTGTACTTTCTGATGCTTCAGTTTCCCATCCTTTCAGTTTCTAAGCATGAAGCAGATGGACGTGTCATCATTGTGGAATTCGAATCGTTCCTGTTACTAAACACATATGCTCCAAACATTGTGGAATTCGAATCTGCCTTTGACCGTTGTTTTACTTTTCTGACTTTTGGATGGCCTGATGTATATTTGTTCATGTCTTTGTGTTGTTACGCATCGACAGACTCATAGAAAAATTGAATTCTTCATATCTTTTCTTCATTTAGTTCTCCATTGTTTTTAAAGATAGCCTAGCGCGCGTAAGCGCGCTTTCACCTCTAGTTATGAACAATTGGCGTTCAATATATGTTAGTCAAAGTTTTGATACTAGACGATTGACGAACTAAAAAACTGTAAAAAAGTTGAATATTTATGACCATGAAGCATTTGCAACGAACTACTCCCGTGTTTCAGAACTACTGATCAAACCTCATTTGAACCAAATTTTCAGCTTGTTCGGTTCAGCCAAACCGAACTAAACATGGCTAATGTTGTTCACATTTATATAGACACATCGTTTACAAAAAAAAAAAAAATTGCATGCCAAGGCATCAAGCACGTAAATTATCTTCAATGTTGACGACGGTGTACGCTCCAGGCAGCAGATTGTCCCTGAATCTCTGATACATCTGTGGAAGTGAAACTGAGCTGCGATGAACTCACTCAGTACTGGCCTCTGTGCACCTGAAGCAACACAGATCACAAGAGCAAGAGATCTTGTCAGTTCACGAACGAATGCACACACAGCACAGGTTCTTGTGCTAAGAGGAATACGGCGTCGGTGTGACTTGTGAGTGGTCGCCGGCGGCCCACCTCGAATCCGACGAGGGAGCGGCAGTAGCCGACGGTGGCGGCGGTGAGGACGGAGCTCGTCGACCCGCACTCGCTGTCCTTGAGCGACGCGCTGGACCGGTCCAGCTTCACCGGCCACGGGTACTGGTAGTGGAGGTGTGCCGGCACGCCGACGTGCGACGACGAGCGCTGCATCTTCACGCTCCTCGGCACGGCGGCGCAGCTGCCGCGGCGGCGGCTCGGCTGCCGGTCGAGCGGCGACGGCGACGGCGAGTCGGTGCGCTGCCTCGGCGCGCTCTGGGAGCGGGCCTTGGCTCGGGAGGACTCGGTGTTGGCCATGTAGTTGGGGAAGAACTCGCCGGCGGCGGCGGCGGCCGGCACGTACGGGCTGCTCCGCGCCGTCGCCGGCTCGAGCGGCACGAAGTCCTCGAAGTGGCCGCTGTACGCGGGCGGGCTCACCAGCTCGTTGACCGCCGCCGACGAAGGCGCCGGCGACGGCGAGCACTGGCCGTAGTACTCCGCGAGGCGCCGCTCCCGCGACTCGCCCGCCGCCAGCGAGCAGCTGCTCCGACCACGCTGCGGCGGCTCCCCGACGTCCATCTCCACGATCTTGACGTGCTCCTCGCCAGACCTGTCCATCTCCTGCACCGGCGACGGCGAGCCGCCCCGCCCGTCAGTGACATGCCCAGCTTCGACGACAATTCGCCGGCCGGAGCGCTCGGGGGAGGAGGGGACTTACGTAGGAGCGGCGGTGGCGGGGTTGGTGCTGCGGCGAGCGGCGGTGGGCGGGGTGGGGCGGCGGGTGGTCGTCGTCGCGCTCGAGCATGCGCAGGCGCTGCGCGCGCAGGCGGGACTGCGCCACGAGCAGCGCCTGCATGCGGCGGAGCGTCGCGGTGGCCTGCTTCCTCACCAGGTGGCCCCTGATCAGCGCCTGCAGCTTCACCAGCCCTCTCAGTGCGCACAGCGCCTTCCTCGCCTGCACCCCCCGGCCCTCGCATCATCAGTCATCGCATCGCATCGCATCGCATCATTTCCAATTCCACATCACATCACCAGAAAAGAAGAGGTTTTGATTCCGGATTTGCTCAGGGTACGGGCATTGCTGAATCTTGCATTTAGTTACATTCATAAGGAATTTTGGTACTTCGATTTGAGCTCTAAATGTTTAGACTGGAGATTAGAGAGCAGCTGTACTTGAGCAGCATTGATCACAGCCTAACCAAGCATTCATTCATTCCCTTAGTTGTGGTATAACCGTATAACAATGTACTATGCACATCACAACTCCGATCTTGAATGAATTAAAATATTAGCAAATTAGCACTATTTTTGCTGCTTTTTTTTTCGGCAATGCTATTTGGCAGGCGCCTGCGGTTTGGCAAAACGCGCAGGCGCCTGCCTGTTTCTCACCGGCGCACGGGGTGAATGCAGGCGCTGCTAGTTAGCAGTTGCACTGATTCAATTTTTTCTATTTAGTTTTCTCTTTTTTGTATATATTTTATCCGGAGTTCAAATTGCGTAGAAAAAATTTCATAATTCTTCTAAAATCCTAATCAACCCATTTTAAATATTTTTCTATTTTTTTTTTGATTTTTTTACTTTTTTTTTATTTAATTAGCACTCAATTAGTGAAAATTCCACTAAATTTCTACTGTTTTTCCACATTTTCATTTATTGGAAAAAATGTTTTGTGATAGTGGAATTTTTTGCGCGAGGTCTGATCTATTATAGATTTATTTTGTTTTCCGTTTATTATAGATTATTTTGTTTTCTATTTTATTATAAATCTTATTTTGTTATCTATTTTTCACGTCGAGAGATTTTTTGGTCGTATAATTTACGAAATCGTGCAGGCGCAAAAAATTCCACAAAATTTCTACTGTTTTTCCATATTTTTATTTATTGGAAAAAATGTTTTTCGATAGTGGAATTTTTAGCAGCGCCTGCAATTTAGGGATTTTGACAGGCGCTTGCACAAAAACGCTTATTGCAGACGCCTGTCAACTAGTTGGTCCCTTTTTTTCTCCTCATTGTCATGTTGCAGAAATGCATATGCAACTACAGAATTCTCATAACAAAAGCTGGAGTAAGACATACCAGATAGCCTCTGAAGGTGGCCTGGATCCTGACAGCGGCGGCCTCCTCGACGAGGCTCACTGACAGCTCGCTCTCGGACGCCGTGAGGCGTACCACCGCGGCGGCCGCCTGGGCGGCCGCCACCACGGCGTCGGCGGCGGCGGCGGTCGCGACGGCCACCGCCATGGCGTGCTTGCTCTGCTCAAGATCGCGCTCCGACGCCGACAGGCAGCCCCCGCCCAGAAACCCCGCGCCGCCGCACACGCTCGGCTCGGGGGTCGCCGGGCTCGACGCTGCTGCTGCGGCGGCCTTCCCCGGCGACGCCGACCGCCGGAAGCTCCACCGCTTCTTCTCCCTCGCGCTCGTTGCCACCGGGGTCTCGTCGCCGCCACCTTCCCCGTTCCTCTCCCTGTCCCTCACCTTCCCGTCCTTCTTCCCGGCCAGGAAGCTCCTCAGCCACCTCCCCGCCTTCCCCATCGCTCACTACCCCCTACCCCGTCGTCTCCGGCGACGGCAGAGGCGCAACCAGGCAACTATATATCGCCGGCTCAAAGATCAGCGACGAAGCCCACACGCAGCAACCACCATTCACCAATCACCAGCCAACCACCCCGGCCTCGCAGTTGCAGCTCGGGGGGAGTACAAGCGTATCAGTCAACCGCGGCAGGGGGGGAGGGGGCGATGAAGCTAGCCGCTGATCACCAGCGTCGGACGGAGGCGCCGCGCATGTGAGCTCGAACGTGGAGTGGATCCCAACACGGCTGGCTGTCAGAATCTTTCGCCTTTAAACAACGCGGGGAGAAGCCAAATTATGACAAGTGCGTGTACTGTGCCGCTGGGGAGAGCTCGCCTCAGCTCAGATCAGCTCAGCTCGAGCTGGGTCCATGTCAATCATGGGCCATGGTCACAAGGAGGAGGAGGAGGAGGAGGAAGAAGAAGATGGTGATTGGTGAAGGATTGATTGGGTCAGAGTCATGACTGCAGATGTCGCAGTTCTGAAAAAACTTAAATTCTCTTGGATCATGGTCCAAAATCCAAAGTCCAAACTACTCTTATTACAGTCTTACTGCTGTGGTGCTGTTCTTTCCTGGCTAGTGAATTTATTGTACTTCCTATGTGACTTTGCCAAGTAATTAAGGCTGTGAGTTAGCAGCATGACTCATGTTCCTTTTCCACTAGAGACATTCAGCACTGGTGTTGTTTTCTGCTGCAGATAAGAGTTGTTTATCATGCATCTGAGAGGTGGATCATTGGGGATATCTGTAAGCTTTGTATGGATATGTGGTCTGGAGCAAAGAGGTGTTGGCAATCACATGCTTGGTCTGGTCCCCCTAATGGTTGGTTACCTTACCCTGTGACCCTTGTGCTGGTTTCTTGGAGACCAGGCACCAGTGCCTGCACCTACCAGCAACAACTACTACTACTGCTACTAGCCTCACTTAATCCCTGGATCTTTTTTCTGAAGATGCATGCATGTTGCTTGGTATGTATCATGCTTCTCTAACTCAGAAATCGATCCCAAAGCTTCACAATGTAGCTGCAGATTGTTGAGTGTATATTTACTGACGAGGTGATTTTTCAATTGATGAGAATTTTTTTATGATGAATTTTGAAATTAAGTATTTTTTTAGCTAACGGACAGGAGCACTATCATTTCATTAATAAGATGAAGAACTGTTCAAAAACAAAAAGAGAAAGAGGGGGGAGTATGGTAGGAGGCTGAGGGGAAGAACACCGGCCACAACCATGTAGGACACCACCCAACCAACGACTAACAGCTAACAAAGACGGACTAGCCAGCGACCACCCTCAGCGCTAGAGCAGACCATGACGTCTCCAACAAGGTGAACGACGAATAGAGTCACCGCCGCCGCTGATTGCACAAAGGGCTTTCGCTCACAGGGGAGCAACACAGCGGTGCCTCTAGAAAAAAACGACACCAGGAGCGTCGCGACCGCCGGCTTGGCAGGAACTAGCTAGGGCTTTCGCTCGAAACTCTCAACCCTGACAAACACACTCAGGGTAGCCACCAACGCGCTTGCATGAAGGATGAGCCAAAAAGTGCAGGCACCGAAGAAACACTCGCCAAAGGCCAGCCGGACAAGGAAGACGCCGCCACCGCCATCATACACCTCACAGGGAAGGGGAGGGTAGGATGGCAGCGAGCAGAACATTGCAAGGCGGACGAGGATGCCGAGCCACCAAGGCCGGACGAGGAAGACGCCTCCACCGCCATCAGTACCCAAAGAGAAGGTAGGGCCCAACGACGCTGGACGAGACCTCGCCTAGGAGTTGGGGCCCGAGGGAAGCGCCAACGCCGAGGCCAACCGGAAGCCGCGCCAAGCCAAAGAGAGGGGATCCTGCCGCGCCGCGACAGACATCACTGTCCAGAGCCAAGCCGGACTCCACACTGCTGTGGCACCCCGGGCGATGATGCATCACCGCTGTAGAGCGCCTCCGAAACGGGCAACGTGGCATCGGATAGGAGCGGCCTATGCTGGAACAGCCACTAAGGCGGCGGAGAGCTGTAGATGCACTGCCTGATCAAGGCGACGCCGGAACCGGCGGCCGCAATGCCGAACAACTGTAGGCAGCCAACCACGACGGCCACCAAGATGTCGGGGCAAGCCCCTGAAGCTCACTAGCTCCGACCATGTCAGCGCACAGGTGAACACCAGATCTGGCCCTCCTTCCGACGGATCCGGCCAAACATGACGCCGGAGTGGTCCTCCCAAGGACGGAACCGTGGAGGGGGAGGAAGCCGCGCCGCTACCAAAGTCGATAGCCGGGCGCCAACGACGGAAGGCCGCACGACAACGAGGCCAACGAAGGTGCTGAAACCCACTACCGCAGCCCGCCACTGCGGTACTTGGAGTCGACCATGGCGGCTGAGACCCGCGCACGGAGGAGCCGTTGTCGCCGCCGGAGCAGCCCAAACAACGCAGCCCGCCACCACTCAAGCGCCCCCTGGTAAAGAAGGGAGAGGGGCTCCAAAATCTGTAGGGGGAGGAGGAGAAGGGAGGAGGAGGGCCGCCGTCGTGCATGGGCGGCGGCACTAGGTTTTGAGGGGGGGGGGGGTGGGGGGTTGGGAAGGCCTGTGTGTCGCCTCAGCGACGACGCGAGGGTCGGGGCTTCTTGCGGTTTTATGATAATTTTAGAAATGAAATTAATTGGTAATTTTTGGGTTAATATATGAAATATTTGTGATTTATTGGATTAACATTGGGCTAATGATTTTGTGATATTGTAGGGATTATTTGAATATATTTTTGCAGTAAAGAAGGACGAAGAAAAAAAAAACTGTGGACGTGAGTGCATGTGCTGTGCGTGGCAGTGTGGGTGCATGCGCATGTGTGCTTGGTTGTGCTTGGGAAATTTTTTTTATGTATTTATTTTTATTCTTTTATGTAAAATTGTATCCCGATTTCGATTTTAGACACAAATAGGCGTCGGTCGTTTGTGAAATCACGACCGGGTAAAAGTCGGATTTTAAAAGAAACGACCGATCTGTAGAACTCGAGCACGGAGGAGAGAGGTGTCGCCGGCTTCCTATCGTGCTTTGAAAGCTCGCCAGGAGCCTACTGCTAGATCAAAGCTCGATAGGAGCCTGTCCAGAGAGGTGTTGTATTTTTGCATATTTCTGTGGGGTAGATAATATAGATAATATAGATATATTATTGTTGTGTATATGATGGGGTAGATAATATAATATAGATTATATAATATAGATTATATAATATAGATAATATAGATTATTTTTGTGTTGTATTTTCGTCCGAGTTTTCATCCTCTTCCGGTGCGTCTTCCTCCTCGGCATCCTCGGCCTCCATCGCCTCCACTATACCACCCACCGTTTCACCTTCATCAGCAGCGCCCGTCGCCTCCATCCCTACCTCCTCTCCTTCTGCTTCGTCCTCCATGTGTAACCCTTCAGTGCCGCCACCCTCCCCCAACCTTCTTCCGTGCCTCCATCCACATGCCCTCCCCCTTCCTCCCATTGTCCCTCTGCGGCAGGCTGAGTATTAGGTATTTCAGAGCATCGAACAAGCAAAGACTAACGGCCATCCACGCTCGAATGCATATCGGAGATAATCCCTCCATGTCTTCGTTGAGTTGATCGGTATTAGCTCCCCGTAGAACCCTTGTGGGGCACAACTTACTACTGTTTGAATAACTAACCAGAATCTCTCCGCCTCCAAATTGAACACCTTCAGCAACCATCCATAAATCCCACCATAAGACCTTTCGGACGCTCTTTTAATGACACATTGTACATGAGGGAAGTTTGATAAATCTGCTCCATTAGGACCAAGCATAATCTCGCCAACCCCATAATATATCTGAAAATATATTGTCTCTGCCATGTCACCTACATTAACCACATGACACATATTTCTCTCAGTTCAACGAATGAGCAGAAGTAATAATTTTACAAATATTTCCACCTTTTTTGAACCATTCCATAAAATTATTCAATCTACAATCGTTCCAACTAAACCACAAATAACCAAATATTCAATCTACAATCGTCACTCCTACTGGTTCCAAAACAATCGTCACTCGTACTGGCTAACATTATGCCTAACTTATTTGGCACGGTGGTTTTTTGCAGACGGTGTTCAAACATGCGCTCCGTTCAAATATTTTCTTCCACATTCAACACTTACAAACATATATGGCTAGCCTATCAAGTTTTCAACGTTTCATTCATTCAAAGTTCAACAAAATTTTAAATAAGATCAAGTATAGCCTGTTAAAAGTTCACAAACTCTTACCAACACACTCTCCAATCAATATATATCACTAATACTAACCAATACCTACTAATTTTAACAAGATTTAGGAAGAGATGTTACCTTAAAAACGCCTGGAGAATCGCCTCCTGTAGCCTCCCTCACGCCTGCTTGAGTGAGAGTGAGAGAGAGAGGGGGAAAGTGAGTTGGACCCGTGGCTGGCAGGGCAATAATGGAGCCTTGTCGAGCCCTGAAGGCGCGAGAGGCCTGTCGTGCCCTCAATGCGCGACAGGTTCCTTTCCCTGCTGGCGGGCCCGCCCGAGAGGGGAATCAGATTCTCCCTATCGCCGGCTGTCTCCGATCACGCGTTGGATCCACGACCGCTCCGCCTTTTGTGCGCCAAAGGAATCTGATGCGGGATTCCCTCTGGTCGCGCTTTCGCCGCACGACAGGAACTGCTCGCCGATTCAAATTTCGAATGGGCGGGGAGGGGGGGGGGCGGCGCTACTGGAGGTGGTGTGTGGGTCCGATCGTGTTTTCGGAGCACGACAGGGCCCTATCGTGCCTTGATGACTCGATGGACGCCTAGTTTTGTCTAATTTCCAAAGTGGGATACATTTTTGCATAAAAGAATAAAAATAAATATATAAAAAAATTATGTGCTTGGCAGAGAGGCAGCGCGAGCGCAGAAGCAGTGCAGCAAGCAGGCCAGTGGCGCGAGTAGGCCAGCAGGTGGGCTGGTAGGCCTTGTGAGCAGTTTAGCGAGCGGGCCAGGCGACGCCTAGGAACGTGTGTGCATGGCACAGGCCCAAATGGCAGTCACGGCCCAGAACAGTTTTTCTACACTCACACCCCGAGAGGTCTTGGGATTACGGAGTTTTTTTTAACAACGGGGTAGGAGAATTGCCTTGCATTGATCAAAAGGAAGAAGATTACAGGGGGAGACCCCTCCCCCTAAGGGCCATAACGAGCAAACTAACTAATTACAAAACGCGCTCCTGCCGTTGTCCAAATCCGCAAGACTTCTAGCAAAAAATCTAAAAAGACTAGCACGTGCTTATCTTCCATGCGGAAGATGTGGCTATTCATTTCCAATTAAAAGTGTCAAACAATGGCAAAGATGATTGAGAGGGCACCCCGGGATGGTCCATTTCGGAGGATGTCGTTGGCCCACCAGTTAGCGAGGCTGTTGTAATGAGTCCAGGCAGTAGGGTTGAGCAGCAGATGTTGAGCAGGCCGGTCAGTCAAGACCAAATGAAAGAGCTGAAGCTGCACTGTGAGAAAAGGTGCTCCCGTGTTTCTAGGTTATATCTGCAAAGAGGGCAAAAGTAGACGTTTGGGAGGTGCATCTGCAGCCATGACACGCTTGTGCAACAACAAGCAGAGGAAGAACTTGCACTTTGAAGGTGCCCAGAGCTTCCAAACCTTCCCTAAGGCAGGGTTGGCGATGCGACCATCAAACTGAAGAGGTCATGAACAGGAGTATAGTTTGTCGCTTGCCCAAACAACTGTTGCCCCTGGTACTACCGGGAGGGTACCTGGCCGGGTTGGATGGGAACCAACCTAAATGCTAGCAGCAAGGCAAGGGGGTGCGACGACGCGATAGCTGGCTCCATACCGGGTAACAAAATGGGGACGGAAATCAAGCTGAAATTTGAAGAAAAGATTTACTCAGTTGGAAAGGAACGGATCAAATTCGTGACCTCAAAAATCGCTAATTTATTTTTCGCGTGATAGGGCGGCTTGGAAGGGTCGATCAACTATACCATTCGCTTCTAAGGTGTTGATCTCCCAACTATTGGGATAGTGGAATAAGGAATTTAATACTTATCTTAAGGCGGTATGCCGATTTGACTGAAAAGCTGCCATCATCATAGAAACGCCAGAGCAGCTGGTCAGGCTCAGTTGGGGTTAGCGTCACCTGAGCAACCATGCGTAGAAGCCAAACTAGCTGCGGCACCATTTGCGTGGTTAAGTTACGCCTGAGGTCAGCAATCCAGTTGAAGCTTGCGATGGCTTCAGAGACTGTTCTGTTCTTCCTGGTTGTCGCCTTGAAAAGCGAAAAGGCTAGGTGATTCGGAGCAAGGCCTGAAAGCCAACGATCCTCCCAGGAGGAGAGGTTGGCTCCACTATGTAGGATGATGGTGGAACCTGCCCGCAACAATGCAGCATCAGTCTTAGGAGCGACGATCCGGAGGTCAGCCCAAACTAGGTTTTGGGAAGACCTACTAAGCCAGAGTCGGCGCAACTTAAAGGCTTGCGTGAAACAACGAAGGTTCAAGACCCAAGGCCCCCAAACGAGGTAGGGGAGCAGACCGTGGCCCAGCTTACTATGCCCCCACCAACGGCGGAATCAGAGCCCTTCCACAGCCAGGCTTGAGGAATCGCGTCGATTTTCTTGAAAACTGACGACAGTGGCTTGGCGATGGATAGGATGTAGGTCGGTAGCGCAGAGAGCACTGTCTTGAGCAGGGTTAGGTGCCCTCCTTTGGACATGAGTGGGACATGCCAGTCAGCCAGCCTGGAGGAGATCTTGTCAATTAGTGGATGGAAATGGACATGGCTATGAAATTAGCGAAAATTCCAGAGGTGATTACAGAGAGATTAAAGGTGATTTTGAGAGAATTTGTGCTTCAAAGTGAAGGAACCATATACGTTCTTGATGTAATAATAAGTTGTGTTTTCGGTATGCGATCTTTCTCGTTCTTGCTTAACTTTCAGATCGGTTTGCTTATGATCTTGTTTAATCATTGTTTTTTACTTAATTGCTTTCGTTGATTGAGTATATTAGATATAATATCAGGGGATGATTAGCGCCTACAATCCTACACATATCCTGATTGATCCCCTTGGTGACTGCATTGCTATATTCCATATGTTTCCTCTGCAATGCATGCAGTGGTAGGAGTAGTACATGTCTTAGCTGGATGCGTGGAGCATATATTCCATGGTTTGCACCCGTATTGCGATTTATGGTGGCATGGATGCTCTTTGCTATTCTGCATTCAATGGCCGCACGGCCTCTCTACCAATGCAGCCGTCGGTGGCACAGAGTTAGCCGAACAGTAGTGTTTAGGAGCATATATAGTAATTTCTTTGACAGATTTTTGCTAAATCCTTTTTATGAGGCCGACTTGACATCAGATAGCTCAGAGTTATTTAAATCTTAGTCGATTATCTAGACCGTAGATCAGACATCTTCATATGACATATAAAAGATCCAACAGAAACATTAGGTATGTGAGAAAATTGGCTAAGACTTTTCAAAACATCAGTCTCTCAAGATTAGCGAAAGTGCTTTTTTAAAGCTTTAATTTTTTTTATGTCATTTATCAAAAATCTCGAAGTCACAAGTACAACATTCTTGAAGCCAACTTTGATTATTAGTTTATACTTTTCGAAGTCATAATTCTAGGCGGTTTAAGTTTAATTTCAGTTGATAGTAAGATTATTTCAACAGTTGTGAACACACACTAAATATGAACCATAATAGTATAGACATAATTCAAATATGAACTACCATAATATTGATGGAAATATTAGGAATTTTCTCAAGCTCTTAATCCACAAAATTAGGTAAATCATAATTAACCAATTGAATATTTCAAGTTCATAACCAAAGGTACTAAATAATAATGAATTATCTATCTCATACACAAAGGCTAATGAACAAGAAACAAGCCAAACAAAGGCATGGTATAAACAAATATACCCTTGAGCCGGTGCCACCACTACAGGCGCAGGCACAGGCGATGGCGGAGGAATGACTTGCACATTCTTAGCCGTCATAACGGTTGATGTAGTCGATCACAAGTTGGTGCAGAGATGCCGTTGATGCAGTGGAGAGGTCGGTGCAGTCGAACGTCGATCTTTGTGTAGATGAAGTGAACCAAATAGGAAACTTGAGCAGTCGCGTGGTCGCTCCCCAAAAACCTTATCGGCCTTCTATCCCGAGCAGGATCTCGAGAAGGACGAGGCTCCGGAGGCCTGCTCCCTCAGCTCCTTGTGCGCGCAAGGAAACAGAGGCGGGAACGCAAAAAGGCAGCGCTACAGATGGAAGTATGGAATGTGCGGGAGAGAGAGAGAGCTCTTGAGGGCGAGAACCATTTTTCACAGGGCGAGGAGCTCATGCTTTTATAGGCGCCAGGAAGAGAAGGTTCGTCGAACCTGGACACCATCAAGCACTAGTAACGGACGTCATTACATCGGCCATTAAGTCGTCTGTTACGTGAATCTGACGTCATTACACCAGCCATTAAGTCGTCGATTACGGGAGAGTCGTCGCCGTGCTCAGGGTGAGGTCGCCCGTGCCCGGGGAGAGCTCGCCCATGCTCAGGGTGAGGTCGCCCGTACCCGGGGAGAGGTCGCCCGGCTCGGGAAGAGCTCGCCCGGCTCGGGGAGAGCTCGCCCGTCTCGACACGTCACGCTCACGCCCACGCCTTTCTCTTTTCTCTCTTTTATTAATTGGGAGAACCACAATCCAACTATTTAAGTTGAGATATTCTCCTCCCAATTTCCCGAACGGTTTAGTATTAAATGGGCCTCTTGGAATTTCTATTAAAATAATTAAATGGGCCAACCCCATAATTATTCTAACAATCCCCACCAAATTTCATAGGCACATTTGAAATACTCTCAGTTCCACTGTAGTTTGATATACCAGTGTTTCGATGGAGACTGTTAAGTTGAACTTCCACATAGAACAAAGATTACACTTATCCACAACTGAACAATGGACTAAGCTTTGAATTGACAGTTTTGTGCGAACGAGTTTCACCAAAGTCCTTTACTGATACTAGGCTGCTAAATGCATCCTCTCGGTTTGGAGCGTATAAGTCATACTCCTTTGCCTTTCATGAGCCTCTAGAGATCACCCAATCTCATAGACTGTGACTAGCAGTCGAGCTCATATAGGTGTATTCCTCATAAGATGTTCTGTAGGACAACATCTCTGCTTTATTAAAAGCCACTCGGAACACATTAAGGTATAACCAACCTGCCATACAGAATAGGAGAGTAGTGCATCTCAAACGGAGTGGGTTAAGTACAAAAGTACTCTCCTCTCAGCCAGTCACTAGCTTGTCTCAACATCCTAATTCACGGGATCTCCGATCAAATAGGATGAGTTACCACTAAGACATGACTTTCATGTGGGTCTCAAGCCCATCTCCTTGATGCTTCATCTATCACATTCCGTGATAGTCCCTTTGTAAAGGATCGCGGAGGTTTTAGCCGTCTCGACATAGTCCAATGCTATAACTCCGGAGTTTCTCATCTTTCTGACAGACTTCAATCGCCTCTTAACGTGCCTTGATGACTTCATGTTATCCTTTGAACTGTTCACCTTGACAATCACCATCTGATTATCACAGTTCACAAGGATAGCAGGCACCGGTTTTTCAACCACCGGTAAGTCCATCACAAGCTCACGCAGCCAATCGGCTTCCAAAGTGGCAGTGTCTAATGCTGTGAGTTCTGCTTCCATTGTAGACCTCGTTAAGATGGTCTGCTTGCAAGACTTTCAGGAAACAGCTTCACCACCCAATGTAAATACAAATCCACTTGTGACCTTTATCTCATCAGCATCGGATATCCAGTTTGAATCACTATAACCCTCTAGTACCCTTGGGTACCCGGTGTAGTGAATACCATAACTTGATGTCCCCTTTAGATAGCGTATCACTCTCTCAAGAGCATGCCAATGATTATCTCCCGGATTTGAAACAAACCGGCTAAGTTCGCTCACAGCAAACGAGATATCAGGTCTTGTTGCACTAGCTAAATACATCAGTGAACCAATGATTTGGGGATATCTCAATTGATCCTTTGCTATACGTTGGTTTTTTCGTAATAGCACACTTGGATCATATGGCGTTGGAGCAGATTTACAATCGCTAAAGCCAAAGCGACTCAACACCTTTTCCACATAATGGGACTACTCAAGAGTTATCCCACCATCATCTTCTCTTAACAACTTAATGTTTAAGATGACATCCGCTACTCCCAAATCTTTCATTTAAAATTCGCGGACAGAAAGTCCTTGACTTCCTTAATCACATTAAGGTTCGTCCCGAAGATCAGTATGTCATCAACATACAGACACAGAATCACTCCTTCACCCCCACCATAGCGGTAATACACACATTTGTCAGCTTCATTCACAACAAAGCCGACAGATGTTAAAGTTCTGTCGAACTTCTCGTGCCACTGCTTAGGTGCTTGCTTAAGGCCATACAAAGATTTCAACAACCTACACACTTTTCCTTCATGACCCTTTACTACAAATCCATCTGGCTGATCTATATAGATTTCCTCTTTCAACTCTCCATTAAGGAAAGCCGTCTTTACGTCCATCTGATGAACGATCAGACCGTAGGAGGCAGCCATGGATAGTAGTACTCTAATAGTGAACAATCTGGCAACAGGTGAGTAAGTATCAAAGAAGTCCTCGCCTTCTTTCTGGGTATAACCCTTGGCCACAAGCCTTGCCTTGTACTTTTCAATTGTACCATCAGGCCTCAGCTTCTTCTTGAACACCCACTTACATCCTACAGGTTTACACTCATATGGACGATTAATAACTTCCCAAGTTCCATTGCTCAGGATGGAATCTATCTCACTCTGGACCGCTTCCTTCCAATAGTCAGCGTCCTGAGATGAATAAGCCTCCTCAATGGTTCTTGGAGTATCATCCACTAGATATACAATGAAGTCATCACCAAAAGACTTTGCGGTCTTTTGTCTCTTACTCTTTCGAGTTACTTCATTGTCTTCATCTATTGGATTTTTCTCAAAAGTGGGTTCAATTTGTATAGGAGTGGAAGGTTTAGGAGAGAAGATAGATTCTTGGCCAGATGAGTTAAGTGTCTCTTTCATAGGGAATATGTCCTCAAAGAATGTGGCATCATTGGACTCTAAGATTGTACCTTCATACATATCAGGTACTCCAGATTTCACTATTAAGAACCTATATCCAACACTGTGAATAGCATAACCAATGAGGACACAATCAACGGTTTTTGGTCCAAGTTTACGCTTCTTTGGGATAGGCACATTAACCTTAGCCAAACAGCCCCAAGTACGTAAATAAGTGAGATTTAATCTTTTTCTCTCCCATTCCTCGAATGGTGTGATTTCTTTATTCTTTGTAGGAACCCTGTTTAGGACATGACAAGCAGTCAATATAGCCTCACCCCACCATTCCTTGAAAAGTCCCGATGTTTCTAACATGGCGTTAACCATATCAGTTAGAGTACGGTTCTTTCTTTCGGCAACTCCGTTTGACTGGGGAGAATAGGGAGGCGTCCTCTCATGGATTATTCCAAGTTCCTCGTAGAATTTATTAAAATCACTAGAAAAATATTCTCCACCACGATCTGACCTAACCCGTTTGATTTTCCTATCAAGTTGGTTCTCAGCTTCAGCTTTATAGATCTTAAAATAGTGAAAAGCCTCATCTTTAGACTTTAATAAATACACGTATCAAAATCTAGTAGAATCATCAATCAAAGTCATGAAATATCTCTTACCACCCTTTCGTCAACTCCCCATTCATCTCGCACAAATCGGTATGAACTAGCTCTAATGGTGACAAGTTTCTCGCCTCTGCTGCCTTGTGAGGCTTGCGAGTTTGCTTAGATTGCACACACACTTGACACTTAGAACTTTTGACTTGGGTAAATTTTGGGATTAAATCCATACTGGCCATCCGCATCATACAACCAAGATTAACATGATAAAGTCGTGAATGCCAAACATTAGTCTCATGATCACAAACATGATTAATCTCATTATTCATGTCCATCAAAGATAAGCGGAACAAGCCTCCGCTCTCATAGTCTTTTCCAATAAAATTTCCAAACTTGGAAATAACACATTTATTGGATTCAAAAACTAGCTTAAAACCATCTCTACATAATAGAGATCCACGACAAGGTTCTTATTTATCGCGGGCACATGTTGTACGTTCCTCGACAGACGACCTTGCTGAAGTAAACTTCAAGTCAACAGTGCCGACTCCACGTACAAATGCCTGCGACCCATTCCCCATCAACACGGAGGCAGCCCCTGCGACCTGGTAAGAAGAAAATAGGGATCTATTAGCACAAACATGTATATTGGCCCCTGTGTCAATCCACCAATCAGGTGAACGATATACTGAAAGAACAGTAGGTACTGTTACATACCCAGATGTTCCTGCCTCAGTATTGCCAATAACAATGTTGGTGGACTTTTTCTGCTTGTCTTTACGATCAGGGCAATTCTTAGCCCAGTGATCAATACCATTACAGACAAAGCTGTTTCCCTTCCCTTTATTCTTCTTCTTCTTGAAGCTAGTAGTTTGATTGGCTTTGTTCTTGTTGTCCGGTTTTTCAGACTTGTTTTTTATTCTTGTTGAATTGAAAGGTTTTCTTTTGTACCACATTGGCACTAGAACTTCCTTTCCCACGTGTATCTTTTGTCCTCGCCGTCTCCTCAACATCTAGAGACCCAATGAGACCAGTAACACTGAACTCTTGTCTCTTGTGTTTTAGAGTAGTGGCAAAATCCTTCCAAGAAGATGGCAGCTTTGCAATAATGCATCCCGCCACAAACTTGTCGGGCAATGCACATTTAAAATTCTCAAGTTCTTTTGCGAGAGCTTGCACCTCATGAGCTTGTTCTACTACAGAATGGTCATCGACCATCTTGTAGTCATGAAACAGCTCCATGACATAGAGCTCGCTACCCATGTCAGAAACTCCAAATTTTGCCTCAAGTGCATCCCACATTTCTTTACCACTAGGCAAAATCATATACACATCAACAAGATTTTCTCCCAAAACGCTAATCACGGCGCCTCTAAACAAGTTATCCGTAGCCGCGAAGACACTCTCCTGCTCAGGAGAGAGCCCTCCTTCCGGCTGTGGCTTGCCTTGCGCAACGTGATACACGTTCATGGCAGTCAACCATAAAATCATCTTGACGCGCCAACGCTTGTAATTTGCGCCGTCAAATATCGTTGGTTTAAGTGCGGCAGCGAAACCAGTAGTTATAAAATTCCTAGGATAAGGTTTTTGGATTGTTGGAAATATTAGGAATTTTCTCAAGCTCTTAATCCACAAAATTAGGTAAATCATAATTAACCAATTGAATATTTCAAGTTCATAACCAAAGGTACTAGATAATAACGAATTATCTATCTCATACACAAAGGCTAATGAACAAGAAACAAGCCAAACAAAGGCACGGTATAAACAAATATACCCTTGAGCCGGTGCCACCACTACAAAGCGCAGTACGGTAAGCGGAGGAATGACTTGCACATTCTCAGCCGTCATGACGGTTGATGTAGTCGATCACAAGTTGGTGCAGAGATGCCGTTGATGCAGTGGAGAGGTCGGTGCAGTCGAACATCGATCTTTGTGTAGATGAAGTCGAACCAGCGAGGAAACTTGAGCGGTCGCGTGGTCGCTCCCCAAAAACCTTATCGGCCTTCTATCTCGAGCAGGATCTCGAGAAAGACGAGGCTCCGGAGGCCTGCTCCCTCAGCTCCTTGTGCGCGCAAGGAAACAGAGGCGGGAACGCAAAAAGGCAGCGCTACAGATGGAAATATGGAATGTGCGGGAGAGAGAGAGCTCTTGAGGGCGAGAACCATTTTTCACAGGGCGAGGAGCTCATGCTTTTATAGGCGCCAGGAAGAGAAGGTTCGTCGAACCTGGACACCATCAAGCACTAGTAACGGACGTCATTACATCTGGCCATTAAGTCGTCCGTTACGTAACGGACGTCATTACACCAGCCATTAAGTCGTCGGTTACGGGGAGAGGTCGCCCGTGCTCAGGGTGAGGTCGCCCGTGCCCGGGGAGAGCTCGCCCATGCTCAGGGTGAGCTCGCCCGTGCCCGGGGAGAGCTCGCCAGTCTCGACACGTCACGCTCACGCCCACGTCTTTCTCTTTTCTCTCTTTTTTTAATTGGGAGAACCACAATCCAACTATTTAAGTTGAGATATTCTCCTCCTAATTTCCCGAACGGTTTAGTATTAAATGGGCCTCTTGGAATTTCTATTAAAATAATTAAATGGGCCAACCCCATAATTATTCTAACAAATAGTACAAACATAATTCATATGCGATCAACAAGTGCTCCATACCATCAAGCTTATTTCATATCTACACGAGAAGCACTTCCACGGTTATCAAGGGGTAAGAGTTCTCCAAATTAACCGTTGGATAGAATATACAAATGCATATATATATATATATACATAACAATTTTCCCTTAAAAGGATTAGAGTTATCTACATTGAATGAAGCAAAATGAATAACCCACAAATTAGATGCTTCTTAAAATTTCCCTTCTTGGAGCATTAATTGACCTTTTAAGGCCTCAATTTTTTACCAAAGATTTTTTTTGTTTCTATGATATTCCCTCCAATTTCATAATACTTGTCGTTTTGGACATTAACATGATCTTCAAAATGTAACTTTGACCATCAATTACTAATGAAATTTATTTACAAAACCCACGAAAATATGATATTGTTAAAGTATTTTTCAAGACAAATTTATATGCATGGTTTTTATGTACACAATCCAAATAGTTTAAAAGATTTTTATAGATAAAGTTTAAAAGTTTGACTTAGGACAAACCTAAAATATCAGTTGTTATAAAACTGGAGTGAGCAATTGAACTACATTTACATCAAATTTCTTTAATCTCTTGCAGTGAGATCTCCGTAAGACCTTAATATTGGGTGTTGCCTTGGTTTGACCCCTGTCATGCAGTTGGCAAACTGAAAAAAAAAACCGTTGAATGAAAATCACACATGACGATATAGTGTCATCGACACATCTACTTAAGAGGGCACTTATGCTTGTACAACCGACATGTAGCTTACCTATTACAAGCATACAATGTCTGACGGGGAATTTCACCTTGGTACATGAATATTGGTATAGGGGTAATAAGGTAGTACATGAATATTGGTAAAGGACGTTATAGGCTAATACACGAAGATCGGTACATGGATTGTCATGTCCCCCAGAATTACCATGTGTAGCGGGGCCATTTCCCCTTCTCCCAAACCCCCACGGAGGCCTCTCTTGCACGCCTAGACCTTCTGCACTTTCTCTCCCTTTCTACCTCACGCGCTTCGGCCTAGCAACGATGCCGCTCCTCCTCCCTGAGTTCCCTCTCCCTCTGCTCCTATTTCTCCCTTGCGTGAGCAGCGAGAAGTGCACACTCATGTCGCCCATCTTCCTAAAGGTAGGTGATGAAGTCCTTGTGCTCAAGCTGTATCTCCATATCGATGCACCTTTTGAACTCACACAGAGATGAAGGAGACAACATGAGAAGTGCAACAGACATAACCATTGGTGCTATTAATCTCGTGAATACAGTCAGTAATTAATGTATCATACCATGTCAGGGAACCTTTGACGCATCTCCGGCGTCTTGTTGAAGACATAGTTGTTGTACTTCTAGAACCTCACTCGGAATATGTCCTTTTTTGGGGGTACCGACAACCCTACAAGGATCACCACACAATCACATGGACGGTGTAACCCCCCGGTGGTAACATCAATCTTCAAAAAGCTCTCCCTTTCCCCTTTTCCCTTCCTCCCTTTGCTTCTACCAGCCATCGACTTGACATCAGTGCAATGCTCATGAAAATGATAACCATGTGGGCTAGAAAAAATAACATATATAACTCACAGTCGATGATACTACTTGCATTATCAATCTGAATTAACATAAACGATAACTTGAGACCTATTTAAGATCCATGAAACATCCTGCGTGTGTCTACACACAGCTTAAACCCTAAAAACACTAACTATTTATGCCTAAAATAAGTTACATTAAATCACATATAGCTAACCTACCAAAGTTTTCACTATTACATAACAATAAGTCAAAAAAATTTACCAAAACTACCAAGCGCGACAGGCCACACCCCTCCTTTTTCCCCCTCTTTCTCCTCACCTCACCTCTCCTCTCCTTCTTGCCTCCTTGAATCTTCTCGCAAATGCACATTGTTTCCTGTGGGAGGCCGATGCATAGGTTACAAGGGGGCAAATCCCACAATTTGGGACGTGGCTTCCCCCACCCTAGAATCCCACGCTCCCAACTTTTTTGCTACCCTTTTGTAAGACATGCTATTACCTTTTAAAAACGTCTATTGGAGGGACGTATTTTATAGCCCGTTCGATGGGTAGGTGGGAGGAGTCTATTTATTTAAACTTAATAAAGCCAAAAAAATTATTTATTTTTAAAAAATATAAAATATAAAATTTGAGGAAAGTAACCCCGCGTCTTTGCCCAGCTCGGCCCAACCCTCACAATCGCAGCTCATACCAGAGGTGGCCAACGGGCCGCTCCGGTTCGGCCCGATTTGGGCCTGTTTGGTTCGTTTACTTTGCGAACCAGGCCAATGGGCTCAGGTCTCGGCCAGTTCGGTTTCAGACAAGATCGAACCGAATCAAGGTGGCCGGTTTTATATGGGTTGATTTATTTTAATTAAAAATATCTAAATAAATTAAGAAAAACCACTATATTTTACAAATATACACTATAAATTGCATAAATACACTATATATCATTAGAAATATATATAAATGAATATATTTAATTAAATAAATATTCTACGAACAGAACCAAATCAAAACCGAACCGGGCCCGGTTCGGCCTTGTTGGCCCGGCCCGTTTGGCCACCTCTAGCCCGTACTCTCATAGTCAGTAATCCTAGCTTTGTGTGGGCCTTGCCCCGGCAGCCGCCCAGCACGTGCATCCTCGTCGACTGGAAGGCCCGAAGCTCTGCAATGGAGGGCGCTCTGCAATGGAGGGCACGGCGACCCAAGAGAACGCGGCGGCGGCGGCGGCGGCGGCGGAAGAGGAGAAGCCCTCCTCGGCGGCGACCGTGCGGAGCCTCGGGGACTACGCTGTCGGCTCCATACCCACCCTCTTCTACGTCCCCGGCTTCATCTCCCAGTCCGAGCAGTCGCGGCTCCTCCACCACGTACCGATCTTGCTCCCGTCTCTCTTTCCTTCCCCGCCTCCCTCCTCTTGCCTGCCGGCGCGTTCGCGTGGTTCGGATGACGCGATGCTCGCGATGTGGGTGCAGATTTACCAGGCGCCGGCTCCCAAGTGGAAGTCTTTGAAGAACCGGAGGCTGCAGAACTGGGGTGCGTGCTCATTGCTATCCTCTTGCCCCTAATTCCTCTCAAAGATATCTGTTTTCCTTTCCTTTTCTGTTCTTGGCGCCGGCATGGCTTGATATGTTTGCCCTGTGCTGTGCTGTGCAGGAGGAGTGGTGCATGAGAAGGGGCTTCTGCCTCAGACCTGTGAGTACTGATCAAAGATTGCATTTTTTGATTGCATTTTTTTTAGTTGTTTTTGTGATCCCAACTGAAGACCACTCATGATATTGCATAGTTGGAGTGGCTCCTTTGTGTTTCCTAGGAGGGATTTGTAATGACAAATGTTATTCGATTCTGATAAGTTTTACTAGTTCAATTTTGTGACAAAAGGGTCTGCATGACAGGTAGCAATTATGTCAGCACTAGGTAAACATAGTATATGAAACTCTTTTCCCCTCTAAAATCTGCGGAGCGTTCTTTCAGCGAGAGAATTATTTGCTCCTAGAAGGCAGCTCTCAACTAATGGAGTTGCTGGCGAATATCAGCTAGCTTTCTTGGCTGAGAGAAGTAAATATTACCTTTTGTACAACAAATAGTGTTTGCAAGTTCATGGTCAGCATGGCCTGTTTGTCCAGACTTAAGCATACCAAATAAGTTAAGCTTATCAAGGGCCTCAACTTACAAGTCCTTTGTGCTGGCTTCAACTTATTTTGTATTTGAGGTTTCAAGTACAGACAAGTTTTCTACTTATGCGAGTCTAAGAAACACCCACCTGTTTGGCCTAGCTTCAGTCATCAGCAATGGATAAGCTGAAGCTATACTTGAAGCTAGTCAAAATAGCTATAGTTTGGCCTAGTTTGTTGAAATAGATCGGTGTGACGATTTCTTACATTTGATAGAAACCAAAGGTTTATTACTTTTGGAGTAGCCTTGAATAAAACCTTTAATGCTTGATGCTCCTTTGTTTTTTTCTATTCAGTTCCTATTTCTACATTCTTCTCAATTGTCATTTTTTAAAATTTCTTAATTATCTCATCTTTGTTGAAAAAATTACGATACCTTTTTGGGTCATTACTATTGTGCTCACATTTTCATTTTCTTTATGTGGCTGTGTTATTCAAGTATCAATTTTGTAGCATTGGAATTGAAGTGTTCATTCATCTCATTCTGCAGTGCCTCCATGGCTAAAGAAGATAACCGACAGAATCTGCCAGTGGACTGGTTTATTTCCTTCACCAATTAATCATGTTTTAATTAATGAGTACCATGCTGATCAAGGGATCATGGTTTGTAATGACCAGCTCCTTACTGTTTGCTTCCTCCAGACTCCAGTTACACATTAAATTGCTCTGTGCTAAAGTACAATAATATTTTGTCTTTCAGGCACACCAAGATGGACCTGCGTACTTCCCTGTTGTTGCTATCATATCTCTGGCTTCCCCTGTTGTGATCGATTTCAGCCCCCATAAAAGGCTCAAAGGGCAGGAGGATACAGATTCCCAAAACACAGAACCAGTTGAGTTGCAGGAAGCCAGGATGGAGACAAATGGTTCCAATGGCTGTGGAGACACGAACGAAGCTGACCCTGTATCTTCATCACTTCTACTGATGCCGTGCAGTATGTTGATATTCAAAGACCAGGCTTATACAGGTTAGGCTTGTGCTTTTCTTTTCACGATGGCCGTGTGCCTTTCTTCAAATGAAGTTTTTGATATTAAATATTTAATGCAATTTGCAGACTACCTACACGGCATACAAGATAGCAATCTGCATAGGACAGACAAGGTGAGATAATTTAGGTTTGACACATCGCTTCTGTATTTATTTGGTGGAGAATCAAACAGATTTGTAACACGAACTAATTAACATGTGTTCGTAAAGGTCTCAAACATGCCGCAATGCCCTGAAATCAAGCAACTAAGTTCTGACTGTAGCCAAAGGGAAGCAGATGGGCCTGCTGGCCTTGAGCAGAGTGGCACCTTGGTCAGGACTGCCACAAGAGTGTCCTTAACATGTCGGCTGGTGTTGAAGGTTCACAAGAAACTATTCAAGATCTAGAATCTTTTGGCCTTCAGAATAGTTGCCATTTCGCTCATGCACATGTAACTTAGATGGAATGGTAATGACAAGCAGTTAGTGAATCAATTTTCAAACCTAGCATCCGCAATGGTTACTCTAGAACACTACAACTAACTTTTCTTTAACAGAGTAACTGATGGAGGAAAGAGTAACTGAAGGAGGAAAGGTATCTTATAAAATATAGTGTAACATGTGAAGAAATTTTAAAGGTTGCAGAGGGGTAGAAAATAATGTTTTAGAGGAGTATTTTAGAGTGATTGGCGTAGATCTAACGAGTACTCTTGAAGTTTAGTTTATAAATATAAATAAATAAGATAAGGTAAAGAGAGGGTAGGTTAGAAATGAACCCAATAAGAAATGAACCCAATAAAAACCACCAACTTAAAAAGACAAATAGGATCAATAATTCAATATTTCGGCAATGGTTTGGGAATGTGAATTGTTATTCTTGATGCGCTTCTAAGGCTAAATCTTTGAATGTGTTACAAGCTTTCAAGTCTTTCTTTGCTCCTTCTCCCATGCCTTGACCCTTGCCTCTCCTTGCATCATCAGTATGACTAAGATTTCTGCTATGTGTGCTTAAGATTTCCGCTATGTCGATGGTCCCTCTAGAGTTCAAACTATCTTCAATCAATGTTGAAAGCTTCTCTTTAATTGGTGCCACCCTATCTTATCACATACTAACGTTATTATAGGTTCTTTTCACCTATATCCGCAAATCCTCAGCTACACTTTGCTACGCTAAACCGTTGAACATGTAATAAGATGATTTTCACCTATATACACAAATTCTATTACAGTTGCAACTAGGTTCAAATTCTAACTAATAGCTCACGCCACTTTCTTGTAGATCTGAGGACTAAATGCCTGAGGTGAGGGCCACTCGTACCGTAGTCGAAAGCAGTTCGAGGCACGGCTTCTCAAGAAGAGGATATAGATGGCTATATGGGCCGGGCCGAATGGGCCAGCATGAAGCATGATTTTTCAGCCCAACCCAAGCACGGCACGGCACGACAGGAGTCGGTCCCGGGTCGACATGGCCCGATGAGGCATGTTGTGCCTATGTCGTTGCCTGAACCCATGGGCCGGCATGGGCACAACTTGCATAAGCCATTGGCCTGCTAGGGCCCACCTCCCCTGTGACTCCTAGAAACCCTAGTCGCCTCACCCCCACATATAAACCCCCTCCCTAGCCACTCCCCATTTCCCCCTCCCCTCGCCCCACAACCGCAACCGCCGCGGCACACCGCGCAACTGCACTCCTGCAGTCGTCACCACTCGCCAGTTCGCCACTCGCCACCGCATCGTTGTCGCTAATGGGTCGGCACGGCACGCTGTGCTCACCGGGCCGATCGGGCCGGCCTGACATGCCTAGCCCCTAGGCATGCGTGCCTAGGCCTTCCTCCAGGCACGCGGACTGGCACGACACGACCCGCTTGGTTTAGTCGTGCCGTATCTAGCCAGGCTTAGGTAGGCCGTGCCTGAGTGGGCTCAGGCCAGTCCGTGCCATGTCACACATATGGCCATCTATAGAAGAGGGAGGAGGAGAGGAAGCATCAAGAGGAGGTGCTACGGGCCCTGCAAGCCAGCATGAGGATCGTAGAAAGAGGATTGTAGGTGGGCTGAGGAGGCGGCTTAGAGGGAGCACGGGGTTTTCTACGCCCGGATTCTAGCCGTAGAGAGACTCGCCGGGGTACGTAATACATGTTCAGCGCATTATTTCAACCTACACATGCCATTTCAGCGACTTCATATTTTTTAAAAATTTTGTAGGCGGGACAACAGTTTTGGTGGCTAGGCAGCCTCTTCCACGAGGGTCATAATTGTCTAGCCATAGGGTACCTTTCACTGCAAAGTTAATAAGTGTCTTCAACTCACAGAATCGGTTATTTCTTCAAAACCAATATTTGAGAATAAAAACATCATTTGTGGTAGGGTCTAACTCTTAGTCTCTAGGTACAACTCAGGTGGATGATGGCCAACATGATGAGGAAGGTTTGGGGAGCCAGTCGCCTGGATAGGACTACGTGTCCCAGTTCTAGGATGACACCCCACCAAGTACGCCTTGAGTTGGTGGAGGTCTACTTCTCTTTCTTTTGGACACATATATAAGTGAATTACGTGTGGATGAAATGTTGCGGTGAATGGAGCATGTGTAAGTTGATTGCTATGTGGTTGTGTACGTTGATGTTTGAACGCTACGTGAATGTTATGTGCATTTTTTTATGGTTATTTGTATTTGAAGTTGATGTCGATTGATATATAAGAACGATGAATTAATATATTCAATTATAGAAACTGATGAAATTGAAAATAATGAAGCAGAAATTAATCAAGTGAAGATGAAATAGACTTAATAGATGAGTTTTCATGATTAAAAATAGAAATGATGAATTAAGTTGAATGCAAACATATGTGGGTAAAAGGAAAAGAGATTAATATATGTATGTATGTATGTATGTATGTAGGGATGTGGCATGTGCGATCATGCCGGGGTGAGGAATATTATTGCATTTTAGGTTTGCTAGTTGTATCAGATGCTATCTCAAAAGCAGCTGCTGCGAAAATATATTTTTTTGCCATTTTTCCTAGACTAGTAAAATGCCCGTGCTCTGCCACGGACCATAAAGGGATGGAAAAAAAACATAATTTGTAGATAAAAATATAAGAATGAAAGGTGATTTGCAGGAAAGATCGAGAGTGTTGCACGTGACATGTTGTAGCTTGGATCGTTTAGGTTGAAACATTATTTGACATAAAAAATATTGGTCACCACCACCACAGTAACCAAATTTAGGAACCAACTAAAGAAATAAAATATTGAAACTATCATGCTAAATCAGGGAATAGGTAAAGCATAAAATTTTCATTTCCATTCATTAAACTTCAAGCCAGGTACAACATGAAGTACAAAATTAATCAAGCTAATTACAAATCATGCTTAGCTGCCAGCTACGTACATACCATGGCGAGCTCTATCTCTCCGCTCTCAGATTCAGTAGCAAAAACTTTATATTTGCTTCAAATACAAGGTGTTAACATTCTGAAATTAAACTTGCATTGGAGACTCATTCTTCCTCCTCATCGTCACTTGCACAGAACTGAAAAAAACAGAACTAAAATGCATACTTTTTCTGTGCAGAGCACTGAAAAACAAAAAAACTAAAAAGAATTAAGGCATTACATGAACTTTGTCAATTACACCTTTGCCTTCATATATACAACATAGCAATCTGGCCTTGGCCACCTCCCGGTTTTCACATGTATGTAGAGCTAGCTGGTATAATATTTATAGGTGATCCTGCTAAGAATAAGAATCAAGCTGAAAAAAATGTTGCTTCAGCAGCCTGGTCTTCACTGAAACAAGGCGAGTGCTAGTATTGCATTTTATCAGTTGAAGCTTTTGTATTATGCAGCCATGATCAGATGTAAGGCATGCCAGATGTAGATTGTAGTGCCTTAAGTTCATTTCAGTTTTCTATTTTTTCAGTGCTCTCCAGCAACACACTGGACAAATAATTTTAGTTCTCTATTTTTTCAGTTCATTGCAGCAATTGCAAAAGGTACATACAATTGCAAAATGGACGGTCAATCACATGAACTTTCATAAGAAATTTGCTAACTGGACAGTCAAATTACATGAGTTTCCATTTGGAATTTGTTCTAGTTACAACATAATATCAAGAGAATATAAACACATCATGGAATTTGGTAAATGCCCTATATACTACGTAGCTGCCATCTCCTCTTCCTCGTGGCCTTCTTCTGTTGGTAACATTTGGTCGCTCAATTCACAATTTGGTCACATTTCAAACACACCAAATACACAATTTGGTCACATCTCAAACTGTATGAGCTTTGTAATTCACTCATGCTGTGACATCTACTGCATAACGGATCATGTTGGAACTTGCATAAAGTTTACTTATTTCCTCTAAATAATTTGAAAAGGTATATGTGCACACAGTTGAAATCAAAACATGATAGACTTTAAGAAGCACGATCGAGCTATCTCACAATTCAGATTACCATTCTAGAATAAAAACATCTCAACTTCTTAATCTTTTATATTCAATAGAATACATGAAAAGGAAGCAGAAAGCCTATAGCATTCATGGAAAAAAAGTTTACACTATTCATGATCTAATATTTAGATTAAGCAGCTCATACACTGAAAATAACAAACCGAACAACTGCAATGTGCTTTACGGCCCCCCAAATGATAAGCAATGTTCCCAACACTACAAGTTGAGAAAACATGGTAGACAGGAAAAAAAAGTGTAGATACACCAAAAACAGAAAGAACAAGTTAAATGGCATAACTCAAGTACTAACCAAGTAACCGATGCCCAAAAAAAAACAGCCCTTCGCTCCTATTTCATCCACTTCCAACCATACTATTTTCACCCAAGAGGCAGATACAGGTGGAACAATAAGGATTTGACGGTACTTTGTCCACATACCCCAGGAAGCGTTCGCTTGTTGTGAAAGCCATTCACCGCCTTGTCAGCCTCCTCCCTTGATGGGCAGATCAGGAAGCAGCAGCCTGCAAATATCCAGTACAACTTATATCAAGACCAAAATTAGATGATAAAATTACAGGACGGTAGCCTTCTGATCCTACACTCTAGCAACAACAAAACAAAAAAAATGCAAACAACCACCAGAAACACTAAACTAACAAAAATTCTTCTAACAGAAGACATACACAATTTCAATATTTGTAGCAAGAGCAATTCTAATTGAATATGCACACGAAGGAAAACATGGATTATCTATCATTGTCACATCTGACTCCACCAGGGAGAACAAGACCAAGACCAAGACAAAAGGTAGCATGTGCTCGAATCAATTCTTCACAAAAAAACAGAACTAATTCAAAGAGACCGAAATGAAAATGTGCCAATTCCCATGGTGCATAAAAGAATCATGATCATAATACAAAAGGTCGTAGTGAGCAATATTTCTAACACAAACAATTTCTTTATTTCATGTTCTCTTGCTGATCATACATAAATTATCCTATAGCATCCAAAACAATAACTTCCAAAAGGCACTCTAAACAGTTTATAGAAAAATCCTTATTTCTCACATACCTAGGCTACCGTAACATTTAATGAAACTTGGAAATTTCTGTCTGCCATATCTATACACCTTGCAATTTGATGAGCAGTTCCAGGAGGCACCATTGAAGTAACAGGGTCAGGAGCAGGTGGCCTTTAACACAATGTACTATCAACAAGGCTGGCTCAAATATATTTTTTACGCAAAATTTCACGATTCAACATGCTGGTAAGATTATGCAAAAACATCATGAGCTTAGGGCATAAAAAAACTCTGATATAGGATCCAACTAAGTATAACTTTAGTACTGTAACCATAAACCAAAAAAAAGCATGCACCTTGATTTGGTAGTCTAGGCATTGAGTAACTGCTTGACGGAGGCATGGTGTTATACCTCTTGCAATCCAGCGAGCTGCCGCAACCATCCCACAGTGCGCATATCCTAGCACTACTTGCTGACACCACCTTTGTCTAATAGTGAGTGATGAAATGGTACTACAGCCCCAGTAGCAGCAGTCAGAGTGTTTTTCATACTATGGGTTCCTTGAATCAAAACAAGAAAGGACTTGGAACACTTATCACGCAGAATTGTACAGGCTTCAAAATCTGAAAGAGACACATGACACGAATTGAGAAAATACAAGCTCAGCTACATTTCTACAATCGCCAGAAATTAATCATGTCTTAATAATTGAAGAAAACCAAAAAAAATCCAACCAAAACATACTCACCCCTGCCTTAGGTTCCTCAATGAGAACATCCTCTTGGGAAAATCCAGCCAATTCCAGGAACAATGGGAAGGGCTTCTTCGAGAAAAGAAAGCATAAATCGATCAAACGTCGCAGAACAATCAGCTCTTCCATGATTTCAGGTCCTTTCAGTTCGATGGTTTTCTTGCTCTTTGCGTCTAATTTAGTAGTTGGCCCAGAACCCTAGGAGAAAACAGTCTTTCTTGCACTGGAATTAAATCAGCAAGAAAAGAAGTCTAGATGATGCAGAGAAAGTGATTGGAGGGGTAGAAACCACTACCTAGCTAGATGCCCATCACCTTCTTGAGGTCTCAGAATGGCTCCATGCGAGGCACATGATTTATCTGCAAAATCAGGGACAATATTAGTCTGGAATAAGCATTGAAAATAGGACAAATCTGGGACAAGATTTGATTGGTTTCCCACCAAATCTTATTCTTCTCTGATTCCTCTTCCCTGCTATCTTGATTTCTGGCCATTCCTCCTCAACGCCAATAATGGTGGTGGGGGGAACACGGATCCGCACGCACCTGGGCGACGACGATGCTGTCGTAGTCGGCTACTTCAGAGGGGCCGTCCTCATCGGCGACCGGACGCTGGGGCGGAGGTGGCGCGGCCGAGAGGGGGGCGTCTGTAGAGAGGGAGAGGCGGCGGAGGGAGAGAGGAAGGGGCAGCGAGGTGGGCTCGGGCGCGGCGGAGCACGCCGGGGCGGCGTTGGCTCACCTTCTTGAGGTCGGGGTGGGAGAAGCCGACATGGCGAAGAACTTGGTGGCGTCGGCTTCCCGTCCCACCGGCGCGGCCTCCGGTCCCACCGGCGCGGCCTCCCTCCTCCTCCCCCTCCCCTATCGCCGCCAAAGCCGCCGCCGGGGCGGCCGAGGAGGCCGCGGTGGAGGCGCGAGGAGGTGGGGCGGAGGACGTGGGAGGCGGCGGAGGAGGAGGAGGAGCGGCCTTGGAGGTGGGGAGGGACGTAGGAGTACGGGGAGCATGGCGGGGCCATTGGACGTGGGGGCGGGGGCGGAGGGGCGTGGCGGCGGGTGAGGACGAGGGAGGGGTGCGCGGCGGCGGGTGAGGGAGATGGGGTGGGGGGCGGCGTGGCTGGGGGAGAGGGAGTAGGCGGCCGGCGGCGCGGGTGAGGGTGAGGGAGGCTACGGCGGTGGATGAGGGAGATGGAGGGGGTAATGGGATCGTGGCTGGGGCGGCTGGTGGGAACCCTAGGACACAGTGGGCGCTCGGTGGGATGGCAAAGTTAGATCGGACGGAGGAGAGGAGGCATCGCGAGATGGACGGTCCAGATTAAAAGTTCGAACTACGACCACCACGACCACAAGGTGCTTTATAATAGTAGAGAAAATAACTTCTCTCGATGACTAGGGACAAGACCATCCACATACCACACCCTAGGTGGGTAGTAGTCTCGACGGCTACTATGAATCTATTGAGAGAGCTAGCAGCAAGGCAGTGACGGGATGATGACATGGCTATGGGTCCCGCTAAAGTTTTCTCGAAGGCTTAAAATAGGTCTTCGAGACTATGGAAACCAGTCGTTAAGTAGCTTCACAGTCTGGGCCAACAACACCGTCGACCGCTTCTTACATGGCCATTGAGAGTTACTAGACTGACCGTCGATAGAAACTACTTCTCTTTACCTTGTGTACTCGATGGCCGACTGTCGAGAAAAGGCTTTCTTGATGGTTTCAGATATTCTCTCGACGGTTTTGTCCATGGAAAAATCTTGCGTCTAGTCTAGTGGTAACATCGATAGTAGATGTATAGAACATTCGATAATGCTTATGACCAGGCGTCCGACAGCGTCGGACGCACGCGGCTTAGCAGCGCGGTTTCACCACCCCTCGCTGATGCACTGCTTGTCACTGCTAGCAAAAAATGAGCGTTTCATTTTTTTAATTTATTTTTCTCATTTTTCTCTCTATTTCATCTGGAGTCTAAAATGCATAGAACCAATTTCATAATTCATCTAAAATTCTAATAAACTCATTTTAAATACTTTTTTTATATTTTTTAATTTTAAATTTTTTTCATTAGTCAAATTGTTTCAAGAGTCTATACAGATTGTTTCCAATAGGCTAAATTAGTTATTTCAGCAGGCTAGACATATTGTTCCAATAGAAAAAACTAATTGTTGCGCTTGGCTAGACATATCGTTCCAGTAGGCTAAACTAATTGTTCCAACATGCCAAAAATATTATTCCAATAGGCTAAACCAATTGTTTCAACAGACTAGATAGATTGTTCCGACAAGCTAAACTAATTGTTTCAACAAGCTAAACATATTGTTCCAACAGGCTGTACAAATTATTTAATTCATCAGGCTAGACAAATTGTTTCAATAGGCTAAACTAGTTATTTCAGCATGCTATATATATTGTTCCAATAGGCTAAATCAATTGTTTTAGCATGCTATATATATTGTTCCAATAGGCTAAACCAACTGTTTCACTTATATGTCCACTGGGCAAAGGTAATTGTTTCAGCAGGCTAGCCATATTGTTTCAACAAACTAAACTAATTGTTGCATTATGATAACAAATTGGTTCAGTAAATTTTTATATAGCAACATTGGTCTTGTTTTGTTCGTAAAAATGTAAGGAACGCAGCGGTGCAAACGGTTCGTGCATTGGAGCAACTAGTCAAAATCTATGGCCGTCGAAAAAGAAAACTGAAAAAGAATCTTTTCGCTTACGTCATCGCTGACGTCATTGCATGCAAATAGGGAGGGATTCGAGAACACGCTACGGCGGCCTTTGATTTAGGGGAAGAACGGAGGCGAAACAATGGCGGGAGAAGTTTGTTCCGGTGGGCTGGGCGTCGAGTTGTTTCAGCAGGTGGACGTGCCGTTGGTGGTCCGACCGGGCCGCGCGAAGCGTCTGACGGCCGCGAGCACGGTCGGACGTCCGTTCCCAAGTCGCCGCCTAGAACATTTGATTTGCTCTCACAAAATGGTGTTATTTTCTTGCAAAACATTTGATCTTGACTCTTGCATGGTGAAACATTGCTTTAGTTTTTATGAAACATAATGTTTTGCTGTCATGAAACATTTTGTTTGTACGGAGTAAAATGTTTAAATAAATGCAAAATATGATATTTTATTGGTTATTTCATCATGTTTTATTAGTTCTTTTGATATGTTTTATCAGTGCTTCGTTCATGTTTAACAATGTTTTATCATTGTGCGATCATGTTCATTGGTACCTTCTGCATGTTTTAGCAGCACACTTCAAATTTATTATAATCAATGGTGCTACGACATAAGGATGGTGAGCTAGGGTATCATGCAATGATCTGGATACTCTCTACCGATCAGCCAAGTGTGCGTAGGTGTAGTGCGCCCTTTTTGGCTTGCCATAAGCGCATCTTCAACAAACATGATGGCGAGCTAAAACTTGTCCATATCACCATTTACCCTGTACGAAGGAAAGAGAAAGAATGAGAGAATGCAACTCTCTCGTAGTAGTCTGTTTGGAAAACGGGAAAAAGAAATAAATGTTTGGTGCAGAAGCGTACATAACTTTTCCCTCTCTGATTCTTTGTTTTGATTTAGTTTTTGTTGTTTTAATTTTTTGTTATTTTTAAAACTTTGTGGGGTTTACTCAAAAATCTTAAAAGTATTTTTTAATAATTTATTTAGCCTTTCCATATCACTTTTAAAGGTGATCAATATTTTCAACTGTAACCAAAACTAAAACAAAACAAAGAATAAAAAAGGCTGATAGTAGTATTAGGACAAGATATCTATAGATGACATATCATATTCTTATAGTCATCAACTATCTACATTATTGAAGACCCTCGGAATTACGAGTGGTAATTGTTTATACTTAGAGAGCCACTACGACTTAAACGCTTAATCATTTAAACGCTTAATCATTGGACGTTTGTTCCAAATTTAGTTGGTTTATTTCAAACATAGATATACTAGTGGAATATGCACGATGTCCCACCGAAACATTTGATTATGACCGTTGAAACATGATGTTATGTTGATGGAACATGATGAAATTATGTTTAGCCAGTGTTTGAACTTGCTCCCTCCGGTCAAGAAAACATGTCGTTTCCGACACAAGGTGAAAAAATTAAGGGAACAGTGAAAAGACCGTTTTTCCCTTGTTTCTTTTCCATCCCTACCCAACGCATCGCACCAGTAGATGGGGCGGCGCTGCCGGTCCGCGCAGCTCGCCTGCTGCCGCACGCCGCTACTACCGGCCAATCCCACCTCCAAACCGGAGCAACCACCGCACGACGCCGGCCCACGCTGCTACTGCCACCGGCCCACGCCATCGCCGCCGCACGCAGCTGCCACCGGCCCACGCCATCGCCACCGCACGCTGCTGCCGCCGGCCAATCGCCGCTCCTAGTTCCCGACCTCATGAATGGATCACGAGAGGCTCACCAGCGAGTCGCACACAGATCAAAGCCGTCGACCTCCGTCGTCCTCTTCCACGCCCACGCCCAATCTCTCGTCATGGTCCTCCGCATTCCAGTCCATTGCGACCACGGCCACCGCCGCCAACGGCTCGGCGGAGTCCTCGTTGTCCGCCACCTTCTTCTTGCGGCCAGACGCTGCTGCTATGACCGCGACAGAGTTGACGTCGTCCGCCGCCTTCTCCCTACAACTAGGCGCCGCTGCCACTGTGCAAGAGTTCTCTTCTTCATCCTCCTGTACAAGGTCTTCTCTCATTGCACATTTCTTTCTCATTTCACGCACTACAAGAGTAATCGATTGTTTAGAGTTGAAGGATCAACTCTGAAAACAAGATAGGATCATAGGACATCATCGGTTTAAAATTTTGAGCATGATGTTTCTTATTTGGCTTGGCAGAAAACAAGATAGGATCATAGGACACTCTCTGATTTGGTTTCTTATTTTGAGCATGATGTTGTGTTTAAAATTTTCTTACTTATTTTGAGAATGATCCTGTTCAGATTTAAATGGTATTCTTTCTCATCCTCTACAGTAACTTTGTCATTGTATTGTTCGTTGTGCTATACAAGCATATTGTTCAATTTTTAATTCTTTATTGAGTTCTTGATTATGTTTGCAATTCTAAGCTCATGTGTTTATAATTCAGGAGAGGGACAAGAGAAGTCACCATTGATGCCAATTTTGAGATCTCCAGGGCCAAGAGGAAGTCACCGTTGATGCCAATTTTAGATCTCCAATCAGAGGCTATTGCTTTCACCGATGATGTATGGCTATGGAGAAACCGGGTGAGGTCCCTTCCATGACATGTAGGATCTCCAATGAGCGATCTGTTGTGACATCAAGTTCTAGAGGTCAAAGAGCACCTGCTGATATTGACTTGAATCGCCATCAAATTTGGGATCAAACAACACTACGTGATATTGACTTGAATATGCAACTACCAGAGGAGGTGAATTCCGATGATGGTCTTGGGCAACCAGATGAGGAGCCATCTAATGTCGATGAGGATGAACTTAGGAGGGATGCATCTAATGAGAAAAGAAGAGCCATCTTTGATGCATTGCTAGCAAAAGCTAATAATGGAATGTTGAAACTGCACATGACAAGAGAAATTTCTGCATTATTCTCCATGCATATTCGGACAGTGCAGCGTATTTGGAAAAAGGGTAAAGCTTGTCTTGATCAAGGTATTCCAGTTGATGTGTCAAGTGGAAAATCTAGGTCTGGCCGTAAAAAAATTGAAGTGGATGCATCTGTGCTGCGTGACATTCCGTTGTCAAGTCGAACAACAATAGCTGACGTGTGTACTCACTTAAATGTCAGTAAGGGCAAGCTGCTAGCAATGAAGAAAGAAGGCGCCATAAAACGTGTTTCAAGCACAATGAAGCCCTTACTAACAAAGAAGAATAAGAAGGAGAGGTTGAAGTGGTGCTTATCTATGCTAGACTCAATGAGCACTCTGGATAACCCAATGTTTAAAGGATTGTTCGATTTCATTTTCATTGATGAGAAATGGTTCAATATTACAAGGAGACAGAGAGATATTACACTGTTCTAGGTGAAGATGTTCCCATAAGGACATGTAAAAACAAAAATTTTATTCCTAAAATCATGATCCTCACTACGCTTGCTAGGCCAAGGTTTGATGCTAGTGGAAACTGCACATTTGATGGAAAAATTGGATGCTTTCCACTTGTGAAATATGAACCAACAAAGATATCTAGTATCAACCGGCCTGCAGGCACATTAGAGATGAAGCCAATTGAATCTATCAAAAAGGATACCATTCGAGCTTTCCTCATTGAAAAGATCTTGCCTGAAATTCGAGCTAAATGGCCACGTGAAGATGTTGACAAGCCCATATATATACAACAAGATAATGCAAGACCACATATTACACCAAGTGATAGATTATTTTGTGATGCTGCTGCACAAGATGGCTTTGATATTCAACTCATATGTCAGCCTGCAAGTTCTCCTGATCTTAGCATCTTAGATCTAGTATTTTTTAATTCAATTCAATCAATCCAGTACAAAACTACATCAAAGACAGCAACCGAACTTGTAGCAGCTGTTGACAGGGTAAGGTGGATGTTAAATCAAATTTTCATGACACTTTTAGCAGCATTTTAACATTTCAGATGAACTGACATTTTACTCCTTATTAGGCTTTTGAGGATTACTCAGTATGTAAGTTAAATCGAATTTTCTTGACACTTCATTTAGATATGAAGGAAATCATGAAAACCGGAGGTGGCAACAGATATGATATACCACATATAAAGAAAGAGATGCTAGAAAGACAAGGAACTCTTCCTCTGCAGCTGAGTTGCGATGCCCAGTTGATTCATGAGACTAGGATGCATATTAGTGAATAGTACATGTGTTGATTGATATAGATTGGTGTCTGGATGGTTCATATGTGATGATGCAATAGATTTTAGTACATTCCAGATAGAAAAAATTACAATGTAGAAAGCAGAGCAATATGGAAGTGGATATTCTTGTAAACGCAATGAGATTTTAGTGCTGATGTATGAGATTTGTGCTCATGTATTTTTTTAACTGAATGTAATGCCCCATGGATTCAGATTTTGCTTGAGCCTCAAGCCAAATCTAAATGGCTTCAGATTCTCTACTTGATCTATGTGAATATTGTCAGGTTTTAGATTTTGCTACTGGTCACCGCAGATTTTGCTGCTACTTATCGATACAAGCAAAAAATTGAAGCAGTGTTTAGTACTCCTCTTGTGATGCATTTTCATAGAATTATATCACAGAATTAGCAATAAAAGTTTGTAACCATGGTACAATCAGAAATGAAGCTTGCCAATATTGCATCACTAATTCAATGGTTCACATTACAATCTGATACAATCAGAAATGGAGTAGCATTCAGAGACTTGATCAACTCTACTGCTAAAAGAAGGAACATTATCTTCTTCATCAGCAACCAGTGCTGCTAGCCAAGACCATACATCTGCTGCCTAACATTTACAAAAGGAAAAGAGCAGCAAGCATCCTGAAGATCCTCCATTCTTTTTACTCCATCATCCAGCTTCTCATCTTCCTGTTCATCATCGTCAGAGTCCTAGTGATCCTCGTCCTCTTTCCCTGGCTGATCCACCTCCTGATCCTCTTCGTTGACAGCAACCTTGTTCTCTTGCATCAAGGTCAAGAGCAGAAGTCAACCTGTTAGCGAACAACCTGTTAACTAGAAGAATATATGGCTATTTTAACATACAAGGATTCTACTCATTTGAAAGAATTTCTCTGAATGGTTTGATATGTCTATTTGAGTACAAGGTTTCTGTTTTATGGCTAAAGCTAAATACTCCTACATTCTGTGATATCATGCTCATTTGCAAAAAAATTCTCTGAATGGCTTGATCTAGTTGGCTTGCTCTTGTATCAGCTCTCGTGTGAAACTTAAAAGAATTTTTAGTCTTTCGGACATGTAACAATACATTAAAAAAACAAAACTATAAACGCATCACTTAATTACATAGATAATGCTTTTAAATTCAATACATGAGCAATCTGAAGAAACAATTTCAGAGCATCCTAGAGCAACAATTTTAGAACACGTGTGCTTTAGACCTGAACATCTCAATTTTAGAACTGAATTCATATCTCTATTTAGATTAACACATCTGTTCACTCTAAAGAAGACTGAACTACTGATGCCTGCTGCTTCTTCCTGAGCAGATACATAAACCTGCAAAGAAACGAGAAAAAAATCATGCCTAATGATGAGGGCGAAATTTTATGGCTAATGATTAGAGCAAACTTTCATGTCCAATGATAAGAGCAAAATTTTATGGCCAATCATCTTAGCATTGCAAGAATCCAGAAAGAATACGCGATGGCATGATGGTGTGAAGGGCCTTCTTGCTCACTGGGATAGTGATGGTGATGAAGCAGGTGCCGTTGAAGAAGCAGTTGCAGGTGTTCCTCCCCCTGGTCTGGCAGTAGGCGTTCATTGCCACTGATGCGCGCGACAGCAAGCTGTCGTCGTCGTCGTCGCCGGTGCCGGCGCAACCACCGGAGGCCCGGATGGTGGCGCAGTCGCTCTTGGAGTATGCGAACTCGAGGTTGGCCCTCGACGCCGCCTCGCCGGCCGACCCCATGCTGCAGCGCACCCGTCCCGCCGCTCCACCTGCGCCGTCGTCCACCTGCGTCGCTGCTCGCCGGATCGATCCACTCGACAGAAGGGCAAAAGCGGAACAAAAAATCAGAGCAAAGTACGGACGACTTGTTTTATTGAACTTTTTAATTAGACTACCGACGACATGTTTTTTTGACCAGAGGGAGTATGTCAAAAGAATCGATGAAACATGGCCAAAAAAAACTGATGGAACATGATGAAACATGATTGGTCAACGTTGAAATTAGCATGTCAAAAAAACTACTATAACATATTGAAGAACTAAAGGAACATATCAAAAGCCGATAAAAACATCATGTTCCACGGTAATTCATCCACCTCGTACAAAGCATGTTGTTTCACGAGACGAGAACAAAAACCATGTTATTTCAATAGACAAACCTGAATTTTTCATACCTATCGTGCGATGCATCAAAGTTGAGGCCTCGTTATACTCACCGCATCAAGCCGGCTCGTAGGATGAGTTCGTTGTGGGAGGATCTAAATATACAATAGGGAGTTTAATCTCCCCCTCACTGCCACGTGGGGGTTGGGGGTGCATGCACGAGCGCGAGGACACGCCACGCGTGTGACCGTGTGGATGGTTTTTTATTCTATTTTACTTTTGCTGTCATGCAACGTGTACCTAACTTGGGTCCTCTCTATTTTAGTTTCATTTTTTTAGTTGAAAAACTTGATTTTAAAAATAAGTAACAAAACAAGTTATTACTACCTCCGGTCATAAAAACAAATCTCCATTGACTTTTGAAAATATCTGTGACCATTCGTCTTATTTAAAAAACTATGTAAGTTATCATTTATTTTGTTGTTATTTGTTTTATCATTAAAGATAATTTAAGCATCGGACCATCCATTAATTATTTACGTATAAAAAAAAATTCGCATAGCTTTGAGCAAGGCGGGCACTTTGGCCTGTTGGCTAGCGGAGCTAGCGCTAAGCCAAGCGCCCACGTTGTTATTTGTTTTATCATTAAAGATAATTTAAATATTAGACCGTCCATTAATTCTTTACGTATAAAAAAAATTTCGCACGGCTTTGAGCAAGGCGGGCGCTTTGGCCTGTTGGCTAGCTGAGCTAGCGCACCGAAGCGCCCATGTTCAATCCTTATACTGCGTTTTGCCATTTTTTTCGGGCATGTCCTCGGCCTCGTACCAAGATTTTTTCCTGGCCTCGGCACTAGGGTTTACAAATCATGAGAAGCTCCAAACTGTAATCTTGACGGAGGCGGTTAACATGAGTTAGCCAGTTTTCGACGATTTTACCCTAAATGCAAAATTAGGGTTAGCCGGTTTTGCTCGCGGTTAGCCATAGTTTTTGGCGGTTAACAGGTGGTTTTTCGTGGTTAGCCGCGGTTTCTGAAGAAAAAATTATCAAAATAGGTGAAAATCGAAGAAAACCGGTAAAATTCTTTAAAATATACATTAGAAATTTGATTTTTTAAATTTTGCTTAAGCCAAAATGCTTAGTGTGAATAATAGTATTTTTAGAAATTTTATGTATATTTTACATTCAAAATTTATTTAAACGAATTTTGCCCAAACCCCTAAACCCAAACCACCAATTTACCTAACCGTGCCCCCGCGGAGGCGCGGTTAGCCGTGGTTACCCGGTGGTTTTGTGAACCGTGCTCGGCACGCCATAGGCGCGTGAGCATGGCTAGTACACTACAAAGGAGAATGCATGAGAGAGGAGAGAGAGGTCTGCATTTCCATCTTGTGCAGCAGAAAGAAACGCAAATGGAGAATGTTAATGCTGTAAATTGGTTGTCACACACACACGCAAACACAATCACAATAGACAGGAGACAGATCTAGAGAGACAAAGCCAGGCACAATGATCTTTATTGATCTCTCTCTTGTGTACAAGGTGTTCATATATATAGCCTAGCCTAAATTCGGTTTAGCCCATAATACCCCTAGGGTTTGATGTGGGCTTCCGGCCTATAAACCCCCTAGGGTTATAACACTCCCCCTTGGGCTAAACCACGATATGCCAATGCCTCATCAAAAACTCCATCCAAAAAACCAGTGGAAAAAAAGGATTGAAGAAAAGAGTACAATGCACACGCATACTGTATTGCAATATTGCCTCGTTAAAAACCTTGCTATGAGAAAACCCAATGGGAAAAACTCATATAAGGAAAAAAAGAGTACAATATATAACCTTCAAGGTCTGATCTTCAAAATCAATACGATCTACTAGACCTCTTCGTTATAAATCTTCTAGATCTATTTTGTGGTGTGGTAAAATATTTTAATTGATCGTTATGTCAACCTACTGGGTTAGACAAAGTAAAATCTTTAGGATTTCATATAAACCGAATCAATATTTAGCTCATGCTCCCTCTCAGTACGACATCTCAGATGCCTTCCGACATTTGATGTCTTCTGAACATTCATCACACAATGCTTTGGGAAAGTGCGAATAAAATAATTTGGGAACAGTATAGCTTAATCATCAAGTACCACTATCCACTTCTGCAATACAAGCAACACTATCCTAATGGATAAACACGGGGTATGGATGGTACTCGTGCCACATAACTCCTAGATGTAGTCACCATCCTTTTCAGCCAAACACACACATGAGGCTTCATATAAAGCATTAATCTCAAACACAATGTGAGATTTAACAATATGCAGATTACACATGAATCCCGCATCCATATAACCTAACATGGTCCTCAGTTAACAGGCAACCCGAGGCTCTGCATCTCAAGCAGGTCCCAAAAGACAATTTAGTGCCGGTCCAAACTTCTCGTTGCTGCCGCGCTAAGTGCTAACAGAGGCAAGAAACTTCTGGTCCTAAAACCTCATATTGTCTTAGGTTTAAACAAGTATGTTCCACTTCAGAGGATCACACTAACATGTGGGTAAAATTAATTGCAATATCATATATCTACTAGATACAACCAATCAGACATACTGGGTCTAAATATTACAATTATTTTTAAGTGGCTCAACACAATCAATTAGCCTATTCAGCAGGTCTTACACATATGGTTGTACCACTAGGGGATCAATCAATTTACCTTTATCATCAATGTACATTATACCTTCAGGGTACAAACTTATACCTTCAGGGTAATAAAGAACACCACCACTCTCCCAACTACTGGCAGGAGACGCACAAAACTAGTGCTCATGCGGCAAACTTCCAGTATCGGATATCAATGGGTCATCGTCCACTATCGGGACCATTGGTGTAAAACAAATATCGACTGATAATTAATCTTCCTTCAAGCAAGTGTTTATATTTCTTCAAGAAACTCATTTTTCTTTAGGAAATAATCCTTACTTCTGGAAGATATTATCAGGTATGGGATTTATTAATGTCGCAATTTTGCCATCTTGTATCACAAGGAATAATGAGTCCTACTGGGATCTCAAATAAGGATTTTCACAATCCAACAACTGCATATTTATTTATATCATCTGCCAAAGTTACTATTTAGCGAAACTTTTTATTACACATGGGAGAGTACGGGTCACATCAGGGACCTTTGAACCAGGGTTTCCACCACCTCATTATTTATAATGACCCAGAGTTAGAGCTACTGGCTCTCAAACTTCGATTAACCTCATGGTTCATCCTCAGTTGCTTGTCATATAACCCGATATAGGCGCTACTGGCGCCATGCCCTAGACAAGTACAGGTCCAAATTCCCCAACTACAGGTCCAAATTCCCTAACTACAGGTGGGAGCTCACAAGTGTATGCTTGGTGGTGATAATATTTAAGAAATATCTTGATTCCACGCGTTACTATTGGGGTTAACAATATATGCAGTGAGCTTAGACTTATATTTTATTTACCACGCGCTTGCTCTGGGCTATCATCCGCCCGCGCTAGGTGGCATGCCCGTTCTACGTTGCCGCACGCCCTACTGGGGCGGCGCACCCGTGCGGGGCCACTTATCATCCAACAAAATGTGGGTTGCAAAGTCTAACTTCTTTACTATTGCCCAATTACTCATACCATATATCTAATTAAACTTCAGGTTTAATATAAATGCGACAATATCAATAATTTCCATGGAAACTTGACCGTTCTGCAGGAACACAATAAATAATATATGTACGCCAAATAACAGTCAACTTCATGTGACAATAACATTGCGGAGGTGTGATTATATTTTAAAAACGCATGGCTTCAGGCATGTTGTGACGATATTTGGGATTATTCTGCTTCAGGCAAACCAATGTGACTTTCAGTCATAATGCAACTGTAAACTAATATGACTGCTGGTCATAATTTGTATGCTCGCGTCAGATCGCTAACGTCCGTCGGAGCCAAATATGCCCCAAATTTATCACAATTTACAATCACCAATCTATCCGTTCGCACTTCTGGTGCATAATCTAATTTGCACTTCTAGTGCATAATCTTGCCTTTGCATACACAAAACCCTATTCTCTCCCCCTATTCACGTCAACCGAAAACTTACGGGTGATAGCATGTGTTACAGGCATCTGCTTAAATCACTTTATAACTATACTGCTACAGGAGTATAATTTTTGTTGTCGTGAAACTAATATATATTTTGTAACTTCAGGTTACACTTTAGGCACCTTAAACAACCGGTTAGTAACGCCTGAAAGTGCATCTAGGCCCTTATGTGATTTTGGTGATTAATGAGCTACAATTATAGAGCTAATATTTCTATTGAAGAATTATGCACAGATGCTATACAGGTTAATTCCATGAGGTACATGTTTATATGTGATTGTGCACCCCTCAAAATGGATGTATTGCAAGAAGGCATCAAGACTAGTATTTATTTGTAAATCTTAATTTATTGAGTCCTAGGGATGCCGTACTATAAAGAGGGATGAAATGGAGAAGCTTATAAAGGTTTCTAAGTGCTCAAAATAGGTATCTCGAAGTTCGTGCAAGTTTTTCACTTAAAATACACACTATACAGAACCTATGCCATCAGAACATCCGACGTGGGTCGGAACATCCGATGGTAATCCAGCCTGCCAGTTTTCAGAGCTATCCAGTAAAGGTTCCATCGGAACTTCCATCGGAACATCCGACGCGGGTCGGAACATCCGACGGAAGATCAGAACATCCGATGCGGAATTAACTGCACAACGGCTAGTTTTCGGGATTCCCTATTTAAAGCCGTCTCTAATACCTTCCAAAGGCACTGTTTACAATCTGTTCACACCTTGATTTGAATCTAATTCTTCCTGTTCATCTCTCTCAAGAACCCTAGCTTTGTCTCTCTCTTGTTCATCTTGTGAGATCTAGATCTAGAGAGATCAAGGCACCCAAGTGCTCCACAAATTAGAGATCAAATTTTGAGCACTTAGCGATTCCTAATTTTTTCATCGCATTTGTTACTCCTGGAGGCTTGAAGGGCTCCTAGACGGCTAGGTGTCGCCGGTGAGTTGCCGATCTTTGTGTGGCGTGCCTCCGGAGTTTGTGAAGGTGTGAATCTACCTCCGCAAGGAAAAGGATTCAACTAGTGATCGCCGTGAGTGCTTTGTGCTTCACTGGTAAGGGGGATTAGGGTCTTGGTGATCCGGGCTTTGTGCCTTCCCTAACGGTGAGTAGGATCTCCCTTCAAAGATCCGAACATCGGTAAACAAAAATCGCTGTGTTTTTGTCTTGGTCTTGATCTGGTGTTTAAACTATTGGTATTGGCCTGTTCGGTATTCTTGAATAGATCTAACCTTGGTTTTGCGAGAAATCGGTTTGTCTGAGTTTTCGACAAATTCAGAACACCGGATCGGAACATCCGACGCCATCGAACATCCGACCTAGGATAAGAACATCCGACGGAGGGTGTCTTGCATCACATCGAACATCCGACGCTGATCGGAACATCCGACCGACTGGTTACTGTTCAAGTGTATTAATTCCGCAATTTCGTTTTATTCGCCTATTCACCCCCCTCTAGGCGGCATAGCAATCCTTTCAACGCCACACTGGAGGAGACCGTAGACTGCTGGTCCAGACCAAGTTAATTCTTTGGGAATAGACATATAGGCAGAAAATTTTTCTCTACTACAAATAAGCAAAATATTTGTCTTCAGGACATATGCTAACTATTCATGTCTGCAGGACATATTTCCACAATACGTGTCATCAGGAGATCTATGCACTTGAGATGGTGTTGAGTAGGAACACTCTTCACCAAGGCAAGTTTAACTATATATCTAGTTTTGGCATACATTAATCTGATTTTATTCCACGCAAGATTGCTTACGACAGGTAAGGCATATGCTTCAGGCAACATGTTCTTTTTAGCATTTACTCAGACAATCAACTCTACCACAGGAGAGATGTTAGAAATAGAACAACTCATACCATTATTATGGCATAAGGAAAATAAGCATCTAATGCGAAACAATCAAGCAAAAGATGTAAACTACTCAGCATGAGCAAAATCCAAACTCTACAGGAGTCATTAAAATTTTCCCATGAATTTCCAAGCGATGTCAGGAGTTGGCAATAATTTAGGGACTGCAGGTTAATAAATTAAACTCCAAACATACGATGCCAGGAAAACAAGCCATAAAGAACACAATGGTGCCCACAAAATTTCTAACATTTTCATGAATTTCTGCTAATTATTTCTGGTCTACTAGCCATATTATAATTATAACAATGCAGAAAAACAAAAACAACTCTCTGCTAGAAAATAAATCAATTAATATGCAGCTTCCAAAGGTGGGCTAGGTGTAAGATTTTGCATAATATGAAAGCTCAAATACTAGAATCCAAATCTGAAAGAGAGAATTTCGGTGGTTACCTGGAATTGTAAGTACCATAAGGATAATATGCAACGAGAACCACTCGTGTAAATATTGTGTCCTTCGGGGACCGAAACACAGTTTCCAGGCATCATCTTTGGATGGATCACCGAGTCCATCCAAAATAGTACTGGCAAAGGCAGCGACACCTACAGAGCGGCAGAGCCGAACCCGACAGTGGCGTGACTGCGCCTACAGGACTGAAAGGAACTTTACGGCCTAGAGGGGGTGAATAGGCAATTTTTTTAAATTTATTTGGGTTATACTTGATTAAGCAACAATGTTAAGAGTTACCCAAAGCTATAATCTAGTGTCCTATAAAGCGGAAGCAAATTAAACGGCACACACTAGCAATCTATTCCATCTCAACAAAACAATCAAGCAATTTAAGCGAGAAGTGAATGCGGAAGTAAATGAGACAAGAGTAGGTGACACGGTATTTGTTTCACCGAAGTTCGGAGTCACCACTCCTACTCTCCGTTGAGGCTAGCCCTTGCGCACAAGGACCGACTCCCTCTTGAGCCACACGCCTCGCTTACTCCCCGGTAGTCGTTCCGCCACTCCGGCGAGGTGGACTCCGTCACCTTCACACCGACTCGAGAGTAGCCACACGCCAAGGCCTACTCCCAAGCCCACACCTCCAAGAAGAACACCGTCTTCAAGAGTAATAAGCCCGAAACGCCTCGATCATGCCAAATCGAAGGACTTCCATGAAGCTCGGCTTGGGGGAAGGTAGGTGGTGGATGAATTGGTGGAGGAATGGCTCTAGAACACCCCTAAGATGAGTAGGCGATGGCTATAGGAGAAGTGGAGAAACAAACCTCAATAATGGCTGCCTACCCAGGTCAATAAATACCCCCAGAGAGGAACTAGTCATTGGAGCTCAGGAAGACTCCAAAAACTAGCCATTACAGTACCGTCGGACCCGGTCCGATGGCTGCAACCAGGCCTCAAACTCGGCTAACACACACACTGTCGAACCCGGTCCGACGGAGCTTTAGCGCTGGAGCACAGGCACTGTCGGACTCGGTCTGGCCGGTTCGGACCCGGTCCGACGGCACCGGACTCGGTCCGACCAGAGACAGAAAGCTGAAACTAGGGTTTGGGCTAGGAGACCCAGTTCGGTGGCGACCGGACCTGGTCCGATGAACACAGAAAAGACCCGGTTCAGGGGAATTTCAATGCATTGAGATCTCTAAATATCTTGTGGATGGCTTGAGGGCTAGGGCAGGGAGAGACTTGGCATGATCGAAACGAGCAGACCCCTCTTGAAGCATGGGCAACAAAAGTAAAACCTAGCTACTCCTAAACCTACGACCTCTACACTCGCTCGGTCATGCTTAGATTATCTTGAAGCAGCTCAAATGATCGCCGAGGCCTCGCTAGGGTTCCATGAAACGTCCAAGAACTCCCTAGCGCAAATGAATACGTCATCAATGCCACTAAAAGAATTAGGGCTCAATGATGCTTACAATCTCCCCCTTTGTGGCACTTGATAACAACCCAATTGAGATCTTATATTTTGAGCTGCAAAAGGGTTAGTGCAAAAGTGCAGAAACAAGAGATACAAAGCACAAAGATGAACAGGGAAGTACAATTACAAATTTAAGAACCACAACTCGACAAAGTAGCGTGTATAACAGAAAGAAAACTCCCCCTAAGTTCATGCATAGCAGAAGATACAAGCCAACACAAATAGTTCAACAAGCCAACAAGTTCAACAACCCCAAATAAAGTAAACTAACACACTAAGCCAAACTAAGAGCTCTAATCTTATTCTTCTCCCCCTTTGTGAACAAGTGACACATAGGGAAAAGCTCTCTAATCTTCACGCTCGCCGCCATGACCACTATGCCCACCCAGACTGCTAGAAGGAGATGAGCGTGCCCTCTTGGACTTCGACCTAGCGGAGCGAGATGGAGAACCACCGACAGGAGGAGGAGCTGAAGCCGAGGCTGGAGCAAAACCTAGCTGAGGAACTTGCTAAGACTCCCTCAAATACTCTTGATAGACTTGCTGAGCATCAGTATACCAATTATAAGGGTTTGTCCCTGGAGTATAGGGCATAAAGTGAGTGCCCATATGCATCATCGCCGATTTCATCACTCCAAGCTCTTCCTGTAAATTAGTTTGCTGACCAACCATAGTGTCCAGCTGTTGTCGAGTGGCAGCTATCTCCGCTGTGATCTCAGTTCTGAATGAAGTCATATCCGCTCTCATTTCCCTCTGATAGTTGCTTTGATCTGCTCGAAGGGCTTGTACCTCATGTAACAAGGGACTCAAATCAAACCATGGCGGAGGAGCTGCGGTGTAGCCATATCCTCCCATGTGGGCACCTGAAGCAGCAGGAGCATCGCCCATAGGGACATCTGTAGTAGCAGGAGCAGGCGGAGGTGCATAGGTAGGGGCCAGTGCTGGAGGGGAATCCGGAGGAACAGGCCCACCATCCTTTGGCATGCTTACAAGAGCGGACAAGAACTGCTTCATCTGGTGTTTTCTAATCTTCTTATCTCACTGACGAACTTCTTCCTCGGGCACTCTGCCAGTCTTAGAAAGCAGAAGTCCAATGTAAGGTCCAAGTGGCAGAGACCTGTCAACCTCCCTGTAAATAGCATCATCAAATTCTCCAAACAAAGTGGCGCCAATGTTGATTAAACTGCCCCGAAAAAGATATAACATAAACCAGCTGATAATAGGGAGAACCTGATCTCTGTTTCCCCCTCGCACAAATAGTGTGCGCCTCAGTATAACATTCATCAAGGCTGGCTCTGCCCTCAATTGATTTGATTTCTCAATGCTGTAGTCATCTGCCTCTGGGTCCAGATACATAAAACGAATATCCTCCTCTGGTGAATACCGAGCAGACCACATGCCAGTGTCAAAAGCTAAGCCGTGCAGATCAACTCCATTGTCAGGAGTCCCAAGAGCGTAGTTCATCTCAGCAAACGATAGAGCGTGAACCCTGCAGTCTATGGAATGATAATGACTGAACTCTGACTGATCATTTGCAGGCAATACAGTAGCAAAGAACTCACAATGCCTCTCCTGCCCCCATGTCAGCTGAGTATTGGATAAAAGATCGGCCAGACCAGGAGTGGTATTGAAAAAGTTGTAAATGCTGGGCCCCATGAATGCGGTGATCTCATGCCAATCGATATAATGTGGGTCCCGTGAGCTCTTCTGCGGTCTGGAGAAACACAAAAAGAGCTGCTTCTGGAACTTGGTATGAAACCGAAAATCATTTGTGTCCTCTCTATTTTCAGGGAACCATCGATCACGTTGAACGGCCCTCTTTCTTCTCAATACTTCCATGCTTAGAAGAAGCACATTGTCATGTACTGGCTCATCCTCAGGAACCAAAGTCTCGGATGTAGTGCTGTCCTCCTGTTCAGCCTCATCGACATAATCCTCATCACTGTCATCGTCGATGGTCACAAACGACTCCCCCGCAAGACGCTGAGTCCAATCCACGCCATCACGCTGTCGCTGTCGCTGCTGCTGGATGCCCCTCCTAGTGCGAGGAGGTGCAAAATGGCCCACAGACGCAGTGTCGTCTCGATCACCTCTGCCGCCCTGACTGCCACTGCCCCCAGTACCCATTGCTCTTGCAATCAACTTGCCCAATTTTCTGAGACACCGAGACATCGTGCCGCTCCGGTGAACTCAAATTCCCAAGTTCTCCAACCGCTCCACAAGGCCTAATACACGAGCGTGGGAAAACACGATTCAAAACCTAGCACTAAGAAGCGGTAAGGGAAGACGAGAATCGAGACCTTACAAGACGGCTTACCGAACCTAGACAGAAGCCAACCCCGCCGTGCGTGCAGATGAGTCCCCAAGGCCTCTTCCGGTAGGGAAGAGGAGAGGAGCTTGAGAGAGAGGCCACGCACATATCGAGCCGCCTCTCGAGGATCCCTGCGGTGGGAATCGAAGAGGAGGGCTAGGGGAGGCCGGAGATGGTGAGGATGGTCACCGGAGTTCGCTGGAGGGGCCGCACCGTCGAAGGGGAGGGGAGGGGAGGCGGCGGCCTGAGTTGAGGGAGAGAAACAAGAGGCAAGAGAGGAGAGAGGGGAAAAATAGAGGGGTACGGTTCAGAAATAGGGCCGCAATCCAGTCATCGGACCGGGTCCGACGCCGTCGGACCGAGTCCGACAGAGCCTCTGCGCGCAGACCTGCGAATAGTTAACTCCGTCGGACTGGGTCCGAAGACCGTCGGACTGGGTCCGACAGAGCCGATGCAGACAAGGACTTAGCCAAAAGCGGACCGGGTCCGATGGCCGTCGGACTGGGTCCGACAGAGAGGCTGATAACTGTCTGGCCAACTAGCTCATCGGACCAGGTCCGGTGGTGGTCGGACTGGGTTCGACAGATCGAAAAATCCGCCAAAACCTAGCCAATCAACACCGGACTTTATCCGAGAGGCCGGACAGGCTCAACCCATATAGAATTTAAAATTTAATGCTTTTGAAGGGATTTTTCTCCTATTTTGCTCAAGAACCAAGAAAATTCAAATTTTTGGAGCAATTTTGAAAGACTTAATTTTGAAGGGATGAGATATATATAAGGTAAATTCTAAACAACATCCACATTCAAACCCAAATTTTGATCTTGTGATCAAGAAAATGTATGGACCCAAAATATGTCTTGATAAAGCAATTGACATGTCAATTCAAGCATATGGTCCATTTTAGAGTTTAAGCACACATTTTTATATATATATATATTAAAGCATTTTCAAGATCTTTGATACAAGTAAGAAGTTTTTTTTTATCAAAAGTTTTATTCAAATGAAGCATTTCTCAAAGGGATAAGTTTTCGAATTTTGAGAATTTTAAAATGGTAAGAGGACATGAGATATACTATGAGGCTGAAATTTGTTTTGGTCTAAAATATAGGGTAAAATGTGCTAACTCAAAACAAATTGATTTCTTCGCAATAAAGGAGAGTTGTGAAATTATGAGATAACCTCAAACTCCCCCTAAATGTGACACGGGTTAAAGAGTAATCGAAAGAATTTAAATAAGACCCAAAAACCCAATTGAGAAACAATCAACGCGCGTTGGAACTATCTAGTATGTTTAGTTCATTTCTTAATTTGTAAAGCCATGCCTCATCCAAGGGTTTGGTAAAGATATTCGCTAATTGATCCTCCGTTCTCACGTACGCAAGCACAACGTCACCCTTGGAAAGATGATTACGAATGAAGTGATGACGGACACCGATGTGTTTGGTACGGGAATGTTGAACCGGATTATTGGCAATTTTTACCGCACTTTGATTATCACAAAGAAAAGGCACTTTTCAAATTTTAGTCCAAAGTCTCTAAGCATCCGTGTCATGTACAAAAGTTGAGCACAACAACTCCCCGTCGCTACATATTCCGCTTTCGTGGTAGATAGCGCCATGGAGTTTTGCTTCTCGAAGCCCATGACACGAGTGAGCGTCCTAGTAAGTGACAACCCCCGAGGTGCTTTTGCGATCAATTTTACAACCGGCGTAGTCCGAGTCGGAATAACCAAGAAGCTAAACACGCGCTCCCTTGGGGTACCAAAGTCCTAGGCCAGGAGTAAATTTTAAATATCTCCAAATGCGTGTTACGGCAACTAGATGCACTTCATTAGGGGAAGCTTGAAAACGAGCACACATGCACACACTAAACATTATATCGGGTCGAGAAGCGGTAAGATAGAGAAGCGAACCGATCATGGAGCGATATATCTTTTGGTCCACGGGCTTTCCTCCTTCATTCAAATCTAGATGCCCATTTGTGGCCATAGGTGTCTTGATCGGTTTGCAATCCATCATCCAGAAGCGCTTGAGGAGATCCTTAGTATATTTTTCTTAGCACACAAAGGTCCCCTCTTCGAGTTGTTTAATTTGAAATCCAAGAAAAAATGTAAGCTCTCCAATCATCGACATCTCGAATTCCTTGGACATCATATTTCCAAAATCCTTGCAAAGAGCTTGATTAGTACATCCAAATATAATATCATCCACATAGATTTGACAAATAAATAAATCATTGTCAATCGTTTTTAAGAACAAAGTGGAATCAATCGCACCCGTTTTGAATCCATTTTGTAGGAGGAAGTCCCTAAGGCGCTCATACCATGCTCTAGGAGCTTACTTGAGACCGTATAGCGCCTTAGTGAGCTTATAGACATGGTTAGGGTATTCAAGGTTTTCAAAACCGGGAGGTTGCTCAACAAACACAAGTTCATTAAGAAAACCATTTAGAAAGGCACTTTTAACATCCATTTGATAAAGAACAATGTTGTAAAGAGATACGAATGCTAAGAGTAACCGTATAGCTTCGAGTCGAGCAACCGACGCATATGTTTCTCCATAATCAAGACATTCAACTTGAGTGAATCATTGTGCCACTAATCTTGCCTTGTTGCGAACCACTTCACCGTTTTCATCTTGCTTGTTGCGGAAGACCCATTTGGTGTCAATCACGTTGTAATCCCTTGGTCTCTCCACAAGCTCCCAAACTTCATTGCGGGTGAAGTTGTTCAATTCTTCGTGCATGGTAAGTATCCAATCCACATCCGTCAACGCCTCATCAATATTCCTAAGCTCAACAATTGAAACAAACGCGTGATGCTCACAATAACTTGCAATATGTGAGCGAGTTCTTACGTTTTGATTGAGATTGCCGATGACTTGATCGATAGGATGATCCTTGTTAATAGAGCGATGTTGTTGGACGGATATTTTTGATCATCGTCTTCTTCTTAAGCTTGATCAATATGATCGATGTGAGTATCGTCCAATTCTCCGTCTTTTGTCGTTGGAGAGGTGCGTTGAGTTTGTGATGGAGGATCGATGGAGATGGAGGGTTCGTCTTCGTTTTCATCCTTAAGCTCCGGTGAGGGTCGAACTTCACCCACCTCCATCAAATCCATGACATCGCGAAGTGGCTCATCTTCTACATTGCTCAAAACATCTCGCTCATCTTGTGAGCCTTTAGATTCATCAAATTTCACAACATATACCTCTTCAACACGACCGGAGGAAGAATTATAAACACGAAAGGCTTTAGAATAAGAAGAGTAAGCTAGCATTATACCAGTGTCACACCTCTTTTGGAACTTACCCAAATAAGTCCTCTTCCTATAAATGTATACCTTGCACCCGAAAACTCGGAAATATGAAATGTTGAGTCTTCGTCCCACTAGTAGTTCATATGAGGTCTTGTGAAGGAGCCGATGGAGGTAGAGGCGGTTGATTAAACTAAACTAGCAATCTATTCCATCTCAACAAAACAATCAAGCAATTTAAGCGAGAAGTGAATGCGGAAGTAAATGAGACAAGAGTAGGTGACACGGTATTTGTTTCACCGAAGTTCGGAGTCACCACTCCTACTCTCCGTTGAGGCTAGCCCTTGCGCACAAGGACCGGCTCCCTCTTGAGCCACAAGCCTCGCTTACTCCCCGGCAGTCGTTCCGCCACTCCGGCGAGGTGGACTCCGTCACCTTCACACAGACTCAAGAGTAGCCACACGCCAAGGCCTACTCCCAAGCCCACACCTCCAAGAAGAACACCGTCTTCAAGAGTAATAAGCCTGAAACGCCTCGATCATGCCAAATCAAAGGACTTCCATGAAGCTCGGTTTGGGGGAAGGTAGGTGGTGGATGAATTGGTGGAGGAATGGCTATAGAACACCCCTAAGATGAGTAGGTGATGGCTATAGGTGAAGTGGAGCAACAAACCTCAATATTAGCTGCCTATCCAGGTCAATAAATACCCCCAGAGAGGAACGAGTCGTTGGAGCTCGGGAAGACTCCAAAAACTAGCCGTTACAGTACCGTCGGACCCGGTCCGATGGCTGCAACTAGGCCTCAAACTCAGCTGACACACACACTGTCGGACCCGTTCCGACGGTGGTCGGATCCGGTCCGACGGAGCTTTAGCGCTGGAGCACAGGCACTATCGGACTCGGTCTAGCGGGTTTGGACCCGGTTCGACGGCACCGGACTCGGTCCGACCAGAGACAGAAAGCTGAAACTAGGGTTTGGGCTAGGAGACCCAGTCCGGTGGCGACCGGACCGGTCCGATGAACACAGAAAGGACCCGGTTCAGGGGAATTTCAATGGATTGAGATCTCTAAATATTTTGTGTATGGCTTGAGGGCTAGGGCAAGGAGAGACTTGACACGATCAAAACGAGTAGACCCCTCTTGAAGCATGGGTGATAAAAGTAAAATCTAGCTACTCCTAAACCTACACATGAACTCTACACTCGCCCGATCATGCTTAGATTATCTTGAAGCAGCTCAAATGATCGCCAAGACCTCGCTAGGGTTCCATGAAACGTCCAAGAACTCCCTAGCGCAAATGAATATGTCATCAATGCCACTAAAAGAATTAGGGCTCAATGATGCTCACAGGGATGACGACACCAAGGTAGGTATCACGACACGGGGTAATGGCGGAGTCATGCGGCACGGGGCCGGTAGTGGCACAGCCACGCTACAGGCGCGACTATCATGGCGACGCAGGGCGCAAAGGACGACGGCGACCTAGCCTTCGGGGCGCGACCGTGGTCTGGGCCACAACGACAGTGGGAGCGACGCACTACAGGCGCAGCGGCGACTGTAGGTGCGGCATGACAACGGTGTGAAACAAGGCAACATCGCGCGGAGCGGCGCGAGTGGCCTGGCCGCCGACGGGGCGATGGCCCGCAGACAACAAGCGTCTGAGGAGGAGCGGCAGAGACCAGACGGCGGCGTGGCGCGGGGCACGGACGCGAGAAAGCGGCAACCCGCAACCACAATGACGAACGGACAATTTTTCGAGGCTATGGCCCACGACGCAATGGCACACGGCGAGGTGGTCGGCCTGTGTGGCGCATGAGCATGGGGCCAATGCGGTGCCGTCGGGCACGGCCAGCGTCTGGCATGGACATGGCCGCAAGACACAATGACCGGTAATAATTCACCAATTTACAATATTAAATAAGACTACGGGTCTAAACAGGGTAAATTGCATAAAGGCGAATAAATAATTCACAATTAATTTTTAAATTAAAAGGCTACAGGCTTTTAAACAAGATACATCAAATAAAGTGAATTAATACCTTAATTAATTAGGGCAAAGGATTATAAATATTAAATCAACAGGATTTAATTTAATTCGTAAAAAGAAGAAGCGAAATCTGCGGGATGTCTAGAAAATTGGCCCAAAAAGGGCACAGTTTGCCCTTTTTCATTTATTCTATTTTCCTTCACCATTTTCTATTTTCGGCCCATGTTGGACCGACCCAACCGGCCTGCCTTTTTCTTTTTTCTTCCCAACCGCCCCATATTTCCTGGACCGAATTGGGCCCAATTGGCCTACTCGGCCCAACCTCCCAGCCTAGCCCTTTTTCTAGGGTTTCCCACCCTATGGCGGCGGCACGCCACCCCGGCGCTGGCCGCAAGCAGGTGGCACCTGGCGCTAGCTAAAGCGGCGGCCGCTCGACCGGCGCTTGAGGCGAGGCGGCGCGATGCGCGCTGTGATCTTCTGGCGTAAAGCGCGGTGGGCGCCGCAACGCTGACGGCCGGCACGGCGCAGAGCGGGAAGTCTTGTGGCGGCGCAGCACTGGGAGCGGCCGACGGCGGCGTGGCCATGCGCGGTGCGGCGTGGCGTGGCGACCCTTCCAGGCATGGCACGGTGTGGCCTTGGGCGCACGCACACGGAGACGCGTGGCGCGGCGGCGCGTGGTCGGTTAGCGAAGGCGAGTGGCGGCGGCGTAGGCGTATGCGCTGAGGTGGCACGGCGACGGCTCGCAGCCTACAGGGCGGCACAACGCTGTGGAACAGCCGGCTTGCAGTGCCATGTCCTTCGGGGCACAAGACACAAAACCGATCTACTGGATTGAAAACGAAAAACAGTAGATCGAATAATAGATCTGATTTGCGGGTAGCCACGTACCGTCGATCACAAACCTAAGAGCGAGTCGTGCTGATAACATGTTGTAAATCGGTCGTCACACACACGCAAACACAGTCACAATAGACAGGAGACAGATCTAGAGAGACAAAGTTAGGCACAATGATCTTTATTGATCTCTCTCTTGTGTACAAAGTGTTCATATATATAGCCTAGCCTAAATTCGGTTTCGCCTATAATACCCCTAAGGTTTGATGTGGGCTTCCGGCCCATAAACCCCCTAGGGTTATAACAACGATAATGCTCCTGTTCGGGCGTCCGACGCGGTCAGACGCCCGCACGGCCCAACAGCGCTAGCTAGCTTAGTATGATGTTGCTGCCGCATTTTGTTTTCATCTCAACGCTCAAGCACAGCCACAGCCCCCCCCCTCTCTCTCTCTCTCTCTCTCTCCAAGCAGTGAACGAGAACTCGTCGCTCGTCGGAGATGGGTCGGCTACAGCTTCCCTCTTCTCTCTCCCGTACTCCTCCTCCTCCTCTCTCTCTCTCTCATGACCTTGATGTCGAGCTCGACGACCCCTGATGTGGAGCTAGCCATGGAGGCGTTGACTTCACCTGAAATTGAGGTCAGAGCGGCCTTCTCCTCCTCTTCTCTCTCTCTCTCTCTCTCTCTCTCTCTCTCTCTCCCGGGTGTTCCCTTCATCCCTTGGCACCTCATCCTCATCCTCCTCTCTCCCTCCTCCCTGATTTCCTCTCTCTCTCTCACTCTACTGCTCTTATGATGAGGGCTTGATGGATTTTGGCGAATAAGATGACCAGATTTCAGAAGAAGCTACCGGATTTAGGAAGGAGATGGCCGAATTTGGGGGAGGAAGATGAATCCCCAATTTTTGCCATGGAACATTTGCAAGGTGAGTACTGCAACAATCCAACCGTTCTTGTGCAACAACTGGTTCAACTTATGGAACAATCAAATCATTCTAATGGGACTTTTTTGTATTTGTTGTTGTTTGGCTTTGCGAATTGTTTCAACAAGCAAGGGCAGTTTTTGCGGCATCCACTGTTCGTTGTTCTAGTATATGATTTTGGCATTGTTGCACTAGGCTACAAGAATTGTTCCATCACGCAAGGGTGATTGTTTTCATTAAGCATTTCGCATTGTTTCAGTATGCAATTTTCATTGTTTCAGTATGCAAGGTGAGTACTGCAACAATCCAACCGTTCTTGTGCAACAACTGGTTCAACTTATGGAACAATCAAATCATTCTAATGGGACTTTTTTGTATTTGTTGTTGTTTGGCTTTGCGAATTGTTTCAACAAGTAAGGGCAGTTTTTGCGGCATCCACTGTTCGTTGTTCTAGTATATGATTTTGGCATTGTTGCACTAGGCTACAAGAATTGTTCCATCACGCAAGGGTGATTATTTCATTAAGCATTTCGCATTGTTTCAATACGCCCGCACAGCCCGACGGCCCAACGCAGCGGGGTTTCTTCTTCCCTCTTTCTCATTTTCTCCATGTCTCGCTCACAGCTATTCTCAGTCACACATACTTCTTATCCTCTCTCTCTCTCTCTCTCTGCGCGCTGAAGCTAGCTCGCCGGTTACCCCTCGCCACCTCCTCCTCTTCCTCCTCATGTTCCTCTCTCTCTCTCTCTCTATCTATCCCTCCCTCTATCTCTCTCTTACTCTCGCTGTACGCAGAAATGGAGGAGCTCATGTTGGAGCTCCTCTCTCTCTCTGTGCGTGGAGGATTTGATGATGGAGCTCCTCCTTCTCCTCATCTCTCTCTCCCCTCTCTCTCTACCCCTCCCTCCCTCTCCAATCTTTATACCTCTTCTCTTCTCTCTCTCAGATCTATCATGAAAGTGATGGTTCATGGAGAAAAGTGTACAAATGGTGGCTCATAAGGAAGATGTACAGTAGCAGGGAGATTGAAGTGGTTCCCTTTTTGTTCCTAGTAAGATTTTTTTTGCGTTTTGTTGATGTTTTTGTTTCTGAAATTGTTTCAATGAGTGTGAGTAGTTGTTGCAGCACCCTTTTGTTCGGTGTTCTAGTAAGATTTGGAATTGTTTCAATAGGAAAGGACAGTTGTTGCAGCGTTGTTCTGGCAATATTTTGACATTGTTGCACTAGGCTGCAAGAATTGTTCCATCATGCAAGGATGACTGTTTCATTAGGCAATTATAATTGTTTCAGTTGGCATTTGTTTCATTAGACATTTCTCATTGTTTCAGTTGGTAATTTTCATTGTTTCACTAGGTCGATTTCATTATTCAGTGCCAAGTTCATTGTTTCGATAGTCATTTTTTATTGTTTCGATAGTCATTTTTTATTGTTTCAGTAGGCATTTCTCATTGTTTCAGTAGGTCGAGTTCATTGTTTCAGTGTGCCAAGTTCATTGTTTCGATAGTCATTTTCTATTGTTTCAGTAGGCATTTCTCATTGTTTCACTAGGTCGAGTTTATTGTTTCAGTGCATTGTTTTGATAGTTATTTTCTCATTGTTTCGATAGTCATTTCTCATTGTTTTAGTAGGCATTTCTCATTGTTTCAGTAGGTCGAGTTCATTGTTTCAGTGTGCCAAGTTCATTGTTTCGATAGTCATTTTCCATTGTTTCAGTAGACATTTCTCATTGTTTCACTAGGTCAAGTTCATTGTTTCAGTGTGCCAAGTTTATTGTTTCGATAATTATTTTTCATTGTTTCAGTAGGCATTTCTCATTGTTTCAATAGGTCAAGTTCATTGTTTCAGTGTGCCAAGTTCGTTGTTTCGATAGTCATTTCCATTGTTTCATTAGTTAAGGGTGATTGTTTCTCTCTTATGGTCTCTCCCTTCCTCTTTCTCTCACTTATGCAGTTTTCCTCTCTCCTTTTGTCTCCCCCTCGTATAGTAGATTTTTGGTTGTTTCGTAATGTTTTTAGTAGTCTCAGTTTATTGTTTCAATAGGTGTTTTTCATTGTTTTAGTATGCTGAGTTCATTTGTAAGATCTATATTCACTTTTTTTTTCATGAATCCGGTGTTACAATGAACTCCCGATTTTCTATTTTCATGGAAGCATCAAGCATTTTCGATTTTTCGTTGCACATACGCATACATGCAAACAGGGTGGCTTTCTCATTCCCGCGAGGACGCACGTGCTAGGCTGGGCCGGGGCGGCGTCCGACGCGAGAGCGCAGCGTCGGACGTCCGACCCCAAGTCCGCGCCTTATAACAATTAACAAGAAAAACTAATCTGTAGTGTGCCCCATCGACATGCTTCCTTTGCGCGTAGACGCGTCCGACGGAGAAACGGAGCACGCTCGATATATTCTTGGCAATCCCGTTATATATAGTGTAATTATCCCTAAACACAAATGCATGAGAAATTTTTTGTTGACATATTGTTTTTATGGTAACACACTGATAACGGCATAAACTTGTAATAAAGGAAAAAAATTCCCTCAACTGGCTGCCTTCACTACCGAGCTGCATTCTCAATCTACGCAAATTAATTAAACCTCTAGCTTGTCAGTTTCTTCTCAAGCTGTAGCGCTGTCCTGCCCCTACCCGACGTAGCCGTATGCATGATAACACTGTTAATTTGTACTACCAGTACTAATTAACAATCGAGTGACGAGTGGTACTTGGGGATGCACGCACGCATGGATACTAACGATGAGAAATGGCCTCCGGTGAAAGCAACAACCAGATCGAAACTCCAAAAGGTCGAGAGGCTTTCGACGCATAGAAGAAGAAACAACATGGCCGCCGCCGGTGATAAAACTGAGGGCCGCCGGGGAAGAAGAAACAAATTGACCGCGCGACGTCGCCGTCGCGCATGCATCCTCGCTTCCAGCTCCGGCCGACACCGCCTCCGCCTGCGCCATCAATGGCCTGCTACAAGTATATATATGTACATACACTCCAGCTGCCTGCCCAGCTGGCAACGAGCTAGCTAGCCTGAGTCCGGGCAGTTCGATCGGCAGGAAGGAAGATGGCCGCGGCGAGAAGAAGCTCGTCGGCGGCGATGGTGGCGGCTGCGCTGCTGGCCTGCACTATTAGAGCGGCTCTTGCTTGTCAGTCCTTCTATCTCCTTTTGAGTCTTTAATATATCGATCGGGCAAGATGCCGTCTTTGTGCGTTGCATCGTGGCGACATTTGTTATAGGGAGCAATCAGAATTAAAGCAGTCAGAAATTGCGTTCCAAATCACTTTCGCAATAGAACAGCGAAAGAATAAACGAGCACCACTTTCTACTTGGTCATGAAAACTACAAAATAGGGCTCCCTAGCTAACCATTTCCTTTTCCTAAGATTGTCCTTAGTCAGCAAAGCATTCCACTTAATCAACCAGCCTAAAATCTAAATATTTAAATGACATTTTACAATTCCAAATAACATTCCAAGAAGAGTTCCTTATCCCATTATCTTTAGTCAACATATTATAGATAGAAGCTATAGAAAAAATGCCAGATTTAGTCAACTGCAGGAGAAAGAAGACATGTCCTCAAAACACAAAAGCTGAACAAGTTTCTTGAACATGGCTTCAGACAGCACTTCCAATCTTTTCTCTTTGCCTCCCACACAGAAATTGACTTGTCATTACAAATATTTAATTAGAGCATAGTCTAGATACCCTTTATGCGTTTATCAAAAAGCCAAGTCTCACCCCAAATATCTGTTGCATCCCCATTATGAACCATAAATTTCTCCCTTTCAAATAAACCTGGTTAACTGAGATAAGGTTCTGCCAAAAAGAAAAATCTTTCCTATATTTAGAGGTATATACAAAGGTCTACCTCTAATATACTTATAGATTAGCCCAATGCTGCCATAACCCATTATTATTTTCTAAATTCCACCACCATTTTGTAAGCATACTAATATTCATGCTTCTCAAATTCCTAACCCCCAAATCTCCATGGGATTTTTAAGACGAATCCTATCTCATTTCACTAAATAATATTTCCTTTTAGCATCTCAGCCTTGCCAAAGAAACTTCCTCCTGACGGCCTTGTTTGTTTTAGATTAAATTAAATTAAATTAAAATTTGTCATTTTTATATAAGCCAAATGGTGTAATATTTTATAATCATTTTTATGGAGTTTCAAATAGTTCTTGTTAGAGTTCGTAAAATAATTTTTTCAAAATTTTTAAATTTTTTTAAACATCTTTCGAGGGGTAACAAATTTGCTACAATAAAACTCAACTTAACTTTAATCTGAAACAAACAAGGCCTTATCAATTTTGTTATAGATAGTCATAGGAGAAAGGACCATAGACATAAAAATAGACAGAAATACTAGGCAAGCATGCAACAATAAGAACAAGCCTCCCTCCCAAAGATAAACATGAACTTTTCCAAAGAGCTAATCTTTTATCAATCATGAAGGACTAACAGGCAGACCAAGATATTTCATAGGAAAGGAGCCATCTGGACAAGTAAAAATTTCTGCCAACCTCAAATCTAACTCATTATTGCCATTAACAACCACAACTTCACTTTTCATAAAGTTGATCTCTAGTACAAAGATATTTTCGTAAATGGAAAGTAACAATTTCAGATAAATAGCTTCATTAACATCAAATTTATACACAAAATAGTATCATCAAAATATTGTAAATGACTATCCCATAATCAAAATACTTATTAGCCAACCACAAAACAAACCATTCCTCTGAGCTTATGAGCATAGTGGGTCATGAGAAGCTTTATGGAGAGCTCTAACCGAGCCAGAAAAAGAGATAGTCGAGCAAGGAAGAGGCCCCCGTTTAGGGTATGCTCCCCCTTCCTCTTATACTGCATAGTTTTATAGAGAAATTGAGGAGTCCCTTCTTGTCGAAGACATTTCTCATGGGCATCCTCTGACATTACTGTTCTATCCCTCTGGCACCCTCATATCTTGGTCAAGCGAAGATTACCACTGATTGGGGCTCACCCTGCACGTCCGACAGGGAGCTGTCGAGGAGGGGGTGAGGGAAGGAGGGAGGGGTTGACCCTTTGCGCATGAAAACGAGGGTGTGATTTTTATCCCATGACCAGTCCACAAATTCAGCTCGTGCCGCATTGTGCTCGGCTCTTGCCCAATCCTTGTACATTCGATCTTGCCAGTACTCAAAATCTGTATTCGATTTTGCCTTATCTTTGGATTCTGGCGCACCATCCTCCCTACCACGACCTAATTGCCCTTGTTTCCCCCTACCTCTTCCTCTTTTCCAAGTATTGCTTCTTCCCCTCGATCCAAACCTTCCCCTAAATCCTCTCTTCATCCACCCCTTCTACCAGATCCATGAGCAGAATCCATACCTCTCATACCAGAAGCCACCACCTACGCGAACGATCGATTATCCCCATATATCAATCGTCGCCAAACCCCCTTCTCCGAAGAAATTGGACGAACCTTAGCAACAGATATGCACTACTTTTCCAAAAGGAAGCAAATAAATTCTCCACATCCACCACAAAAGAACCACGAATCAGATGTGATGTCGAATATCTATTCTCGCTGTGCCACGCCCCCATGGGCCGAATACCACCATGAAACCTCACGACTAATGCCGTAGAGATGGGCCAGAATAGGACAACAAACCTCACCCACCCTGATTTTACCTTCAAAAACCTGCATTCCCCGCCATGCTATAACCACGAACTCACTAGCTAAATCTGGGGAGGGATCCCCGTCGGCGTCCCTGCCGGTGATCGAGGGACGATAGTAACACTCTCTTCAGCTCTTAATTTGATTAAAACGGACATATATAGCGCCGCCTCCTCCAACCCCCGAGCTCGATCGATCACAAATCCGATTCTTTACTTTGCTTTTAATCGGTTGGGTATTTTAATAGTCTAGATGTATCGGATGTATAAGCCGGATTTTAGCCATTATGTTTAAAGTTTTGGCTCTAATTTAATCGTTCTTATGGAGTTGATGATCTGTGTGCGTTGGTGATGGCCTCAGATTCGATCTGCGACAACGTCACCTGCGCCATGGGCCGCTGCGCCGAGGCGCCGGGGCTCATCCCCGGGACGGTAGGATACGAGTGCGACTGCCAATCCGGCTGGTCTCGAGTCTTTGATCTCCCTTTCACGCCCTGCATGATCCCCAACTGTAAGTAATCAATCAACTCTGTCTCTCGATATACATATATATCGATCATATCTCTTCCTGCATGCATGATCCTGTTCTTTTTCTTTCTAGTTAAGCTCTAGATTTAATTAATCTCTCTCCTTCCTTGCAAGGATCCCTATAGCCAAATTAACAGTGACCGACAATTTCTCTAATGCCGCCTAGCTCCCCTTGTGTACACGCAGGCATCGACCCAGCATGCTTCAACATCACAGTGAGCCTGCCACGTGGCGTGCCCATCACGGACAGTAAGCTAGCTAGCTCTCACTGAGCTGCATGCGCATGCATGCACGGATGAGTACATGAGTCGTCAGTACTACGTGCGTACGCAAGCGCGTTGATGATTATGTGATGATCGATGCATGGTCGCACGTGCGTGCGTGCGTGCAGTCTGCGTGGCGGTGGACTGCGGCGCCGGCGCGTGCAGGAACGACGGCGGCATGAAGTTCCACTGCGACTGCGACCCGGGCTACCAGAACGTCTTGAACGTCACCTTCCTCCCCTGCATCACAAACTGTACGTAAGGACCCCGCATGCCTCCATCGATCTAGTGCTGGGAATTAATTGGGCCTAATTTGAGTGTGAAAGGCACGATCGAATACACAATCACAAATTTAAGCTTGGCCAAATTCGCAGCACTAGCCGGATCAGTGAGCATTTGAGCTAAATTTGATATGGTTTTGCGTCTCTAAAATGAATCTTGCACGCAACTGCATGCAAGGCTGGATCGTTGAGTTAAATTTATGATTTTGCATCTGAGCAATCTTGACCGTCCGTACGTCCGCCCGTGCAGGCGCCTACGACGGCCAGGGCTGCATCAGGCCGGTGCTCTCCCCATCCCCATCCCCGCCGCCGCCACCCCCGCCGCCGGCTAACGACGGCTCGTCTGGGCCAACCCCCTCCAGCTCAAAAGGTAACAAATAAGAGAAGATTGCACCGTCGCCTTCCAACTTGCAGCGTATGCCTCTCGAACATGCATTTTGCTTTCAAAATTTTAAAGTTTGAAAATTTGAAAATTTTAGATTTGTATATTTTGAAATTTTGAAGTTGGAACTTGTAAAAATCAATGCTGTTTTTTCCCAAAAAAAAAAGCAATTTTTTAAAAAATTAAAAGTGAATTTCACTCATCCTTGATTTTTATTACACACGTGGCTAGCCATGTCAGCATTTAACTTCAACGTGCTTACACCTCAACCTGTAATGGCCACCTAGACTGTCATATCAGTGTTTGACGATTGCCCTGACGGTTTTGGAGTAACCGTACAAACGGAGACAAGTTCAGGGAGCTGAGAAAGCAAAATGCAAGTTCGAGAGGCTAAGTGAGAAACACTACAAGTTCGGGGGACGACAACACAATTCTCTTTAATATAATGCAACTGCACGAAGGTCTACTTAACTCTTGGTTGATTATGTTTAGGGCTGGTTCTTTTCTGCTTTTTTGACTATTTGACTTATCTATCTATTTTCTTATCTTCGTTTGAATTAAAAATATTTTGAATTTTTGAATTTTTTTAAAAATTTTGTCTAAAAGCTCTAAAATAAGTCAAACAAAGTCGATATGCCTTTGAAAACTGCCTCGAAATTATTTTAAAAAATAGTAGATAGGCTAATTAAGTATATAAGTCAAATAAAACAAGTTGAGGAGAGGGCTTAGAGAAAACCAAAACTGATGAGCAAAGAACCATGTAGATCATAACTTATATGCTCTCTCCGTTTTAAAATGTAAGGCGATTAATTTTTTGACACGGTTTTCAATGTGGAACTTTGACCATTAATTTCTTTTACAAGATATTATCAAAAAAATACAAATTTAATATAATAAGAAGGTATTTTTTTAATACGGATCCAACTATATATATCACATACATAGCACTAAAGATATATGTTTTTAGCTTCTTTTTTTTATCAAAAGTTACAAAAATTGATTTTTTAAAATACATGCACACATTATATTTTGAGACAGAGGGAGTGCATTATATTCATATGCACTGTACCACATAATTAAAAATCAATGCATATATCTGTTCGAAGGTTTTGCACTCTAACTGCACCTGTGTTGTGCGGCGTCTGTATGCAGGGCCCGTCTCGCTGCTGCTTCTGCTGCTGGTCTCGCTCGCCTGCACGGTGGCTGATCAGGTCATGCGAATACTGTGATTGATATCGCACGTGCGGCCGGCGAGGCAGCTAGCCACACGTACGGGAAGACTGCATGCATGCATGCATCGATCTAGGCCGCCGTACGTACAGATAGAAGTGGACACACTGCTTTTATACGTGTATGTACATGTCGTACGTACGTGTGCCTGCTACGTTCATGGGAGTAGCTGGGATGAATTGTACGTACCTGCAATTCTGCATGCCCTCCATCGATGCGTGACGTCCTACGCACAATCTACGCACAGGAATTAAGCGCACATGGAATATTTAACTGTGATCAATATTGCAACTGGTTTGTTACTGGTCCACACGTAATAATGAGTTATGTGCGCGACATTTTTTTAGCATGAAACTTGAGATTGCTAAGGTGAATTGAGCTGATCTGAACGGCTGAAATGATTGAATTTCAAGAGCTTCTCTAGATAGTCTCGAGATTTAAATCTATTTCGTTTGACTGCTTTTTAAAAAATTAGGATCCACTTTGAAAACAGCGAAAAACGGACTAAAAAAATTTAAAATATATGTCTTTTCGAAATGTAAATAAGTCGTTAAGCTGTTAAACCGAAAAGAAAAGAGCCAAAATATAGCAACACCTAGCTAACCCTTTTACATAAGAGAGGCACTATTGCTTGCGAATGAACCATCCGTGCAGGTGATTTTAGGGGTGGGTAGAAAAATACAGATAATAAAGTACCGAACCGAAAACACCAATTTTTTTTGTGTTTCGGTATACGGTATTTGGTTCGGTTTCTATTCCATACGTCCAGTATAGTTTGGTATTTCGGTTTGATTTTGATATGGGACAATGAAATACTGAAATACTGATTATATAGAGATTACTATACCCCAATTCCTTGGGCCATAACCCAACGCCCCCACCGGCCAACCAAGCTCCCGACTCCCGACTGCTCTCCGGCCTTACCGCATGGCCCTTCACGACCTACATGCCTGATGCCTCCACCCCTAATCCACTCACGCGACTCCTCTCCTCTTGCGCTTCATTCTTCAAGACGGCAAAGCCCATAATTAAGCAGTTACCCTAATCATAGATTCACGAGGCGACGGCGTGTTGGCGGCACTGCCGCAGCTCAACTCCACGTCTCCACCACCGGCGTTCGATCATCCCGTCCACCGCTGGCTGCTGCATCGTCTCGCGCTCCGAGCTTCGTCGCCTCACGCTCGGGGCTCCGTCGCTGCACGCTTTGGGCCGCTGCATCATCTCTCCGTCGTCCTTCCTCGCCTTTTCGCTCTGTATTGTCTCGCGCTCCCCGCCTCCTACGTCACCACTCGCTGGTGCCCAGGGGCGGACGCAGAACAAAATAGTAGGAGGGTCTAACAGAGTTATCTTCTACCTCTAGACCCTCCTTCTTCTCTTTCATACCCTAAAAATGTTAGGAGGGGCTAAGGGGGGGCTCCACTGCCACAACAAGGATAGGAGGGGCTGGAGCCCCTCCAGACCCGATGCTAGGTCCGCCCCTGCTGATGCCCGCAATACTACGGAAATCACACTCTGTGTCCGCGACCAAAACCGCCGACATAGCCACAAAAACAACCGACTGTGCAAACCACGTGCAAGGGCACGAGGTATGTGTTTGTTCACCTGTTTGCCTTTTCTTGTGGGTTTGTTGTTCAATCTTCAAATCCGCAACTGCAAATCTTGAATCTTCTTTGCATGTTGCATTGCTTGATCTACAGATATCCGAATCTTTGGGAGATATTGTCATTAGAGAGATGACCAACACCACCGACACCAATATAACCGACACCATCAAATCTGTAGAGGTAGCGGAGAACAAGGACAAGGAGAAACAATAACCAGAATAGAAAGAAACTAGGACGATGAAAGCAATTGAAACAAGGCCAGAATCATGGGACAGCTTTGCGAAGGGCTTCAAACACGCAACAAAATTTTATGTGTCACGACACATTTCATTGATAGTGATTGGAAGTTTCACTAAAAGATTATTGGGTTATTTTTGGTGAAGGGCCATAGGGGGGGTGACATTGGGAAATCTCTAGCGAAATGTTTGATGGAGTGGGGTATAGAAAAAGTTTTCACATTGACCGTTGACAAAGTAAGTTCTAATGAAGGTGCTATAGGTTACATGAAAAATGTCTTGAATAATTCTAGGAATAGCATTGCCAAAGGCAAATTTTTACATATGAGATGTGATGCTCAAATAGTTAACTTAATAGTAGCCGATGGTTTTAAAAAAGTATCAGTTTCAGTTCAGTGTATTCGTGCTGCTGTTAAATTCATTAAAAATTCTCCTGCTAGGCTAGCCAAAATTAAGAAATGTGTAGAGTTGTATAAAGTGGATAGCAAAGCATTCTTATCACTAGATGTTTGAACCAGATGGAATTCAATACACCTTATATTGAATGCCGCAGTAGCTTGTGAACATATATTTGAAAGTTATGGCGAAAAAGACCCATACTATTTCTTAGAATTAAACGGGAAAAAATCTTTTATAGTTCCTGAATGTGGGGATTGGGAGAATGCAAAGACTATGGGAGATTTTTTTGGTCATTTTATAATCTTACCCTTTGTGTTTCCGGCCTATGCAGAATGCTTTGTTCTGTTCTGACTGATTTTTATTATAATCAGATTCGGCCCGTCTCCCTGTGACATCCTAATAAAGTTATTAGAATGTCCCAAGTTTTATTCAAATGGAAAAGCAATTTTTTAAAAAAATATTTAATATAATTCTTGATGAAAAACCCTAAATTTTAAACGATGGCATTTCTTATAAAGAAAAAATATTTTATTATTATGTACATTGCAATTTACAAGGCTTTTACAATTACAATTTGAGACTCTTCCTTTCTTTTGACCCTCCTCTATTGAAACCCTAACCCTCATGGTCAAGTCAACCAAATCCCTAACCCTGATCGACATTCCTTGTAACATTGGCCTACCAAACCTAAATCCTCTCGGTCTAGCCATAAACCCTAAAAACCTAGTCGAGTCTCCTTTGAAAACTAACTCTCTCTCGATCGAAACCCTCGCTCGACTCTCAGCTGAAACCCTAAAATCCCATGGTCGAGCCTACCATCCATCCCCTTCCTTTACTGAAATCCTAATATTTGTCGGCCACGTCCGAACTTTTGTCCCGATCAAAACCATGGCATCCTCCAATCTGGACCCCTCTCCCCTCCTCTCCTCGCCTTTAACCCAAATCGATCAACCCTTCCCTACCGCTTGGTCAAGCCATGCCTTTCGTTGACCGACCCTTGTCTAACAACTCGAAACCCTAATTTTGACCGACCTCCTTTGTGGCACTGACCGGTCGGGCTTCCGCCCCTCTCGGCCGACATCTTTCGAAACTCACTTCAGATCTACATCGGGCACCACAGCTGTCGTCGATCCCTTGCCGCATCGCATCATCTCCTGCACCCAACCTCCATCCCGAGAAAACACAGTCCAACACCAAACCCACCCGAAAGCAACCGGATTCGCCGATTATCCCAATCGGGCTCTATCCCTAACTTCTAATCAATTTGGGATCTAAGCCCAGTCCCATGTTCATATCAAAACCTCGGCCCCATATAAACCTAGCAAAAACCATTGTCCTGCCCCCCTCCTTTGTCGTCACCTTCTCCCACAAGCCGTCACCCTTTGCCGCAGGCTGCTGCCACGCCACCTTGCGGGAGACGCCGCCGCCGCTCTCCTCTGCCCTCACCAGAATGGCCGAGCCGCCGCTACCCCAAGCCCACACCCTAGCCGCTCCCTGGCCCTGCTGCCTTGCGCCGTCCGCCCAGCCCCATGTCGCCGGCGCCGCCTAGATGCCGTCTTCCCCAAAGGCCGAGCCGTCGCCGTCTTGCCGTTGCCACCGCCCTGGCCGCGCCCTTGCCGGCGCGTCGGCACGCCCGGGACAGCCGCCGCTGCCTCGCTCACCTCCTGGAGCACGCCGCCGCCTCCTTCCCCCATCCGAGCACTGCCTCTGTGCCATCGCCTCGCCCTCCTCCTGGAGCCAAGCCGCCGCCGAGCACAGCCACCAAAGGCCGCCGCCTCGTCCCTTCCTGCGCTGTCGGTGGGAGCCACCCGAGCTGCCTGCCCTGTTGCCAAAGCACCGCCGCCTGTCCTGCCGCTGCCCATGCCAGAGCCGCCCCTCGCACAGTCGCCCCGGCAGCCTCCGCCGCGCCGCCTTGCCACACCGCTGCCAGCGCCGCCCTCGCCTGAGCCGCGCCTAACCCACCGCCGCCTCCATCCTCTCTCTCTTTCTCTCTCTCTCTCAGCGTGTGGCTGGCCCAGTGGCCCATGGGAAAGAGAAAAGGGGATTTACCCCCTTTTTGCCTAGCTAGCTTGTACTGTTCATATGAACCATGCCCCTCTGATTTTCCTACCTCCTAAACCATAGCTCCAAATCACTCAGAACCAATTTCGTTGATCTTCTTTAGGTATCCTCTACTCACTGTAATTATTCAGTATTTTTCAGGATTTTCCCTGGAGCGACCTTTTCGCGTGCGCCTCGTTTTGCGTGCAGTCATTGTCGAATTCGCCAGGCAGGCGTTTAGCGACACTATGGAAGGGGAAAATACTCCGACCTGAGTTTGCTCAAATTCTATGCATGTTTTGAAGACCGAGGCATCTTCGCCAGTAACTTGTTTAGTATCTTTATTAAAATATATTTTGCTATTGTTTATGTGTTGGTATCTCGTTGTTCGTGTAGACCGTAACAATGTTTTTTTACCTAAGTCGTGAGTGCCGATAAATTCTCTGAAGATGTTCAGGACACCGCTGTCAGAAACCCCAAAGCAGTACGCCCTAACGGATTCGCGGAGGATCATTAAGACTCGGACCTTGGGCCAAGACGTCGTCGATAAAGAAGCTGAGCCGAGGACGTCGACGATTCCTCACTGCCAGGCAAGCACTAATTGTTTGCATATTCTTGTCCTATGTTTTACTATCTTCGTCCGTCCAAAAGTATGTGCTCTCTTGGCTATGATTTAGGGCAACAGTTTTGGACGGAGGGAGCATAATCGTATTTACTTTTCGTAATTCACCTTTGCATGCATATTAGAATAGTGCGTGTGCTTTATTCATGTTACTTATTTACTAGCATGACTAGACCTCATTTGATGAACCCCTTTAAGTTTCCTTAGCCTACCCTTTGACTAGAAGTTAGGGCTGCATTGGGATGTCACTATAAAATGTGCCTTTGTGAGACGTATGCTTCGTGATGGTGTTTCTGGTAAAATCTAAACAACTGAAACCAGTGTAGATTGCTTACGGGAGACCCGGCAGTGATGGTTCCGGGACTGTAGTGGAGATGAGAGGGTCTCCTCTTACAAGGACTCAAGCTTGTGTACTGCTAGACCAAACCTTACTGTATAGTCACTTGTGCCTTTGGCCCTGGCTTAATACCCTACAAAACCCACTAACCACTTGCTCGTAGGCTGTTCGGTTACGTTTCATCACTAACCACTTGCTCGCGACCTTACCTGAGGGGTGTGTTCCTGAGACCGAATGGCTTAAATGGGGAACGACCCATGGTTGGTGTCCAGAAGTAGCGGGCGCCCTACCGTGGCGGACACCGGTGGGGCCAGGGAAACCAAAAGAGAGGGCACGCGAAGTGGACGACGTAGTAGGCTGGAAAAGTCTTGTACCGTATCTCCTACTGGATGAGACGGGGCTTGTGGGAAAATTTGTACACACTCCGCAGAGTTAAAACTATCATGATAGCCATGTCCATGGTCATGGACGGGGTGAGAGGTTTGCACATGTAGATCCACATTTTCAATAATTGAACTTGACTAGAATAGGCTGGGATTAGCCTGGTGTGAGACGCACCTTCTCTTGTTGATTCTTGATATTGTTTATGATCATGCATTTACTTAATAAAATTGGTCAACTAAAATGTGACTAGAATTAGGTTTTGGGTAAAATAACCTACTCCCTGCCTTTGCCATTGTATACATACTTAAGAATTGCTTGCTGGGTAGCCGCGTACTCATTATATCTATCGCGGATAATTTTATTATTCAGTTTGCAAGTCCGATTAGGAACAGGAGGATCCGAACTTAGGTGTGCGGGACTAGCTGTGGGTGTCCGGGTCAATTGCTTGGATATTGTCGCTGAAGGCTGTTGCTGCTCTGATGTTCTTTTTATTCATTCTTAATATTTGGTAATATATGTCCTATTGTAATAGCAGGTGATGCTACATTCAAATACTTCGTTATTTTAAATAATTATGGAGTGTCAGCGATGATAACCAGTGAATTGTCCATCATGAGGTACTAGTCTGGGTCTAGTATCAAATCATGGTGCTGGATTCCATGTGGAGACATAGAGGGTCGTGACACTCCCTCCCCTAGCCCATTTCCTCCTTCCAGCCCAATCCACCTCTCACACCCGACGGCTAGGGTTGGAAACCGCGGTACCAGGAGAACAGGGGCGGCATCAGGGCCAACGGTGGCGGCGAGGCCAGGTGACACAACTGCAGTGGTGATGCGGAGCTGGCGGCGCAGCGAGCAACAGCTAGATGCGACACTAGACCACGATAGGATTGTGACGCCGCATCTAGTGCTTCAGGCAAGAGCCTTGCGGAGCCGGCGACAACGACAGTGGTTGTGCGGGGCCCGTGGCAGTGCGGCGGACCGATGCGGCGGCGCTGGCAGCCGGACGACGGCATAGGCGGCCGTGGCACATAGCAACAACCACAAGCCTGCAGCAGCGCCGGTGTGTAAGGACCTGGTGTGAGTGCGGTGGCAACTAAAGAATTGATGGTGGAGATGGCAACGTACCAGTTCGATTATGATCATCCGACGGCTGTGGATCATTGTTGTAGTTATTGTTGCTGTAATGTTACTGTGGTTGTAATGCCTTTTAAATTTTGTCGTTTTTCTCTATTTTCACCGCACGTGTTTATTCTCCGTAGCTTATAAGCTCAGATGAGTCCGGTTATCTGTGATCCACATTTGAGCTATTGCTAAACAAATCCAAATCTCATCTATCTGCTTTCCTCATCCTGTTCCTTGTTTCTTTGTATTCTCACCTCCGTTCTTCAGAAATCTTTGGTATTTACTAGGATCATTTTGGGTTCTAACAAATTGGTATCAGAGCAATCCTTCCTTGGCCAATTTTTAACTTTTCTTTTGGGGTTAGGGTTGAGAACCAAGTGTTCTTGGTAAAATTCCGGAAGCCCCAGAGTGAGAGTTAATTTTTGGTGTCCTGGGGTTTCGATGGATTAGTTTTCAGGTTTCTTTGTGTACTGCGAGTATAAACCCTGAAGCTTATATGTCACCCTTTCAGTTTATTGCAAGCGGTAAGGGTTGAAAGCCGAGTGCTTTTGGTAAAATTCTTGAGCCTGCTGGCAAGTAGAACTAATAAACCATGACCAAACCCACTAAGGAAGTTAATAGAGGAGAAGAGGATATAGATTTTGCTCGTAAGGAAGATATACATATTGTTCGCCATGAACTAGAAGGTCTCAAATAGGCTAGGGTGGAGCAACAAAAGTTCAATGAGGAGCTAGGTCAGAAGATGGATGTATTGTTGGAGGCAGTCAAGGCTGTAATCCAGAGTTGTGGAACTCCTGGTGGTGAACAAGCAGAAAACAGTTCTAGAGCTCTAGGAGGAGAGGCGACTCCTTTTAACCCCCACTCCTACTATCAGATCTTCCTATGCTAGTGTTGTCATGCCTGGAGGTGGGGGAACATTACAAGTTGAAGCAAATCCTGTGTTGATGAGTAATTTGTCTTTTCCTTTGTTAAGTAATCCTCCTAGGCAAAGGCATAACATAGCTATGACCTCAGGGAATTTAGGATGAATTGTTCAAGACCCTTGGCTTGAGTATAGATATTCTGAGAGACAAATGGGTAATGATGAAAACAATAGGCACTGCTCAAGAGGCCTAAACCTGACCTTCCCTGAGTTCAATGGAGACCAAGTGGAGTATTGGTTAAAGAAAGCTGAAATTTTTTTCAAGTTGACAGAAGTTCCTCAGGAGCAATGGGTAGCAGTGGCCACTATGTACATTGTAGGGAGAGCTGAGGAGTGGCTGGAGAGCAATGGCATACAAAATGATGCTATCACTTGGTGGCAGCTTAGTGTGCTGTTAAGCAACAGATTCAGTCAACAGACTGACTGTGATGTGATAAACCTGTTCCACTTGGTGAGGCATCAAAGGTCTATACCTGAGTATATAGATCATTTTGAGGGTGCTATGGGCTTAGTCAAGAGAGGAAACCCTGAGTTGATTGACTCTTACTTCATGAAAAGCTTCATATCGGGATTATAGGATTCACTCAGGAACTTAACCCACCTGCTGAAACCCCAAAACTTGGCTGAGGCTTACTGGATTGCTAGGAACTTGGAGGGTCCTACTCCTGTCAGGAAGAATTATTCCAGTAGTGGTGGTTACTCTTACAAGTAAAAAACCCATTGTTCTAAATAGCGGGCTATAGCGCCGCTATAGCGTTTTGGCCGTGTAGACGCTAGGCTATTGCATATATGTCCGCTATCACAGCTAAGAGCGCTATAGCGGGATTTAGCGCAGCTAAACTGCTTAGCGGCAATAGCGTTTAGCGTTTTGCTTGTCGATTTGTTGACATCAAATTTGTTATTTGTTTATGTCATTAGCGTCAATGTGTCGAACCAGCAAAGTACTAAATTTGTGTAGGAGTGGGCATGTCAAGCACTGCATCAATGTTTTTTGAGTTTTTACTTTGTCACTTTGAAGCATATATATACTATTTTTTTACATTTTTCTGAAAAACGCTAAACTGCTTAGCGGCCGCTATAGCGGCGCTATAGCTGTCTTAGCGTTTTCAGAAGTGCTCCGCTAAAACCTATAGCCCGCTATTTAAAACATTGAAAAAACCACATAGTTAAGTGCTCCTGCTTCCAAAGAGACAATAGAGGAGAGCAACATGCCAACTACCAGACTTATTATTGAAAACAATAGGAAGGAGGGCAATGACAAGTGCTTTAGGTGTGGTGAAAGATGATTTCCTGGCCACAAGCAAGTATGTAAAATGACTCTGCAACTCAAGACAATGGAAGTGGTGGAATCAAAAGAAATGGAGGCCAGGGATACTCAAGAACAAGTAGAGCATGAAGTGGGCAATACTGATCTTAAAGAAGAAGAAGAACTCCTGCAGTTAACCTTGCAGGCTATGCAAGGAAATGGAATGGAAAAACACACCTTCACTCTCAGGGTTAAAGTAGGAAAAATATGGGGAACTGCCTTGGTTGATAGCGGTAGTAGCATCACTTTTATTGATTCTACTTTTGCAAGGAAGGCCTTAGTGGAAATTCAGTCCTATGAAAGTCTGGTTATCCAAGTGGCTAATGGGCAAAAGCTATTTAGCAGTGCTGAGTGCAGAGATTGCCAATATTATACACAAGGAAATGTTTTTGCCAACAATTTCAAACTGCTTGAGTTGCAAGGGTATGACCTCATACTGGGAGCTGATTGGCTTTACAAGCATAGTCTTGTAAGTATCAATATGAAAAATAGGACTCTATCCAACAAAAATTATGAATAACAAATGGTAACATTGACAAATGAGACCCTGGATGGTAAGCATTGCATAATCACTGTAGAGAAGATAAACAAAATGATGACTAAGGGCGGTACTCAATTTCATGGGGACTAAAGTGGAAGCTGGAATAGAAATTAGCCCTGAGCTTGACCATATCCTAGAGAAGTATTCAAAAGTTTTCCATGAACCCACTGGTTTGCCTCCTAAGAGAGATTGTGATCATTCCATTCCCTTAGTACTGGGTAAGAATCCAGTCAATCAGAGGTGTTATAGAGTTCCCCACTACAAGAAAACTGCTATGACAGAAATCATTGAACAATTGTTGCCTTATGGTGAAATTAGACCCAGTGAGGGTCCCTTCTCATCACCAGTAATTCTAGTCAAGAAGAAGGATGGGAAATAGAGAATGTGCACAGATTATAGACAATTGAATGCTATCATCAAGAACAAATACCCTATTCCAATTATAGAGGATTTGTTAGATGAGCTGCATGGCACCAGATACTTCTCCAAAATAGACATAAGGTCTGGTTACCATCAAATCAGGATGAAGGAAGCGGACATTCACAAAACTGCATTCACCACATTCTTGGGACACTTTGAATACTTAGTTATGCCATTTGGTTTAACTAATGCACCAACCACATTTCAAGCATTGATAAATACTATTCTGAAGCAATTTTTTAAGAAGTCTGTATTGGTCTTCTTTGATGATATGCTGATTTATAGTAAAACATGGGAAGAGCATAAGAAACATATTGCTCTGGTTTTGAAAACTTTACAAAAGAATCAGTTGGTTGCCAAGAGAAGTAAATGTATGTTTGGGCAGCAACAAATTGAATATTTGGGACATATCATTACACTAGAAGGGGTGGCCACTAATGCAGAGAAGCTGAAGGACATGCTTTCATGGCCTAGTCCTAAAAACATCTATCAACTCAGAGGGTTCTTAGGGCTCACAGGATATTACAGGACATTTTTCAGGAATTATGGAGTCATCTCTAAACCATTGTATCATGCTCTCAAAAACAATTCTTTTAAGTGGAACACTGAACAGGAATCAGCCTTCCTAGCCCTCAAATCTACTATGTCCAAGGCTCCAGTGCTGGCTCATTTGGGCTCCAGTGCGCCTATATGAGCAAGTCATTGGGACCCAAAGCTGCAGCCATGTCGACTTATGATAAAGAAGCTATTGCTATTATAGAGGCACTGAAGAAGTGGAAGCACTATTTTTCAAGCACATCTTTGGTAATCAAGACTGACCAACAGAGTCTTAAATACATTAATGAGCAAGGAGTTACTGAAGGTGTCCAGCATAAACTCCTGATGAAGTTGTTAGGGTATAATTACACCATAGAATACAAAAAGGGGAAGGAGAACAGGGCAGCTGATGCTCTGTCCAGAAGGGACCATGATGAGCAGTTGCAGTGCAGGCCATCACTTCTGCTAGGCCTAGCTAGATGGAAGAAGTACTAAAAAGGTATGCAAAGGATGCTAAATGCATGGAAAGGATGGCCCAACTATCCTTGTCTCCTGAAGGTTGTCCTAATTACTCTCTGCAAGCTGGGGGTATTGAGATACATAGGAAAAATTGTTATTGGAGATGATGAGGAGTTGGGGGAAAAGCTTTTCCAGAAATACCATGATTCTGCATGGGGAGGTCATTCTGGAGAAAGGGCCACTTATAAACGTTGAAACTCTATTTTCATTGGGAAAACATGAAAGCAATGGTTAAAAGATGGGTGCAGGAGTGTGCAGCATGTTAGCTCAATAAACATGAAAATGTTCCCTATCCTGGTCTACTACAACCCCTGCCAGTACCTGACAAGTCTTGGACACAAATATCAATGGATTTCATTGAGGGTTACCCTTATCCCAAGGAAAGAATGTAATTCTGGTAATTGTAGACAGGTATAGCAAATATGCACATTTTCTTTCATTGAGCCATCCTTATACAGTTCAGGAAGTGGTGCAAGAATATATTAATCAAGTTTTTAAGTTACATGGATTTTGTCACAACCCCGGCTTCACCGGGATCTACCCATGATCCATTGCTAGTCTCAGAGATCAATGCTAGCAACTCATGAGCGACTTGGGTCGAGCATCACAACACAATCATCGTAACTAAGAACATATTATGATAATGCAAAAGTAATTGTACCACAACTACTTATTACAATAGTCTGTTTATATCCATAGATAATATTCAGAGTAGCGGAAAATCCAAATGATATGCAAGATAAATAATGTGACGATGCTCTCTAATCCGACCCTTCAGCGACAGCTAGTCTTCCGCGAAGTCCGGCACTGAACCCTCCTGATCCTGTGGGCAAACCGGAATCGAATCTTCTCCTGAACAAAATATATCCGTGGTTTTTGTATAGTGAGTACACGGCTACCCAGCAAGAGTCCTTATAAATGAATGCACGGGTATAACAAAGAACAGGTTGGTTAATTTGCATAAACAGCTATTCTAGTCAATATTAATTAAAATGTTGTGAAAATATTTGTTGAACAGTTGATAAGATGAATAGACTCCCAAGATAACAAACAGAGCTCGGCTTCGAAAGCCCCTCTGCAAAACTGCACAAGCCTCGAATACTCAAAACCAAAGCCAACCCATCAGGTTATTATTAAACACATGAGACTACCATGTACGGCCTACCTCCCCTCCCATAACCGTGGGAACGGCTATCATGATAGTTTTAACTCTGCAGAGTGTAGCACACTTTACCCATAAGCCGAGTGGTACTTTTGCATCTTAGCTCTTTCTTAGGAGCCTAGACCAAGTAACAATACAAGGCGATTCATTAGTTCCCTCTGTTAACACCGATACCCCCTCTAAGGTTTAGCACTCGGGCCCCCTCTTGAGCCAACGGACCGCAACCCGATCTTTTCAAAGTAAAGTGTGTTAACAGTCTTCCCTAACTACTAAGCCAGGACTAGCACATGTTGGCCGACATGCTAATGCTAGCACTTATGGTTGTGCTTGTTCGATTTGGCTGGATTGGCACACGTCCAAAGTCCTTAGACCAAGGTGACTACCTCCACACAATCCACATTCCACAAAACCACCCGACTATGCCACCTTTAGTCAACACACGCCACGTAGGTTTTAGTTGATTAGGTTAAAGTAACTCAGCATCTCCAATCATACCAAGTCACAAGAATAATTAAATGATGAACCTAGTCAACTACCAACCCACGAGCACTAGCAACTATGCACAAGGATAGGCTAGGAAAATAACTAAGGCAGCAATAAACAGGTTAAATTCACAGGGTCAATGACGCAGTGTGAATAATAGGTTTCTACCCTTCCCATCAATTTATGCATGAGAAAATAAACAGAAACAATAAACGGGTGAGTTTTGTAAATTGGGAGAGCAAGATGCAACTATCTTGCCTTGGTAGTACTCCGGTCTTGCAATCCTCCTTCGATCGGCTCCTGGAAACCTCCCGAGCAACGAGAATACAGACTATCTACACGTATATGCATATATGCAAGAAACAGCAAAACAATCAATAGAACATATAACTCAATAAAATATATAAAATTCTAGGGGATTTATGGAAAATAATGGCTCTGGAATCACCTAATTTGGAGTTCGGATGCTCCCGGAACAATTTCCGGAAGTTTTGGATAAATCAGAAAACTCTGAAAAGATTAAACCGGTTAAATCAGAGAAAACCGGCGAACCGACGGAACCGGCGCGGTCCAGCGCATGCGGGCTCAGCGGGGCTCGACGCGGCGGGTTGCGTTGGCGGCGCGCTGCGGCCGACGCGTGAGGCAAAGGCGCGGCGGGAGACGACGGCGCGTGGCGTAGCATGCAGCAGAGGCGAGGCGGCAGGCGGCGGCGGTTGGCGACGACGGCGGCCAACGGCGAGGCGACGTGTGGCGGCATCGGGCGCAGCGCTACAAGACGCTGGATGGCGCGGCTGGAAGGTGGAAGGGGAAGGTGATGGCCGGTCGCAATGCGCGGCGGCGGGGCGACATGCCGAGGCCACGGCGGCGCGGCGGCGGCATGAGCAGCGGCTAACTCCGGCGAGCCATATCTTGGGCAAAACAACACCAAATCCGATGAAATAGGTATCCATCTGGACCGTCTCGACGAGATCTACAACATGGCACCATCTAATCTTGAGTTTGGCAACGGCACAGAGAGGGATCTGTAGAAAAGGGTTTCGGTGGGGGGATCTTTGACGGCTAGGGTTTGGCACTTGAGGGATTTCATGATGAGGACTTGGGACAAGGGTCTTGGGTGGTTTATATAGTGTCTTGGATGACCTGGGATGGGTCTTAGGCTAATAGGTGTTGGATTAGGACTCGAATTCTAATTCGGGTAGAATTCGAATAGGCTGCGGGCTTGTTTATCAAGAAAACAGAGTTTCCTTTGGTGGATTGGGCTGAAATTTGGAGGGTAATTCGGATTAGGCTTCAAAAAGGTCCCCTCCAAATTTGAGCACGAGATTCCCTCGTTAGCTCATTATTTGATGGATTTGTCGAGCTCCCGGCAGAACAGCAAAACTTCAAGGAATCACGAGCTAGCTTTGGAATTTGGACATGAAATTTGGAAGGTGGCTAAATCATGGCATTTAGGATTTTTGGGAATTTTTCCAGAATGTTTCAAAAAGATCTTCTAGGGTTTTGGCTTAAACCTTAGTTTAGATTAATTTAAAACAGGGTTTTGTATATAACAATTCCCTTTTAATTTACTTTTGGGTTTTTGAAAATACAAGTGACATACGACAAAATAGAGGATGTCACAGATTTCCATAGATCAGTGTCACTGACAGGGACAAAATATTTACAAGTAATTTGTGGCAAACTCTTTTCAAGGTTGTTGGTGTTAAGATGCAATTTAACACCTATTATCATCCACAAACAGATGGACAAACTATGAGAGTCAACCGATGTTTGGAAACCTATTTAAGGTGCATGGCCTTTGCAAAACCAAAAGGATGAAAAGGGTGGCTCTCAACCGTTGAATGGTGGTATAACACTTCATATTATACTGCTATAGACATGACTCCCTTTGAAGTGCTCTATGGAGTCCCTCCTCCACCTATACTTGATATTGTCCAAGTTGACACTGCTCAAGTTGAAATCAGTGACATACTACAAGAAAGGCAAGTAGCTCATCAAATTATTAAGGAAAATTTGCACAAAGCCCAGGAAAGAAGTAAGAAATTTGCAGATCATAGGAGAAAAGAAAGAGAGATTCAAGTGGGTGATATGGCCTACCTTAAATGTCAACCTTACAGACATACTTCTCTCAGCATCTATCGATCTTTGAAACTGTATTCAAAGTTCTATGGACCTTTTAGGGTGGTGGAGAAGATTGACAACGTGGCTTATAAAAACTCTTCCTTCGTGATGATTGTCATATCCATCCTGTGTTTTGTGAGCCAACTCAAGAAACATATTGGACCCAAGGCAGTTCCTAATACTCAGCTACCATTGGTTGATGTTGAGGGCAATATTAAGGTGGAACCAAAAGCTATTCTGCAAAGAAGAGTGATACCTCGAAGAAATGAACCAGTGGCACAATGGAATATCAAGTGGCTTAATCTTTCACCTAATCAGGCCACTTGGCAGGATGCGGATTTCATCACAAAGGTCTTCCCAAGATTTCGGACTTGAGGGCAAGTCTGTAGCTAAGGAGGGGAGATTGTCAGGATCTGGTGTGAGCGCCGCGGCAGCTAAAGAATAGACGATGGAGATGGCAAACTACTGGTTCGATTATGATCATCGAATGGTTGTGGATCATTGTCGTAGCTACTGTTGCTGTAATGTTACTGTGGCTGTAATGCCTTTTATGTTTTGTCGTTTTTCTCTGTTCTCACCGCGCGCATTTATTCTCCGTAGCTTATAAGCTCGTATGCTTCCGGTTATCTGTAATCCACATTTGAGCTACTTCTAAACAAATCCAAATCTCATCTATCTGCTTTCCTCGTCCCATTCCCTGTTTATCTGTATTCTCACCTCTGTTCTTCAGAAATCTTTGGTATTTGCCAGGATCATTTCGGGTTCTGACATGGTGGTGTCATGCGATTGTGGTTGCACGCGGCAGCGGCGACTGCACGATGCTGCTTCAAGCAGCGGGCGGCAGCGGCGTAGGCGAGGCCCCGACACAATAGGGAGGCTGGCCAGAGTCAGCGCAGCTTGATGTGCCGACGCATGGTGCTGCCATGTGGCGACGACACATCGCACAATTGACGATACCAACGGCGTCTCCGGTTAACAATCTACTAGATTGATTATGCCAAATTCTTTAAAAAAAACAGTTTCCAATCTACAAGAAGTCAAGAACGCAAAATTTTCGATCTTCTAGATCGGTTTTCAATTCGACCCCCAAAACAACAATTTTTGCCTGCAAAATTCAATGATTCGATACAATTCACTTCAATTTGATTCAATGCCTTGCAATCTAGCAATCTTCTCCCGCAATTCTATAGACTATCGCGTAGGACATCTTTAGGCAAACCGTGCCGTAGTAGCGTGACAGCGAGTAAATTGCAGATCGTTCCATCGATCAATTGCCTGTAGTAAATCATTCATCGTCTTCTCTTCGTGGATCGTTCTTCAAAAGCCAATGTGCTAATAACATGATGTAAAACTTTTCTACCAAATGTAGTATAAGACGTAGATGAACAATCACGCATTCATAGAGGAGGCAAGAACAAAAGACGTAGGGATGTAGTTCTGCTTTATTAAATTTTCAGATTCATAATAAATTAAATTTCCATCTCTATTTATGCTAGTAGATCGCTTATACTTTGAATCTCTATTTATACTAGTAGATCGCTTACACTATTTAAGAGCTAAGCTCTCAAATGATTTTTTATACTAGTAGATCGCTTATACTAGTATCAAAATAATCATCTCTATTTATACTAGTAGATCGCTTATACTATTTGAGAGCTAAGCTCTGCGCGGGAAACCAACTGAGCAAGGCGTTAGTGGCGCCTAGAAAGGGAGAAGAAGATAGAAAACCAAGATAGTGGAGGGATTAAAAAGAAAAAGGCAAAAAGAGGGAGCCGCTGGGATTCAAACCAAGGCCTCCGAAGTGAGAGCTAGCGTGTTAAACCAACTGAGCAACCAGTGCGCGATGTTGCAATTCAAGGGGAGACAATGTTTTTTATATATAAATCTTAAATTCTTTGATTTACTTTGATTTTTATTGTAGTTGGAAAAATTAATTACCTTTAGCAGGAGATATGAAAAGTTTAAACAAATTATAAAAACATTTTTGAGATTTTTTTTAAAACTTTACAAAGTATAAAAAAATTATTTTAAAATATTACATTGAATGTCTGCGCATAGAAAGCAAAATTTTCAAACCAAACCACAGCTAAACTGAAACAATCCAATAGTGCCTCAGTCTAAGAAAAGCATTGTTCTAAATAGCGGGCTATAGCGCCGCTATAGCGTTTTGGCCGTGTAGACGCTAGGCTATTGCATATATGTCCGCTATCACAGCTAAGAGCGCTATAGCGGGATTTAGCGCCGCTAAACTGCTTAGCGGCAATAGCGTTTAGCGTTTTGCTTGTCCGATTTGTTGACATCAAATTTGTTATTTGTTTATGTCATTAGCGTCAATGTGTCGAACCAGGAAAGTACTAAATTTGTGTAGGAGTGGGCATGTCAAGCACTGCATCAATGTTTTTTGAGTTTTTACTTTGTCACTTTGAATCATATATATACTATTTTTTTACATTTTTCTGAAAAACGCTAAACCGCTAATGGCGGCATTATAAGCGCGCTTATAACTGTCTTAGCGTTTTCAGAAGTGTTCCGCTAAAACCTATAGTCCGCTATTTAAAATATTGAAGAAAAGACGAAAGTAGAGTCCACCAAAGGCTCCTCTGGTCAGCCCACTCCATCGCCAAGACGCAAGTGAGCTGTGAGCCTCTCGCAAGCAGCTGCACATGTGTCCAGAAACGTCCCAAGATAAGGAGGCCCCGGCCGCAGAGACCACATGGCTGTGAAGAGGCCACCGGCGCGTCCTGCGTCCAGCTGAGCGCCGATGACACTGACGCGGTGACGCCCCTGCTGCGTGCTGGCTGCTGCTGCTCCACCTCCACGCCGGCATGGCGTCCGCTGCTTCAGGCGTGTTCGACCACGGCAGCCATGGCGTCGGCCTCATCCGCGTCGGCGACGCCAAGAGGTGCTCCAGGGCGCCGCCGCCCAAGCCGCTGCTGGTCGCCGCGCCGCGCGAGGAAGGGGAGTACCCGGTCCTGGTGTTTCTCCACGGCTACCTCGCCGAGAACTCCTTCTACTCCCAGCTGTTCCAGCACGTCGCTTCCCATGGCTTCATCGTCGTCGGCCCTCAGGTCCGTGCTGAACTGAACGACGCTGATCCTAATTAGTGCATGCTCAGAAAATTTTAGGAGGAAATTAGTTCTTGATGAGTAAGTATAGGGCTGTGCTAGCAGCTAAATGTATATATAACATGGGCAAAGAATCTTAATTAGTGGCATAACATTGGAGTATCAAGTATGTGAAGAACTCTGATGCTGAACTGCACTGTAAATGTAGCTCTACACAGTGTCCGGGCCCGACACCAATGGGGAGATCAACTCGGCGGCCGCCGTCATCGCCTGGCTCGCCGGCGGCCTCTCCTCCGCGCTGCCGCCCAACATCCGGCCGGACCTAACCAAGGTTAATAAATCACTTTCGACATGATCAGGCTGAGTTAGTAGTGCTTGACAGTTGACACTGGTTTGATGGTGCGTGCCATTGATCCCTCAGGTGTCCATCTCCGGCCACAGCCGCGGAGGCAAGGTAGCGTTCGCGCTGGCGCTGGGCCTGGCCAAGGCGGCCTTGCCGCCCCTCGCCGCCGTCATCGCCGTCGACCCGGTGGACGGGATGGGCGTTGGCAAGCAGACGCCGCCGCCCATCCTCACCGGCAGGAGGGGCTCGCTGCGGGCGCCGGCGCCGGTGATGGTGATTGGCACGGGGCTCGGCGAGGTGCCCCGCGGCGCGCTGCTCCCGCCGTGCGCGCCGCGCGGGGTGAGCCACGCCGCGTTCTACGAGGAGGCGCCGGCGCCGGCGTGCCACCTGGTGGCGCGGGACTACGGCCACACCGACATGATGGACGACGTGACGCGGGGTGCGAGGGGACTCGCGACGCGCGCGCTGTGCAGCTCCGGCGGCGCCAGGGCGCCCATGAGGCGGTTCGTCGGCGGCGCCATGGTGGCGTTTCTCAGCAAGTGGGTGGAGGCGCGGCCGGAGTTCTTGGACGGTATCAGGGAACGACCGGAGGTGGCGCCCGTCGTGCTCTCTGTCGTCGACTTCCTCGACGAGTAGCTACCTTGCTAGCTGCTAGGAGATAATTAACCAGATGAAAGCTATGCTCCTATGCATTCCCTTCAATTATCGATCAGACCTCACAAAGTTTAGAGAATTGGATACATTTTACCTCACGGGGAAATTCCGTTTCATGACACCCAATTTGTGCGCTGATTTCAAACGACTAAGTTCACTCACTTCGCAAACTTTTTAATTTCATGACATTTTCGTCATTTTTGCAAACTTGTTTGGTCCCTTCGGCCTTAGGCGCCATCTCCGGTATGCCAAATTGGTACTTGGACCGGAATATTAGATTTTTTTCAATCCTCCAATTATTGGAGCCGGGATAGGCCAGTTCTTTGACCTAGCTGACACAATGGTTTTCAATGGTTTTTTGGTGGTGTGGCAGTCCATATGCCGCTACCCATACATGAGGACCCATGCGTATGACATCCTAGATGCACACGAGCTTCGGGCCCTAAAAGAAGAGACAACGCTGAGCAGATTTTGTCTGTCTACGTAATTCGACGATTCCTATTGCTCCTGATGGAATTTCGCACGGGGGCAAGAAGTGTTGGGAATCTTATCTTATAAGCTTTTCGTGGAGTGGTTGAACATCGAAAATGGAGCTAGTATGTGGCCTGGGCATCTATTTGAAGATGGATTGCTTCTAGATGGACGAACCCGACTCGACGACGAATTGGACATCCTCTCAGAATAGGCCCAGTGTCCAGAGGCTTCATAGACCGTAGTATTGTATGCTTACTAGAGTTCCGTTGGTGAATCCTTGAACGGCTTTGCATGACAATTCATAAAAATCACATCGCTTTCTAAGTCTCGGATCCGGTGTAGTCGCAGTACATAGAGCAGTGGATGAAGACTTGCCAAAAATGTCCTCATCACATCACATGTGGATCAAACGTGAAATAAGATTTTTATTTAATTATGTAATCTACTAAGGCCGGCATGCATTAATAATTTTTCTCCCCTCACTCTTGTTCCTCTTCCCACTTGCTCCCCGGCAATCCCTTGTTGCTCTCTTTCTCTACGCAACTCCCGCCATCATGCTCTTGCCCCCACCTCGCCAGCCTCCATACCTTTGTACCGCCTGTCGTGGTGGTGCCTTGGTCGTTTTCCCCCCATCCACCTCTATTGGTCACATCATCCTCCATGTCCACCAAAAGGCGAAGGGACTAGCTCACTTCCCGAGGTAGCCTCGTATCTCAAAGCTCTTCCCCTTTCGTGCTCTGCATCAACTATCCCATTCTTTCCAGATGCCATAGATTTTCCTCGACCATGATGACCATCTCATCTATAATGCGCCCATCGGCTATTCCACCAGATCCCATGTAATACCACTAAGTTAAAAGAAAAAAGAGAGAGAGAGAGGGTGGATTGGGCCGGTGGGCGGCCTAGGCCAAGCCCCATAGCCGCCTCAGTAAAGCACGCTTGAGAGAGATCGATCTCCTCTCATCTCTCTCGATCCTCTCGATCTCTCTCACTCCTCACGTCTCTCACTCTTATCCTGCTTTCTCTCTCTTGACCACTCGCCTCTGTCGCCGTCGCTGCGCCTTGACGCAGGCGCCGCCATTGCTTGCGTCGCGGCCGCCATCTCCCAATGCCAGACAGTGCACCTCTCCTCCGTCCTCCTTCCCTATTGCTGCTCTTCTAGGGCTGCACGTGGGGAGCATCAAGGAAGCAAGGAGGAAGAAGGAGTGGAAGGAAGGAGAAGGTAGAGGAAGGAGGAGGGAAGGCTGACCCAGTGAAGGAGGAAGGGAAGAAGGTGAAGGGGAGGAAGAGGAGAAAAGAAAGGAAAGGAACCTAGGGTTTGAGGGGAATCCTCAAATTCAACTTCATGTGGTGAGATTTGTGTTTTATTTCTGCAATTCATCATCTATTAGGTGTTTGGGTTGTAGCCCTAGGAAGGAGATTTCAAATCCTAATGTTGGATCTTAGAATAGAAGATGGTATCTTTGTGCAGTAGCTTGGTCAGTGAAATCGAGGTGTTTTGGCCAGGAATTAGGGCTCAACCGTATTAAGTAAATTGTAGCCTATCTTTTAGCTTTCTAATGAGCCCAAGAACGCGTAATTTGGCTTAGCGGTTTAGGAGTTATGGCTTCGGAGCTGCTGCTGTCCTGGTAGGCCGCGACGAGGTTTTTGTTAAAGCAAAACTTTTGTTCAGCAAAATGGCTGATGGTTGTGGTAAATTAGAAGCCTAATGTGTTAGGAGTTGGTCAGGGCAAGGGTTAGATGGAATACCGATTGCATATATTGCTTAATAAGGGTATCAGATGGGTTAATTGTCACGTTTGAATGTATAGGTGACACTTCGGGGACGGCTTCGACGTCTCGTCCTTCCGCCTCTCCTGGTAACTAAGGCAAGTATATGATGCGATGGTATGATAATGGGTGCCTGAATGACGGTATGTGATATTCATGCTTGATTTTAATACTGATAATAATGTGTCGATGAATGGTTGTGAGGATGGTGATGCTAGTTTGATGCCGATTGTGCTTTGCTTATTGATGATGATATTGTAATGCTGCATGAATGGATAACAAAGATGTAGTGAATGTATGCATGGATGGGGATAAAAATGATGGAATGATAATGAGAAATGATGGTTAATCATGTTTATGTTGCATACATTTATGAAAGCATGCATACGAGCCAGGGCGGTGAGAAAGTCATATAGCTAGCTAGTCCGGTGAGCCACGGGCCCGGTCGATGAGAAAGCTATATGACTAATCCGGCGTGCTCTTGACGGGATGGCGGGGAAGACTCACTTCGGTGAGCACCTCCACGGGATGGAGTTAGAGCGTTACATCGACGGGTGTACGCTCAGATACCGGTGCGCGCAATGTCAAGGATCATAATGCATAGCACTGCATCGCATTGCATTGCATCGGACATGTGTTGAAAGGATGGAGCGGTGATTGATGAATGAGGATTATGTTGATGATGATTATGTTTATGTTTAAACCTTGCTATTCTATGCTTTGCTGAGTCTTGGACTCACACTTGCTCTTTTGGTGTTTTTAGGTGATGGCTGAAGCTGTACTTGCGGGAAAGGGGCGTAGGTCACACTTTTGCTCATCACTAGAGCTAATCAACCAAATTCTAAATAATATCATGAATTGTCTTAGAGCATGTATGTTAGTCTGTTAGTGTGTAATTACATGTCTTATTAAGGTTTGCTTAGACTGGACGGCTAATGTTCTCTGAAAGTCTCTGATTATTGTCTGTTAGTGGTGATTGTGGTTTATGCCAAGCCTTGGTTTTGGTTCGTTAACCATTGGATGTATATTGTTATTTGACATATTACTGCTGTGTTTCCCTGTTTGGTTGTCCTAATTTTAGGGGAGGTTCTGCCGAAATTTTTAACTAGAGGAGTTTGGTAGCATCTCGGGCCTCAGGGAGGTCGGGGTGTTACAGTTGGTATCAGAGCCAGGCTGTAGGTCTGTTTTGGGAATAACTGGTTATAATAAATTATGAAACAATAAGCTTTTGTTTGGTGTAAGTTAATGGCTTAAGACCTGACACACTGATGCACCATAGGTTGGGTATGGGTTGCATTGCATTTTCCATTGTAATGTTGATGTCATTGAATTATGCTTTCTTGGTGATAGTTGTGGACCAGTTTTATATTTTTTTGTTATTAACATATACGCTTTGTTTGGTTGATTTTGTGGGTGCTTCCAAATCCTGCATGTGCTTGTGTATATGGTTTTGTCGATGCTTTATCTGGGCTTCCAAACCCCGTGCTATTGATTTGCAGGCCTGTTGTGGATACCCTTCTAGTAAAGACCTACTTGTATGGTTGCCTTAGACGAATGAGTTCATCACTTTAGTGATGTTTTAATTGCTTAATGGTTGTTAGGCTTTATTTCTGAGCTTGAAATAGTGATGAGGTTTAAGATATCCAAAGATGAGTGGAGATGCTCTAGTTATTCAGGGGCATGTTAGTTGTTGAGGTTGTTTCCTTTAGCAACACCCCTGTTTCCCTTAGCAACGCCCCTGTTATTTAATTGTTTGTGAAGTCGTCCATGCCTTGAAAAGTGATAAGAAGTTATGGACTGGGTCCATAGGGGTCAGTTGGACCTATATGCAGGTAGTTGTGGGGCCCTTTGTAAAAATTTAAGTGCTTAAAGTCTTCCTCTCCTCTACGGTAGAGAGATGCTTCAAATGAACTTCTTGTCTGGTACCTTTAGATCCCACCAAGCATATTGGGCCGATGCGTCTAGCAGCTGTGAGGATCCCCTCTATAGTGTAAGAGACATGGAGCTTGTAGGATTGTGCCCTAGTCGAAAGTGGTGGTTGGATCTTGAGATTGAGTTCTTTTGTTTTTAACTTTGATCTTGTTGGGGTCTATGTCAGGCAGACTTGATTCTCACCTCTTAATAGTTTTCTTGCCCTGTGTCTTAGACATCTATTGGTATAAGGGCTAAAATTTTAAGCTTTATTCCTAAGCATGTGACTTGGTGTTGTTGCATGTCGTGTTGTTTCCCCTTAGTGCGAGAGAATTGAGTATGAGTTCCCTCTAATGTGTTAAGGTTCCATTCGAGCCGTAGGAGGAGCGTGTGTTGGGTTTTTTGTTGTTTGGCCTAGCTTTCGTTATATGTTCTGGTATATTCAAAGGTAGTGATTGGACATTGACGACTCGGAGTAGTGGGTTCGTCGTGTGTTTTGTTTTGGTATCTATATTGAGGCGGTGTAAAAGTTTAGTGTTGATTTTACAGCTAGGGTTGGCTAGTTGTTCATTGGTGTCCTTGACTCCTTTGATTCTATAGTGATGTGATGATACTTTTATGGGTTTTTACCTTTGAGCTATATGTATCGGACTGGTTATGTGGGGGTCGACCTCGAACTTTCGCTCGTGCCCATGTAACTCTTCCGTGGTCCTTAGTAGTATAAGTGAGAATTCTTAGGACCTGTTTAAGCCCATATACCAAGTGCATAGTATGAGTGACGGATGGCCTGATCAACCATGTCGCTTACTCATACTATTCACTTCGATTGTTGTGGAATTTTGGACTCAAGAAAATTGTTGCTAGGAGGTGGTGGACTAGGTGTTTAGCAAGGGATAGAAATTATTCGAGTGTTGATGGCTTGTGTCTATCATGTTCCTCGGTGTTGCCCTAGGGTGTCGTTGTATTAGAGCTCTGCATGGCTTGACCATGTAAAGTTTTGGACTGCGTGCTAGTGTTTGTGTGTTTTGAAGTGAATGTTTCGCTCTAAGGTGCGATGGCATGATCTATTAAGCTTTCATGTCGTTGGTGGCTATCTCATGACTACTTTGAACTTATGATGCAATGATTTTATAGTTTTGTGTAGATGTTACAAGGTTGAATCTTAAACCGGTTGCTATTGCATGTTTTACCTTGGAAGTGTGTTCCATTCATGTGTGTGCAACTCGGTGCAAGGGAAGGTTAAGGCATAGAGGCTTGGGGTACGTTGGGTTGTAGCTAGTTATAGCCTGTAATGGGTAGCCAAGTTTAATGGCTATGTTGATTCGTGAGTTTACTATGGTTTACACCCCAAGCTAATGTAAGGATGGTTTCTAAAGCAAGACTAACCTTTGTGGCGAACGGGCATCAAGGGAGTCGAAGCCGAGATACACTAGTTTATTTTTCCGTGGTGACGAACCGGGGGAGTAATTTGCTGATAGACCTCGTGTCTATGAGTTGAGTTTTAGGTGTTCGGGTGTCCTAGTTAATCAAGTATTTGCAGAACCAGAGCCTTAGGTTTTGCTGAACCCTTTAACTCCAAGTAAGACCTCACCCTTGGGGTGGTGATTGGATATAGTTTGTGTGTTGGCATGGCATTAGGCCTTGAAGAGTTTTATGTAATTGTTGGGTGATTTATTCCTAAAGGGCTTTACCTAGAGTGGTCTGTCTTTCTGGAGAGCTTATGTCCCTTTCGCATAAAAGAAATAGGAAAGTTGGCGGTTGTGTGTCTATCATCATATAACCATGTGATTGTGCGTTATATGGCATAGTGATGATGGCAAGTCATAGACATTATACGACACTAGGTTGTGGTGTTGCCCATAAACTATGGAGTAGCTTGAGTTGTTATAGAACCAATGGCCAAGGTTGTGGGCAAGTACAAAGTTATGTATAGGAAAAGAGGAAGATGTTTGGATCGATCAACAAATAATAGAGTTGTGCTATAGTTATTCTTGATGGTCCAGACTGAGGCCATAGGACAAAGACTTGGTGAGGTTGTCATGGGTAGGCAAGGGGATAAAGAGCTGTCGTGAGTGATTTCAATGTTTCCTACTGTCATACCAAAGCCTATATCTATTATTAACTTTGCTCATGATGTGAGTTACATGAATGGTGGTGGATATGTATCAATGTGCAATTTCTCCAAGTCTGAAAGGTTGTTAGTTGTTATTAAAGGCCTATAAATGATAATTGTTGTTAGATAAACTATAGGCCTTGGGAATGACTAAGTGTGTTGTTCTGAGTTAGGCTAGGAAAGGAGAAAACCAGGATGTCTCATATCTTGTAACTGGGTAAAGGGTTGTTATCCTGTATTTTCCTCTCGGAGGTGGTTTTAGTATCTTGTTAAACTAGATTCACTCTATTCACTTTGGATTCAAACTGGTGGACTCAATTGGAATGTATTTAGTCTTCAAGCTCTGCGATCTTATTATCTAGGGTCGGTGTGCGAGATGATATGATATCGGAATGGTGCGTGAGATAATGCTTTCAGGTGGTTGGCATGATATGGAAGAGTGGTAAGTGGAGTTAATGATGCGAGAATTGTTGCATCAATTGCATTCATGTGCATTGGGCCGTGCCGTCACGAAAGGCATAAGGCTAGTTGGTAAGCCATGGGCGAGTCCAACGAGCTTGTCATGCCCAGACCAGCGAGCACTGAAAAAAAAAATCCTAAAAGTTAGGGACTCCACAACGGTGGGGACCCTTATAGAGACTCCATGGAAATGGAGTGGCCTCGTACGAGAGAGTCGTGGGTCGAGTGGGCCACTGTTGAGTGGACACTCCGTTGTATCGGTATATGCATTAGCTAAGACATGAGTTGCATTGTAGAGATGCTACGTTGAGATATGGCTTGAGCCATGGGCTTGTGTATCCTAAGATCTTGATGCGGCGCTTGGCGCCTGAGATGGTTATGCAAAGATGGTTTGATAAGTAGTGTTGTACCTAGAGATGTCCCTTGTTTTGCCTTATTTGGATTGTATTGGTTTATGCTTGGGTTTTGTGTGCGGCTTTTGAATGATAGTTAGGAAAGCCTTTTATGCCGAGTTTACTTGTAATGATTGTTATCTTGCTAGCGAACGAGACACCTTTTGAGATTCTCCAAGGCTAGCGATTAAGAATCTCTCTACTAGAACGAGGTAGGAGACAAAGGGGTTTTGCGTCCAGGTTGGACCCGATAGGTAGTTTTCTTAGTAATAGAGACTCATTAGAATTTGTTGGCCACTCAAGCAGGCCGAATAGCTATGGTAATGTATAGAAGGGGAATTGTTGGGTTTGAGATGATGACTAGGGATTGTTAAGGGTGTGTCCTACCAAAAGCGTTGCTTACTTTGGTACGCAACAGAAGTTAATGCCAGGGTATAGGATTGATCCTAGTCGTGGCACATATTGGATCTCACCTTCGAGTTCCAACATATTCAGATTATGGGAAAATCAGATCTTATCAAGGCATAATACATTGAATTTTGACAGGGTGCTCCAGGCACCTCAGGCAAAATGAGAGGCAGCTTGGGAGTTTGAGTCGAGTATGCAAGAGAAGTATTCGGAGTTCGTTTCGGGTGAGAAATAGTTCTAATTCTTGAGTGTAGAATTCGGGGACGAATTCTTTTAAGAGGGGAAGAATGTAATTGTCGGGGATAAAATCACGGCCCATTGCCATGGCCCACTCCCTGACGGCCCAATCGAACAGCCTACCAGGGCCCAGCTCCCTGGAAGGTTCTATATGGCCCATATGCATCCAGCCGAACAGCTTCCTGGCTGGCATGATGCGTAACGGCCAAGGAATCATGTTTGAGTCCGTCTCGAACAGGAGTTCTGCACGGCTACGTGAAGACCCGGACGTGGTTTCCCGGATTGGAATAGAAGTCGTGATCCCCAAGACTAGGAGTATGCCTTATCTGCCTCGGGATATATTTGGCACGTCGAGTTCGTTACGTACTCGTGGTCAGCCCGGCCCGATTATCCCTCGGTAGGTCGGTTGTTCAACACTATATAAACGAGGCCTCTACGGCGTGTAGAGGGCATCGAATCTGGCATCTGGCATCGAGTTTACGTATTAGCATCTTGTAGACATCTGATTATGGCTCATTGCTTCCTGTACACCACAATCTCGCCGAGATTCGTTCATCTCGTCGAGCCACCTCTTGTATTCATCTTTGATATATAGGAAAGGCTGGACGCAGGGCTATTATCTCCTTGAGAGGCCTGAACCAGGATAAAAACCCCTGTCTCCCTGTTCGTTGTTGTTCGTTCTGTTCGGCGTGTCTCCTATCTCCCTCTTGAAGAACCTTAGTTGACTTGGGTCAATATCCCAACCGTCGACAGTAATACCACTAAGTTAAAAGAAAAAAAGAGAGAGAGAGAGTGGGTGGATTGGGCCAGCTAGGCCGGCCTAGGCCAAGCCAGCCCAGCCGCCGCCCCCTGCCTATAAGGCATGCTTGAGAGGAGATCGATCTCCTCTCATCTCTCTCGATCCCTCTCGATCTCTCTCACTCCCTCACGTCTCTCACTCTTATCCCGTTTCTCTCTCTCACCCAGCCACTCGCCTCTGTCGCCGTCAACCGCCGCCGACGCTGGCCGCCGCCGCCACTGCTCGTCGTCGGCCGCCATCTCCCAGCGCAGCCGTGCACCCTCTCCTCCAGTCCTCCTTCCCTGTTGCTGCTCTTCTAGGGCTGCACGTGGGGAGCATCAAGGAAGCAAGGAGGAAGAAGGGAGTGGAAGGGAAGGAGAAGGTAGAGGAAGGAGGAGGGGAAGGCTGACCCAGTGAAGGAGGAAGGGAAGAAGGTGAAGGGGAGGAAGAGGAGAAAAGAAAGGAAAGGAACCTAGGGTTTGAGGGGAATCCTCAAATTCAAGTGGTGAGATTTGTGTTTTATTTCTGCAATTCATCATCTATTAGGTGTTTGGGTTGTAGCCCTAGGAAGGAGATTTCAAATCCTAATGTTGGATCTTAGAATAGAAGATGGTATGCTGTGCAGTAGCTTGGTCAGTGAAATCGAGGTGTTTTGGCCAGGAATTAGGGCTCAACCGTATTAACTTAATTGTAGCCTATCTTTTTAGCTTTCTAATGAGCCCAAGAACGCGTAATTTGGCTTAGCGGTTTAGGAGTTATGGCTTCCGGAGCGCTGCTGTCCTGGGTAGGCCGCGACGAGGTTTTTGTTAAAGTAAAACTTTTGTTCAGCAAAATGGCTGATGGTTGTGGTAAATTAGAAGCCTAATGTGTTAGGAGTTGGTCAGGGCAAGGGTTAGATGGAATACCGAATGCATATATTGCTTAATAAGGGTATCAGATGGGTTAATTGTCACGTTTGAATGTATAGGTGACACTTCGGGGACGGCTTCGACGTCTCGTCCTTCCGCCTCTCCTGGTAACTAAGGCAAGTATATGATGCGATGGTATGATAATGGGTGCCTGAATGACGGTATGTGATATTCATGCTTGATTTTAATACTGATAATAATGTGTCGATGAATGGTTGTGAGGATGGTGATGCTAGTTTGATGCCGATTGTGCTTTGCTTATTGATGATGATATTGTAATGCTGCATGAATGGATAACAAAGATGTAGTGAAGGTATGCATGGATGGGGATAAAAATGATGGAATGATAATGAGAAATGATGGTTAATCATGTTTATGTTGCATACATTTATGAAAGCATGCATACGAGCCAGGGCGGTGAGAAAGTCATATAGCTAGCTAGTCCGGTGAGCCACGGGCTCGGTCGATGAGAAAGCTATATGACTAATCCGGCGTGCTCTTGACGGGATGGCGGGGAAGACTCACTTCGGTGAGCACCTCCACGGGATGGAGTTAGAGCGTTACATCGACGGGTGTACGCTCAGATACCGGTGCGCGTAATGTCAAGGATCATAATGCATAGCACTGCATCACATTGCATTGCATTGGACATGTGTTGAAAGGATGGAGCGGTGATTGATGAATGAGGATTATGTTGATGATGATTATGTTTATGTTTATGTTTAAACCTTGCTATTCTATGCTTTGCTGAGTCTTGGACTCACACTTGCTCTTTTGGTGTTTTTAGGTGATGGCTGAAGCTGCACTTGCGGGAAAGGGGCGTAGGTCACACTTTTGCTCATCACTAGAGCTAATCAACCAAATTCTAAATAATATCATGAATTGTCTTAGAGCATGTATGTTAGTCTGTTAGTGTGTAATTACATGTCTTATTAAGGTTTGCTTAGACTGGACGGCTAATGTTCTCTGAAAGTCTCTGGTTATTGTCTGTTAGTGGTGATTGTGGTTTATGCCAAGCCTTGGTTTTGATTCGTTAACCATTGAATGTATATTGTTATTTGACATATTACTGCTGTGTTTCCCTGTTTGGTTGTCCTAATTTTAGGGGAGGTTCTGCCGAAATTTTTAACTAGAGGAGTTTGGTAGCATCTTAGGCCTCAGGGAGGTCGGGGTGTCACATCCCACATGGCAGCCTCTCCCTCTACCGACAGCCTCCTTTCTCCTCTCTCTCTCTCTCTCACCCACACTCTTTCTCTAGAGCTCAACGCAGATGATGAGCTCATGAATCAGGGGGCGGAGAAGCTAAAGCAGGGGTGATTGAGAGGGCATATCATGGGTGTTAAGAGTCTCCGCAACCCCGTTCCTTGCCAACGCTACCTGCTGAGGGGTGAAGCAAGTGACGGTGCAATGATGGGGCCAAGGGTGATGAGCAGAATGGTAGAGATTTGGATGTTGTCGTTGTCGCATGTTTGGGTTGAGAATGGGTATGGCACGATGTTTGTATCACCAGTCGTAGGAGTTTGTAGCGTACGTGAAGATAAATGACACCAGCTTCAAGGTAGATAGAGAGAGAGAGATTTGAATCATTCTAGTGGTGTTGGAGGACTGGCTCTACCTAGGGTTGATGTTGATGAGAGGGAGAGATTGAAACTCTAAGTATAGGTCTAACGCTGGCGAGAGATTGTGAGAGACAAACCAGAAAGAGGGAGAGAGAATGGAGAAAGTGAGGGGATTGAGATAGAAGCCCATGAGGAGGTGACATGTATGCCACATCATGTAAAATATCAATGTAGACCGCCATCTTAACAGAATCACTCTAAAAGTGGGTATGATATTTGGGATTCGTCAGTATTACCAATTTATTATAACGACAATAGTTGAGGATGAAATACGTATTTTTTTTTGAAAGAGAGCAGAAGAACTGCCGTCCTATTTCATTGACCAGAAGGAGAAAATAAAAATAAAAAACCGTGCAAGCAGAAAAAAAAATAAAATACGTATTTTTTTCAAAACAAAAAAAATAACCTAATTCGTGAACCGCAGCAGACTTCACAGAACAGAAAACAACAAACACCCCAGGGCGGTATTCTGTATTCCCCTGTGGCTCTCCTGCCATCGGCAAGCTCGACCACAATCACACAGCCACGGGACAGAACCAAGAGAGGAGGAAGAATCTGGATTCTGGAACCAACTGGTAGCCATCCTCCTTGATTGCTAGCATATATATGCTCACAGCGACGAATTCCCCTGGCGACGGCTGAAGCAAGCTCTCAGATTTCCTTGCTTTCATTGCAGCCGCATCCGCACAAGATGGCTCTGCAGGTATGGGCAAGATCTAATTTTCATATGGCTTCTCTTGTAATATCGGTGTAGTTGTGTTCTAGTTGATGTGGTTACTGCTGATTTTCATGTGCTCTTGGTTGATTCTTGAATTAGGTATGGATGGTGGGAGAGAGTGGAGAGGACCTCAAGAACCCCAAGGAGTTCCTGCCCCTCTCCAAGCTCGAAGGTGCTGTGATTGTCAGTTGCACTGGAACTTCCCTGCGTGCTGAATTCCTTGGATTGTCGGTGAATTCTCACTGTTCCGATAGTTCAGTAGCGATCTCTGGTTTAAATGCCCCTTTTGATATGGAAATATATAGATAAGGCTAGCTTTCCCCTGTTAATTGTGATGTTTTTATGCCAACGATTGAAGAGGGAAGCATCGTACATTTGATCAAACCACTCTGTTTTGTTTGCTTAAGGCTTACATCTGAATTGATTTGGTGTCCTCACATCAAGCAAAATTCGATTGCTCTGTGTGGTTAAAATATAGATAATGCTAATGAGGTGTTCTCGAGCAAGCTGTACGTTTCTAGCTGCTATCATGTATGTGAAATTGTGAATGAATGCAACATCACTTTCTGATTACCTGAATTAAGTAGTGAGTTGTTTACATTAATGGGTTAGTCCTTTTGCTGTTCCCGCTTTGTTACGCAACTTATGGATCAATTTATTATTTTTTTTTTGCAGAGATTGGTGTGTTATATTGGAAGTTGGATCCTAAGAAGTCTGAAAGCGAAGAAGAGCTTGCAAAAATCCGCAAAGAAAGAGGATACAGCTACAATGTTTGCTCCCACCAAACTTCGATTCCCTTCCCTGTGCATACTATATACTAATCTGATGTAATGAAATGTGTTCCTCACTGAAGGATCTTATTGAGATATGTCCTGAGAAGTTGGACAATTATGAGGAGAAGCTGAGGAATTTCTTCCGCGAGCATATGCATGCTGATGAAGAGATCCGCTACTGCTTGGAAGGTAGCGGGTACTTCGACGTCCGAGACAAGGAGGACAGGTGGATTCGGATTTGGATGAAAGAAGGGGATATGATCGTCCTGCCACCTGGAATTTATCATCGTTTCACCCTTGACAGTGCCAACTATGTGAAGGTACCAAAGAGATTTTACCTGCATAGAAACTGCTGGTATGATCTTTCTGTGCTAGTTAGTTAAAACACGCAATTCTGTAATATCAATCTTATAAGCTGAGGGAATGATAACATGATCAAAGGGCTAAGTGCAGGGCATTTGTAGAACTACCAAAAAATTTCATCTCAATGATATCTTGGAACCATTCTGGCAGCACACACAGATACAACTAAGCAAATTTATTTATGTAGAAAAAAAATTAACTGAAAGCATATGGAGAAAATATTAATTACACAACTACCAGAGAAAATTCATGTCATGGAACCATTTCGGCTACACGCACAAATACAACTATGCCAATCTAGCCATCTAGATAGTATATATTAAACTGAAAGTGTGTGGAGAAAATATTAATCCGCAATATCCAACATGTAGAGGTTTAAAATCTGCACCTATTCAGAATTCAGGTAAATTACTAAAATACATGGTAAGAAAAATATTTCTTGTCTTGGCACATGAAACTTGGTTTAGCTATTTGGATAGATGACTGCATTTATAGAACATTTTAGCAGTTGCATGGATAGTGTATGGATATCACCAATTTTTGGCCAAATATTAACTGCATCCTGAATCTTGGTCGATGCTTTTATGTGTGCAGCTCATGAGGCTTTTTATTGGGGTACCAGTTTGGACTGCATACAACCGGCCTCAGGAGGATCATCCTGTGAGGCAACAGTATGTCAAGAGCCTGGCAGGGAACACTGGTCTTGCTCTTGCAGCGCACTGAGTTTGCAATCAGGAAACCACCATTTGGGTCTATACATGAGTGCTTGGACCTAAATACACCATTATGTAGTGGAGAAATCATGCTGTAGTATCAGGTTATTGTTATAAATATGAAACCTCATATGAAACTGATGTATACACATAGAACTATCACAGGTTTGAAACTAAGCAATCTAGATATGTTTATTGTACTCCATCTGCATGCTACATCTTCATGATAACTTTACAGTTGAGTGCTTGTAAGTTGCAACATTGCAGTGTCTCTCCTGATTGGTCTTGTGGATGTGCTCTGCAATTCTCAGCAGTAAAGAACATTGGCTGCATGGTGTTCAACTTGGACTGTCGTAATGTCGTTGATGTGGTTCTCTCTAAGAATGGAGGGGAGATCATCTGGGCTTGATTTAATCAGCGAAGCTCCTCCTTTTGCGCCGTAAACATCTAGACGCTCTAATTTTATGGAGTTTTGGTGTCGAGGAAGGATCAAAATTTCACTTAGGCACCACTGTGCGGAGCCCGGGGAGCCACATCAACTGAATGTAACAGCCCAATTTGGATCAAATTTAAAATTTGCTTGAATTTAAAAATTCACGCGGACATGTGGGCCATATCCTCTTTCTCTCTCTCTCTTTCTCTCTCTCCCCCTATCTTCTGTTAGCAAATATTGCAAACCAAAGATCGAACACGAGACAAGATTTTTTACGTGAAAAACCCTTACGGAAAAAAACCACGAACGTCAACCGGCGAAATCCACAATATCAGATGAGAGTACAAACGTATGGAAATAACAATTGAGACTTGTCTTCCCGTACGGCTTACAAGAGGTATATATAGGGTGGACAAAACTGACTGCAGTCAAATACGGAAACAAATCCGCTAATTACCATGACCGAACCGTGAGCCCTCTAGGCGTCCCCACAAGACTCACGTTAGAATTCGAATCATATTTCAACAAACTCCACCTTGAGACGAATTCCCATCTTGTAGCAAATGAAATATCATCAATCAACTCACTTCAATAAAAAAAATCACCGTGCATCAAAAGTCACTAGGACTTAAACTGTAATACCAACTAAGCTTCAGCAAACCTCAAACTTAGTAGCAGGAACTGCCTTTATCATCATATCAGCAGGATTATCATAAGTACTGATCTTGTATACTTTAATGTTACCTTGAGCAATAACATCACGAATATAATGATATATGATATCAATGTGTTGTTTTTTCTTTCATGAAACATTTGATCTTTTATAAGGCATATAGCACTTTGACTGTCACAGAATAAATTTATGCAAGATGAATCTCCACAAAGCTCAGAATACAAACCTCTTAACCAAGTAGCTTCTTTACATGCTTCCGAAATATCCATGTATTCAGCTTTAGTGGTGGATAAAGCAACTGTAGCTTGCAAACATGATTTCCAACCAACGGCACAATCACCAATAGTAAAGACATAACCAGTGAGAGATCTTCCCTTGTCCAAATTAGCAACATGATCAGAATCAACATATCCAATAAGTCCATCTCCAGTCTTGCCGAACTGCAAACTAACATTAGAAGTGCCACACATATACCTGAAAATCCATTGTACAGCGTTCCAATGTTCTTTGCCAGAATTAGCCATGTATCTACTGACCAAACTCATAGCATGAGATAAATCAGAACGAGAACAAACCATGGCATACATTAATGAACCGACAGCACTATAATAAGGAACCTTGGACATATACTCAATTTCTTCATCAGAGTCAGGACATTGAAAAGATGACAATTTAAAGTGAGGAGCAATGGGAGTACTGACTGGTTTTGCTTCATGCATATTGAAACGACGAAGAACTTTATCAATATAACTTTGTTGGCTAAGATATAACAGACCAGACTTTCTGTCCCTTATAATCTCCATGCCAAGAATTTTCCTCGCTGCACTTAGGTCTGTAAGTTCAAGCCTCCCATGGGCTAATTGATTTTGGTAATTGATGGCAACTAGGCCGTACAGCCGGAACGCCAAGGATAAGGACCTCTGTTTTTATAGTTTCTCTGAATTCCTTGTGTGCGTCTTCGGCCCAACTCAGCAGATCGACTACATCCCTCTGGTTGCAGGGTCCCACTGAGCACAGGTCCAGAAACATCAGCCTGGGTCCCATGGGGTTCCGAGAGTGCCAGGTGTTAGTACTGAGCGAACCATCTAGAGCAATTACACCTGTCCCAGGGTCGCCGGTGCCGGGGAGAGGTCGCCCGCGTTCGTGGAGAGGTCGCCCGTGCTTGGGGTGAGGTCGCCCGGCTCGCCGAGTGATCGCCCGTGCTTGGGGTGAGGTCGCCCGGCTCGCCGAGTGATCGCCCGTGCTTGGGGTGAGGTCGCCACCGCCAAGGGTCGTTGGTGCTCGCCGAGTGATCGCTTCGTGCTTGGAGTGAGGTCACCCGTGCTCGCTGAAGGGTCGCGGTGCTCGCCAGAGGTCGCCTGCACCACCATCTTGTCGACGGCGTCCGACGCTTACGGACGGGTCCGGCAAAGAGCGGATCCCAACGAAGCTAGCTCGAAAATGGCTAAGTCCCAGTACGTAGCCTCGCCGGATGGCGTCCGACGATCACGGACGGCGTCCGACGTGTAAACCCGCGATCGAACACTGGCGGGCGCTCTGCACAAGACAAGACTCGCCGGACGCGTCCGATAAGCCACCGGACGGCGTTCGACGAAGCACAAAATGGCCTTGATTCTCTGCCGGACGGCGTCCCGACGGAACCGGACGGCATCCGATCGGTCGATCCAAACTCGGGATTTAATCTGGGCCATCCATTTCGTGGTTTCGCCTTGGGGCTATAAATAGGGGCTAGGAGCACGGAGAAACTTGAGAGAGCCTCACCTAGCCGCCACCCTTGCCCTTAGACACCAAGAGAGCTCCTCCCATGGTTCCCACCTCCACCTAGGGTTCCATGTGCTTGTGAGATTGAAGGAGAGAGTGAGGAAGAAGAAGAGAGCACCCCTTAGCCTCCTCCTTGTCGTCTCCAAGGTTCGTCCCCTCTCCATGGTTGCCATGCCATCCTCCATGGTGGGTTGAGGGTTGAGTGTCTCCGGTTTTGTGCTCTTGGGATTCTTGCTACCGGGAGACGTCGTCATCGCCTAGCTTCATCAACCGTACCACAAGCAAACCCTTCTTCGTGAAGGTCACCGTGCTTTCCACGGTGCTTCCTCTCCGTCCGTCGGGGTGTGCAAAGCCCGCCGTCAGTGTCGGGTGGCCACCTTGCTTCCCAAGGTGCTCTTCTCCGTCGTCGGAGATGTGCTAAATCCTCGGTGTGCTCGAGGTCGGCTTCGCTTGTGAAGTCGGTGTTTCGGGTCCTTCGCGTGTGAAGGGTGCCGATTCGTGTGAGGGTTTGGAGCTCGCCTACCATGTGTTGGTGAAGAGCTACCATCGAGTGGATTGAGGGTTAGGGACGAGAGAGTCCCGACTTCTCTGTGTGAGAAGTTTCCTCAACGGAGACGTAGGTGTTCATGTGTTGAGCACCGAACTTGATAAACAACTTCGGTTTGCGCCTCTATCTTATTTACTTAACCGCATCTTGATATCCACTGCCGTGTGTGCCTTCGTGCCTCCTACACTTGTGCATCGATTGCTTCCGCTAACCGGACTTGTGTAGGAATCCACGACTAGTGTGTGCCTTAACTTGCTTAAGTGACTAAGTGCAACAAAAGTAAAAATTGAAATAGTCCGATTCACCCCCTCTCGGCCTTAGGTTCCTTCAATTGGTATCGAGCCTGTTCTCTCTAGTTTTGCTTCACCGCATTAGAGATGGCGAAGGGATAGTGTAGTCGCCAATAGGATCCCAATCTTCAATGGCTTACACTTTGACTTCGGAAGAAGCGCATGAAAATCTATCTTATTTCTATTGGGCCGACATTTGGGATCTTTGTTGAGAATGGCATCACTATTACCCGTGTTGAAAATATACCACTCACACCAATTCAGAAAACTCTTATGGCTAATGATGCTAAGGCCATGAATGCTATACTCACGGGGTTGAGTAGGGATGTGTTCGAGAGAGTTAGTAACCTCACCTCTGCCAAGGCTATTGGGGATTCTCTTGTTGAGATCCATGAGGGTACTGCCGCTGTCAAGGAGGATAGATTAGTGGTGGTTAAGGAGCAATTTGATAAATTTGAGATGCTTCCTGGTGAAAATGCAAATGCTATGTATACTCGCCTTAACCCCATAATCAATGAGCTCAAGGGGCTCGGACTCTCTATGCCTGATGTTGATGTGTGCAGGAAGATGATGAAGATTCTCCCAAGACAGGAGTACAGGGACATCATCACTATTCTCTCAAACAGCAATGAACTTGAGACGATGACTCCCGGTGCTTTTCTGTGTAAGCTTCGTGCTCATGAGATGCTTATCATCGAGCCCCTAGCCACCCCATCAGCTGAGAAGACCAAGACAATTGCTCTCAAGGCTCATGGACACAAACCAAGCAAGTCCAAGCTGTCTCCTCCAAGGATCAAGAAGGATCAAGTTTCTTCCCACCTGAGGCGCTTGAGGAGATGATGGGTCTGTTTGGGAAGCGCTTCGACCTCAAGAGACGGACCAAGAACTCACACTCTAGCTATCGATGCTATGAGTGTCATGAGAAGGGTCACATTGCTTCCATGTGCCCTCTCAAGGACAAGACCAAGCGCAAGGAGAAGAACAAGCAAGGTAGTGATGATGACAAGCTCAAGCACAAGGAAGGAAAGTACAAGAACTGGAAGAAGACCGAGTTCAAGGCCACCTCCAAGAATGGAAAGAAGTTGGCGTTCGTTGGAACTTGGGTCTCCGATGACAGTTCCAGTGACTCAGCCGCTTCTGAGGAGGATGAGGAGCCAAGTGGTGAAGGACTTGCCACCATGGCAATTGCTGAGATGACTCCTCCACCTCCAGCCTGCGTCACAAAGTGCTTGGTGGCCGTCCCTAAACCACAAGAGCAAGTGTGGTATTCTGATGGAGAAGAGTCTATCTCCACTACTTCCTCTACACCGAGAGCTTCATCACCATCTCGCTTGACTTCCAAGTGCTTGATGGCTCGACCATCTTTGAGGTATTTTCCGATCTCGACTCAAACTCTCTCGAGTGGGATGAAGAGACTACTAGAGAGAATGTGGCTAAGTTGCTTGATGTTCTCCGAAAGGAGCATTTGAGAGCCACTACTCTTCAGAGTCTCGATTACCCTCCTTGCTAAGCATGATTCTCTTGAGACTGAAGTTGATCTTTTGAATGGTGAGAAACTTAACTTAGCTAGGAAGGTAGAATTGCTTGATGTGGAAAACAAAGGCATGAATGAATCAGAGATGGCTTGCTTGCTACTATTCTTGAGCTTAGGGCGAAAACAAGTTGCTTCTTGAAAAGAATGCTTCCATTGATGGTTTGCCACTTGCTCATGCCATCGATGACTTGATTGCTTCACCGCTTTGATTGTGCCCCCGTGATTGCACCATTTATCGCTTACACACCTGCTATCACCATGGCACTGCTAGCACGTACATTTCTTCTGAATGTGCATTGATTGGTTCTAGTGCTAGTACTGTCATTAATTTGGTTGATTCTTGCTCTAAGTGTGCCATGATTGCTTCTAGTTCCAATGGCTCCTCTAGTGTAGAGTGCACTCCTAATTTATGCAAATTTGCACTAGCTGCTAGGGAACTAGCCATTGAGCGTGATGAACTTGCCATTGAAAACGCTAGTCTCAAGGTCAAGCTTGAGAAATTTGACAAGGGTCTTGGCAAGTGTTATGAGGGGAGTCGTGTCCTTAACCAGATACTTGAGGAACAGAGGAATTCGGCCCTGAAGGGCGGTTTGGGATTCACCCCTGAGAAGTTTAAGGGGAAGAAAAAGAAAGGTTCTCAAGTATCTAACAAAGGGCAAAACTCCCTTCATAACAAGTCCAAGGGAAACACCAACAATGCTAATAACTCTGGGCATAAAAACATGAACGCTAGGAAAAATCATCCTAGGAAGCACAATGTGCACAACACATGGCAAGGACCTCCTAGGCACTATGATTTCACGACATGGCAACCTAGGAACCAATATGCTTGGCAATATGCTTCTAGGTACAACAATTGGAATGGTCCTTCTCCCATGCCATACAACAATTGGCAAGCTCCACTACCACCTAGCTTCTGGAATGGTCCTCCTAGGCAAAACTTTTCTAGGCGAGCTCCACCTAGGAACCAAGCTAGGAACACTTACAAACACACCCAACCCAGGCTTCCAAGAGCTCATGCTGAGTTGTATGATCACTACTTGCTTAGGATGAATGACAAGGGTAAGGTGGTTGCTAGATATGCTGGTTTGAGGGCTGAGAATGAGCATAAGGCACATATTTGGGTGCCTAAATCTTTGATTGATCGATTTGCTCCTATTGCTTCTGGCTTGAAGGCTAACCGTCGGGGACCTCCTGTGTGGGTCCCTGAGTCACACAAGTGATCTCTTCTTAATGTAGGTGAACTACCGGAGTGGAGGGTGCCATTGGATCGTTGACAGTGGGTGTACCCAACACATGACCGGCAACCACCGGTTGTTCACCTCAATGGGGGAGGATGGATCAAATCCCCCCAAGGTCACTTTTGGAGATGGAAGCAAGGGCAAGGTAATTGGAGCCGGAAAGGTAGCAATCTCTTTGGACCTCTCAATTGACAATGTGCTACTGGTAAACACTCTGAACTACAATCTACTTTCCGTTGCTCAAATTTGTGATTTAGGCTTCCATTGTAACTTCTCATCTGAGGGATTGTTGGTTCTGGATCAAAATGGAAAAACAGTGTTCAAGGGCTTTCGTTTTGAAAACTTGTTTCTTGTGAACTTCAATGAGCCTGCCGCATCCATCTCGGTTTGCCTCTCCGCCAAAGTCACACTTGGTTGGCTTTGGCATAGGCCTTGGGCATGTCGGCATGAGAAATTTAAAGAAACTTTTCAAAAACGAGTTGGTTCTTGGGGTGAAAGATGTGGCATTCGAAAAGGATAAGCTTTGCTCGGCATGTCAAGCCGGCAAACAAGTGGCAAGTGCTCATCCAGCCAAGAATGTCATGTCTACATCCCAACCACTTGAACTCTTGCACATTGACCTTTTTGGGCCAACAAAATATGTGAGTATTGGGGGTAATCTCTACTGCTTGGTCATAGTTGATGATTACTCTCGATACACTTGGATATTCTTTCTTCCAGACAAAACCCCAACTGGAGATGTTTTCAAGAAATTTGTAAAGAAAGCTCAAAATAAATTTGACTGTACCCTCAAAAAGGTGAGAAGTGACAATGGAACCGAAGTTTACTAACACTTCCGTTGAGTACATTACGTGATGAGCTAGGTATTGACCATCAGTTCTCAGCCACTTACACTCCTGAGCAAAATGGAGTGGTTGAGAGAAAGAACAGGACACTCATCGAGATGGCAAGGACAATGCTCAATGAGTATGGAACTTCTGAGGTCTTCGGTCGAGGCAATCAACACACCGCCATCGCATTAATAGGTCAGATCTTCACAAACTCTGAAGAAGACATCCTATGAGTCGCTTAGGAAGACGACCCAATGTCTCCTACTTGTGGTCTTTGGATGTAAGGTCTACATCAAGAAGAAGAGGGAGCATTTGGGCAAGTTCCAGAGCGAGTGGACGGTGGGATCTTCTTGGGGTACTCACCAGAGGGTCATCTTCGTGGTGTTCAATGAAGCAAGTGGCCGATTGAAGAATCGTGTGATGTAAAGTTTGATGAGTCAAACGGCGGTCAAGGGCATCATGAGAATTTGGATGATGTTGGTGGAGAGGAGTTGGCAAGGGCGGTGAGCGGATGGAAGCCGACGATGTGAGGCCGCTTGAAGCTCCAAGAGTGGTTGAGACGATCACGCCACCTCTCACCCCCGAGCCGATGGCGATTCGGGGAGGCTGTGCCTCAAGATAGCTCAAGCTTGAGCTAGCTTAAGAGGAAGAGATAGCTTGTGAGCGGGATGGAGGGACGGTTGATCGACAAATGGACAACCTTCTCGCTTGATCGTAACCCATCACTCCATTGCTCGAGATCACCCAAATGAGCAAGTGATTGAAGACCGATTCATGGTGTGCAAACAAGGTCAAGGATGGCTAACTTCATGAGCACCATGCTTTTGTGTCCGAATTGGAGCCAAAGAAGGTGGAAGAGGCATTGGCCGACCCGACCGGATCAATGCCATGCATGAGGAGTTAAATAACTTTGAGAGAAACAAGGTTTGGACACTTGTGGAGCGACCCAAGGATTGCAATGTGATTGGCACCAAGTGGGTATTCAAGAACAAGACAGATGAATTTGGATTGGTTGTCGAAACAAGGCAAGACTTGTGGCTCGTGGTTTCACTGTCGAGGGTGTGGATTGTGGAGACACTTATGCTCCCGTGGCGGACATGATGCGATTAGATCGCTTATGGCATTCTCCATTTGTCACAACATCACTTTGAAGCAAATGGATGTCAAAAGTGCCTTCTTAAATGGCTACATTGAGGAGCTGGTCTATGTTGAGCAACCTCCGTGATTTGAAGACCCAAAATACTCCGATCATGTGTACAGATTGTCCAAGGCTTTGTATGGGCTAAAGCAAGCTCCCTGTGGCTTGGTATGAGAGACTCGAGACTTCCTCATATCCAAGGGTTTCAGTGTTGGGAGAGTGGATTCTACACTTTTCACCAAGGTGGATGATGGACACTTGTTCCTATGCCAAGTTTATGTTGACGACATCATCTTTGGGAGCTCAAGTGAGAAGATGGTACAAGACTTGGTGAGTCGATGGTCGCAGAGTTCGAGATGTCGATGATGGGTGAGCTTAACTTCTTCTTGGGTTTCCAAATCAAACAACTCAAGACTGGAACTTTCATAAGCCAAGAGAAGTACACTGACCTCCTCAAGCGCTTCGACATGAGTGATCGCAAGCCGATCCGGACACCAATGGGGACGAATCGCCACCTCGACCTCGACAAAGAAGGTAAATATGTCGACCAAAAGCTTTACTGCTCCATGATTGGTGCTTTACTCTACTTGGCGCATCTAGGCCGGATATCATGTTTAGTGTGTGCATGTGCGCTAGATTTCAAGCCTCCCCTAGAGAAATGCATATGACTGCTGTGAAACGAATACTTAGATACCTGAAACACACACCTAGCATAGGCCTTTGGTTCCCGAAGGGTGCGCGGTTTGAGCTCCTAGGCTATTCGACTCAGATTATGCCGGTGCAAGATCGATCGCAAGAGCACTTCCGGCATGTCACTTCTTGGGTAGGTGTCTTGTGTCATGGGCGTCAAAGAAACAGAACTCCGTGGCGCTATCTACCGCTGAGGCTGAGTATATAGCGGCGGGGAGTTGTTGTGCACAATTGTTTTACTTGAAACAATCACTGTTTGACTTTGGGCTAAAACTTGACCATGTGCCTCTCCTATGCGACAATGAGAGCGGTGAAGATAGCGTGCAACCCGTCCAACACTCACGGACCAAGCGCATTGATGTCCGTCACCATTTCCTTCGGATCATGTGACAAAGGGCGACATTGTGCTTGAGCATGTCAAGACAGAGGACCAAACTTGCCGACATATTCACCAAGCCACTCGATGAGGCACGATTCGCAAATTGAGAAATGAGCTAAATATCTTAGATAAGTCAAACATTGTGCGAGTTGGTCGCGTGGCTATGTCATTCATTGAAAATCTTTTGAAGCCGCTTTTAGCTTTTAGGTGCTCGCTGTTATCTATCGATGCTATTCATTGCCTATATTTTCATCACATTAAATTGATAGCTATAGCATGTGTTTACCTTGTCACTAGCTCAACTAGTGCTTAACTCAATATATCATGAAATTGGAAGCCATGAGCTTGTATTAGGAGGGCTATAGCTTCTAGTCTCATTTGATTGCTCTGAACTCTCTGGTTGATCATGTGCTTCTAAGTATAGGTTGTGTTCTTCCATTTTGCACATGTCTTTACTTTGCTAACTAGAGCAAATTTTGAGAAAAATGTTGAGCCAAATTTTCAAAGTGCGCTAAAATATGAATAAGACCAAAATTGGTCATACATGTCTCACCAATGCCTCCTCGATGAGATAGCTTGCCATGGCACTAGGCATGAACTTAGGGGGAGCTTTGGATGACTAAGACGCTCATCTTGGTGTCTGCTTTGGGTGGCGCCGCTTTTGTTTTGAGACATGGCAAATTTAAAAAAAAAATGCAAAGTGCAAAATGTGAGATATTTCAAAATGAGCTCAACTAAAATGTTTTAGTCTCAAATAGGCACGGCGATCGCATGTGTAGCTTGGATTGCACTTTCTAGTGCTATGGAGTATCGTGTGTCCCCTTTGAGTTTTGGAGCAACTCTTGATACTTCTAGCTATAGTTCACCTTATACTTGCTCTAGGTCATAATAACTTGAAATTATACATCTATCAATTGTGCTCTAGTTGATTTTGTGACATTGTGACCTTGAGATGGCTAGATTTTGAGTGTGATGAACTTATGGGCATACGTGCACTAGTACAACTTTCAAAGCGTTTCATTTGCTAATCCCATACTTTGCTACTTTCTGGTCATTGATGCCAAAGGGGGAGAAATTAGTGCAAATCCATGTTTTGGGCATTATCATGTTTTGAGGTGTTTACAAGTGGTAGACTTATGTGATGATACTATCGTGTCTTACAAGTGGTATGCATTGTATGCATTGATTTAGGGGGAGCTCATGTTTATGTGCTCATGTTTATGTGTACATTGCATTTTATTCGTTAGCCTAGTCTTTGGTATTGTGCTATACTGTGATGCAATGTTTTTGGACTAACCCATTGCACCAGAGATTGTATTTGTGCCTTGTCATGTTGGGTATTGTGCTATGCTGTGATGCAATGTTTTTGGACTAACCCATTGCACCAGAGATTGTATTTGTGCCTTGTCATGTTGGATTTGTAGTGTTGTCATCAATTACCAAAAGGGGAGATTGTAAGTTCAAGCCTCCCATGGGCTAATTGATTTTGGTAATTGATGGCAACTAGGCCGCATAATTTTAACGCTAAGGATAAGGACCTCTGTTTTATAGTTTCTCTGAATTCCTTGTGTGCGTCTTGACCCAACTCAGCAGATCGACTACATCCCTCCGTTGCGTGGTCCCACCGAGCCTGTGTCCGTAAACATCACCGGGTCCCATGGGGTTCCGAGAGTGCAGTGTTAGTACCGAGCGAACCATCTAGAGCAATTACACTGCCCTGTGGTCGCCGGTCTCGGGAGAGGTCGCCCGCGTTCGTGGAGAGGTCGCCCGGCTCGCCGAGGGGTCTCCACCGCCAAGGGGTCGCTGGTGCTCGCCGAGTGATCGCCGTGCTTGGGGTGAGGTCACCGTGCTTTCGCCAAGGGTCGCGGTGTTTCGCCAGAGGTCGCCTGCACCACCATCTGTCGACGGCGTCCGACGCTCTTCGGACGGGTCCGGATAAAGAAGGATCCCAACGAAGCTAGCTCGAAATGGCTAAGTCCTGTGTACGCCTCTCGCCGGATGGCGCCCGACATCACGGACGGCGTCCGACGACGTAAACCCGCGACCGAACACTGGCGGGCGCTCGTCATAGGCAAGACAAGACTTCGCCGGACGCGTCCGATAAGCCACCGGACGGCGCTCGACGAAGCATAAAATGGCCTTGATTCTTCGCCGGACGGCGTCCGACGGAACCGGACGGCATCCGATCGGTCGATCCAAACTCGGGATTTAATCTGGCCGCCCATTTTCGTGGTTTCGCCTTGGGCTATAAATAGGGGCTAGGAGCACGGAGAAACTTGAGAGAGCCTCACCTAGCCGCCACCCCTTGCCCTTAGACACCAAGAGAGCTCCTCCCATGGTTCCCACCTCCACCTAGGGTTCCATGTGCTTGTGAGATTGAAGGAGAGAGTGAGGAAGAAGAAGAGAGCACCCTTAGCCTCCTCCTTGTCGTCTCCAAGGTTCGCCCCTCTCCATGGTTGCCATGCCATCCTCCATGGTGGGTTGAGGGTTGAGTGTCTCCGGTTTTGTGCTCTTGGGATTCTTGCTACCGGGAGACGTCGTCATCGCCTAGCTTCATCAACCGTACCACAAGCAAACCCTTCTTCGTGAAGGTCACCGTGCTTTCCACGGTGCTTCCTCTCCGTCCGTCGGGGTGTGCAAAGCCCGTCGTCGTGGCGGCCACCTTGCTTCCCAAGGTGCTCTTCTCCGCAAGGCCGGAGATGTGCTAAATCCTCGGTGTGCTCAAGGTCGGCTTCGCTTGTGAAGTCGGTGTTTCGGGTCCTTCGCGTGTGAAGGGTGCCGATTCGTGTGAGGGTTTGGAGCTCGCCTACCATGTGTTGGTGAAGAGCTGCCATCGAGTGGATTGAGGGTTAGGGACGAGAGAGTCCCGACTTCTCTGTGTGAGAAGTTTTCAACGAGACGAGGTGTTCATGTGTTGAGCACCGAACTTGATAAACAACTTCGGTTTGCGCCTCGCCTCTTATTTACTTAACCGCATCTTGATATCCACTGCCCGTGAGTGCCTTCGTGCCTCCTACACTTGTGCATCGATTGCTTCCGCCAACTGGACTTGTGTAGGAATCCACGCACTAGTTGTGTGCCTTAACTTGCTTAAGTGACTAAGTGCAACAAAAGTAAAAATTGAAATAGTCCGATTCACCCCCCCTCTCGGCCTTAGGTTCCTTCAAGGTCCTTCATCTCAAACTCACTATTTAATTGTGCCTTTAAAGTAGTGATCTCTTGTTTGCTCTTGGCAGCAATCAACGTATCATCAACATATAACAACAACTATATATGTGACCCATCAATAAATTTAATATAAACACAGCTATCAAATTCGGACCTTTTAAAACTGTGTGTGAGCATAAAAGAGTCAAACTTCTTATACCATTGTCTCGGTGATTGCTTTAAACCATAAAGAGATTTCTTTAACTTGCAAACCAAATTTTCTTTACCTGGAACAATAAAATCTTCAGGTTGGTCCATATAAATTTCTTCCTCCAGTTCACCATGTAAAAATACAGTCTTTATATCTAACTGCTCAAGCTCAAGATCACGCATAGCCACAATACTAAAGAATGTACGAATGGAGCTATGTTTCACAACCGGAGAGAAAACATCATTGTAATCAATACCTGATATCTGACTGAAGCCTTTAACAACTAATCTTACCTTAAATCTCATGGGTTCACTTGGAGACACACCTTCCTTTCTTTTGAAGACACATTTGCAGCGAACGGTTTTCTTTTCTTTCGGCAAACGAACAATTTTCCAAGTGCCATTCTTCTCAAGTGATTGCATCTCCTCTTACATAGCGGAAATCCACTTATCACGATCACTAGAGATAATTGCTTCAGTATAAGTAGAAGGCTCTGCATTACCTTCAACCTCCTCTGCACAACTTAGGGCATAGCCAGCAAAATTACACTCTTCAATCAGACGAGTAGGACGAACAATATTCCTTCTTAGTCTATCAACTGCAATGGAGTGCTGTGGAGGCTGCACAGCAGGAGAAGAGTGCTCAACAACAGGTGAGTCATCAACAGAATTAATAATATCAGGAACCTGTGTAGTTTGGACAACAATATCATCATCATCAATTACATGATCTCCATTATCCAAGTGCTCCACCTGCACGCTTACTTTCTGTTGTCCTTCATCAGAGGAATTAGTAGACATATTCTTATGAAACATAACAGATTCTTTGAAAACAACACTTCTACTCATTAAAGTCTTTTCGGTTTCAGGATTCCACAACTTATATCCTATAACTCCTGAAGCATAACCAAGAAATATGCACTTAACTGCTCTAGGCTCAAGTTTTCCATTATCAACATATGCATATACAGTGCAACCAAATACTCTAAACTGTGAATAATCAGCAGGTGTGCCAGACCATATCTCAATGGGAGTCTTTTTGTTGATAGCTCTAGAGGGTGACCGATTTATCAGGTATCAGACGGTGGAGGCTGCCTCAGCCCAAAAGCATCTGCCCATGCCAGCATTGGACAACAAACAACGAGCCTTGCAGATGATGGATCTGTTCATGCGCTCAACTACACCGTTCTGTTAAGGAGTGTACGGAATGGTGTAGTGCCTAACAATGCCTTGTCTTCTGCAATAAAACTTAAATGCACGTGAACAAAATTTCATCCCATTATCAGTACGAAGGACTTTTATCTTCCTTTCAGTCTGTCTTTCTACCATAACCTTCCAGTCTTTAAAAGCAGCAAAAGCATCATATTTATGTTTCAAAAAATAAGGCCACATCTTTCTGGAGTAATCATCAATGATTGTCAACATATAGCGAACACCACCAAGAGAATGTTTACGGGATGGTCCCATAAATCAGCATGCACATAATCCAATATAGCCTTTGTTGTATGAGTGAAAGTGTTGAACTTTATCCTTTTGTGCTTACCAAAAATACAGTGCTCACAAAACTCCAACTTGTCAACGTTGCACCCATCAATAAGTCATCTCTTACTCAATTCTGCCATACCAAGTTCACTCATATGCCCGAGGTGCATATGCCAAAGTTTAGTGTCATTGAAATTATCAGAAGCAGCATTAGCGGAAATAACAGTAGCAGTACCAGTGATTGTATTGCCTCTAAGAACATATAAATTTACAGATTTCATATCACCTTTCATAATTATGAGAGAACCTTTCGATACCTTCAACACTCCACTTGAAGCGGAGTACTTGTACCCTTTGGGGTCAAGAGTACTAAGCGAGATGAGGTTCCTGGCCAGGGTTGGGACGTGTTTCACATCTGTCAAAGTCCTTGTCATGCCATCATGCATCCTGATCTGAACAGAGCTGATACCAACAATCTCACATGCGGTGTTATCTCCCATCCGCACAACTCCTCCATTCTGCATAGAATCATAAGTACTAAACCAATCTTTATTAGCGCACAAATGATAAGAACATGCAGAGTCAAGTATCCACTCAGCATCCGTTGAGACACAACCAGCAAAAGCAATAAGAGCATCACCCTAGTCGGAACTACTATCAGAAGCAATAGAGGCCTTACCATCCTCGGATTTAGGCTTAGATCGGTATGTACCGTTCCTCTTTTCTTTATTCTGCAGTTTTCAACATTTAGAAATTTCATGATTATTCTTCTTACAATACCTGCAGAATTTTTCTTTGCCTCTAGACTTCGAACGACCCCTGCCGTTCTGGCTTTTCCCTTTGTTGTTATTGCTGTTGTTGTTAGGTTTCTTCTGCTCAGTCCTACCACGAACAGACAAAGCTTCTGCATTGAAGGTGGACTCTTCCGAGTGTACCATCTGTTTCATCTTTTCCTTCTGTTGAAGGGCCTCATAAACTTCATTCACGGTTAGCTCATCACGGCTATATAATATAGTATCTCGAAAGTTCGTAAAGAAACTAGGCAGTGAGCATAAAAGAAGTAGACCTAAATCTTCTTCATCATATTTTATCTCCATAGATTGTAAATCAAAAACGATCTTCTTAAAGACCGATATATGGTTCAAGATCGAACCACCTTCTTACAATTTATGCGTGAAAAGTTTCATCTTCATATGCATCTGCTGGTTAGATCCTTAGACATGCAGATCGATTCCAGCTTTAATCATAGAGCAGCAGCAAATTTTTTCTGTAACACTTCTTGCAAAATATTATTTGATAAATGAAGATGAATTCGAGACATAGCTTTACGATCTCTCCTCTTCTCATCATCCGTCCAGTCTTTTGAATTTTCTTTCCAAAGCTATCGAGTGCATCATCTAAATCAGTATGCACCAAAACTGTCTTCATCTTGACTTGCCAGAGAGAAAATCTTGTATCAAAGTCCAATAAGGGCAAATCATACTTCAGAGACGCTATGCGGAATTAAACCGATACCGATCTGCAAAGCACAAGAAAAACAGCAACTATTCTGGTACACCTGACCGTGTGCACCAAGTAAAATTGGGTAGAAAAATAAATCTGGAATTTTTTCTTCCTGATGAAACGCCTGCAGCCGTATTGAATTTGCTTTGAACGGGAAACGAGGGGCTGAATTTTTTTCCTTCCTGGACCGAATTAACGGAGGCTTGGTGATGCACTTTTCTCCTTTTTCTTTTACCGATGAGCAAATCGAGCAGGCTCGGCGATTGGATCGAAAACAACGGCGAGATCGAAGCAGCGGGACACCGAACGAGCGCGAGGGCGGCGCAGAAGATGTCGCGAAGGGAAGACACCGCCGCCGAAGAAAACCAGATCGCTATGCCGCCGCCGCCGCCACCAAAATCAGATCGTGATGCAGCCGGAAGCCGCCGCCAGAGAAACCCTAAATTTTTTTAATCAATCTGATCTCGTGTATAGCTCTAATACCACTTGTTAGCAAATATTGCAAACCAAAGATCGAACACGAGACAAGATTTTTTATGTGAAAAACCCTTGCGGAAAAAAACCACGGACGTCAACCGACGAAATTCACTATATCAGATAAGAGTACAAACGTATGGGAATAACAATTGAGACTTGTCTTCCCGTGCGGCTTACAATACAAGAGGTATATATTGGATGGACAAAACTGACTGCAGTCAAATACGAAAACAAATCCGCTAATTATCATGACCGAACCGTGGACCCTCTAGGCGTCCCCACAAGACTCACGTTAGAATTCGGATCATATTTCAACATCTTCCTCGCCGGTGGCCCGCCCGCAGCTGCTTCGCTCAACCGTGCCGCACGCCGCGTCGTCTCTGCCGCGCCAAGGCGGCATCATCATCGTCGCAGCAGCTGCCGTCGATCGCGCCGCGCCGCACCGCTTGCCCTGCTGCCGCTACCGTCTCTGCCACCGCACCGCCGCTTCTCCCGCCGCACCGCGTGAGCCATTGGAACGGCATCGTCGTCCCGCGCCTATAAAGCTGAAAGCATTCCCCCGCCGGCACCTTTTCCTGTTCTTCCTCAAATCCTCCCTGCACCGGCGCCGAGGAAATTCCGTTGGTTCCGTGGGCTATCGATAGATTCCCCTCGCCCCGAGCATTCTCAACTCATCCCTAAGCTTTACCCTCGCCCAATATCAGGGGAGTTGCCCGAAGGAGTCGTCCCCGTGGAGCCCCTGTTTCGGCCGTCGTTGAGCTCCTCGTCGCCCGCCGTTTCCGCTCCGCCGCACTCTTCTCCTTAGCTCGGTAAGCACCTATTTCGCCCCCTCTTGCTCGCCAATCGTTCCCATAGCTCGTAGATCCTTTAAATGGCTTGGGCGTCTCCGGCGAGCCTTCGGCTCCGCCGCCGCACCAGCCGTCTCCAGCCTCGGCAAGGACGTCATTAGGACCGTAGAAGGCAGCAGGTGCGAAAGCATGCACGCTTATAGCCGGATTGGGGTGGAATTGCCGCCGCGGCTCGAACCGCCGCCGCCGGCCACGTCGTCTGACTGGAGGTAGATGAAGGCCAGGAGTCGTTGGATTTGCGCCGAGATTCGTGCGGGCCGAAGTGCTTAGAGACACTGACATGCGGGCCCCACCTGCCAGGAACTCCTCCTCGTGCGCTGGGTTAAACCCTTGGTTGTGTCTCTGTCATGTGGGCCCTGGTCCCACCTGGCAGTTTAAGTGGAAGCGCCCGGGGGCGCGACGCGAGCCCAGTGCGTTGGCGCCCCACAAAATTACGCCTTCAGCATAGCCTCCCCTGGCCGATGCCGGCGGGCGCGCACATGGGCCTTGGGCCGCATCCGAGGCTGGGCCGGATCGTTCGCTAGGTTCGCCTGAAGAAATTTAATCAATTTCCACCGATTTAACCATTTAATTAAATACTGAAATAGATACCGATTTATTTAAAATAGCTAGAGATTCCAAAAAATTCTAAAAAAAATTAGATAAATATATTAGGCCATCCGTGATTTTATAAAAAAATGGCAACAACCACTGTAATGAACTAATGGCATTTGTTTAATAAAATGGGTAAATTTCCTATATAGGAAATGATTAAACTATATCCAGTGTGATTTTAGTTACATTAAATAAGGAATCTGACCCTAAAATTCATAATAAAATAAAATATGTAGATAGATGCCATGATAGATATAAAACATCATAAAAATACCACTCTTGTCCAAATATATTCATTTTAGTATTAAATTGCTAAACACCATCAAATAAATTGTGAATCTCCATTCAATTAAATTAGGCGCTGGCTTGAGAATATATATATTAAATTAGGTTCGGAGACGCTGAGGAGGACCATCCACCTGAGCAAGGTGAGTTAACATTTACTCTTATAGATGTTTACCCGTATTAGGGAAGGATGGCGACTTCCCTTAGTACGGATTAACATCGATATATTCATTGTCTATTACCCAGTTTTCCAAGTTAAATTGTTTTATATTTAAAATGCATGCTTACTTACCTGCCTAATTATTATTCATGTAATACGTATACATGTCTATCCTTGGACTATTTAGCCTTTATGACTGCTTTGATTGTCATAAACCTTGTTAGTCTAAGATTAGTTTGGTAACAACTTTAACCCTACCTAATGGGTAAAACCTGCTTAGACTTGCTTAGGATTTAACAAATCTTCTAGCAATTAGCCACGGAATGGTGAACCGATATTCGCCGATCATTCATTTCTTTCATTTAAATATGTTATGACATGTGATAAGGGCTAGTACATTCATGATGGGCTATATGTGGTTGTGGGCATGGATATGTGGGGTGTCAGTCTGGTTTGGTCGGCCGATCGGGATAGACTTGATGTGTTATTGGCTAGGATTAAAGTGATGGAGACTAGATGGTAGGAAGGTTGCCCCTAGATGACATCCTGATGGATGATTAAGGCACAAGGTGCCTGGTGCTGGATTTAGTCAGGGCTTACCCAGGAGGAGCGCGGAAGAACAAGCGTAGCGGAGTGATCGCTAGTTGTGAGCGCTGTGCGGAGGCTCTCTAGGATCACTCTCGATAGGGACCGGCATGGGTTGTCACTGGATGTGATGAAGGCCACACTTCCCCAGGATGACGCTCGACTAGCGCGGGCTGGCAAACCCCCTAGGCCGAGGCGGGCAGTCCATGGCAAGTGTGGTCCACAACAGGATTGCCAAATCCTAGAAGGATGGCGTATTTAGGAAAAGTTGGGGGCAACAAGAAGTTTGGTGTGATTAATTAATAAGTCGAGTGAATGTTGGTCGAGGGATTGGTCTATTAGGGTTGGTCGAAAGGGTCGATTGATCAGTTGGGGTTGGTATGCATTGTTATGAGGTTAAACCCTTGTGATATAAAGTCTGCTAAAATCTAATGCTAGTTGGGGAAATTTTAAACTCATTTAAAAACTGGCCTTACGCAAATAAAACCACACCTTCTCCCAAAATAAAGCCTTCTATACACTAAGTGCATTAAGGGAAGTGTTAACTAGCCAGCGTTTGGATGACGCTGGCCTCGCCTACTTACATTCTTTTAGACGATGGGCTCGAGGTGGATCCTTACGAGTGCCATGAAGATGACGGACAGGACCTCGGTAAGCCGGTTGAATCGTAGGGGATGCTCTGTCGCTTGTTCGACACTTAGCCGATAGGACATTCTTTTGAGTACATATTTTGGGATAGCTGCAAACTCTGAACTATGTTATGTATTAAGGCTGGTGATACTCGCCTTACTAAAATTCGCCTAAGGGCGTAACTTGGTATGTAATATTTAGGGATTTTAATTAATTGATGTATGCTTGTATCGGCTACGTGATCTTCCACACTAGTGTCCCGATCCAGGGACTAGTGCATGGGATTCCGACTCTCAAGGTAAGTTAAAATTGAGGGTTGACACTAAACAAGAGAGAGAGTACGAAGGATGATAGAGAGGAAAGGGGAAGGGAGAAGGGGGCCACCACCGCTGCCGGCAGGCTATTCGGTGAGGCGGCAATCACCCCTGGGTTGCCTCGCGTGCACCCAGGGGCACATTCTCTCCCAAAAACATATTTAATCGAAAACCATATTTTTGTATTGTGAATTTTTAATGCAAATTTTTATAGTCAACATACTGACAACAGATTTGCCACCGTCACAAAACCGTTACGGATTTTCACCCAGAGCAGGAAAGGTTCCAAAGGGTGATGCCTCCAATGAGGTAACGACACCAAAAGGTGACGCCATCACCAGCCCGAAAGGACAAGGCTTTTGCATAAGACCTATCCTACTAGTGCATAAGGCAAAGGCCACCAAAGGTCGACAGAACTAGAAGAACCAAGCAGCCGGCCGAAGACGCAGAGCCGAAGAGCGAGCACAAAACGCCGCCACCCGACGCGGAAGAAGCCGCCCACACCACTCGACACCTCGAAGAAATGGAGGGTGAAGAAGGCAGGGACAGGACCGAGTCAGGAGGCAGAGAACGGGGACGCCGCCGATGAAAGGTCGCCAGCTAACGCCGCCGAAGAGGGGCCACCACACCTGGTATCCCACGCACGGGAAGCGAAGGAGACAAGATACCACGCCACCCAGGCGACACACGCCAAAACCAACCTCAATCCCAGAAGACGCCATCCGACGCGAATGAGCACTTCGTAGGGAGGGGAGGGAAAGAAAGCGAGGACGGGCTCAGGAGGAGGGGAAGGAAGAGAAGAAGACGCCGGTGCCGAGCTCCACCGAGCTACAAGGCCACCGGACCAATGACCCTGGAGTAGGACCGCTCCGACAGCTCCAGCCAACCACCGCTAGATCCGGGCCTCCTGCCCAAGCTCTCACGGAGCGGTCCTCCCGGGCGGTCACGAAAGACGGACCTAGGGGAGGGGAAGAAGGAAGATGAAGAGCCAGCAACAAAATCCACCACAGCGTGCGAACGAGGGGACGACGGAAAAGCAGAGAACGCGCATCCAGTGAGAGACGACACGCGAGCTGTGGACGAGGAAGGACTGACAGGGTGCGCCGCCCACACGAACCGCTGTCAGAACCGGTCGATCGCCACTGGACCCAGCCGCCCGCTGCCAAAACGGCGCCACAACACCGAAGAAAGAGAGAGAGGGGAGCACTAGGAGCCTCGTAGGAAGGAGGAAGAGAAGGGCTCTGCCTGTACACCCATCGCCCGGATCCGGCCGCACGCCGCCAAATCTGGCGCCACATCGCTGGAGCGCCGCCAACGAGGTGGGGAGCATAGGAAGGGTTTCACCTGTGGACGGAGAGGAAGAGGGCACCGCTCGCGCCGCCGCATTGGAGAGAGGAGGGCACTGACTACCGCCGCTCCCTCCTGAGCCGCCCCACGTCGGGGAGAAGAGGAGGAGTGTCGGGCACCCTGCTGAGGAGGGGAGGGAGCGAGCGGCGCTACCAAGATCGAGGGAGAAGCGGGCTACCGCCGCCATGCCGGGAAGAAGCCCGGGGCCGCCGCCATGCTAAGGCAGAGGGGGCGCATGCGGAGACCGTCGCCGCCTGGCACCGCCCGCGACCGAGCGACGCTGAGGTTGCCCTTAGGCCGCGCCGCCAACTTCCGCCGCCATCCTGGCCACCCAGAACGGCGTTGCGGGCATGAACAGGAGCCGGTGGCTCGCGCCTGCACCATCACTGCTGTGTGCAGCCTCCGCCACCGCCACTCACGCACGCAACGCAGCCACACACCGCCAATGCTCGGCCACCGCAGGAGCCAGGCACTTGCCGGCAGATCCGAACGCCGACCGTCGAAATCGGTCTCTCGTCACCGCCACAACATTGGAGAAGAAGAAAAATGGGGATTCCAAGAGCTGCTGGGGAGGAGGAAGGGAAGGAGGAGCGGAGGGAAAGGGAAGAGGGAGGAGGAGGGAGCCGTCGCCGCCGGCGGCGGCGGCGGTGGCCGCGCTAGGGTTTGAGGATGGCTCGGGTGGTGGCTGCGCCTATCGCCCGAGTCACCGCCCAAGACGACGCGAGGGCCTTTTTTTTTCGAAATATGGGGAGCTCTGTCCTGCTGGCAACATATTGGCATGACGAGAATAATGTAGACAGATGCATAGACATTAATTGGGCAATGACATAAGAAAGATTCCTTGAAGTCGTCATCTTCAACGTCTCAACGTACTTTAGGGGGAAATTAATCATTCAATCAATTAAAAAATTGATAAAATAATCAGCCCCAACACAAAGTAAAACGAAATTGGGCATTTGCCGGCGGCGCCGGTGCAATGTTGGCCGCTGCAAGCAACCAGGAGCTAGCACCTGGCTGAAAAAACCCAAAAATCTAGGCTAGCTGAAGAAGAAATCAATGTACATTAATTAAACGATTTTTTTTTCCAGCATGGGTTTTAAGCAAAAGCCCATCCAGATTCAGTGCACCGCAAAAGTTAAAGAACTCAACCAGATACAGCATGCTTCGTGTGTTTTTGTGTGGCGCCATGGGCCTGGGGAGGGAGACCGGATGCAGCATGCTTCGTGCAGCTGAAGCTGTGTCCTCCTCTGCCCGGATATCCATTTTTTTTTTTTTGCTCCATCAAGTTCTCCGCTTTTGTATTTATACCCCAGCTTTTGAGAGTTTTAGCCCTTAAGTTTCTCCGTTTCTTATCCAGTCCCATATATAATAGTTGTTGCCGGTCGAGTTTTCCTATTTAAATTTTTTAAAGCAAAGTTGGTAAGCTTTCCATGTTCTTCCGTGCCCGATAGGCGAGCCAGTGACTCGTCCTTATATATGTCATCGCAACTTCTTCCTCTCTACGCCATCAACATCACCTCCGTTAGGTTCAACCATTAGAAAGCTTTAAATAATAAAAAACCACTTCCTTAATTCTGCATTTAAAACTTTAAAATATTGTATCTCCTATATTTTATATATAAAAATGATTTATTTGTTTTCTAAATTTATGTAAAACCATGTCATGGTTGTTGTCCAAATTTTATAATTATTAATATTTTTATTTTCTATTTTCTCTCATTATCATGAGACATGGTAGTATGTAGCATCCCCATTTTCAAAATAAAAATAAAAATCATGGCATCATCATTTCATGTAAAATTAAAATTTCTGAAAATTTTATTTTGAAAAATATGCATGTTACCTTCTAAAAACTAAATTCAATATTTTTAATTTAAAAACTCTTGAAAAAATTAAAATCATATTTTGGTAAAAAATATTTCATTTTAGATTTTTAAAATAATAGTTTACAAAAATCAAAAGGATATTTTGTTGATTAATATTTTAATTTTGGTTTGAATAAAAAGATTATTGGTAATAAATTGAAATCCATATTTTGAATTTAAAATAGTTATTTTCAAATACCAACAAATATATTTTATTAATTAATATTTTGATTTGGTTTAATAAAATAATGCTAAGGTTAATTTACAAATCAATATTTTGTGGTGTAATTGTATTATTTTAGCAAATGTATATTCAAAACAATATTTGAATTTATACCAAACATGTGCAAATTATTTTTCTATATATGGCATGTGGGCCCCTCCTCTTTTTTTTATTTTTCTCTCTTCTCATTTTCTTCCCCATCTTCTCTTTTTATTCAAAATTATATTGAAATGTAAACATTACAATTAAATGTTATATTGAAATATAAAAATGCTATTTAGCTAGGTTACCGGTTAAATACCCAAACATTTAATTATCGTCATGTAAACTTGATCCTTGTCAGCCTTTGGATTATATAACTTGTTTATTTCCATTGTATTGATTAGTTACTCATTTATTGCTTAGCCCTGCTGCTTACAGTTGTAGTCGCACCTTTATTTTATGTGAAATGCACTATTTGAATTGCGTGATTAAAGACAGTTGACGTTGCATGTTTGATAAATTGGGGTTGTTGTGATAGGATAGTTGGTTCTCTGAAAAATAAAATGATGCTCGCAAAACCTGGTTTGGGTGGATGGTTGTATGGATTGGTGCAGTTGCACGAGACTTGGGTTCAGTGTGGGTATGTCGGTGTCTGGAAAACACGCCTCGGAGGGCAGCGGGTCCACGGACCGGCAGACGAATTTGTAGTTGGAGTAAGGCCTAACGACAACCCTTCCCAGTAGCCCGGGGCGGCGGCCGAGCTTGCGGGGGTTCTGGCCGCGCGGTCTTCTCGGACTACGCATGGTGCGACCTGGGATCCGGGTACAGATCCGTCGTACGGTGAGAAAGAGAGGGGATGAGAGGAGAGGCGAAAGAGATACAAACCGTGGAGACAAGTGATTTTACCCTGATTCGAGCCCCCACTGTCGGGTAATAGCTCTACTCCAGCACTCGTTGATTATCTTGTGTAAAACAGTACAAGGGAGTGTAGGACACTGAAGGTGGCTAGATACTACAGCTACTGCTAAAGAAGCTTCGGATGCGGGTGTTGCTAAGGTCCAGATTCAGAGTGGTTGAGGAGGATTGCTATGTTGGCAGGCTTCTCCTTTTATAGGCGCGGCGGACCGTCCAGAGCTGATACGGCGGGCCCGCGCCTATTCTTGCTTTGTCCATCTTTAATGGCGGCGCCCTTGTCTCAATCCGGGCTCCGTCCTGTCTGTGGCCTGCAAAGAGAAGCTGGTCTGGTTAGTACTAGACACGTGTTCGTCTTGGTGTGCTTACACGAGGAAGTAGCCTGCACAGGGAGAAAGAACTTTCCCTTTATCCCCAATGTAGCATTGACTGGACCGAGCCAACCCCGCGCCACCCGTTGGGGGCGTCGCATAGCGTGGCAGCTGTTGCCATCTGCTCAAGGGTCAAACGACAAGGCGAGCTGCCCGTGCGGCTCTCCCCGGGCTACGGATACCCCGAGGAGATACAGTTCCTCTCGGTCAAGGCTGAAGAAAGTATGGGGGGCATGACAGCTGTCGCCACCTGCCCAGGGACAGGGGGACTATCCGTGGGGCCCTCCTCCGGGCTAAGGATAGCCCGGGAGGTACGCAACGCTCCTGGTTAGGACCTAGGGAGGCACGGTTGACTTGGTCAAGTCCGAGGATGACCCCGGCGGGCCAGACATTCCTTTTGGTACGGCCAAGGGTGGCCCTTTGGGGTTCCTTCTTAAGCACGGCAGGCCGGTACGGATCCGGCCCAAGGCCCATCTCGGGGTGGGCCGCTTACGAATCACCAACACCCTACATATAAGGGAATGAAGAGCAATTCTCTATTTTATGGGATGTAATAGGAAATGTTGTTAGATAACATAGGGGAAGAATCCATCCCCCATTTTTGGATAGGGGCTCTTTACAGGAGCCTGTTGGAGACAGCCTAAAAAAAATCTAAACATAAGGTGCAACAAAATTAGGCAAAGCTAACCTCCAACCAAACAACTCGATATGCGAATATAATGATTATCCAGTTGATCATATGATTACTTCCTTATAATTTCACTAGTAGTTCTGTTACTTATTTTTCAAGGCTTGTAATTTTGCAGTTATAAAATTGCCATTATGAGAATTAGCCAACAGGAGGATGTGCATGTGTAATGTGTGGCCCGAGAATTTTTGAGACCATATTTATTTTTTAGTTGTGGGTGATGTTAATTAGTCGATTTAGGTGTTTGTGCTGGTTTGTTAAAAAAATTTCTGCACCATAGCTGTTGCTCAAACTAGAACCTATGCACCGACTGTGCCGGGCTTGAAAAAGCCCGCTCCCACCGGACTGGGCCCAAGCCCATCTCGACCCAACCAATCGGGCTTTAAAAACGGGGCAAATTCCAGCCCAACTACAATTTAAGCGTTGTTTATTTCAGCCTTGAATAAAGTTGAGTTTAACTGCAGCAAAAATGAGAGTTCTCAAAAAATTCTCTAATAATTCTAAAAAAGCAATTAAAAAATAGTTTTATAATATTGAGAAGAACTACAAATTACTACAACCTCTAGGCTATATAAAAATAACAAAATTTGATATAGTAAAATTCAACTTAACTTTAAGCGGAAACAAAAACGGAAGGCCTAGGCTCGGCCGACCTGACAAATTGATGGGCAGCGATGGATCATACTGGTCTTACCAAATTCAGAGGTGGTTATATGGGCCAAAACTGCTGACTACTGGCATCGCAAGATCGGGTCGGTTTGGTTCGTTTCAAAAATGAACCGGGCCGGCCTAGTTCGGCCCAACGAACGGTTCCTGGGCCTGGCCGTCGGCCCGTCGGGTCTGCACGGTTTGGTTCTCATAGTAATGGTCCAGTTCATTACTATATGAACTGGGTCGGACCGGTTCAGTTCATTTAGCTCAGTTCACTGTAGCAAAATTAAATTTTTTAAAAATTCCCGTCCCCGCCACGCATCCCCCGCAGCGTGCGGCGCGACCCCGGCCCCGTGGCGCGTGCCTTTTCGGCTTTTCGGTGGCGGGCCCGCCCTTCGCCGCCGCCGCGTCTCTCCTACCTCGACGCCGACCTCGGCCTTCGCCGCGCGTCCGTTGGCGCTCGCTTCGCCAAACCGATCGCTAGCGCCAATGGCCGTCCGTCACGTGACCACCCACGCCAACGGCCGTCCGCCACCAATGAACCGGGCCGACCCGCACCAATCCGCACCAAACAAAACAGGGCCAGCCGAGTTCGTTCGGTGGAGCCAGCGAACCAAGCCTGGGCTCAACTCCCAGCCCATTGGTTCTTTTGGCCCGGTTCGCATAGTAACCGGGCCAAAAACCGAACCGACCCGGGCCAGCCCGAACCGAACCATCTTTGAACCGGCCGCCCGCTGACTACAAAGTGGTCAAATGGGTCGCCAATAAGGCCAAACCGGTGTTCAAGATTTTCACCGAATCAAGGCCGGTTCGGTTGATTCATCGAACAAAACTTGGGCGAGGCCGAGGCCCGTCATGTTGCCGATGCATGCTTTTGGCGATTGGTTTCGTCACATCAGTAGCATATTTATTTAATTAAATATATTCATTTCTATATATTTCTAATGATATATAGTGTATTTACGCAATTTATAGTGTATAGTTGTTTTTCTTAATTTATTTAGATATTTTTAATTAAAATAATCCAACCCATATAAAACCGGGCTGGCCCGGTTCGGTTCGGTCCCGGTTCCCACAGTATACGAACCAAACGGGCCGGAACCGGGCCGGCCCGTTGGCCACCTCTGCCGTTGACCAGGTCTGGCTGGTCCCTCGTGGCCTTGTCCGATGTCCAATATATATTTCCGATGCCTGCCTTGAAGCCTGATGCCTCGTCGGCTCCTCCACGACGCCACTTCTGTCCGCCTCGCTCGCTTCGCTTGTTGCCTCCTCGTTGGCACCGCCTCGCCGCTGTGCGTTGCCTCGTTGGCGCCGCCTCGCCGCCGTGCGTTGCCTCACCTATGGTACGGCTACCTCACCTCCTCTGAATCCCAGATCCCGTGCCGCCTCTCTCTCTCTCTCTCTCTCTCTCTCTCTCTCTTCTCGCGTTTGGTTTCCCCCTGTCGTGTGATCTCGGATTTGATCCGAATTCGACGGAATAGTTCGTGTGTTTTTTCAATAAATATAATTTAGTTTTTTATTTTATTTTGATGATGAACCCTAAATCTCTTAAACATTCACGGGAGCCCGGGCAGCTGCCCCCCTGCCCGGGCGGTGGATCCTCCACTGTCGCTGATGACCAAAGTCCAAATAGATGAACCGAATGTTTCATCCTGCATAGCGAACGCTGAACTGAAATGGACATTTGGACCAGAAGTAGTTTGGAGCAAATCGCATCTAATTAGTAATTAGAGTGGAAAATATTGATTAATTCGTGTTAGATGCTAAGTAACTGTAGTTTTAGGGGCATGAAGCATCGAATGTAGGAGATATCTGTACTATCTCCATCAGTTACAAATTGGGTCTTTTTTATGGCTGACTTTGCTGGTTTTCTTTTCTTTCATCATGTCCTCAGATGTTGGATGTCTGGAGGAGCCTCCAAGAGTGTTATCAATTGACTTATTTGATGCAGTCTGTAAATAAAATTTAAAATAAACAAAAGCTGTCTAATGTGCTACCGGTTACCCCTTTGTATTGCACGTTAGATTCTTTGGCCAGGCTGAAGGAAATATTAGTGTACCCGTTTTGTGCAGAATCACATCGTTTAGGACTATTTCTTTCTAGGGATAGAAATTTGTTCGAGCTGATAACTTTGCTCCGTGAGATAGAAAGAATTGTCTTCAATATTGTAACTTCACAATCCAGGCATACTTGGATAGGCGTTCTACTGTTCTTTTGCTTTTTGAAATTTATATTGTATTTGTTTTGAGCTGTAAGAGCATTAGTCAGACAGTACCTTGATTCTCAAATTTAGACTTCCTTGTTCTTTTTAGCTTAAATTAAAATTAAAAAGCTAACGTTGGAAATTTGTCATTTCGTACAGGCCAAACGATGTAGTATTTTGTAGGCATTTTTTTGGACTTGTAAGACCTCTTTGGAGGGTTTACAATTTTTCAGATTAAAAAAATTTTCGGCTTAAATTAAAACTTAAAACTAAACAATCCAAACAATGAAGTACTTTGTAGTTATTTTTGTGGGGTTTTAAATGGTTCTTCTTAGAGCTTTAAAAATATTTTTTTAAAAAAGTTTTAAACTATCTAGAGCCTGTCTCGAGGGGTCAGAACTTTTTAGATTAAATTTTTCAGCTACTTTCAGACGAAAAGAACAAGGCAATGTAAACTTGAAGTTATTGTCCCTGCCCATCCACAGGCCGCAACCGCCAATTCTAACTTAACAGAAATTCATTTGGATTCTTAATTTTTGTTTCGTTATTTTGAAGGTCATAATTTCTAAAAACATTAGTCAGTTTTGTTAGATGATCAAGGACAAATGGTGAATTTGAAAAATAAAGATCAACAATGACAATTGGTGCACCTGTATAGGTTGTGGTCTCTGCCATTCTACTTCCAGGATCCAGCAATCAAGTGCCATGGATTTCAGTACATAGTTGGGCAGTTGGTCATGCAACTTAGAATTTACTAGCATTAAATCTATGAATAACCTTAAATGAAATCCACATTCTTACTCCATGTGTGAATCATATGTACCTGCACTTGTTATTGATGATTGCGCTTTTTAGAGGGGTTATGAGTTAATCATACATGTATATTTTACTCTTTGTTGACTTAAGCCAGTAAGTAGCATCCTTATTCGCTTCCACATTTCATTTAAGCATGTCCCCCTCCCCCATAATATGTAAAATGTTTATTTCTACTTACATTACCCTTTTATTTTTTGTTGACTTAAGCTAGTAAGTACCATCCTTATTGACTTACACATTCATTGTAAGTATGTCCCTTATAGTATATACTGTTTATTTCTACTTATGTAATTCTTTTATTTATTTTTTAAATAGGATGGTAGGATTGAAGTTATTGAAGCTTGGTACATGGATGATAGCCAAGAGGACCAGAGGCTTCCTCATCACCGTGAACCCAAAGAATTCATTCCACTTGAGAAACTCTCAGGTTTGCGCATTTGTAGCTCAGCGCATTAACTATTGATTGCGCTTGATATATTTTTTTTATAGGAATGCCAAATGCATAATTTGCCTGTCCATAAAGCTTGAAGCATTTGAATCCTTTATATATAGAACTTGGAATAGTCAGCTGGCGCCTAAATCCTCATAACTGGGAGAATGATGAGAACCTCAAGAAAATCCGTGAAGCCAGAGGTTACTCTTATATGGTTTGCCCTTAGACTTGCCATAGTGATTTATTCTTATGTTCCAGCCTAGCACTGTTTAGTGATGGTAAAGTCAAGTAAAGGAAGTTTACGAGAGATCCATTGCTTTGAACTTGGCAGGACATTTGTGATGTGTGTCCGGAGAAGCTGCCAAATTATGAGACTAAGATAAAGACTTTCTTTGAAGAACACCTGCATACTGATGAAGAAATACGCTATTGTCTTGAGGGAAGTGGTATGTATCTTGCTGTTCTTTTATGTCACTCACATGTTTTGAGAAACAAGATAATTTTAAATCTATAATTATGTGTTTTGTTTTTATGTTATTAAGGATACTTTGATGTGAGGGACCAAAATGATCAGTGGATCCGTGTAGCAGTGAAGAAAGGAGGCATGATCGTCCTTCCAGCAGGGATGTATCACCGCTTCACATTGGACAGTGACAACTACATCAAGGTACTTTTTTATCACTCAGTTGTTATTCCGTTTTTATTCTACTTAGCAGCCTTCATGTACTAACTTACCCTATCTTCTTTCATTGGTCCATCTCATTGCAAATGTCATTGGTTGTCACTAACCGGACAATCTTGCAGCTCTTTTGAATGGTCATATCATCACTAACTACAACCAGTTGGCCAAACCACCTGTAATCCTAGGCAGCAAATCACCCACTAATTGAGATAGTGAGATGAAATTTGTGAAAAAAAAAATCCTTTTGGTGTTAATCAAATGCATGTGTATGAATTTGGTGTATCAATTATTTAACTTTGGATCTCCTTGATTTCTTACTGAAGCGATGCCTTGTGCTTGCAGGCAATGCGACTGTTTGTTGGTGAGCCTGTTTGGACACCATACAACCGTCCCCACGATCATCTTCCAGCAAGGTGAACCCAAAGTTCCAACATTCTCCTTCCCGACTATCGAATCATATTTCATCTCTTCCTGCCCCCTCTTACCAAGCGGTCTCCATTCTTTCAGAAAGGAGTATCTGGACAAACTTCTCAAGACAGAAGGTGGAAACCGAGCCGTTGAAGCTCACTGAGGGCATCTGCACCTACATATCGTGCGGTTGCACTATGTTCACTATACGACCTGAATAAGAAATACTATGGCAATATAACCATATCATAGTGAGAGTGCTGTGGCAATGTAACGTTATCGTAGTGTTCTTGGTCGGCTTGCAGCGACCTCCAATGTTTTCTCTCCAGTCATGCATGTCAGTTGGCCTGTAGCCCTATATATACACTTTTTGTATCTTTAATAAATAGAAATAATTGCTATTGTGAATGATGGTGAGTGATGCTGGGAATAAACTCCCTCTTGGGGGAAAAAACTTTTGCAGAAAAAATCTTCTCTTTTTAGTGTTTGTACCACTACAATATGTGAGTTTCTGGGATGTAACCACAATTGGGTAGGGCTGTACCAAAAGCATAGGGGCTGAATCAAAAGTTTGGACCAACATCCGGGTTGAACCAAAAGCTCGGGCTTAGCAAGCTATTTGAGATCACGCCAAGCTTTATTTGAGCTTCAAAGTTAAACAAGTCGATTTTGAGCCCAATCCCGAGCTCAAGTCTAATGAAAGTCGAGCTTGTTCTAGAAGCTTTAAAAAACTTTGAAAGTAGGGAAAGAAGAGAGTTACTGGAAATTTAAGAATTTAGGAAAAATTTGACAAATGAGGACTTTGAATTTGAAAATCATCTTAGCACTTTGGAAATAAGTGATCTTTTCGCTGGTATCGATATTCAAATTAGTCTAAATCCTCTAAGTTAATTTTATTTTTGCTAGTCTTTTGGTTAAATTAAATTAGAGGTATTTCAAAATGAAAATATTGAAAAATAAACTCTCTGGCTTGTCTTTTTTTCACAAATAAAATTATGTTGAATTTCGAGAAGATTGTGAAAATTTGGGAAGACGACGAGCATCTAGGATACGGAGCTGGTGAGCCTAGAGACAAGACATTGATGTCATTGTCACCATCACCACCGTCGGTGATGTGGTAAAAGAGGACATGCTTGACAGGCACGAGATTGAGCCACAGGATGTCCTGGTAGGTGAGCAGGATGGAGCACTCGCCACCGGCTTCTCCCCCTAGAGAAGGTTGTGGTGCACCTCCGGTCTTTCTCCTGCATCGCCTCCCTCTATCGCCTCTCTGTCGTGCGGCTCTCCCAGCTCACCAATCTCAGCGTCCTAACCGTCGCTGACGCACAACTCACCACCGACTGTCTCCGATCTCGCTGTCGTCACCCTCCAAATAGGCCACCTCACCAACCTCACCTATAACACCCTAGCCTAACCTGGCTCACGTGCTACGAACATAACATACAAAACATAATAACTCAGAGAAATTTTTGACAACATGAATTACTTACCATCATACCACCTCATACCATAAATACATCATCAACACAAAAAATATAAGTAAGCATTCAAACATACGGTGTACCCCAGAAAGATCACCAACCAACAATGTAATATGCACTTGCCTTAGTTACCAAATGAGTTAGAACGACGAGACGTCGAAGCCTCCCAAAGGCGATACCTACATACATACATAGCCATCAACCGACTTGATATCGCTATCATGCATTATACAAAATCAACTTACCGTTAACCCTTCCCCTTTCCGACCCCTAATGTAGTTGGCTTTAGGTTTATCATAATCCCTTAGCAGTTACTTATTAATTAGCTGGACACAAAGACTATCATATAAACAGGAACCCGCCACGACCTAAAACAAGACAACAGCGTTCCGGAAGCCATAATTCCTAAACCGCTTAGCCAAATTATGTGTTCTTGAGCTTGTTGGAAAGCTAGAAACATAAACTATGATTCTTTCCATTATGCCATAATCAGATTCTAGACATAAATATCTCAAATTTAACTCGCAATCTGCTGCACACACCACTAAACTACTAAGCTTTCATCCCAATGACTAACCATCATTAATTTACAAGCAAACCATCGTCTAAATGGAGATTATCTCCTGGAAACACGCCAAACGCTTCTGAATCGTAACCCTCTTACATCTAATCAAAGAAAAGCATCGATAGAGGTTTTAAAATTTGTTACCCTTGACGAAATAATGGAGGAACCAAACATGAGCAAGAAATTCTCCTCTCCTCTCCTCTCCTCTCCACTTCTCTTCTTCTTCCTTTTCCTGATTTGAACAACACTGCGCCCTACTCTTTGTTTCTTTTCTTCTAGCTGGTTTCTTCCTCCTCTTGATTTACCATCGATGGACGCAGAGGTCGAGCGACAGCGACGTGCAGCGGCGACGGTCGCAAGGACGGGGCTACGGCTGCACGGCGAGGGTCGACAGCCACAGGGCGACAGCTGCACGGCTCAGTTGTTGTGCGTGCGACGATGCAAGTGCCAGCGACATGCAGGGGCATGGCGGCGCAAGAGCGTGGTGGTGGAGAGATCGACGTTGGCCACGCAGGCGACGATGGCTGTGAAGATGGCGGCGGCTAGGTAAATGGCAGCGTTGGCTTGTTAGTAGGCTAGGTCAGCCCCTCCACTACTCTTATCTCATTAAGGTGGGCTGGGCCTGGACCAATGGCCCAACGGGTTATCACATTGTACCCCCTTAAAAAAATTCGCCCTCGAATTCCATTTTCTATCCTTGGTTCCTCGATACACTAGACAATACTAAGGCCACTAAAACAATCGCACCTATTTAATACATAAAAAATAAGTTCTCTATGCTCAAGTACATAGAAACATACTCACCAACAAGAAAAGATAAGATGAAATATTGTCTCTCCAAGGGAGGTAACAAGGAGTGAAACACTTACAATAGCAATCAATTGTCAGTTCAGCACTGTAGGCACTAAAACCATTCATAAAACCAGCATAATATTGCAAAGCAACACTAACTAAAGTGTGGCCTCTTTCATCTCAAAAGAGTCAAGACGTGCACCCGAAGGCAATGCCAAAAGTTAATCACAAGAACCCAATAATAATTCTGTATCAAACTCTAAAATTGTTAAAATCGAGAAAACTTCAAACTCGCACCAAATGATAGATCTGAAAAGAACATTATACAAGATTGTCGTCGTCCTTACACTTTCTATTCTCCAATTAGTAAGCATCTAGCCAAGAACTTTCCGAAAGAAAACATCAAGTCCACAATTCCATCATAGCTGGGTAATTGTCATGGAAAGGTTACATTGGGCACGAACCAAACATTCGAGGTTGATCCCCATCTAACCAGACCAACAACTCACCCAAGAAAGCGACCACACAAGCATTATGTTGATATAGAAAAGGTCCAAAGTAAAGCACTCACTTATAAAACGAAACTGACAAAACCTCCACTATCAACGATAAATAGCACAACTCTACCACATACAATGGTGGAATGAACACTTCAAGGGTAACACAATTTTTGTCCTAAATATCTTGATAACTGATTATGTAACTACTCCATTTGATATCTGAAAGGATCGCTATGCCGCCTAGAGGGGGGGTGAATAGGCAAATAAAACGAAATTGCGGAATTAATAAAGTCAAACAGTAACTAGTCGGTCAGATGTTCCGATGGGGATCGGATGTTCTGATCTGGGTCGGATGTTCCGACGGGCGTCAATGTTCCAATCCTGGGTATTCTGGAATTGTCGAAAACCTGCAGAAAAACTGATTTCTCGCAAAATCAAGGTTAGATCTATTCAAGAATATTTAGAACATGCCAACACTAATAGTAAAAACAACCAAATCAAGATCAAGACAAAAACACAGCGATTTTTGTTTACCGATGTTCGGATCTTTGAAGGGAGATCCTACTCACCGTTAGGGAAGGCACAAAGCCCGGATCACCAAGACCCTAGTCCCCTTACCGATGAAGCACACAGCACTTATCGGCGATCACTAGTTGAATCCTTTTCCTTGCGGAGGTAGATTCGCACCTTCACAAACTCCGGAGGCACGCCACACAAAAATCGGCGACTCACCGGCGACACCTAGCCGTCTAGGAGCCCTTCAAGCCTCCAAGAGTAACAAATGCGATGAAGAAAATAGAATCGCTAAGTGCTCAAAATTGGATGACTCTAAATTGTGGAGCACTTGGGTTGTCTTGATCTCTCTAGATCTAGATCTCACAAGTTGAACAAGAGAGAGACAAAGGCTAGGGTTCTTGAGAAAGATGATGGAGAATATGAATTAGGCTCAAATCAGGTTGTAATCAGAGTGAGTAACCTTTTGGCAGGTATCAGAGGAGGTCTTAAATAGGGAATCCCGAAAACTAGCTGTTGCAGCAGTTAATCACGCGTTAGATGTTCCGACCCGCGTCGGATGTTCCGACTGAAGTTCCGATGGACCCCTTACTGGATGGCATGAAAAACTGGTAGACAGGATTACCATCGGATGTTCCGACCCTCGTCGGATGTTCTGATGGCATAGGTTCTGTATGAGGTGTATTTTGAGTGGAAAAACTCACACGAATTTCGAGATACCTATTTTGAGCACTTAGGAACCTTTATACGCTTCTCCATTTCATCCCTCTTCATAGTACGACATCCCTAAAACTCAATAAATAAAGATTTACAAATAAAAGGTAGTCTTGATGCCTTTTTGCAATATATTCACTTTTGAGGGTACACCATCACACGTGAACATGTATCTCATTGATTTAACCTGTTTAACATACGTGCACAATTCTCCAATAGAAATATTAGCTCTATAATTGTTACTCATTAATCATCAAAATCACTAAAGGGCCTAGATGCACTTTCAATATCATTAGAAAAACATATCAAATAGTAAAATTATGAAGAGTTGGCTAAAAAGGCAGAGAGAAAATCAATACAGTACTCCACCTCCAATTGAGGGCAACCGAACAGCTCGAGTGAAAACAAAGAAACATCTTCCCACCCTAAGATAAAACCTGGAGCACAAAAGCATTAGGCCACGACAGCCAACGCCAATGACAGCCTCAACGTCACCATGTAACCGAGTACTAACTAGCCAACAACACAACCATGTAACCTATAATACCAGCCACCCCGATATGAGATAAGAGTGCCCAACAACTAAAACCTAGATTCACTCCCAACATAACTCCTCTGCTTCTTAAAAAAGACAATTGCCTCTTCTATAACAGGAAAACACACCACTCTAGTGTGCTAGACTAAGAAACAACGACACTCAGGAGTCTTAACATATAGGCACACATAGGCCCACCACTCCACGTAATGAGAGAATAGCAAGAGTAAATGGTATGGGGGCCAATTCATCCCGTACCGAAACTATCAACTCAATACGTAGATAGATGAATCACACACCCTAATACTCAGGCAAGCACACTTGGCAATGCAAAGCAAGTCTTATGGGTTACGATCCCCTCTATTTAGCCGATCCAACAATCTAACAAAGAAAACACAACCCATGATATTAAAAGAGGAAGTCTGAAAAGAAGAACCGAGTGTGGGTACCCCCTTAGTTTTCACTCGGCTTAGTAAAGATACATCTTGATCGCGGCAAGCACTGATTGAATACTAATATACATGCCAACCCAAGGTGAGCCGAGTACGTTAGCACTCAATCCGACTGCACAGCACAAGCAATCTCTATTAAAACGAGTGCGAACTCGGGTACCGATATGTGCTCGGTGACGGCTCCCAAGATCAGCCACCATCACACACATATCCTCATTTAGATTGATAGCACAACACATAGGTAAAAGGTCATAACTTTGTATTACAAAAGGGTATGGACTGTTGTCCATACAAGTAAGTTTCAACATACATATCAGAGTGTACGCAGCGGAATAGATAATTATGTTATCGAACAGTGGAAGTAAACCAAAAGTCCAGCGTGGTATGCCACCCAACCCAAGGGCAACCGACTGAAAATTAGAACTCGGCACAGTGCCCACTAGCATCGTCATCCCCGGCTTGAAAGTAATACTCGAGTGGGAGATCACTATCATCTGCAACAATATCAGTTGATTGAGTACAGATGGTACTCAACACCAGGAGGTACTTCTAGTCTCACCCATGTATAGTATACATCAAGAGAATGGTTAGCAAGACAATTTTCAGCATAAAGAGCATTTACAAGACTTAACAAAAGTATGTTATAAATGGTTTTTGAATAAAACATGTTGAAAACCTATTGACCAATAGTAAGGTATATTATCCAGAGCATCATCATCCATTTCCTCAAGAGTCAAGATCAAACCACTCGGTAAAGCCACCACGAGCAACCCTGTGCTCGGAAATACCAATCATCCGGTACCACACCTGTCCAATACCACACCCATCCCACTCAACCCAAGCACACATGCTAACAAATGGTAGCTTAACGAACTCAAGATTCGTCCTTAACCTTGGACGCGGCTGTTTGAACAGTTCATAACTCTACAGAGGTGTACGACTTTACCCACACGACACAACAAGCCATGCCGAGGCTTCTCGATGTACATGCATGCTCATGGGATCACCCGAATTAACTGGCCGACTGCCCCGATCCACAATCGCCAGGCGTCGGGGTTAATCAGTTGCAGTGGATTTGTCTAAGGCCCGATCCTACCAAGCACAGGGACGCACCACGGATGGTCCACCCTACCACCCCACCCCCAAGAAAACATAAACTTGCACCGTATGGTGAACCATGATCATGCATGCGCAGGAAGTTAGCCAGTGATATGAAAATATCGAAGTGTGGGTACCCGACAAAAAAAGAAATTTATAAAACTATATACATCATGTCGGTATGGATGCTAGTTAGTCATCTTAACATAGATATTAATATGTTTGTAGTAACAATATATGCAAGTTACATGGGGCATACAGCACTTTAGAAAAGATGGGTCAATATAGGTAGAAGTATAATGGAGATGGTTTGTAGATGGATCTGTACTATATATCCATTAGATATTATCCAAGAAAGCCTTGGAAAATATCCATTGATTATTATTTGTATCTATATAACATCCGTCTAAAAACATTCAAAAATTCACAACATTACTTAAATCACTATATTGATTAGGTGACACTGATAACTGAGGATAAAGGATTTGCAATCCCCTGCCTTACCACCTGGCCATGCCACCAAAAAAATATGATCTAAAATCAAGAAAAGAGCATGAGCTGTTTTGGAAGGTTGGGAATTACCATACTAGTTTCATCCTTACCTACAACATGCCGTTGTATGTCAACGTTTTTTTTTATTGTGTAACTTGGTTATACTTGAGACATTTCTTCTATAATGGTTTAACAAAAAAAAGAAATCCTTGATAGCATATCCACAAAAAATTAAAGTCTTTCATAAGTTCCTATACTAATTGCAAGGTCTCTCTTTGCTTCATAATTTTCATAGTACTACCTCCGGTCATAAAAACAAGTTGCCATTGACTTTTGGATACGCCTTTAATCATTCGTCTTATTAAAAAATCTAGTGCAAACATACGTAACTATAAACGATACTTAAAGTATCTTTAATGATAAAACAAATGGAAAGGCTTTAGGCCGGACGGTCGGTGCGTCCGGACGCGCACGAGCGACCGTGTGTCTCGTGCCTGGCGAGCCACCTTGCGTGGGGGACTATGCCATCTGCACCCAGCATGCAAGGTACAATGGGGGCAATTGGCAAGGTGGGTCCCACAAGCATTTTTTCCTTTCGATGGCCATAAATTTTGACTAGGTGCTCTAATCCACAAACCATTTGCACCAACGTGTTCCTCGTATTTTTACGAACAAAACAAGATGTTTGTTGCCATATAAATGTTCAAACTTACCTAGTGAAACTTGGGTTTCGTCTACTGAAATTTGGGTTTCATACTCGTTAAACTTTGCCGAACTGTCAAGTTTCATCAGGTTTAATCTAAGTTTCATCAATTTTCAACAGGTTACATCCAAGTTTCTTCAAGTTTCATCAGGTCAATTCAAGTTTCATCAAGTTTCAACAGGTTTCATCCAAGTTTTCATTGGGTTACATCGAAGTTTTATCAGATTTCATCAACACACAACCAAGTTTCATCAGCATACGACCAAATTTTGCTAGTATACATGTAGGTTTCATAAGTGCCTTCTCCTAGTTTCACATAAAAATTAAAAAAGTGAAAAAATAAAAAATTTAAAAAGTATTTAAAACGGGTTGCTCTCGATTTTAGAAGAATTATGAATTTTATTTCACTCATTTTGAACACTGTTTGAATTTTATACAAAAATCAGAAGTTTAATTGAAAAGTTGATCAACTGCATGGCTAACAAGTGCTCGCATCTGACCACGCGGGAGCGCGGGACGCGTTGGATGCGCACGGTGCCAACGATCGGATGGACGGCGCTGGTCCGGCGCTGGCGCGTCCGTCCAGACGTCCGACGCTTGGCGCTCGTCTAAAATAAATCATAATAAAATAAATGATAACTTACGTAGCTTTTTTAATAAGACAAATGGTTAAAAGCGTGCCCAAAAATTAACAGCGACTTGTTTATATAACCGGAGAGAGTATATAAAGTATTTGTACACGAGAAATGTCCGTATATCTAAGGCCTCGTTCTTTTCAGCGCATTGTTGCGTTGGCGTATTACTGTAGCAAATTTAAGAGCCATCAAAATGAGGTCTAAAGATTATAAAAAAAATAAAAAAATAGTTTTATGATCTTTGAAACGAATACTAAAAGTCATGAAAAAATTGTTACAAATTATTACAATATATAAGCTACATAAAAATAACAAAATTTGCTACAGTAATACGCAACGGTACAACACGCTAGAAGAGAACAAGGCCTAAAAGTATACGGAGTTGTTTTGATATAACTGTAGCGTTGGATCATGGAAGTGGGCAGGTGGCATGTGTCATGGTAGCGTAGCTCACACAGAACAGCATAGAAAAATATGGTTATCAATAAATGAAATAAAATAAGCCACGCGGATGGCAATGCAAGCACCAAAATCGTAGGGCAATGCTCAACTTTTACAGGCGCCACGCGGCAGGATGTTTTTTTTCCCCCCTGCAGCCGTGTCGCATTGACCTCTACTGTTACCAACGCGGTGACCACCCTACAGACTCGCGTCGCGTCAGAGAGAAAAAATCATATCTTTTCGCCTACAAAAATCTCCCAAGATTCCAAGAAGCGAAAGGTGGCGATTTGGGCCGGTTTCTGATGCGCTGTAGGCCTCCTGGCCGAGACCCAGTCGGACTGGCCTCGTACCTGGAGAGCATATTCCTCGCCGGCCTCCCGCCCCGGTTCCGTCCAGAACCTTCCGAGCCCACGCGACTCGGCGCGTGATCTAGAACCTTCCACACCACTCGCGACGTGTCTCGACGCCGCCGGTACGGAGGGGTATTTAGCGCTCCGGCCACCGCCGCCCTCGAGCCTCCTTCGATTTGCTTCCGTGAAATTGATTTCACCGACGCTTTTCACCGCCTAAAAATATCTCCCCTTTGTTCGTTTGCCTACTCCGCCGAAGAAATATCCCAATTCCCACCAAGATTCCCCAAATCTTCCGGTGATCCTTTCGATTGCGTCCGGCTAGAGCTTTCTTGGGTTAGGTTCCATTTCTTGCTCCGATTTCAGTCCTTGGGTCGCGCAAATCGGGTTCCAGCTTCCAGTTTGAGCTCTCGGTTCGGCAAGTCGGGTTCTTGGGGGGCATGGACCCAAAGGCAGCGAGCATTGTGAAGGAGGAGCTCCTGGAGCCGCCGCCGCCGCAGCAGCAGCAGGGAGGCGGCGCGGCGCCGCGGCCGATGGAGGGGCTGCACGAGGTGGGCCCGCCGCCGTTCCTGACCAAGACGTACGACCTGGTGGAGGACGCCTCCACGGACGCCGTCGTGTCGTGGAGCCGCGCCGGCAACAGCTTCGTCGTCTGGGACCCGCACGTCTTCGCCGACGTGCTGCTCCCGCGCCTCTTCAAGCACAACAACTTCTCCAGCTTCGTCCGCCAGCTCAACACCTATGTGAGTCAGCGCCACCATCCCTCCCTTGAGTCCCTTCTTGCGGTGCTGGTTAATGGTGAAATGGTCACTAGGCATTGCTAATGTTAGTCTTGATTTCACTCGTGTCACACCTACGGAATTGATTATTGCAAGGTGGTCGAGTAGATGCATGTTGAGGGCATTCCTCGTTGTTGCCGATCTTTCATCTTTCTGGGATTCTTGAATCTGAGCAAATGTTGCAATGCTAGGGCAATCTTTGATCTGTGGTTTTAAAGTGCTGTAGTGTTTTGGTGGGTTAGTCAGTGCAGGCACACTCCTATAGAGGGGAGTTCTAGTAACGTCAACAGCATTTTCAAAGAGAGAAAAATGAGGAGCTCTATTGGATTTTATTGTGAAAGCTGAATGAATACATCATGTGCTTGCATACCCTTGTAGTTATGAATGAAGAAAGACAGTAGGTCAATGGTTGAACTGGACAAGGGTATGTTGTAGGAAGTGTTATACTGATCTCTTGACTGAGACTATGGAAGTGTAATTTTTCGAAGCAAATCAAACTATCAAAGGGATTGACTTGCGCGGCTACTTAGTGGTAACTATCGCTATAACTATTGCAGATCTTCTGCAATTTATTAGTTTGTCGGATAATGACATAGGAGCACTACTAACAACTGATAATTGTACACTAGATGAACTAGGATTTTGATCGTATTACAACATTGGTTTAGGTTATACGATAATATTGGACACTTCAACCAAGTACCAAATCAAGTTAATAGTGTACGTGTGTAATCAGTGTTCCAAAGGCGGAATTCCGCGCTCGCCTGGGCGCGCCTCCTCGCTAGGCGGAGGGGGACCGCGGAGCCTAGGGGGGGTAGGCGGGCGCTAGGCGGCGGCGGTGGCTCGGGCGGGCCGTTTTGGCTGGCGCGGGCCGCGCGCGTGAGCGGCAAGGCCCTCACTTCCGCCGCCGGCCGAGCTCGCATCGTGCCGCCCCGATCTGCTCTCGCTCCTGCCGCCGACTGCTACCCTGGTCTGCTCGCGCCGCTGCCGCGACCCTGCGCTGCTCCCTCGCCGCAATGCTCGAGCTCCCCGTCGGTCACTGCTGGCAGTCGCTGCCCAACTGCCCAAGGCACCATTGAGGAGAAGCAGAGAGAGAGAGAGAGAGAGAGAGAGAGAAGAAGTCTCGCGAGGGAGATGCTCGGGAAGGATAGGCATAGGACCGGCGGACAGATGAGTGGATGGGAATGGATAAGATACAAAATTTTGCACTTTGCCCCTTGCCTTCTCCAAAAATTACATTCGGGCAATTCTCTTTACAATTTTTTTACGTTCTAGTCCCTAGAACTTCCATCTCCTCACAAGATACTATAAGATTTACTCTTTGCTAGTGTCCATTTTGTAGGAAATTACATATATTAACATACATTGTAGACCGCCTAGAAAACGCCTAGGCTTGCCTAGGCGCGCCTAGGCTCTAGGCGGAGGGTCACCGCCTAGATGCCGCCTAGCGCCTTTTGTAACCTTGTGTGTAATTGGTGCTTCAGTGTAAGTATTAGAGTTTAGTCTACAGCCCTGTTGTTTGACACCTCTTGGTTTGCACCGATGCATGTGTAAAGTAATACTTCATGTGTTTATTGATCTTGAATCAATTCATCCTCCATTGAGCTTCATCTCACAGTGAGGCAAGGAGACAGTGGGAGATCAACTCTCCTGAACGATTGTACCATCCTGACATAAATTTCTTGAAATTCTTATTGTAGCTAGATGGAACAGGATACTGGATGAAGTACAAGAACCAGATTGTTTTTCTACAAGAGTACTGATCACCTTCAATGATATAGTATAACCTAAACTTAACAAAATTGTGGAAAAGATTTCCCTAAGTTACAGTTTTCCCTTCTGACTATGACCTAACACTAACAGTGCTCTTGGCTTGTCTATGCAGGGCTTCAGAAAGGTTGATCCTGACAGGTGGGAGTTTGCAAATGAAGGTTTCCTTAGGGGTCAAAGGCATCTCCTGAAGATGATAAAAAGAAGGAAGCCGCCACTGTCCAATGCATCTACGGCGCAGCACCAGACTCTCACATCTTGCCTTGAGGTTGGTGAGTTTGGATTTGAGGAAGAGATTGACAGGCTGAAGCGTGACAAGAACATCCTAATCACAGAAGTGGTAAAGCTAAGGCAGGAGCAGCAAGCTACTAAAGATCATGTGCAAGCTATGGAAGACAGGCTACGAGCAGCTGAGCAGAAGCAGGTCCAGATGATGGGTTTCTTGGCAAGAGCAATGCGTAATCCGGAGTTCTTCCAACAGTTGATTCAAAAGCAAGATAAGAGGAAAGAGCTTGAGAATGCCATCTCTAAGAAAAGAAGGCGTCCAATAGACAATGTTCCATTTTACAGCCCTGGGGAAACAAGTCAGGGCGAGCAACTTGAATCACGGTTCTTCTTTGATCCAGGTGTTCTCAGTGAGATAAGTGAACCTGGAATGCCCGAGCTGGAGAATTTAGCAATGAACATTCAGGAGCTTGGGAAGGGTAAGACAGATGAAGATAAGGGGGAGCAGACCAGTAGCCAGGCAGAGCTCAATGATGACTTCTGGGCTGAGCTGTTGGTTGAAGATTTCAACAAAGCTGGACAGTCGGAGTTGGAGGAAACTGAAGATGTCGATGAACTGGCTCAACAGTTGGGGTATCTGAGTTCTACTAGCCCAAAGTAGAGTTGTGTTCATAATGGTTCAACCAACAAATACTGCTGCTTCAGTACTATTGCAGATCATCTTGAACATACTGGTACATTTCGTATTCAATGACACACATATGGAAACAGTGCTAATGTGGTGACATTTTGTTCTATTCGTCTCTCATATATGCAGGAGTGAAGATAAGAGTAGTGATTGGATCTTTGCAAACAAAGGTTGACAACCGATAATGTAGATTTTCTTTCTAATTATTTTGATTTATGCTTTTGCAGTTGCCTGTTCTGTTGCGTTTCCCACCGTTTTCCTCGACTACTTTCTGAAGCTCTCCTTGTTGTTCCTTAACCAGATTCAAATGACAGGAGGAAATATTGTTACATGAGGTGTTCATGCTGATCTGCTGGAGCCCTGACCATGGTAGGCTAAAAACTCAATGATGCAAGTACTTGGCTGGGTGCTCATGCCATGTCATTCAGGGTTTGAAGTTTAACAATGTTTGATTTCTTTTATGCAGGTGTTGCTTGCTGGAGATCCGTGACGTGTACTGGTTGCCTCTCAACTCTCTGATGCTGATTGATGACATGATCCTAAACTCAATGTTCTGGAAGAATGTTGATGTACATATTTAGTAATCATCTACCGATTTTCAGCTCTAGAACCTGATGCTAATGCTGTGGAAACAGTATTTATCTTACTGTATTTCTGTGAGTCAAGTTCTAGTAAGTTGTGCCAGTGCCACAGTTTGGTCCTTGGTTAGGTATACTGGCATCTGGCTGTAGGTTGTCGATCTCTTGGTATGGTCCTTTCGTAATCAAAATTTGGTCTCCATTCGTCAGTATCTCATGTACCGTGGAACTCTTCTGCAGTAAAATGCCTTTTGCTTAGTTAAATCTCCAGCTCCATGATTCTTGGCCCCGGAGTTGCATGATGTGGGCCGTTTGACCCCATTTACTTTGTGAACCTCGTTATTTTTCAGCATTTAGTGCAGTTAGCATATGCCTAAATTCTTACCAGAGCAAGATCATTGGTCACTCCTGCTTGCTGAAAGATGTTGATTGGGTTATGTACCGTAGTTCTCTGCACTTGCCACACGCTGCTTTCCTGGCTTTTGGAAAATTGGATGCAGTCGGCAACTGCGGTACTGTACGGCTCAAAGTTTAGTGGATGGGCTGTTCTGTAATGTTGAACTATATGAATTTATCATACTAATTGAGGTGCAAAACAAAAACACGGCTTGCATGCTAGTGAATAAAGAATCATATGAATCATGCAACACGTTGCGTACTAATGAATAAAGAATCATATGACTCGTGCAATGTGATTAAGCTTAGCAGGGCTGCTATGCCTTTTCATGTAGCTGACAACGAAGTAATACAGCATTTGAAGGAATCTGATGACCAATACAGACAGCGAAATGAAGCAGCTGCACAAAATAAAGAATTAAAACACCTCATCTTCTTTTCACCTGTCCATTGCTAAAACAGTTAAAAGGCAGAGGGGCATGAGATACTGAAGATGTTCTAGTTGTAGTTCTTGCTGGATGGATAAACATGTGCACACTTACCACACCGCTTTGCAGTATGAGTTGCTTTTTGAACACAAAACACAAACAAAAGCTGAGCCAAAATGGGCAGTGTTTAGTACAACTGCATTAGATCCAACCAACCAACACAGGGAGAGCCCACAGAGCCAAAGGGAATTAAGGGAAAGGCACCCAAAAATTCTCTCCAGTGGGGCATGCCAACCATAGGAATAAGAAAAGGAGATACACAAGAGAAAGGACAAGATTAAAGAAGCAAGCAAGGAATTAGAGATGAGCCCACACCCAAAACCATAAAAAAAACATATGCTGGAAAGAGATTCAGAAAGATGAGGAGGAAAAGAAACCTTAATTAAGTGTTTGATCAGAGACCCAAACATGCAGGAAAGAAACGGCAGCAAGAGTAGAGACAAGAATGGATGCCCTGATCTGACTTTAAATCCCAGACACAGGCTTTCTAACCCCCTACACAAAATATACTACCTGCAAGTAAACAGAAAGTAGTCTTTAAACTTCAATCACAAGGTGTATGTAAACTCAGGGAGAAAAAAAATTCTGATGAAACAGCATCAGGAGAAAGATCAAAATTAAAAGAAGAGGATCAATGAGTGGGTGCATTGGTGCTTTTGCTTTCTCTTTGTAGGCTGAACCTGATCCCTTGTGTGTGCATGCTTGCTCCCTGCCCCTCCTTTCTTTTTTCCCCTCTCTTTTCCTTTATAGTCATTGCTATAATTTCCCTTGGTCCTCTGACTACAGTGCAGCTCCAACCAAAGCTCTTGATGAGGTCAGGAATAAAAACCTTAATCATCTAGAAGACTAGAACTACTTCAAATCTTTGAAAGCTGGCTTGGATTAGCAGGGGGGTTGCTAATATGGCTGGTATATTTATGTTCATGACTTGAGTTCTGCACCAACCAGTTTCACTTGTAGGGAAATGCAGAAGAAGACAGCATGTATACGCAAATCATACTGATCTTTTTTTGACAAAAAATCATACTGATCATGCAAACCTTCTGTATTATGTAGACAATTTTCATATTTGGCATATGAGTGAAAACAAGAAAAGTAGTGCCTTGAACACATCGGTTTAATCGGAAGTTCATCGGTAAAAAACTCTTGAGGGCACCGAATCAAGGAAAAAGAAATGGGACAGGCACTAGCCAGCTATGACATATATAGATTTCCCCTTCAGATCCATCTTGTGCTACAGCCTTGCAGTCTCAAACAAAATGACATCCACCAAGCATGCGAAAAACACAATTTAATACAGCATAGCAATAAGATCACCATTTACCGCACAAAAAAAGAACTTGAGCTGCGTGCTGTTGTCACTGCACCACCATCCGGTCAGCATTGCAGCACTGCACCACCAGTGCACTTAACCCACAAGTTCTATCGAGGTGACCGAGTAGTAGAACACAGACACGCGCATTGATGATATGATCTCGGTCCCCCTCTGGTAGAAAAACACACTAGCTCGGAAATCTATTATTTGAATGAGTTTTGTCAAAATTTTGCCCAAAAAAAAAAGAAAAAATTGATAAAATATGAGTTTTTAATAACAAAAATGGTTAATATTTTTAAAACTTCCTTGTTTGAAACTATCGTCCGGTTATCACCACCGATAAATTCCGTCTTATCAGTGCTAAGACTGGATTATTTTATCGAACAATAATAGACCTTATCAGTATCTGCTAATATTATTCATATCGACCAGTAAATGTCATTTTAGTTAATTTGAATACATAAAATTAGTTTTGAATTCATTTTACTTGGCAAATTTAAGTTGGTATTATTTTTTTTGAAAAATTTAAGCTTGTATTTAAAAACTTGGCAGATAAAACTGATTATCGCCAAATTTTTGCAAAATACAGTGGACAAAAATCCTAGTTTTTCTAACAGACTATGGCATGTTTGGTTAAATTTTTTGTTTGAAAATATCACCTAATTATCACCACCGATAAATTCCATCTATTAGTCGATTATTTTATCAAACGATTACCAAACTTATCTTATCGGTTCAAGCTGATATTTTTTCACACCACAAAAAATACTTTTGAATATATTTTTTCTTCAAATTCTAATATATTATGTTTTTAAACTCAAACTTTTGAATTATTTTGGTGAATTTAAGTTTGCATTAAAAATTGGTCATAAAATCAATTATTGATAATTTTCGTTGAATACAGTGGATAAAATTCTATTTTTTCAGTAGAGTAAAATGCACCGGAGATCCATTAACTTATAGCGTGGTGTCATTTAGGTCCATCAACTTCCAAACTACAGTTTTGGGTCCATTAACTCTTTAAGTTGTTTACTACAAGCCCGTACTCCTTCGTTTTGTGTTTAGATCCGACGTGGCATGGACACCGTGGCAGCCACTTAAAGAGTTAATGGACCTGCAGTAAACAACTTAAAGAGTTAATGGACCTGCAGTAAACAACTGGCTGCCACGGTGTCCATGCCACGTCGGATCTAAACACAAAACGAAGGGGTACGGGCCTGCAGTAAACAACTTAAAAAGTTAATGGACCCAAAACTGCAGTTTGGAAGTTGATGGACCTAAATGATACAACGCTACAAGCTAATGGACCTCCGGTGCATTTTACTCTTTTCAATATTAGAACCAATAAATTATGTCTATCATTACTACCGATTCCTTTGATTGTTTTATTGGTCGATAATCGACCTTATCAGCCACCATCAATATTAATTTGACATAGACAAAAATTATCACTATTGAATGCGTTTTTTAAAATTTTGAATATTTCTGTTCAAATCTAAAACCTGAAAATTTCCCCCTATTTTTTCATAGTCCCCACAAGAAAACCCTTGAATAGCAAAGTGGAAAACCGATTATCAAGCCACTCCAAAAACTGGTGTTCCATTATATGCCACTTTAAAGATTGCACTCTACTATGTTCCAGTTGTATGCGTCCAATGAATAAAGGCAAAATTGGTTGCAGGAACTCTAAATTGGTCGGGTATGCCAAGTGCCATTATGAAACATCTTTATGTTGCATGACACTGAAAATTTGGGAAACAGATCCATAGGACATTAGAGGCCACATATGTGTTTGTAAACAATTTTAAAAAAAATTCTCAAAAAATCTAAAAAAAAATTGTTTGAGGTGTGAAACATACTTGTATTCACCACCTCAATTTAAAAAACCCAAAATTTAGCAATTCAAATGCCAAAAAGGTCTTACAAAAATCTGAATTCTTTTTTTAAGGAGTTGAATACAGTGTACTCAACACACAAAATAAATTTAGGCCTTTTTGGTGTGTGTTTGTATATGTTTCCATTATTCAGTACTGTATTTTTTTTTGCATTTGAAACACACTAAACTACGGAGTTCTGAATTGGAGGATCTAATACAAGTGTATTTGACCATGAAAACTTTCGTTAATTTTTTAGAGCCTTTTTGGTGTGTGTTTTGATTTTTTAAAAATATTTATAAATTCATTTTTTGGAATTTGAAATGTTAAGTTATAGATTTAAGTTGTGGTAGTAAATTGCAATACCCTATCCCATTGAGATGTGAGGCCCATACGACCCATATAATTGGTTGCAATGGAATATTACCACCTAGCTGGTGTAGAGAGATTTATAGTAGCACATAATACTAATTGGACCCACACAGCACCCAGTGTTAACCCTTTTGGGTAAAGCAAGGTCTGCTATGCATGCATGGGCTAGCCCTGTCGACAATCGGGAACCAGGCTTCTAGTCGAGTTTACTTCTGAATTGATAGACCAGAGAGCCCCCTTTCTGTCACAATTATAGCTCGAAGAGATCTCGACGTTTAGATGAGAAGAAGGCACAAAAATGATTTTTAAACTAGGCCTTTCCTTGTCCAACATCTAGTGTTTTGTTATGATGATTTGGGAAGTATAATGAGTACAATTGCGAGAGAAAAGATTGGATCTCATTGGGTTCTCCTGTAATACTTCGGCCCGATGTGTTGTAAGGCCCATGTGGATGTGCTGGTGCGATTAGTCTCATATTGCTAGTGGGATTAGTCCCATATTGCTAGTTAACACGTCACCAGGTAAGGGCTTGAGAAAGGCGTTGTCTTGGTCAACACGTCACCAGGTAAGGGCTTCCCCGAAGCGCTGCTACCTCCCGGGTAGCTACCCGTATTTACGAAACAGGCAACTGGTACCCAGCACATACTTTAGCGTGAATAAATGGCCCGAGGAAAGCAAGTCTCAATTCCCGAGAAGCCTAGTAGTTTTTTTTTAAAAAATTATATTTATTTTAAATTTGTTGAGGATTAGATTATGCCTGCTGATGTCATTCAACCTCACCCCGTGGGTTCAAGGTGATGCTTTAGGCCTAGGCCTAAAAAGAGCTCTATTCACCTACCTTAAAGATTGATCGGGCTTCGTTCATCTTGGCCCAAGACCATTCGTGGTTCAAGGCCCACAAGTCCCTAGCTATCCTAAGACCAGGGCATTGTCCAGTGTGAGGATCGACCCGTCTAACCCTCACAGGCTCTGGCTATGGCAAGTATCATGCATCGATAGCATGATACCGCCTAATCTACGTAATCTTTAAGTTTCCATGCAGGGTTCAAATCTTTCTATATTTTTTACATGCTACTGAAGGCAATGTTGGTCCGGTATGTGAAGAACTCAGGATGTCTTCGAGATCAAGTTCGGCTCTTATTCGGCAAGGACCACACCGACCTAGGATCTATTCGGCACGTCAACAGTATTTATACCCTCTGTATTGAGCCTTAGAAAACAACATACATGATCCAACAACACATCCAACGTATAGACTCACATATACCCCCTGCAAACGCAATTCTCAGTGAGGTCTGTTCTCGTCTAGAACCATCACATAGCTTAGTCCTAATCTCGACGTCTTTTGGATGAACCTAGATCAAGATCTCCCTTGTACTCATATTTCATACAAGTAAAGGATGGATGGGCGTAAGGTTATTACTTTCTCTAGAAGGGTCTGAACTAGAGTAAAAAATATTGTCTTCCTCTCTTGTTTATTCATCATTGTCCGAACATCAAGTCTGTGCATAAAAGGATGTGGTTCCCGCAATAAACTCGTAAGATCGGTCCTTGCATTGACATAGTTTTGTCAAAGTCCTAGGTGTACAATGGTTATGTTTTCTGAATTTCCCTTGGCATACAACATAGAGTTATTTTTGCAAAGGCAACGGGTAACTTGACCAATTTAGAGTACTCTATAGCCAATTTTTCATAACAAAATGTAGTCCTTTGTTTGTTGCTCTACCCAAATAAATTCATTTCTAATATTTCCAACCCATTCTAGCCACTTGAAATGACTTGAATACCTTTGGCCCGATCAATCTTTCCTCCTCTGGTTTGGATCCCTAGTGCTCCTTTCTCTCTCAATGGAGGAGGAAGATCACAGTTGCATAGGAGGATTGATTGAGAGTGGTTGTACCATATGTGGCGAGTTGGATATGGTTGTTGTGCCCCCATTCCCGACGATGTTGATCTCTAGAGGGAGGTTTAAGAGGGCTGATAATGGGATTATGGAGGGTGGCCGGACTGTGCCAAGTTGGGAGGTGGCTCCCAACATTGCTTGGGCTAGCATTTGCATGGGAAGGCTAGACAAGAATAGGGGAGGATTTGGATTGCGGATTTAGTTGCCTCATCTGGAGACGTCTCGCCATTCAGATGAACAAACCCCTCCTGCAACCCTCTAGCTGGTTGCAATCCAACTCTCTACCGACTACCGTAGTGGTGGAGAGAAGATATTCTCCAAGCCCGACCTTCAAAAGGCACCCTTGTCCGGAACCATCTGGTATCTCTGAATCAAGTGTAACATCTTCCGCCAGGTTGACCAGCCACGTTCCGTCTTCCTTTAGACCCTACTCGATGACTTGAGGCTATGGAAAGTTGCAAGGGCCACTTTTTTGTAACTAGCAAAGATGCCTAAACCCTAGGGGAGGAAGGGTCATGTTGCCCTCAATTTTTATTCTCTCTGCTCTTTGATTAATAGATGGCAGTTCCCCTGCCCTTTTGTTTAAAAAAGAATAGGGTAGGTTGTTGATCATATGGGTGGTGGCCTAAGTGGAAGGTAGAGAGAAGGGCGAGCGAAGGGGTACTACCGAGGGTGGCGGTGGTGGAGGTCTGGGGTATTCCTGTCTTGTCACTATACGAAAATGATTATGGATAAAAGAAATGAGTTTGAGACTGACTAGAACGTAGGCGTCTGCGTTTTGCATTTAGTGCAGGCGATCTTTTTTTCAGTACGATATATTATACAGAAATTTCACCATACAGAAGTACTGAAAAATAGTATAAAAAAGTGAAAAAAACTCTGTAAGCTACCAATCGAGCAAATCAGAGAGGTAGAGAACAGTAGATTGACGGGCCATCGGAGCAGGCGACGACGGTGACCTCGAGCACGGCTGCCTGGCGTTCGCAAGTACTCAGCCGTGCACACGCCGTGTTCGCCAGAGCTCAGAGGAAGGCGACGGTGTTGGCGGCGCGGCGGCGGGCAACATCGACGACGAGGGAGAGGAGGGAGGCTAGCGGCGGCTGGCGACGTCGGCGGCGAGGGAGAGGAAGAAGGTGAGCAGTGGCGGCGGCGGCGAGCGCATGGCCTGGGTGCGGCGAATCGCCTGCACGAGCTGCGGTTTCGCAGGCGCCCGTAAAGAAGCAAGAGCGAATGAGTTTATTTCCGAAAAGTGGGAAATAGTGTTACATGCATGTTTTCTTTGGAGAGGCACCTGATGGAATGCAATCTTTTAATGGCATGCTCGTAATTCCACAGAACATGCTGCAAATCAAGCCGGCCGAGCTCAAGGTCGATCATAGAGAGTTTTGCCCCCTGTTTTTTACCACAAGCTGTTCAGTTGTGAAACCTGGCCATGGCATGCTGCCACTGAGGCACTGACAGAGGTAAAAAAAAAAAAGCGAGGGAAAATTAAAGGGAGAAAAGATGGCATCCATAGCTTTCTGGCCCAGAGCGCGATGATTGCGCGGTTCGCCTACGCCTTCTTATTCTGGCTGCGGCAACTGCAGCCTGCAGATGCAAGGCATGGCCAAGCTCACGCCCTCCTCATATCCTCCTCTCTGACGCCTTTTCCTGCGACCTCATTGCCCCTCAGCCTCGGCACCACACACACACCACCACGGACAGAGAGATCCATCCAGTGTGTGTGTGCAAGGACGGAGAGAGAGAGAGAGACACCAAGAAACGGACAGGAGGCAGCTGCTAGCCTGCTACTGCTACTGCTAGCTGCTGAAGATGTTGCTCTCTGAGCTCTCGTGCGATCTGGAGGCCACTGGATCCAGCTCCCATGGAGGGGACGTCGGGAGCCATGTCCTCATCACCCATGGCTTTGCGCCGGCAGCGACGCTGCTGCTGCCTCCGGTGCTGCAGCAGCAGCAGCAGCCGCTGGAGGAGCAGCCCAAGGCCAAGAAGAAGAGGAGCCAGCCCGGCAACCCAGGTAAGAAGCAAGCAACCCCAACAAATCAAACTGGAAATATAAATTCTTGTTGTTGTTGTTGTTGGTGCATATATGATTCCGTGAAGAGCTTGATTAATTGTGTGTCTTGAATCTTGATTCGGTGGTGGTGCAATGATTGTATATGCAAGACCCGGAGGCGGAGGTGATCGCGCTGTCGCCGAGGACGCTGGTAGCGACCAACCGGTTCGTGTGCGAGGTCTGCAACAAGGGGTTCCAGAGGGACCAGAACCTGCAGCTGCACCGCCGCGGCCACAACCTCCCCTGGAAGCTCCGCCAGCGCGCCACCCCGCCGCCCTCCGCCAACGCCAAGGCGGGCGTCGACCCGTCGCCGTCGCCGTCGCCGGCGGCGCGCAAGCGCGTCTACGTCTGCCCCGAGCCCTCCTGCGTCCACCACGACCCGGCGAGGTAAATAATAAATTCAGAGCTGGAGCTTTTGGCACCTCGGGGTGGGGATTCATGGCGGCGCATGCATGATCTGGTGCGCATCCAGGGCGCTGGGTGACCTGACGGGGATCAAGAAGCACTACTCCCGGAAGCACGGGGAGAAGCGGTGGCGCTGCGAGCGGTGCGGGAAACGCTACGCCGTGCACTCCGACTGGAAGGCGCACGTCAAGAACTGCGGCACCCGCGAGTACCGCTGCGACTGCGGCATCCTCTTCTCCAGGTACTAGAATTAATTGCAGATGCATTCTTGCTGTTTAATTAATTTCATGATTCAGATCTTTGATTCCAAGTCTGTTGGTTGATCACCTAAGTGCACTGTTTGTTCTGAGCATGCATGGTTTCTTGGTCTGATGGTTTCAGTTGGTACTAGTTTCATCAAGAATTCAGGATGGCACATCGTGCATGGTGATCGATCGCTGCATGCGATGATATACATTTAATTAGTATGTCCACAACCGATGCATGCATGATGCACGCATGGCTAATTAATTACACGTTCATACTTCGATCTAAATTGTAGAACCTAGGGATATGCTGATGTTCTTCCTCTATGCCTATATATGTACGTACACAGGTACACTGTACACTAGCTGGCTTACTGATGCCAAATAATAAACATGCATGATGAATTTCGAAATTCTCTGTCATCGAAATTAAACCCAAAAATTTACCACGGTCGAAACTAGTAACTGAACGAGATTTGGAAACCTGCAGCCTGCAAGTACTTATGGTTGAGTGGGAAGCATGCATGCATGTGGCCATGAGATTCGATTCAAGATGTTCAACCCATGAATCTGCTATGCTCAGCATATATAACCAGCTGCAGGCATGCATGCATTGATGGGACACTTCATTTGCAGATAATCTGTCTCTGCAGTAGTGTCGTTTTCATGTTTCCATTTTCTAGCACACCCTCCCTGCATTAGCAAGTGAAATTAAAAGATGCAGTTCCAAGCAGGTGTACAGCTGAGGACAGGGAGTTTTCTTTTCCTACTCCCCCTTGCTGAGGGACCCCCTGGAAACCTAGCTGTTGAAACTGCACATTGGAGTGGTCTCCAGATGATGTGGTTGTGAACAGACTCCAAAATAGTTTGCATTTGAGTTAAATTACACCCCACAAACATATCAAGGGATCAAACTAACAGCTACTGGATCTAATTAATTATCCTGCCAAATTATATCTCCAGCTATCAAGCAACTGATCAAACAGTCACTGCTGATTCAATGATAAGTTGCACACATGCATGAAACGCAGCACACATTACATGCGTCGTCATATGACAAAAAACTAGTATCATTTTTGGGTGTCAGGACCAAATTTCTAGTGTCATGCATAAAGCAGTACTACCTAGAAACAAAAGATGCTTACCTAATGATATGACAATAACTTTTCTTCAGCAAAGTTAAATGCAGCTTTGCATGCATGCATGCGTTCTGTACTCATGCGAACATGTATCAGCACATCCATACATGCGTATTAATTTACCAGTCCAAAAGCAAATAATTGATTCTTAATTTCTTCTAATCCTGTGTTTTACACAAAACTAATCCATGCAGGAAGGACAGCCTGCTCACCCACAGGGCCTTCTGTGATGCCCTAGCTGAAGAGAGTGCAAGGCTTCTTGCAGCTGCAAACAACAGCAGCAGCAGCATCACCACCACCACCACCTGCAACAACAGCAGCAGCCTTCTGATCAGCAGCAGCAGCAGCTCGCCACTCTTCCTGCCATTCTCCAGCCCTCCACCAGCCCCGAACCCTAACCCTAACCCCCTCCTGTTTGATCTGACGTCCCAAGAAGCTGAGCACCACCTGCTTCCTCCGTTCCAAGCCTCGCCGTACCTTGATCACCTCACCGGCAGCGACTCGATTGCCGGCGACGTCGCCGACACCGTCAGCTTCGGGCTCGCCTCGGAGGGCTCGGTGACTCTGCACGCCGGCGGCCACCGCCGCCTCACCAGGGACTTCCTCGGCATCGACGACGCCGGCGAGGTCGAGGAGCTGCCGCTGCCGCTGCCGTTGTGCGCCGCCGCCGCCACCGCCACCGCCGTCTCTCGCGCCGCATGCTGCGCCACCGACCTCACCAAGCAGCTGCAGTACCATGGCGGCCGGCTGCCGCCGGTGAACGAGACGTGGAGTCACAACTTCTAGGCCTCCATGATCAAGAAGCAGCCAACTAAACTGACACTGTCGTTAGTTTCCCTTGGTCTTAATTAATTTCTCGTCTTTCCTTCGCTTAGGTTTACGATTCCGAGAACCTTCGTTCATGCATATGCATGCATGCATGGCATTCTGGATCGATGAATCGGCCGGATTTATGTTGGTTTATGTGAGCTTTTGCCACGGGACATGCCCTTGCTGAGATCGATGTTGATGACACGACGACACATTCATCACCCAGACATATATGTGATCTCATCTTTGAGTGCTCAGTTAGTTCTCTCTTTCTTTCTGTGTCGGATGCCACACTGAAGCTGCATGGTGTACTTAGCACCACATCGATCACACTGTTCTAAGTTCTAACGTAGGAGAAGCACACGAGCCTTTTCATTTCATGGCATGTGCACGCATTCCATACGTACCAGCAATGGATGGACACACATGCGCCCAGGATGAGCACTGATCCGCGTGCATGATGAGCTCATGCATGCATGCGTCTGGGACTCCGAGCTTGGGGACCATGCATATGCATGCATATATGGCGAATTGGTGATCGACCAATGTATCAATATATATAACGGTTTTGCTTAAACCCAGGCGACTGGTCGCGCACAAGGCCATCGCCCGGCGGCGGGGCTCGAAGGAAGGCACAAGACGCCCAATGTCGCTGGGCTCCAGCCACTCCCTATATATAAATGAGCAGTAGTGCACCAATCGGTAGAGCTAGCACATAGTTTGAGAAAGATGAGGTAATAAGAAGGAAAAAGACCTGTGCGAAATTTGCAAGCCTTCTTTAACGCCGTGCGTTGACATGCACGCATCATGTTCATGTGTGTCCCACACCCTCGTCTCCTTCCTTCAGCTGGCTTCTTCTGTTCTAAGAACATCTCCGACCGTATTTCTTTGGAGGCCATTTTTCCATCAAAGTGATTATCTTTCCCTAAGATGCTCTAACAAATTTTCTTCACGGTTTTTTTCACAATTTTTTTTCTCTATATTTTCTTCATAAATATATTCTCTCTCCATTCTATTTACTAGTTACTTCAAAGGGATGCCGTTGGCGATTGTGCGAAATAAAGGAAAAGAATATAAGGAAGAAAATGAAAAAAAGAATGGAACAAAGACAAAATAATCGGAGATGGTTTAAGTCTCAACCTCAACCAATCCTTCTCTAAATGCATGGTTGCATTGTTGATATCAGTAATGAACTAATGATCATCACATCAGCTCGATCATCGTGCCAATTGCATAAGGTAATTAATTAAATATGAGAATTGCACAGTGTAGCCACCATTTTGAGAGGATCCCAAATGCTTTTGTAAAAGATTGGGCGGCCGGTAGGCATGCAAAGAGATCAAAAGCCTAATGGTAGAATATTCTTGATGAGAGGTGTGGGTAAAGCCGTAAAGGATATAAAGTTTTCATGGAATAAACCTAGGGATTATATCCCACGGCATGCAAAGCAAGGAAAAGCCTGCATATACTTAAGCCAGGCTTTCGAAGAAAAGCCATGGGCATGCAAACGAGTGAGCTGAGATTCAGGGATGAAATTAGCAGCACACACACCCCAAATATACCAATTGCCTCCCCAGCTCAGCTCTCCTCCAGAAAGATCACTGCTCTCCTCTGCATTGGCTTTTCTCTCCTGGCCTAGCTCCTTTGCTTTCACTTCTTTATTCTCCCCTCTCTTTGCCTTTTGCAATCCAGGCATTAGCAAAAAGCAGGCCCCTCTTTTGCTCTCTGACTGCTGCTCTCTGTGTGCTGCTGATGCTAATGAGCAGCATGATCAGCAGGAAACAAACAAAGCATGTGTTTCTAAGTACAAGAACAACCTGTGGTCTTCCACAGTGTAATATTTCAGTAGAATGTACCTCCTGCAGGGGAAAAAAAGAACCGTTAGTAAAACGACATGAAGTACCGGAGGAGAGTCCAAGGATCAGCTTCTCCTGATGAGAATGGTGAAGTGATCCATGAGCAGCAGCTTTTCTTGAAAATACATCAGCAGATGCAGGGTTTCAGATTGCAGTACCATGTTCATGGCTGGCTGGCTGGGGCAAGTTTGGGATTAAGAAAAATATCAACATCAACAATTGTCGGTGTATGTTACACCGGGGTGCCCTCTCCACCGTTGTCAGGTGGGACCTATCGCGAAGTTAGAAGGAAAGCGCACGTAGCTTAAGTTATCCAACTTGAGCAGCAGGGTGTACCGACCCTGCTACTAGGTGATGACCAGGATGCGTGGTGGCCAGGCGAGCATGTGGGCGTCTAGGCCCCGGGCACTGGACGACTCGAGCGACCTAGACGTGTGGTGTCCCGTGCGAGCAGGCGGATGGTCACTCACGTGGGCGGAACGGAGGGTGCATAGGCCCCACTATCAGGGATACAGGACGAAGGTGCAAGGAAGCTTCCTCGCTAAGGATTTTTTCAGGATACACCGAATCCGGATCATTAAATACGAAAGAACAGTCTGACGGGGCGCGTGGGGCGTCTGATGGTATGATTGCCTCCGTCCCACTAGTGATGCCAGCTATACTGTAGCCATCACGTTCACACCTTCTACGGTGTGGTAGATAGGCGCTCGGGGTAGGCAGAACACTCTGTCCCATCCATCGTGTCCCACTGTCAGAAACGAGGCAGGGGAGACGGCAGTGTAGACTGAAAGACCGAGAAGAATGATGGCTACAGTGACTGGGCTAGTAAATGTATCTTACCCTTTTCCCTTTACCCAAGCCAGCTCCCAAGTATATAAGGCCGGAGGGGTGCATCTGCAAGGAGAGATCCCTCAAGTGAAACTACTGGAGACACATGCAAGTAGCAAAAGGTTAAGCAAGACTATGGTTGTTACCCACTCTAGGGGCCCAAAGCTAGATAATCTCGGTGTCTTCTTGAGCGTTCTTGTCTAGTTCATCCACAAGCGTGGAAAGTATGTGGAGAGATCTAACTACGCAAACCCCCACTGCGAACACCGGATTAGTTTTCGAAAAAACTTGTCAGTTGAAATACATCGACAACAAAAAACTAAGCAGCTTGACACTATATCATGGCTGCTTTGTACAACCCGTGGCCAAGATCTTCCTCTCTCCCACACCGTCGAGGGTTTGACACCTGCCGATGGAGTGGGAGCATGTCGGATTCGATCAAGTGATCTGCTGTTTTGCTCTCTATTTTGTCCTCTCTGACTTCTACGATAAAATAAGGATAAAACTCTCCGTTCTAAAACATATCAAACGGCTCCCACATGCACGTATGTAACTCTACTATGTATTCGTACGTGGATTTTTGCTATTAGCAGCAGTACACTGGCCACTATGTGCAATAATACACTAGCAGTACGCTAGTGGCAGCATCCTATTACTGCACCTTGACGCAGACTGCACAGACGTTGCAGGTTTTTTACAGTCGGATCAGAACAGCATCAGCATAAGCATTCACTCAATCATCAAACAATAATGGACTGGTGACTGCACTGATCCTGCTGCAAGATCGCATGTCTTGCTTTCAATTGCATCAAGGTTTTGGTCCAAGAATTCCAGCAGCAGAAATTGGGGGGGGGGGTAGAGGATGGTCCAAGAAGCCAAAGGTTCCACATGTGGGAGGGGCACATCTGTTCTTGGTGGGCATCCCGTTGCATCATCGCCTCCGGCGGCACGATCCCCGATGCCCCAAATGCGTGATGGGCAGCAGGCCAAGGGCAGGGCCGGCGTCGCCGTCGATGCCTCGAGATCCATTCAAGATCGGTCAACTCCCCCCAAGGTTCCTCCTGACAGGGACAACAAGGGCACGGGTGCAGCCCTACTTGGCCATCGCCAATTGTCGCTCCCTGTTGCTAGCAACATCTGTAAAGTTCAGCACAATACATAAGGTTAATCTGTGTAGGACGCTGTGGAAGATTTAAATCGGAAACATGGAGATAGCAAGAAGTGGGATACATACATGAATAATGAATTGTATTAACAAACGGAGCCTCAGAGTTCTTCAGTCTGCACCAAGAGGGAATACTGCATGGTAAATGATAGAAACCTAAGGAGCCCAAAGGTAAGCACAGGGACAGTAAAAGGCAGCAGAATTTTTTTTTTTTTTGAGGTAGCACTAGTGAGGTTGATCTTGAGATCTCTATGTTGACGTGCTACTGTGCTGTTATCAGTCAGTACTCAGTAACAAATTCTAAACCAGTTGTGGCTGCAGGAAGTAGTATCATCTTCATTGAATGATAGTTAGCAGTAATTTCACTCATCAAATGGCATTGAATCGAAAGACGATGTACACAAGAAAAGGGTTTAACTTGAGTTTGAGACGTTTCATTCATAATGTATAAAGAAGAACGCCAATGGCATCTCTTATTTGAGGTATAACATTTTTCTATGCATAGGCACACTTTTTTTAAAAAAATTTTGCCCCTTCAATTGAGCCAGTAGAAGTAGAGGCATACAACATAACATGGTGAGAAAAACTTGATTTTGCAACTGAAGTGGATGGTTATTTAGAAGGTGGACTGTTTGCAAGCCTCCAAGAATAAGGCTCAAAGATTCCAGCAACTCTGGACCCAGCCACCTCGCTAGCAGGAATAGCAGCTGGGATTTCCTCCAGGTCTTCCTTGGTCAGCTTTACCTTTACAGCACCAATGTTATCATCAAGGTTCTTCACTTTTGTTGTTCCTAGATTCAATGTTACATAAGAACAGCAGCAGCATCTGGCTCATACAGGAAAACAGTAGCATTTAGCTCATATAGAAACAACACTAGCATTTATAATAAGAAGGTTAACTGGACTGTTAGTTATAAAAAAGATTAGCTAGACTGTCCACTATACCAGCCATGTATACAAAGCATTTCACAGTTACAGCCAGAAAAAAAAAATTATTTTGCCGTGTTAAATTAACAACATCGTTCCACGAGGGAATCACGTCGGTGGAGAAACGTATTCTTAAAAGAAAGAGTGCTCTAGGGAATCTGATCCCCAAGTCACAACACTGAAAATGATCGTGGTTCTAAGGCATGTCCAATGCCATCTTTAATTTCCCAATCTCATTTTTATTCATCCACTTTTCTATTATTACGCTATCTCTTACTACATTTTTCTCTCTTATATTTTATTACCTATCTACTGTTACAGTGATTTTAGTGTAAAATGGGGGTGGTTTGAAGATATTGAGTATGCCCTAAGGGCATTCCCAACCCTACCCCTTTTTCTCCCCTAACTATAACCGTAGCATAGAGAGGAAATAAAATATAAGAGAGGAAAATGTAGGGAGGGATTGAAAAATGGATTAATAGTAATGAGATAGGGAAAGTTTAGAGGTAGGGTTGGGAATGCCCTAGGGGCATGTTTAATGCTACACCCATTCCCATACCTAATACTATTCATCTAGTTCAAATGAGTCTTTTTTGTTTTATTGTTCCTGTGGATCTTATGCAATCGATCGGATCATATAGATAGCCCTTCAACTTAACATAGGTCATCGAAAGAATCTTGGAAGAGATGGATAGTGTTTTTTTAGCTAACAGGTAGGAGCACTGCCATTCATTAAAGAAGAGAGAACACTGTACATATTTACAAGGAGGAGAAGAGAGAGGAGGGGGGAGACTAGGGGAGAGGACGGAAATAACTAAGAGGGACTACAAGGGAGGATCAACTAAATGGAAGACCCCCCGAGGAGGCCGCAAACCAGGCGGTGAGACCATCTTTGATACGGACAACGACTTGACAGGCCGGGAGGGATTGGCCTTGGAAAATCCTCATGTTCCGCTCGTTGCAAATCTCCCAAATCGATAGAATGATGAGATCGTTTAGGGAACAGGAAACGGCCTTAGGGAGTCCCCTCTGTCGGAGGAGCCACCATTCACAGAAGTTGGTGGGGTCGATAGGAAGGGGGTCAAGGTGCAGCATGGCCTGCCAAACGGTGGAAGAAAAACTGCAAGGCCTACACAGGTGATCAATTGTTTTGAGAGGCCCATTTCAAATGCAGCACGCCTAAAGATGCGGCAAACCCTTTTTGGCAAGATCAGTTGTGTTGATGCGACGGTGACTCATCGTCCAGGCGAAGAACATGCACTTGTTTGGAGCCTGAGCCGACCAGATAGTTCTAGCGAGAGGATGAACCACACTACTCGAGAAATGGAGGGAGTAGGCCGACTTGGCAAAGTAGTGCCTAGATGATGAATAACTCCAGAGGATGTCGTCCGGGGTATTAGTGAGGGTAACCTGGCGAACCTTACTCTAAAATAGAATACATTCCACGACGCAGGGTCGCTAAGGAGATGGGACTGCAAAGACGAAGCCAAAGATGGTTTGGGAGGAGCTGGGCCACGGAGTTGCTGCGGTGCTTAGCTTGCTCGAAGAGGTTTGACGCTAGGAGAGCCGGAGTGCCACCATCCAGCTAGTGGTCGTTCCAGAAGGAGGTGAGGTGGCTGTTTCCAACTGAGATCTGCATTGCAGCCCTAAAGAGGACAATCTCGGACATAGACAATTGTGGGTCAAACCAAGCCCAAGGCCTGGAGGGGTCTTTACAGTTGAACCAACGCCAGCGGAGACGGAGGGCACAATTGAAGAGGCTAAGGTCCAGAACACCCAGACCCTCGAGGGACTTTGGTCAGGAAACAATCGACCAACTGACCAAAGCGTGTCCAGCTGCAAAGCTGTCAGCACCTTTCCGAAGGAAGGATCGGCGGATCTTGTCAATCTCACTAATGACCCACCTTGAGAGCAGGAAAATTGTGACGAAGTAGGTTGGAAGGGAATAAAGGACCACTTTAACGAGGGTGAATCAACAAGCTTTGGGGAGGAGGTGACCTTTCTAGGTGGGAAGCCAGTCACAAACTTTTTGGACTTGGGGTTGAAAGTGGCACTTCCCCAGCCTCTTGAAGTGAAGAGGAATGATGAGAACATGTTTGTCAAGGATACGTCCAACACTACATCAAAAAGGATTCATCGACCTCCATCTTGGCCATGTAGATCACATGGTCGATCACACAATTGGCTGCCGTCTCAGCTTTCTGGACATGGCACTATCACCTTGGCCGCCTCCCATACATGTTAGCATATTTGAGAAAAGCGTATTTCCACATATACTATGTTTACAACTCCTACATGTCATGTCGGTCAAAGGAAGGTACACAAGGAAACCAAATTATAGGCCCAACTCAGAATTCTATTCCGGTTCGGCCATCAATGCATAGCCGGCATTCAAACGGATGCCCAGGCCGCATACGAACTCTGTTTTGGACATTATTTGTATCCACAGAGAAGCCTACAATGAGATCTTTCCAACGGGTCTGGCCTCACCTAGAAACTCCTTACGAGTCAATGGGAACAAGTAAAACAATACAAGTCACTTTTCCACTCCGAATCAAAGTGGGCATTGGGCCTTGTAATAGAGTTGTACTCAGTTTCTCTCCACCTTGGCCAACCTCTAGCACCCCCTTTCTCATAAATAGGCAGCCGTACCCTATTCTAGGTTTTGGGTTTTGTTTAGTTATGTTTAGCCTTTGCTATATACCGGTATTCGCGCGTGTCGGTTATACCGCCTGTTTTATCATTACAGAACCCCACCGTTTGTGATACTTTCAAATCTGGTCTTAATACATGTTTGCCAATTCAGTTGGTTGTTCATCTTGTTCTTACTAGTTCTTCGATTGGTTGCAGGATCAAGGACCTTCGTGGTCAGGTTGATCGCGCTCCAGCAATGTCAATAACCATCTGGAGTCGGTATATCGGTCACTTAAGCGCAAAGTCCTGGACGGTTGTAGTCGGGCCATCAACATCGGTTCCTACCAAATCAAAGTTATCCTCCCTCATCAAAAGATTGGGACCCCTACCCCTATCAGAAGGCCAAGGTACTTGCAGGGGAACTCTCCCCGGATCCCCGGGAAAGGGCCTAGAGTATGATCTAGAAATGTAGCATTGCAGCAGTTGGGGGCGATCAAACACTTGCTTAGGTTAATGCAGAGGTCCGAGACAGAGCCAAAGGCGGTTAGGAGGACTATAGTGGCGAGAACTTCATCATGATCTGGACGGAGGAAGATGGCAGCATCGTTAGCGTAGAGGGGTATGGAGCCGCAGGGAGATAGCGCCGACAGAAATGAGTACACCAGCATCAGCCGTTAGACTGACGAGACGTTGAAGAGGATCAATTGCAATGATGAACAAAATTGGGGAGAGGGGATCCCCTTGGCGAACTCCCCAGCCATGGGGGAAGGAAGGGCATCAACGTCCGTTGAGGAGGACCGAGGACGAGGTTTAACCAAAAAGGAGAGAGATCCATTGGCTCCATCGGGGGCTGAACCCTAGCCATTGCAGAAGCTCAAGCAAGAAGTCCTAGTGGACGAAGTCAAAGGCCTCTGCAAAGTCTAGCTTGAAGAGGAGGGCTGGAGTACGCTTGGAGTGCAGGTGGAGGAGGGTGGCCTAGATGCATCGAAAGTTGTCTTGGATACATCGGCCTTTAATGAAATCGCTTTGGTTTGGCGAAATGAGGTTGTTGAGCATCGGGGCTAAGAGATTTGCTAGGAACTTCGAGAAGATTTTACAGAAAATATGCATGAGGCTAACGGGGCGGTAGTCCTGGAGCCCCTCACACTCTTTCTTGTGGAGCAGAACAATGTTGGCGGAGTTGAGGAGACCAAGGTGCCGACCATCAAGCATGAACAACTGATTGAAGACATCAAGGACGTCCTGCTTGATAATCGTCCAACAGACTCTTTAGAAGGTGCTGGTGAAATCGTCAGGGTCTGGGGCTTTACCGCCAGGGAGTGAGGAGATGGCATTCTGAACTTCATCTTTTGAGAACGGCGAGTCAAGATCAAACAGGTCCAGCTGCGGTAGGCCAAGGAACGGCCAGTCAAAAATGTAGGATCTGGGCTGGTGTTGGCCAAGGTGCTATGAGAAGAAACGCCAGCATTCCACTTCCTTGTCCTTTTGCGAGACGACGATACCCTGAGGGGAGGAGAGGGATAGGATGTGGTTCTTGCCCAACGAGAGCTTGCCTGAATATGGAAATATTTGGTGTTGGCGTCACCAGACCGGAGCAAACGAACACAGGCACGTTGTCTAATATGGCACTTTCTCAACGGTCGTGAGCCCAAGAAGGTGCTCTTTAAGACCTTGGAGGAGGGAAAATTTCGGCAGGGAGGCCCAGGGGAGGTGATAGCTTTCATGGGCGATGTCAAGGAGATGAGGACCTGAACAATGGTGAGGTTAAGGGTCATGCAGCGCACCTTTTGACGGGCCCACAAGATGAGAGGGCCTCGGTGGTGCTCGAGAGCTTGATGTGAAGACGACGAAGGGGGTGGTGGCGGCAACTGCACGACCCCAGGAAGATTGGGCAGTGTCCAAAAAATCCAGAAGGCTGACCCGAGTATGGGAATGGATCATAAAAGGGTGTAGCATTAAACATGGCCTAATAGTCTCCATATTATTGAGGAAAATGTTTTAGTAAAATGGAAGGGATGAGGTATGTTAATATATTTTTACGGTTGTTTTTATGACCATATCATATTTCTGATTTATAATGTAGACATTTTTGGATGTCATCTTTTTTGACTGACTTTCTTGTTCCTTTCGATAATCAGTTCTTGCGTGACAGCAATATTGGCAGGGCCGTTCTTTGGCCAGGGCAACCGAGGCAACGGCCCAGGGCCACCGAGGCAACGGCCCAGGGCCCATGGGAGTGGGGGCCCGACCAGTGTCATGCAGAGCCCCAGAGTAGTACATGGCTCAGGCGGCTCTGGTCGTGCCCATTCCCCTCGTCGCCTACTCTGCTGCCTCCACTCTCTAGTCTCCACCTCTTCCCATCCTCTCCCCCAATCCCTAACAGCCGACGCCGCCACCCCCTAAATCCCCCCACTCTAGGGTTTAGGGGTAGAGAAGAGAATGCATTCACCGTGCTGCAGAGTGGAGATTGGTGGGGTTGGGGGGAGGGGATGGCGGCTGGAGGCGGCTGTGGCGGCGGTCGGAGGGAGTGGCGGCGATGGATGGAGTGACGCCGGTTGAAAGTGAGTGGCAGAGGGCAGAGGAGTGGCGCCGAGGCGGCTAGAGCAATGGTGTCTGGCACCGAGACTGGAGTGGTGGCAGCTGGAGCCTGGAATGAGTAGATAGGGTTAGGACTTTGGGTTCATTATACATTCAGGTTGACGGGTAACGGATATGGATATGCCAAAACCATATCCGCGAAATATATACCCGTAGGTAGAAAATTTACCCGTATCCGTACCCGTGGGTATAAATCTTCACGGTATCCGTGCCCGTCGGATAAATATCCACGGGTATTTACCCAAACCCGTACCCATCGCTATCCCTACATCCAATCAATGACACAGTAAACGCAATGGATGGTGACAACAACTCCTCCTTAGTAAACTAATCGCAAAAAATTTAATTTAATTGGACTCTACTAAGATTAGGTTTACTTGGGGCTAATCGGGTTGAAGCAAGATTAATCAGCCGTTTAACCGATTATTAGTCGGATTGACCGATTAGAGATTAATAATCCCTATTTTTAGAACTTGGGTGTAGCACCTGGCTCAGGAATTTTAACGCCGTGACTCGTATGGCTACAACGAACCTTTCCAAGGGATTTGTTTTACAACTTCCACCGAAAGAATTTGGATCAAATTTCCGTACGGAAACTGATACCAACTTTGTCATGGCTCAGATAATCTCAATCGGAATTTGACAAGAATTTGGGATTAGAAGGGAGAATTTAGATCGGATAGGGAAGAACAACACAGGAGATGGGGAATGTTCAGGATAGTTGGGTTTGATTCTTTCTTCATCATCGATAATCCACAAACAGTATCCCTAGCGCTTACATATAGCTCAGCCCATTGGGCTTACAAGACACCTCAGCCCATTCGGCACGCAGGCCCAATAACACACATCACTTTTGAATTACTCTTTCCCCGCACCATTAATTACACTCTCCATCAGCGTGACAGAATCAGAGATTGGTCATGCTGCATGATACATTGGATACGTTTCTAGCTTTTCAACAAGTTCAAGAACACGTGACTTGAATAAACGGTTTAGTTATGGCATTTTTCGTACTACTGCCATGTTTTAGTTGCAGCGGGATTTCTTATTACGTTAGTGGTAATTTGATCTAGTTAATCAATAATTTTGTCGGTATAATAAATACCAGGGTAGGAAGAATCCTCAGGAGAGGCCAAGAGGGCCCCACGCGTCAGGCGGGCGAGCAAGGCCCCAGCGCGTGGGCGAGCCCCTCAGAACGCCAAGAGGGCCCCACGCGTCAAAGTGACGAAAGCAAGACCCAAGTGGCATGGGCGAACCTCTCAGAGGCCAAGAGGGCCCCACGCGTCAAAGGACGAGCAAGGCCCAGTGGCGTGGGGAGCCCCTCGAAGGCCAAGAGAGCCCCACGCGTCAAAGCGGCGAGCAAGGCCCCAGTGGCGCTGGCGAGCCCCTCGGAAGGCCAAGAGGGCCCCATACGTCAAAGCGGGCGAGCAAGGCCCCCAGCCAGCGTGAGCGAACCCTCAGAGGCCAAGAGGGCCCCACGCGTCGGTGGGCGAGCAAGGCCCAGTGGCGTGGCGAGCCCCCTCAAGGCGAGGCGAGGGCCTCACGCCGGGCGGGCGCGCGGCATGAGCCCCTCTCAAGGAGAGGCGAGGGTCCCACGCGCCAGTGGGGCCCTTGGGGAGCGTTGCGTATGAGTCTTCGGACGAAGGCTCCCTCGCCTGAAGGACGGCGATTTAATGAGACATCACGCGGATGGACGGTGAAGACATGATTACCGCCATGATGGCCTTTTTTGTGTCTCGAAGGCCGCCATCGCGGGCACGTAAGAATTGACCGCAGAGAGAAGGTTTGCTTGAGGAGGCCGTCTGCCGAGGAGGGCAGGTAGGCCCCACCCGCAGACTCACCAGCAGGATCAGGCGGGTCGAGGCCACTTGCGGCACGCGAGGGCGCGCGCGCAGCTGCGGGCGCTGCACGCTGCCTCTTCGCCGAGTCGTGTCGAGTATCGAGAGTATCAGATCGCTTACCCTCGGCTCTCTCCGCCACCTAAAGCTTGTATAAAAGGGGAGGAGAGAGAGGAAGGGGTACGCACTAGCATTCGTGCATTCGAAACGCTCTGTAAACACATCCCCATTCAACCACAATCGGAAAAGAGCTAAGCCTCAGCAGGAGTAGGACTATTACCCGCGAGGGGGTCCGAACTCAGGTAAATCGGCGAAGTCGCTCCTCGTTGTGCCCGACGCCAAATCGAACCGAGCTTGATCGAGTTGGCTAGCGCCTAAAAATCGACCAGGTGTGATCCGCATGGTTGAGCGGAGAACACGCCGCCGCTGGCGCGCTGTAGGGGAGCGCTAGCATCGGTTCAAGCTCTTCACCCTTCTTTAGGCGGCGATGGCGAGCAAAGAATCGCGATGAAGGTGAAGCGGCCGCTAGAGCCGCTGCCACGAGTCGGCCGCGGCGATGGCGGTGGATCACCCGGGCGGTGGCCGCCCGCCTAGGGTTGGAACCCTGGCGGAAAGCAGCCGCCTCGGCCAAGCTAAGCGGCGCCTGGCCTTGGAGGAGTGCACCCAAAGACAGAACCTCCATGCGGCTGTGGCCTTGTTGAGAACCCACCGTTCCGGTGACTCGACTTTCGCGGCGCCGTGGTTGGCCAGCCTTGACCCTTCGTCGCCGACGCCGCCGGGCGGTGGTGCAAGTTTCGGGAGCGGGGAACCGTGTTTCGCGTCCTCCCGTTTTTGTTGCCCTCGCACTCCTCTCGCGGATCTCCGTGAGGGGGCGAGCTAAGACGACAAGAGCGCGATTTCACGGGGCTCGGCCGGGCAAAGGCAGTGTGGTCGCGATCTCCGGTCTCACCGGAGGACCGCCACTTATCAGATGGAGAAGACTCGCGGACAAGCTCCGCAGGGTCGCGACCGAAGGCCGATCACATTGCTGCCGCCGCACGCTGGGACAAGAAGAGGGCTCCGCAGAGCTGCCCCGCCGGTGAGGGTGGCGCTTCTTGGCGCCTTAGGCGACGGGGCGGCGGGCGAGGACGCGCCCAGAGCAGGAGGCTCTCGACGCCGTGCCGCGCTTTTCTAAGGAGTCATGGCGCCCAAAGGGCTTCGGAACGGTTTCGTCCGCCCCATCGAAAAGTATGACGGCTCCACCAACCCCGATGAGTTTTTGCAGATCTATACGACGGTGATGCAGCCGATCGAGGGTCGGGAAGGTTCTCGCGAACTACTTCCCGCTGTCCTCACCGCGAGCCCGCCGTGGCTCATGAACCTGCCCCCGAGTCCGTGGGGTCATGGAAGGAGTTTCGAGCTCTTCGTCACCAACTTCCAGGGCACCTTCGAGCAGCCCGGGGTAGAAGACGACCTCCACAACGCGGAGCAGAAGAAAGGAGAGTCGCTGCGCGACTATATTCGGCGCTTCAGTCAGGTCCGCAACACCATCCCTAACATCTCCATCGACGCTGTGGTCACGGCATTCAGGAGAGACGCCCGAGACCCCAATGTCAAAGAGAAGATGGCCACCCGCAAGATCAAAACGACGGAGGAGCTCTTCACCGGCGACAAGTCGCGCCTTCAGCGAGAGCTCAGATCCGCCCGGCCGCTGGCGGGACAGCCATGGTGGCGAGGCCGGACCTCGAGGAACCCCGCGGCAAGGACAAGAAGAAGCGCAAGGCGGCCGAGACCGGCAGGTCATGGCCGCCGAAAGCGACGATGACGACGACGACGACGATCGCGCTAACGCGCGAATGGGCGCGGGCGGGAAGAAAAGAGGAGAAGGTCGCGGCGCCGGCGGGTACGGCCCCCGTAGGGGCGGCCGAGGCGGCGGCTATGGCGATCGCCGTAGCCGCGACGGTCCCCGCGGCCGCGACGAAGGGCGAGACCATCGCCCCCGTGAGTGGGACGGAAGGCCTTACTGTCCCATTCACCGCAACAACTCCCACGGCGGATTGCCATATCGTTAGCAAGATGGTGGACAAGCGAGTCTACGAGCAGCAGCAGCAGCAGGCGTCCGGCAGCGGCGAGGGCAAGGAGACGGCTCCGCTTGGCTCCGCTTGGTTTTCATCCACGGCGGTTCGGCCACATATCCGTCCCACGCTAGCTTTAAGCGTGCGATGAGGGAAGTGTGCGCCGCCGTGCCCGGCTTTGGGTCGCAAGGCGGTGGCGTGGTCGAGCGACCGATCGCGCTCGCCAAAGCCGACACCCACCAGCATCACGCGACCTGGTCATCTCCCGATCGTGGTCGCGCCCACGGTCCGGAATGTAAAGCTAGGGCGGGTGCTGGTAGACGGAGGGAGTTCCCTCAACCTCCTGTCCGCCCGGGTTGCCGCGGCGCTCCAGATCCAGCAGCGGGAGCTTCGTCCAACGCTCCCATTCTTCGGCATCGCGCCGGGCCGAGTCCGCCTACCGGGGCGCGCGATCTCCGGTGACGTTTGGAGGCTCCGACAACTTCCGCACCGAGATGCTCGAGTTCGAGGTGGCGGACTTCGACCTCCCCTACAACGCTATACTGGGTCGGCCGGCGCTGACCAAGTTCATGGCGGTTTGCCACTATGCGTACATGGTGGTGAAGATCCCGGCCACCGCCCCATCGTTTTGAAAGTGGACCGCCTGAGGCGCCCGCCGCGACAAGGACGCTCGCTTTGGCGGGGCGACGGTGCCCGAAGGTCAAGCCGACTGGGAGCTCCTCCGCGAAGACCCGTGCCTCCCGGTTCGTCGCGGAGGTTAAGGCGGTCTCCGAAGCGAAGTCGACTCGGGCGAAGACCGCTCGGGTGGGCCTCTCTTAGCGCCAAATAGAAGGCGCGCTCGCTCTTCCTCCAATCTAACGCAGACGTGTTTGCGTGGCAACCGCCCAACATGGCCGGGTCCGAGGAGGTGATTGAGCACAAATTGGCGACGTTTCGCGCGCGCGACGGTCATGCGAAGGTCCGGAAGCGATCGGTAGAGCACCGAAGTTATCCGCCAGAGGTGGACAAGCTCTTAAGGGCGGGGTCGCCCGCAGATGTCGCCCATCCTGTGGCTCGCGAACCCCGCCTCGCCAAGAAATCCAACGGGCGCTGGAGCATGTGCGTGACTTCACCGACCTCAACAAGGCGTGCCCGGCGATCCAGACCACCGCCTCGATCGATCTCATCGCCGACTCGATTGCGGGTGCGAAAGCAACAGTGCTTTCGGATGCGCATCGGTACCACCAGATTAGCATGGCCAAGAAGATGAAGACAAGATCGCTTTCGTGACGCCTATGGGCGTCATCGCTACACAAGGATGGCGTTCGGATCGAAGAATGCGGGCCCAACCTATCGAGGGCCATGCACATCGCCACCGCCCCAAATAGGGCGTAAACACGGAGGTGTATGTTGATGATCCGTGGTGAAGTCCAAGAAGGCGAGGAGTTGATCGGCGACCGAAGAAACCTTCACCAACCCGAGGAAGTATCGCATCAAGCTTAACCCAGAGAAATGTGTGTTCGCCGTCTCCGTCGGGCAACCGCCTGGGATTCCTCGCTCCCGTGAGGGGGATTGAGGCGAACCTCGATAAGATCGCAGCGACGAGAACATGAAGGCCCCGACGCGACTTCGGCAGATGCAAAGCTTGGTGGGTTGCTTGACCTCCCGGGCCGCTTTATAGCTCGCCTGGGGATAAAAGTCTCCCACCGCTCAAGCTCCTAAAGAAGACCAACCAGCCGAGTGGGACGGCGGAGGCGCAGGAGGCATTCGACGGTCTCAAGAAGTATCTCACCTCCCCGCCGTCCCGGTCGCCCGGACCCGGCGAGGCCACGATCCTCTACGCCGCGCAAACCCCCAGCGGTCAGCAAGGGTCGGTGGCGGAAAGAGAAGGCGTTCAGCGCCCTATTTACTACGCCGCAAGGTCCTCCACGACGCCAAACAAAATATTCACAAAGACCAGAAGATGCTCTACGCCAGGCCGACGGCGTCCGAAGTCGCGCCACTACTTCCGTGGGCGAAGTTACGGTGTTGACTAAGTATCCTTGCGGAGATCCTTCAACCGCGAGGCGACGGGTCGCGCCGCTAAATGGGCCATGGAGTGGCAGAATTCGATCTCAAATTCGCTCCCGAACGCCATCAAAGGGCAAGCTCGCGGAATTCATCACGAGTGGACTCGCGACACGAAGTCGAAGACACCCCAAAGACCTCGCCGTGGACTCTTCTTCGACGGCTCATTCCGGCCGGAGGGGTTGGGGTGGCGTCGCCCCGGTGTCTCCCACCGTGATGTCGCCCGCATCTGGTGGTGCTGGACTTCGCGCCACCAACAACGCCGCGAATATGAAGGATCGCCGCCGGCTCAGGCGGCTTCGACCCTTGGCATCCGCGGCTACAAGTAAAAGGCGACTTTCTCTGGTCATCAACTAGGCGAGGAAGGATTTCTCCCGCCGATCCCGCATGGCGCCTACTCGGCGGAGGTGCGCCGTTGGAGCGGCACTTCGAGGGCTTGGGCCGGCACATCCTCGCCGCGACAACTACATGGCGGATGAATCGTCCCTGCATTGCCTCATCAAGGGCACCTGCTCCGCCGGGTCTTTGAAGAAAGACTTACGCTGCCGTCTGCCGCAGCCCCAACTCTGGCGGGACGACGCTTTCGACGCAGCCCCACTTCGAGGAGACGCTACCAACCTCGCCGCAGCCCCCGGTTGGAGGGAGGAGGCGAAAAGAACCGCCGAGGCGGTTGAGGCGAAACGTTAGGCCAGCGGAGTACGCCGGCGGCAATGTATGTAACGCCGCCACACTCGTCCCGGAAGGCCAAGTGGATGGATCCGATCCTAGCCTACTGCTGGATGGAGGATCTCGACGATGACGCGTCGGCCGAGAAGATAGCGCAGAAGGCCAAGCGCCACGCCCGGTAGATGGGGACCAGACGCTGTGGCGCAAACGGAGTTCTCATCAAGCGCGCCACCGGGAAGCGGGAGTGAAATTTCTCCGAGATCCATGGAGGCATGTGCGGAGCCATTCAGGGAGCCGGGCGTTGGTTGGGAAAGCTTTCCGACTGTTGGCACCCAAATTTGGCAGAAAATCGGATATTCAAAGAAGGCCGAATATGTTGGAATTATTGGGCCAAATCGGAATTGGGCTTTATCGAAGAAGAAAGGATACATATTTAGAAAACGATGAAGACTTTGGAAGGAATACGATCGGATCAAGGTCGTATCGGTATCGGCTTTGTAAACACTATAAATAGGGTTTTAGGGCTTCATAGAAAAGGATTCAATCTACAACAAACACAAAACCCTTTTCCGAACCCGACGACTTCGCCGAGAGGCTTCAAACGCAGGTAGAGCTATCTCGATGGGATAATCGATTCTCTCCTTGTAACCCGTGTGCATGGTCAGATCAATTTGATCTCATGTATACAAACCATGTTAGATCGCTTCGGGAGTTACCGATCTTTAACATGTTCTCGCATATTGCAATCGCTCTCGGTTTAATCGATCCGTAATATGTGTTTACCTTGCAATGCCAATTATCAAATGTCTTGCATGTTTTTCTTTGAATCGATGTATGCGATCGTCTCGTTAAATCGATCTTGCGATCTCTTGTTCGTGGTCCGGTATGTCCAGATGTTTGCCGATTAGTATTGTGCTACCAATCGCCTTAAATTGATAAACCGATTTGCTAGTTCATATCCGGTCTTGGATTTGAATACCGCCTTGGCCTCGACCAATCTATTCGATCTATTTCTCTGGTTTGATCTAGTATTTCGATTTAAAGGCTTAATACTGATATTAGTAAAAATACCAAAAAGAAACAGGATTTATATTTAAATGCTTATTCGAATCTATTCGCTCTATCGGTTTATTAGCCGATAGATCTTCTAATCGGATTATTTGGAACCGATTACAAATAACCTGATCTGGCTAATCTAAGAAGCCGATTAGGTCTATATTACTGACAATTTTCTCCTTATTGATTTACAGGTCAAATCAATTGGCACGCTTGGTTTGAGTTGCGACGCGATCGCTGAATCGACGCCTCTGCACGTGTGTTCACGTTTTCGTGTCAACACACTTTTTGGCACGCCTGGTGGGACCACGACAATCGAATCGACGAGATGACGCGACCGATGCGAAGCAAAGAAGGAGGCGCCAAGCACGCCGCTGAACCAAAGGACGCTTGATGAACCGAGCCTGATCGTAAAAAAAGATTGAAGATAGGCTCGCGGAAATTCATGAAGAAAACAAGAAGAGAATGTTAACTGGCTATCGAAAAACTCGTAGCGGCCAGATTACCAAAACTTCCATTGGAGATCCACTGTTGACTGGGGACTATTCTGAAATAATAAGAGATCAGATCAACAATTCAGTTTACCAATCGATGCTGGACCAATCATCGGTCTTGGGGCGCATCGTCCAGGATGGAACCAGTGCTGCTTTGCACCACATCATGACTGGACAGGCACCGCAGATGAATCGGAATTTTACGCCGGATGAATCCTACTTACGCCACCAGGCATCACATGCGTGAACTTCTCGGCCGGCTCCTCCGGTGGCTATCAACCCAACTCCGATTCAAATGCTATCGGGTAATCAAAGTTATAGTCCCGGTCCCAGAACCGGTATATCAACCGATTAACCCTGGATTCAATGGGAAGCTAGAGGATATGACCAGGAATTTAGTCTACAGCATGATGAAGCAATGCGGGTTCAACACGCCTAAGATTGCCCCGCATTACACTATGCCGTATCCATCGGCTTTAACGAAATGTAATATCCGCATAAATATCGCGTTCCTGATTTTGCAAATGCCAAGTTTAGTGGAGCGATCACACCTCCACGCGCGAGCATATTGCCAGGTTTCTTGCACTGTGCGGCGAGGCGGCATCTAAAGATACTCTCAAATGCCGGTTATTCCCATTGTCGCTATCGGGATCGGCTTTCAATTGGTTTACATCGCTTCCTCCTAACAGGTCACCTCATGGCCGATCTCGAGAAGAAATTCCATGAATACTTTTATTCCGGAGAAAATGAGGCGAGAATTACCGATATCATGATGATCAAGGTAAATTTGGTGAATCGGTAAATGATTACTTACGCCGGTTCGTAGAGGTGAGGAATCGTGCTATAGTTTTCAACGCCTCGACAACGAAGTTGGCGGAATTGGCTTTCAAGGGCCTACTACCCGTTAATCGAAAAAGGTGGGTAACCAAGAGTTTGCGGACATATCCCATCTCGCCCATAAGATCGCGCTTTATGAAAGCCGATTTTCGATAACTCCTACCCGCCGAAGGATTATCGAACAATAACAACAAAGAACAGAGCAAAGAGAAAGCTGTCAATATTGTTGAGACAGAAGATACGTAAAGTTCCGATGACTCGACATCGATGAGGTCAATGCTTATGTTGCCGAGTGGGTAACTAACAAGAAGGAATTCAAGTTAGGTGGATTGTCAAGAGTCCCGAGAAGGGCAAGTATTCTTTTGATACCTCCAAGTGTGATCGGATTTTCGATCATTTGTTGCGTGAAAACAGATTCGCTCAAACAGGACACGTTATTCCACCACTCGAGGAACTAAAGAAGCGCAAGTATCGCAAGTGGCACAATTCCTACCGCACGCTACCAACGAAAGTGCAACGTGTTTAAACAAATTGTACAAAAGGCGGTCGAAAACGGACAATTGCGATATTGTGGTAAAGATCCGCAGATCGAAATGTAACCGCTTCAATGGATTTGTTGGGATGGTAGATGCTAAGAGGAAAGCCGATGAACCCGAGAGTTCAAATCGTTTAAGGTACTCTGGACCCAAGAGGATCGTGGTGGAGGAAAAGCCGAATTACAATTTCGACCATCGAATCAAGTGGGCGCCATAAGAAGCGGAGAATGGCGCGAGGTGAAGAGCGCCGGGATAATAATCCGATCGTTAAGCCAAAGCCAAAGCCGACCTTTGATCAATTGATGAAGAAATATGATCGGATGGCTAAAGAGGCTCCTCGCAGGGGTGACAAAGTAGATATTCCTGAATCAGTCCATGGAAATTCAGAAGACCAATATTGGGAGATGGAGCATTGGGAGTGCCCCTTTTTCCGGTATTGCTGGGAGGAAAGGATGTCATTACCTACTTTGGAGAACTGTCCGATGAACCACGCCTTTGTTCCACCCAAGCGAGTATCGGTAAAAGATCGGCTTGTGTTTCCAAGCAAAGAGGTCGAGGAAAAGCCGATAGATAGAGAAACTAATGTGCATCGGCCTCCCAAGGTACCGCTGCCAAGATGGTGCCCGAGTGGGATCACTAAATCCCAAAAGCGGCGTCTGCAGCGGATGAGGCACGCTGAAGCCAGAGAGGCAGAAGCCGAGAAGTTTAGAGATGCTCTCTTGGAGCAAGTAAAGCCGATGAAACCAGCTAGGGGCAAGCAGGAATGGAGGCCAAAGTTGAGATCGGCTGTTATCATTGAAAAGGATTCTGATGAGGCATCTTTTGGCACTAATATGGTTTGTATCCTGCCTCGGGAATTCATGTGCGATTACGAGGAAGAAGCTGCGGAGCTGGTGGTTGGCGCAGAAGATGCTATTTTTAAGAAACCAGAGAATTCCCGATTGCATTTGAAGCCACTATTTATAATGGGATACATGAATGGAAAACCGATTTCGAGGATGATGGTGGACAGTGGTGCAACGGTTAATTTGATGCCATATTCTGTGTGCCGCAAAATCGGTAAATCCACGGAGGATTTAGTCAAAACAAATATGGTGTTGAGTGACTTCAACGGAAACCCGACCGAGGCCAAAGGGGTGCTGGTCGTGGAATTGACTGTTGGGAGTAAGACAATCCCGACGGCCTTTTTTGTAATCGAAGGAAGGGGAAATTACAATGTGCTACCGAAGAGATCGATACACGCCAATCGCGCAGATACCGTCAACGTTGCATCAACTTTTGATCCAAAGGATTGGCTAACAAATAGAAGTGGTCAAAGGAGAGTCCTCGACGGCGAAGCCGATTGCGCCAAATACATGATAATTTAGAGGCGTTATCGGAAAACCTCTAGACGCTTTGCGATTTTCTCGCTTTTAGCAAGGTCGGCTTCAAGCCAACGACGTTGGAAGCGCAATCGATGACTCAAGGACATGAGGGTTTTTATGGGAACCGCGCACTAGAGGAAGTAGAGTATAAGATGGGCTGTGGATTTATATCTACCGATGAACTTGAAAAGTCGATATTGGATCCGATGGTAAAGAGAGGCCCACTTACATCAAGAACAGCTGTTGCGGGAATATAAAGATCGCTTATTCAGATACTCAAGGATCGGGTTGATTGTTTTGCTCGGGAATATCATGAGATGCCCGGTTTAGACCGATCTATAGTTGAACATAGGATTAAGATGAAACCGGATTTCGCCAAGAAACAATCACCAAGGAAGATCGGTTGGAAGATTTATGATCAAGTAAAGGCCAAATTCAAAGATTGTTGGACGAAAGTTTATTCGGCCGCAAATATGCCGATTGATTTCTAACATTGTGCGATGGGGAAAAAGGATTCGATAAAATTGGTGTGCATCGACTTCGGATTTGAACAAAGCAACGATAAGGACGAATACCCAATGCCGATTGCCGATCGCTTGATTGATGTTGCCTCCGTAATCGGATTATTAGTTTCCTAGATGGCAATGCAAAGTTACAATCGATATTTATGGTCAAGGAGATGTGAGCAAAAGCTGCGCTCGATGCCTTGGTTCTATCGGCTTGTTTGAATGGGTCGTAATGACTTTTGGGCTGATCAGTGCTGGGGCTACATATCAGAGAGGGATGAATCTGATTTGCCATGATTTAATCGGTAAACTTGTTGAGATTTATATCGATGATGTGGTAATTAAATCCCAGGAGGAGGAACAACACTTGGCTGATGTTATAACCGTGTTAGATCGGTTTAGGAAATATGGCATGAAGATGAATCCAAAGAAGTGTGCTTTTGGGGTATCGGCCGGCAAGTTCCTAGGATTTATGGTGCATCAGAGAGGGATTGAAGTTCACCCTGATCGAGTAAAGGCAATCCTAAACACCAAGCCTCCGGATTCAAAGGTTCGTTTACAAGAGCCGATCGGTAAAATTAATTATTTGAGGAGATTTATTTCAAATTTATCGGAAAGAATTATTCCATTCTCACATTGCTCAAGCTAAAAGATTCGATAAGTACATTTGGGGCCGAACAGCAGAAGGCATTTGATGATATCAAGGTTACTTGGCGAGCCCGCCAGATTCGTAACTCAAAGACGGCTTGCCATTTAAGCTCTATTTATCGGTGTCGGAAAAACACTAGGGCAGTGTTGGTCCAGGAAGTGGATGGAAAAGAGCACGCAATCTTTTATTTGAGCAGAAAGTTATTGGATCCGGAAACCCGATATACGGTGGTAGAAAGGTATTGTCTTTGCTTGTACTTTGCTTGCACTAAACTAAGACATTATTTGGTGGGTGCTGAATGTAAAGTTGTTTGTCAAACCGATGTCGTCAAGTACATGCTCAATGCTCCAATTGTCAAAGGACGACTCGGTAAATGGGCATTTACGTCAGAGAATTCGATTTGACGATGAATCTCCGAAGCCGTCAAGGGCGGTGTTAGCCGATTTCATTGCACACCATCGAGTGTTAATCACGCTTTATTGCCATGGGTAATGTTCTTTGATGGATCAGTTTGTGAAAGAGGATGTGGAATCGGTATTTTTATTGTCTCTCCTGGTGGTGTTCCTTACCGATTTGGCGTCACCATGGATTTTGGGTTGACCAACAATCAAGTTGAGTATGAGGCTTTGATTCATGGATTGGAGTGGTTGATCCAGTCGGTGCTATCATTGTGGAAGTATTTGGAGATTCACAGTTGGTAGTTTTCGGATGATCGGTAAATATGATTGCCACAAAGGAATATCTTCGAGAATGTCCGAAAGGGCCTCGACGGCCAAGTATTTCGTTATGTTTACAATTCACCATGTTCCGAGGGAATGTAATTGTGAGGCCAATGATTTAGCTCAAGAAGCATCCGCTATAAATTACCAATCATGGAGTTGGAGATTGTTTCGATTGAAAATCCAGCCCGATAGGATGGCGGCGTAAATTATTGGTTATTTGAAAGATCCCGTGGAAAAGCCGATAGGAAGTCGAGAAGAAGGGCTCAAAGGTATGTTCGATTAGTGATGATTATACTATCGGAGTTTTGATGGATTGTTGCTTAGATGATCGAATGAGGAAGACGCTAAGATAGCAATCGGAGAAGTTCATGAAGGATTGTGGGACGATCAATCAAAGACATAAGATGAGATGGATGTCAAGCGCAGGGGTATTTTTGGCCAACTATGGTGGAAGATTGTTTCAAATAGTACAAAGGCTACCAAGATTGTCAGAAGTTTGGAAATATTCAGCATGCTCCTGCATCAATGTTACATCCGATCGTAAAACCGTGGCCTTTCAGAGGATGGGGAATTGATATGATCGGAGAGATATTTCCGTCCTCGTCCAAGGGGCATCGGTATATTTTGGTAGCAACAGATTATTTTACCAAATGGGTCGAAGCTGTACCATTGAGGAAGGTAACTGCTACTGAAGCGATCGATTTTGTCAGAGAGCATATAATTTACCGATTCGGTATTCCTCAAACGATCACTCTGCATCGTGGATCGGTATTTATGTCGAAGCATTCCAAGATTATGCCCAAACACCGGGATCACAACGATCAATTCTTCGCCATATTATGCTCAAGCTAACGGCCAAGCTGAGTCTTCAAATAAAAGTGCTATAAAACTGATCAAGCGAAAAATCGATGAAAGGCCGTGTGGTTGGCACAATACTTTGGCAGATGCACTATGGGCGTATCGGATTGCTAAACATGGAGCTACGAAGGTATCGCCATTTGAGTTGGTTTATGGTCAAGAAGCTGTTCTGCCGGTTGAAGCTATCGTCGGATCCACGAGGGTTGAAGAACAGAACAATGTAAAAGCCGATGATTATAAAAATCTGATGGTGGACAAGCTGGATGATATGATAGCAATTCGGTTAAGAGCTTTAGAGCATATGGAACGAGACAAACAAAGAGTGGCTCGACATTATAACAAGAAGGTTGTACCAAAGCTTTTGAAATGGGAGAACTAGTATGGAAAACGTTTTTACCGATTGGTTCAAGGGATCCTAAATACGGAAAATGGTCGCCAAATTGGGAAGGACCGTTCAGAATCAATCGGATCATTCCTGGAAACGCCTATATTTTGGAAACGCTTGAAGGAGAAGTTTTCGGTAAAGCCCTTAATGCCAAATATCTAAAGAAGTATTATCCTAGCGTTTGGGTTGGAGCTTGAGTAGATGTTTGCTAAAAGCCGATTCTACATGAATCGCCTAGTGGTCAATTTTAACCAACGCGTTGTTGTTGGGTGAAAGCCGATTCTGGGAGAATCGCCTATAGTGTATTCAACTTATTGAAAGGTTGGATCGAAACATTGCGGTGGAGCAAAAGTCGATTATATGAATCGTCTACAGATCTAATTATTATGCAACTTTGCTCATTGCTGTTGAATAAAAGCCGATTCTAAGTGAATCGCCTAGAGACATAGAATGAGAACAGTTGCATAAAATAAAGTTATTACAAAGGCAAGCAGGCCTCGATTGTTTTCGCCCAGCAGACAGAGTAAAGCATTGTTTTCCGATCGGTACAAATCGATCCATACATAATGTTTGAATATTTGGCTCGTAGGCCAATCAGTCGCAGAATTCATGAATAGCTGCAGCGGCGCTGGTAATGGTATCCCGAATCCGATTGATGATACTGGTGTCCTCTTCAGCAGATCCGGGGATGGTTGGTATTTTCTTCTTCGCCTCCAGCACCGCTAAGCCGCAGGACTTCACCACGCTGTATTGCTCTTTGGTTGCTGACTTAGTTTCTTCGAATCGAAGCGGCTAATGCTTCGCTTTTGCTTTCAAGTTCTAGTTCCAAGGATTTAACCTTGAAAGCGCCTTTGAGGCAGCAATCTTTGCCGATTCGCCTCACGCTCGCTTGGAGAAGCTTGTCATTACGAAAGCGCTACGCCCTGAATTAATCCTTTTAGCTCGGCTTCTGCGTCCTTTAACGCTTCGCTGATGAAGCCGATCTAATGTCGCCAAAATCGACTTCTAGCCTCGAAAGAGATAGCAGTTTTTCGATGGTCGCGATAACTTGCTCGGGGAGGATCTCCTTGATAGAATCAGCTATTTCCCGGATGGCAGGAGGATTGGCCAGGAAAGCCGATTCGTTGTTGATCAATTCCCACATTTGCTTGAGTTTTCCTGCAGCGCCCGGAGAAAGACTATTTTTCTTGGACGGTCCGGGGCGGAGAATCGATGATAGCAATCGGGGTGACGATGCATTTAATCGGCGAAGACAGATGTCAAGCTCACATCGAGCCACCCATGCCGGACGGGTCGGTTGAGCTCGCTGCCTTTCTTGCCGTCAGATCGATGACTGCGTGGATACCATCACACCGAGCGGGTTCCCGAGGTTGGAACATATATCAAGAGAAGAAATCGATGTTATAAAAATCGGTATTTTAAAGTGAGTATTGCCAAAGAGATGTGAGGAGAAATCGATTACATCTTTGGGGTTGTAGGCGGTGGTGTTCTGCGATGTCAAGCGGCGGAGTGGGTTCCATCTTTCTTTTGGAAATGGGGAAGTGTCCTGAAAATCGGTATTTTGATAAGAGAAGCCACTAAAAGATGCGAAAATTTGAGGAATCAAGTGCCATCAGATCACAGATCGACTCGGTGCTATCGACTACGACCTTTTGGGACCTTGGTTTCTTGCCGCCGCTTTTCTTCCTCGCCCTCGGATCTCCCTCGTTAATTGAAGAATTCAGAATCGGATACCGCAAGAATTATAAATGATAAGCCAATCTTACCTCTTTTCTTGGGTTGGAATGGAGGCCCTTGTGCGAATCCGATGCGACTTGGCCGCAAGCGGAGTTGACCACCGCCTCTCCAATGACCTTGGCCCTCGGCGCTTATCTCCACTCGAAGAGAAACAAAGGAGTTAGTAATCGGAAAAATGCTAGTGTGAGTTGGTAAACGATGCAGGTTAATGACCTCGCGGTTAGAAGGAGACGATGATTTTGGGATTCGTTTTTATTTGTATGAACTGGACGATGAAGGTCCAGATTCGAAGAATTTTCTTCTTTTTTCGCCATCGATCTAAGAGCTGGAATCATCATCGCTACTTATTTCGATGTCGATGAAGGCTCACCATACTAGCAATCTTTGGCCAATTGGGTCTGCAAGTTTCCTTCTCGCCGGTGACGCGTGTTCGATTAAGGTTGCAGCCCCACCCTTTGTCGCATAAATATCTTTGGCGACGACTTCCCACCAGTTATCAAATACCGATGAGGTACTGACCCACATAATGAATTCCGATGGCATCTCGAAGTCCAATTGAGCAGCAGACAAAATGCCATAAGCTGATTGAGGGTTCAACTCATCTCTGGCGCTCACCGACAGATATAAAGAGATCAGGAATTTCTTGCCCAAGGTTAAACTGCCGAGCTACCACTGCTGGATGGTAAAATTCATATGAGGGCTTCTTCAGATGGGTTCTGGTACTCAGTATGGCGAAGAAAATACTCGGAGAGATGAATTCTTTGAAAGCTAATAAGGCTTCGCCCTGTAGTGTACTGGAGAATCGGAAAAATGAAGGGATTGGGTACCTGTCTAGTTCAGTGTACGGGTTGAACTGCTCGGCCCCGTATTCCGATTCAGACATGGTATAGAGTGCGACCATGGAATGCGAGAGGTCATATCCGCTGAAACGCTTCTCGCCGCAGCTCATTGATATCATCTCGCCATATGATCCGCAGGACGCTCGCTATTGTCGGAGTTTTCCTCATTCGGAAATTCTAAGCTAAAATCCAGTTCTCCGAGAGAGTTGTATATGTGGAGTTTCAAGAACATTCCGACAAACCAGAAAGGACCGCCTAAGTTACCGACTGAATAATCGGCTTTCTTTGAGCAGAGACCTTCCCTGATCTCGCATCATCATCGTAAGTGGCTCTAGCGTATTTACCGATTGCTAATTTTGGCCCGATGCCAATGCTTCGCTATTCCTTGGTAAACTTTACTAGGGCTCAGAGATTGCCCGCAAAAGAAAAACCGATCGAGCCACATGTTTAGGAAGGCAATGTGCTCTTCATCTTCTACGTCACCGGTTTTCTGGTGAGTACTGATGTATCGTTGCCACCAAGTTTTTCTGGGACCACTTGATGTGGCAGTCAGATCAAAAGCCGATAGCATTTCGCCATCGGGCTTAGACCGTTAACATCGCTACATCTAGAAGTGTAGGACTAATGGATCCGTTGGGAAGAGAAAAGCATTTGCGGTGTCACACCGTAAATAGGCCGATGCTGCCATAAACGGTTCGGTTCGCTAGTGGCGGAAATAAGGAGAGAAGGATGGCATCGGTAATCCCTAATTGCCCCATTGCTCTTGTTTTTGGCGAAAACCCGAATCACCAATCCTTATATCCTTTAATCGAGCTAGGCCAAGACCTAAATGCCGATTTCCAACTGTTGACACTAAGCTTATCGGCAAATAAGGGAATATGAAATCTGATGGATCCCGATCTCCTATTGGCCCCAAAGAGTACAAAGCTTCGAAATCTGAGCATTGAATCAAGACCGAGACATGATGCCGGCGGAAAGTTGGAGGAGTTATCGCTACCGATCACGAGAGCACCGAGAATTCGGCGAGAGACGCGCGAGTAGGGAAGTGTGAAAGTGACGGTGAATGGGCGTCTATTTATAGCAGTGGTAAAAACTAGGGTTTCACCGCGCATTTCGGTAGTACTGTTTCGGCCCATATGGTCTGTTGAGCTGACACGTGTTCTCCAAATGGGCCGCAGACAAAGCATCGTGAGGAAAATGTGACAAATCCGATTTCCACTTGAAAGTTTAGCTAATGAGAAGAGCTCATTGCCAAACTTAGGGCATATGTTGACACCCAAATTTGGCGTAAAATCGGATATTCAAAGAAGGCCAATATGTTGGAATTATTGGGCCAAATCGAATTGGGCTTTATCAAGAAGAAAGAATACATATTCGTAAAACGATGAAGACTTTGGAAGGAATACGATCGATCAAGGTCGATCGGTATCGGCTTTGTAAACACTATAAATAGGGTTTTAGGGCTTCATAGAAAAGGATTCAATCTACAACAAACACAAAACCCTTTTCCGAACCCGACGACTTCGCCGAGAGGCTTCAAACGCAGTAGAGCTATCTCGATGGGATAATCGATTCTCCTTGTAACCCGTGTGCATGGTCAGATCAATTTGATCTCATGTATACAAACCATGTTAGATCGCTTCGAGTTACCGATCTTTAACATGTTCTCGCATATTGCAATCGCCTCGGCTTAATCGATCAGTAATATGTGTTTACCTTGCAATGCCAATTATCAAATGTCTTGCATGTTTTTCTTTGAATCGATGTATGCGATTGCCTCGTTAAATCGATCTTATGATCTCTTGTTCGTGGTCCGTATGTCCAGATGTTTGCCGATTAGTATTGTGCTACCAATCGCCTTTAAATTGATAAACCGATTTGCTAGTTCATATCTCGGTCTTGGATTTGAATATCGCCTTGGCCTCGACCAATCTATTCGATCTATTTCTCTGGTTTGATCTAGTATTTTGATTTAAAGGCTTAATACTGATATTAGTAAAAATACCAAAAAGAAACAGGATTTATATTTAAATGCTTATTCGAATCTATTCGCTCTATCGGTTTATTAGCCGATAGATCTTCTAATCGGATTATTTGGAACCGATTACAAATAACCTGATCTAGCTAATCTAAGAAGCCGATTAGGTCTATATTACTGACAATTTTCTCCTTATTGATTTACATGTCAAATCAATTGGCACGCTTGGTTTGAGTTGCGACGCGATAGCTGAATCGACGCCTCTGCATGTGTGTTCACGTTTTCGTGTCAACACCGCCACGGCTTCTATTGGCCTACTGCCCTCCAGGATGCCTTCGAGCTGGTGAGGAGATGCGAAGCGTGCCAATTTCATGCTAAGCAGATCCACCGACCGCCCAGCGCCGCAGACCATTCCACTTTCTTGGCCCCGACCCGCGCAGATGAAGTGAATCTCCGGAGGAGATCCGAGACAGGCGGCGATCCGGGCCGCCAAGTATCAAGCAAGCGCCGCGCCGTTATCAAGCAAGGCGGTGTGTGTGAGAACACCGGCATGGGCGACCTCGCTCGCCTAAAGTCCAAGCGCAGCGGGCGCCACAAACTGCCTCCCCCGTGGAGGGCCCTTCAAGGTGGTCTCTTGCCTCCCGTCCAGTTCGGGCCAGCTCAGATTCGAGGATGGTCGCGAATTGGCGTAACACTTGAACGCCGAGTACCGAGGAAGTTCTACCGTAGGAAGCAGCCCAAGAGCTTTTTTTTTTTCCTTTGGAGCCGAGCGGCGAGGTCTTCTTCCTTCACCGCCGCCTCGGGGCTGATTGTACAAAGCCATCTTCAATAAGAGATAAGTCCTGCTCCTTGTGGGCACCTGCTTTTTTTCGCCTCAAGTCTGTTAGAAAGCATTCGCTGAAAGTGGTAGCGAAAAAGTACTCAAGGCGGATGGCCCTTAGTTGCAAGGACGAACGCTGCAAGGCGTCGGCTCGGTCTCAGGTAATGCGCCAACAAATGCACCGCGACTAGACCACTTCCTAAGCTAAGTTCTCGCCACGCGACGTCTGTGGTCGGTTCGCAAAGAGGCCATAAGGGTTGAAGTAACCAGATGCTCGAGGAAAAGCGCCACTTTTAATGTAAAGCTTTGTCTAAAGCTTTTGGCGATCGCTGGTTTAGCCTCGAAAAGGTCTCATAGAAAACATTCTCGCGAAAGTGGTAGCGAAGTACTTATGGTCGATGGCCCTTAATCGCAAAGGCAACGCTTATAACTTACGCTGGTGCGAGGCAAAGCGGACGGAAGGCGGTTCTAGCCCGGTGTGTCGGCTCGGTTCAGGCAACGCGCCAACAGCGCACCGCGACTAGACCACTTCCGAAGCTAAGCGCCGCCACGTAATGTTTAAGTCGGGTTGCGAGAGGCCATAAGGGTTGAAGTAACCAGATGCCTAAGGAAACAAGGCTCACTTGCGCAGAACGTTCACCTAAAGTTTTCGCGGCCGGGTGCCCTGTTCAGGGCCGCAAGTTTAAATTGTGCGAAGTTCAAGTGAGACTCACAACAAAGAGCAAAAGTTTGTTTGCATTGATAGGCAACATTTACAAGGCAAAAAGACAGGAGTCCCGCTACTCCTCCTCGCCTTCGTCTTCCGCCGAGCGGCGCCGCCCATCATGGACACGCGGGCCGGGCGGCGGTGTCGACTACCGCTCAAACCGGTCCACCGGGCGCAAGGCTTTCGATGGCGGCATCGAGATCAAACGCGCGCCTCGAGCAAGACAGCATAGCTTGTTCAAGACGAACCAAGGCCGCTTCGAGAGCACCTTGGCGACCGCTCGACGCTTCGTCCGCAACGCCATCGGAGACCGCGCAGGGCTTCGGCGGTTCGCCCCACGGGCGCCACAGATCGCGCAACCGCCTCTCCAATGGGATGCAAGGTAACACCGTGGATGCAGGCGCCCCGAAGCGCGCGAGGCAGCGGAGCATGTCGGCGAGGGTTCGGAGGCGCCAAGCGCCTGTGGAGGTCTTCGACCGCTTGGCGGCGGAGGCAGCGGCGCTTACGCCGCAGCTCGCGGGTCATCGCCTTCTTCGGGCCGCCTCTCGCCAAGGGCCCGCCGCAGCTGGCCGGGCAGATCGCTTCCGCCAAGGCGAGGGCTTTCTCCCGCCGCCCAAAGCGGAGAGGGTGCGGCGCCGGCGAGCGCCTTACGCCGGGCGGTCACGGCCGAGATGGCGGCGGCGCCAATGACGCGTGGCTGAGGGTTCTCCGCCGCAAGGCGTCATGAACCCTCCGCCGAGGAAGCACTCAGAAGGAGCGGCGGCAGGGTGGGTGGGCGAAGTCGCGTGGAGCAGAGCTCGATGCCCCAATACCGCCTGCTCCAAGAAGGACAAACAGGTTCAGTATGCAAAAGCGTAGCATGCTAACCCTAATGTGAAATATGCGTAAGCGCAGGAAAGCCAACTCAAGCGACGCGCTCAAGGCGTAAAGCCGGGCGGGGAGCTCCAAGTCGCTGTTTGCGGCGCGTGTGCAAGACGGTCGCTTGCCGCCGCTGGCCGGCAGCGCAGCGCCGGGCGAGTGGCGCGGTGCAGAAGCACCAGGCAAGGCAAGCAGAGGCCGACGAGGCCGGGCGCCGGGCAGAGGCGCCAACAGGACGGAGCGGAAGAGACCGGTGCAGCGGCGCCGCTCGAAGAGTCGCCAGGCCTCGCCCGGTGGCGCGGCGGGCGGTAGCAGCAGGGCCCCGCCGGAGGGGGGGCGGTGGCGGCGGAAGCTCGTGGTTGAGGGCGAGCCTCTTTGACTCGCCTCCTCCTCGCCGCCATCATCCACGGCGAGGATGAGGCGGAGTTTCCCGAGGCGCGGTCGAGTCGGCCGCCGCGGCAGAGGTAGCGGCGCCATGAAGCTTGGGCGGTCGCCGAGGCAGACATGGATCTCAGAGTGGCCTCGTGCTACTTGGACCGCAGGACCGAGACCTCCATGGGGGCAGCGACTCAAGTATTGGTTGCGCCCCGTGATCCCGGGCCGCAGAGGGGAGGATTCTCAGAGGCGCTGGCGTCGCTGATCGCGGGGCCAGAGTCTCGCCACCAGCCCCGAGCACATCGTCCGCACGCTTTCGCGGGCCGATGAACGTAAAAGGAAACCATAAGATTGGCGAGAAGGAAAGACGACCGCAAGGTCGCAAATCCAAAAGAACGCGAGAGTATTTACCTCCAAGAGTAGTGCGGGTCCCGCTGTTGTCGCCGTAGTACGCCCAGCGGACGCGCTCGCCGGCGGGCAAAGGCGGCGCCGCAAAAGTCCGCCACCACGCGGTTCCGGTGAGCCCTCGCTGCGCGAGCACGGCAATGCGCGCCATCATCGCATCCGCACTACCGGATCATCTAGCCGGGCCCCGGGCCGGGCGCGGGCTCATGGACCTGCCAGAAGGACAAGATCGCCGCAGCTACCGATGTCGGTGTAATAAATACCGGGTACAAAGAGCCCCTAAGGCCAGGAGGGCCCCACGCCACAAAGCGGGCGAGCAAGGCCCCAACGCGGGCGAAGCCTCAAGGCCAGAGGGCCCCACGCTGCCCAAAGCGGGCGAAAGCAAGGCCCCCAAGGCATGGCGAGCCCCTCAAGGCCAAGAGGGCCCCACGCACAAAGCGGGCGAAAGCAAGGCCCAGCCAGCTGGGCGAGCCCCTCAAGGCCAAGAGGCCCCACAAAGTGGGCGAAAGCAAGGCCCTCAGCCATGGGCGAAGCCTCGAAGGCCAACAGGCCCCACGCTGCCAAAGTGGCGAGCAAGGCCTCAGCCTGCTGGGCGAGCCCCTCAGAGGCCGAGAGGGCCCCACGCGCCAAAGTGGTGGGCGAGCCCCTCTGGCGAGGGCGAGGGCCCCACGCGCAAGGTGGGCGCGGGCGAGCCCCTCCGACGGTGAGGCGAGGGCCCCACGCGCCAAAGCGGGGCATGCAGCCCCTCCGAGACCAGCGAGGGCCCATGCGAGGCAAGGGGCCCGCTGGGTAGGGAGCAAGGTAAAAGGAGTCTTGGACGAAGGCCCCTTGCCGCAAAGGACGGCGATTTAATGAGACATTACGCGGATAGACAACAAGACATGATTACCGCCATAAAGGCCTCCGCAGGTCTCGAAAGCGGCCACATGTGGCGCAGAAGAATTGACCGGCAGAGAGAAGGTTTGCTTGAGGAGGCCGCCCGAGTCAGGAGGAGCAGGCAGGGCCCCACCCGCAGACTCACCGGTGTGACTGTGCGGGTCAGAGGCCACTTGCAAAGCACGCGAGGGCGGCGCAGCAGAAGTAAGCAAAGGCCACGCTTGCCTCTTCTGTCAGGTCTTGTTAGTGTAATCGAGAGTATCAGATCGCTTACCCCTCGGCTCTCTCCGCCAGCCCAAAGCTTGTATAAAAGGGGAGGAGAGAGAGGAGGACGGGGGACGAGCACGAGGACTCGTGCATTCGAAACACCCTGTAAACACATTCCCATTCAACCACAATCAGAAAAGAGCTAAGGCTCAGCAGAGTAGGACTATTACCCGCGAGGGGTCCGAACTCGGGTAATCTGCGAAGTCGCCTTGTTGTGCCGACACTCAAATCGAATCGAGCTTGATCGAGTTGGCTAGCGACTCAAAAATCTGACCAGGTGTGATCCGAGTGGTTGAGCGGAGAACACGCCGCCGCTGGCGCGCTGTAGGGGACCGCTAGCATCGGTTCAAGCTTCGACCCTTCTTCAGAGGCGATGGCGAGCAGCACCGCGATGGAGCAGAAGCGTCGCTAGAGTCGCGGCCACGGAGTCGGGCGCGCGATGGCGGTGGATCACCCGGCGTAGCCGCCCGCCTAGGGTCGGGACCGGCGAAAAGTACCGCCGCTGTTAGGCGGCGCCGCCTTGGAGGAGTACACTCCAAAGACAGAACCTCCACGCGCCGTGGCCTTGCTGGAAAACCCACCGTTCCGGTGACTCGACTCCCGGCGGCGCCTGGTTGGTTGGCTTGGCCCGCAAGATACGACGCCGGGCCGGGTGGTGCAAGCCGGGGCGGGGAACCGCGCTTCCGCTGCCCTCCCGTTTTTTGTTGCCCTCGCACTCCTCTCGCAGATCTCCCCGTGAGGGGGCGGGCCAAGACGACAAGAGCGCGACCTTACGGGCTCGGCCGCAAGCGCAGGTGTGGCCGCGATCTCCGGCCCCATCTGGAGGACCGCCACTTGTCGATGGAGAAGACTCGCGGATAAGCTCCGCAGGGTCGCGCGACCGAAGGCGATCACATTGCCGCCGCCGGCGCTGGGACCAGCAAGAGGGTTCCCGCAGAGCTGCCCCGCCGAGGGTGGCGCTTTTCGCGCCGCTTAGGCGACGGGGCGGCGGGCTAAGACCGCTCTAGGAGCAGGAGGTTTCGACGCCGGTGCCGCGCTTTTCTAAGGAGTCAGCCAAGGCCCAAAGGGTCAAACGGTTTCGTCTGCCCCCATCGAAAAGTACGACGCACCACCAACCCCGGCGAGTTTTTGCAGATCTATACGACGGTGATGCAGCCGATCGAGGGTCGGGAAGGTTCTCGCGAACTACTTTCCAGCCGGGTCCGACCGTGAGCCCGCCGGGCTCATGAACCTACCCCCGAGTCCGTGGGTCATGGAAGGAGCTTTCGAGCTCTTCGTCACCAACTTCCTGTGGCACCTTCGAGCAGCCCGGTAGAAGACGCACCTACACAACGCGGAGCAGAAGAAGGGAGAGCGCATTGCGACTATATTCGGGCGCCTACCAGTCCGCAACACCATCCCCGACTTCTCCATCGACGCCGTGGTCACGGTATTCGTGAGAGGCGCCGAGACCCCAAGGTCAAAGAGAAGATGGCCACCCGCAAGATCAAGACGACGGAGGAGTTTTCACCTTGGCAAGACAAGGCGCTTCTTCAGCGGAGGGTTCAGATCCGCCTGGCCAGCACGGCGGGCTACCATGGGCGGCGCAGGCCGGACTCGAGGAACCCCGGGCGGTAAGGACAAGAAGAAGCGCAAGGCGGCCGAGACCGGCAGGTCATGGTCGCCGAAAGCGACGACGACGACGACGACGACAGCGCTGCCAGCGCAAGAATGGGCGCGCGGGCGTAAAAGAGGAGGAGGTCGCGCGCCGGGCGGTATGGTCCCCGAGGGCGGCCGAGGCGGCGGTTACGGCGACGCTGCGGGCGCGACGGCCCGCTGCCGCGACGGCGGCGAAGTCCATCGCCTGCGGAATGGGACGGAAGGCCCTATCGCCCCATTCACCGCAACACCCCACGACTTGGCGGATTGCCATGTCGCCAAAGAAGATGGTGGACAAGCGAGTCCACGAAGAGCAGCAGCAGCAGCAGCGCCCGGCAAGCGGCAAGGGCAAGGAGACGGCTTCGCTTGATTTTCAGCAGCGGAGCGCGAGGTTGCCGCCATCCACGGCGTTCGCCACCTATCCGCCCCACGCCAGCTTTAAGCGCATGGCGAGGAGGTGTGCGCCACCGCACCGGCTGGTCGGTGAGGCACCGGCGGGTCGGAGCAACCGATCGCGCTCAACAAAGCCGATCACCCAACCAGCATCACGCCCGGCATCTCCCGATCGTGGTTGCGCCCACGGTCCGGAATGTAAAGCTAGGGCGGTGCCGGTAGACGGAGGGAGTTCCTCAACCTCCGTCTGGCCTGGCTGGCGCTGCAAGCGCCCAGATCCAAAGAATGGAGCTTCGCCAGGCCCCATTCTTCGCATCGCTGGGCCGAGTCCGTCTCATTGGGCGCGGCTACTCCCGTGACGCTTTGAGGTTCGGACAACTTCCGCACCGAGATGCTCGAGTTCGAGGTGGCGGACTTCGACCTCCCTACAACGCCATACTAGGTCGGCCGGCACCGACCGTGTTCATGGCGGTGTGCCACTATGCGTACATGGTGGTGAAGATCCCGGCCACCGCCCCATCGCTTTGAAAGTGGATCGCCCGGAGGCGCCCGCCGCGACAAGGACGCCTCGCTAAGGGCGATCGGTGCTCAAGGCCGAGGCTTCGACTCGGGAGCTCCTCCGGCGAAGACCCGTGCCTCCCGGTTCGTCTGCTGGAGGTTAAGGCGTCTCCTGAGCGAAGTCGACCCGCGAAGACCGTTTGGTGGGCGCTTTTCAGCGCTTAAATAGGAAGGCGCGCCGCCTCCTTCCTCCATTTAACGCAGACGGTTTGCGGCAACCGTCCGACATGGCCGGGTCCTCAGGAGGTGATTGAGCACAATTGGCGACGTTCTCGGCGCGACCGTCATGCGTAAGGTCCGAAACAATCGGTGGAGCGCCAGAAGTTATCCGCCAGAGGTGGACAAGTTTATGGGCGGGTCGCCCGCAGTTGTCGCCATCCTGTGGCTCGCGAACCCCGCCTCGCCAAGAAATCTAACGGCATTGGAGGATGTGCGGACTTCACCGACCTCAACAAGGCGTGTTCGGCGATCCAGACTACGCTTCCCGCATCGATCTCATCGCCGACTCAATCTGCGGGTGCGAAAACAGTAGCTTCGATGCGCATCGCTACTACCAGATTAGCATGGTCAAGAAGATGAAGACAAGATCGCTTTCGTTACGCCTAATGGGCGCTCATCGCTATACAAGGATGGCGTCGATCGAAGAATGCAGGCCCAACCTATCGGGCCATGCATATCGCTTTCACCGCTTCCCAAATAGGGCGGAACTCGAGGTGTATGTCGGCGATCCGTGGTGAAGTCCAAGAAGGCGAGGAGTTGATCGGCGACCGAAGAAACCTTCACCAACCCGAGGAAGTATCGCATCAAGCTTAATCCAGAGAATGCGTGTTCGCCGCTCCGCGGCAAACCGCTGGGATTCCTCGCTCTCCCAGGGGGATTGAGGTGAATCTCGACAAGATCGCAGCGATCGAGAACATGAAGCCCCGACGTGACTTCGGCAGATGCAAAGGCTTGGTGGGTCGCTGACCTCCCCGGGCCGCTTATAGCTCGCCTGGGATAAAAGTCTCCCAACGCTTCAAGGTCCTAAAGAAGACCAATCAGTTCGAGGGACGGCGGAGGCGCAGGAGGCGCTCGACGGTCCAAGAAGTATCTTACCTCCCCGCCGTGTTGGTCGCCTGCACCGGGCGCAGCCGCTGATCCTCTACGCCGCGCAAACCCTCAGCGGTCAGCGCCGGTGTGGTGGCGGAAAGAGAGGGCGCCCAGCGCCCATTTACTACGCCGCAAGGTCCTCCACGACGCCAAACAAGGTATTCGCAGCACCGTGAAGATACTCTACGCCGTGGCCGACGGTATCCCGAAGCTACGCCACTACTTCTGTGGGCTAGAAGTCACGGTGTTGACCAAGTATTCCTTGCGGAGATCTTTCAACCGCGAGGCGACGGGTCGACGCCAAGGGCCATGGAGCCGGCAGAATTCGATCTCAAATTCGCCCCGAACGGCCATCAAAGGGCAAGCTCGCAGAGTTCATCAACAGTGGACTCGCGACGCAGAAGGTCGAAGACACCCCAAAGACCTCGCAGCGGGACTCTTCTTCGACGGCTCATTCCGCCGGAGGGGGGGCGGGCGCTGCCCGGTGTCTCCTATCGGGCGATGTCGTCCGCACCGTGGTGCTGGACTTCGCGCCACCAACAACGCCGCGAGTATGAAGGATCGCCGCCGCCTGTGGTGGTTTACCTTGGCATCCGCGGCCGCAAGTAAAGGCGATTTTCCCGGTCATCAACCAGCGAGGAAGCGATTTTCCCGCCGATCCCGCTATGGCGCTTACCGCGGAGGTGCGCCGTTGAGCGGCACTTTGAGGGTTTGGGCCAGGCACGCCCTCGCCGCGACAACTACATGGCGGATGAATCGCCCCTGCATTGCCTCGCCGAGGGCACCTGCTCCGGCCGGGTCTTTGAAGAAAGATTTGCGCTGCCGTCCTGCCGCAGCTCCCCACCGCGCGGGACGACGCCGACGCAGCCTCACCTCCGGAGGAGACGCCACCAATCCTGCCAGAGCCTCTTTAGAGGGAGGAGGCGAAGAACTCGCTAAGGCGGTTGAGGCGAAACGCTGTGCCAGCGGAGTACGCCGGGCGACAATGTACGTAACGCCGCCACACTCGTCCGGAAGGTCGCGGATGGATCCAATCCTAGCCTACCCGCTGGATGGAGTGGTCCTCGACACGGCGACGCTGCTTGGCCGAGAAGATAGCGCCGCAGGCCAAGCGCCACGCTCGGTAGGTGGGGACCAGACGCTGTATGCAAATGGAGTTGTACCGGCGCGCCACTCGGAAGCGGGAGTGAAATTCTCCGAGATCCATGGAGGCATGTGCGGAGCCACCAGTGGAGCCGGGCGTTATTGGGAAAGCTTCGCCACGGTTTCTATTGGCCTATCGCCTCCGTGATGCCTTCGAGCTGGTGAGGAGATGCGGCGTGCAATTTCATGCTAAGCAGATCCACCGACCGCCCAGCGCCGCAAACCATTCCGCCTCCCCGCCGCTCGCGTCCGGGGTTGATATTTCGGGCCCTGCTCGGGCGGCGATCGGAGGATATACTTCATCTGCTCGCCGCCATCGACAAGTTCACCAAGTGGGTTAGCTCGCCGTCCCGGCGATCACATCTGCAGCGGCTATCAAGTTTATGAAGAGCATCTTCGTCCGCTCGTGTCGCCAATGTAATCATCATCGACAACGGCGCCGCCTAAAAGCGCCGATTTCCAAGACTCGCGCGAAGGGTTGGGTACTCAAGTTGTGCTTTTGCCTCCGCTATGCATCCAAAGAGCAATGGGCAAGTGGAGCGGGCGAACGCGAAGTACCTCAAAGGGCTCAAGACAAGGGCGTCGACCGCCGAGAAGCGCTGCAAGCCGGGCGGAAGAAGTTCCCACCAGACAGGGCGCCGCGATAACTCCAACAGAGCCACCGGAGACTTCTTCTTCCGTGTATGGCTCGAGGCGTGCTCCCATCAAAGCTCGCCGCTCCCCAAGAGTGGGCGGCGTTTCAGCGAAGATCAAGACCGACCGGGCGCAGATGAAGTAAATCTCCGGAGGAGATCCGAGACAGGCGGCGATCCGGCCGCTAAGTATCAACAGCGCCGCTACTACATCAAGCAAGGCGGTGTGTGTGAGAACACCGGCAGAGGTGACCTCGCTCACAAGAAAATCTAAGCGCAGCGGGCGCAATAAATCTGCTTCGTGGAGGGCCCTTCAAGGTGGTCTCGCCTCCCGCCAGTGCTCACCAAAGCTCGTGATTCGAGGATCTGGTCGCTAATTGGCTAACACTTGAACGCCGAGTACCGAGGAAGTTCTACCCGAGGTAGCATTCCAAGAGCTTTTTTTTGGCTTTGGAGCCGAGCGCGAGGTCTTCTTTCCTTCACCGCCGGGCTTGTCTGTTGTACAAAGCCATCTCCAATAAGAGATAAGTTCTCTCCTTGTGGGCATCTCGCTTTTTTTCGCCCAAGTCCTAGAAAGCATTCTGCTGAAAGCTGGTAGCTAAAAAAGTACTTAAGGCGATGGCCCTTAGTTGCAAGGATTAACGCCACGACTCGCGGTTGGGCGAGGCAAAGTGACGAAGGCGTGGTTCTAGCCTGTGTGTTCGGTCCGGTCTAGGCAACGCGCCAACAGCGCACCTGCGACTAGACCACTTCGAAGCTAAGTTCGCCACGCCGATGTCTAGGGTCAGTTCAAGAAGAGGCCATAAGGGTTGAAGTAACCGATGCTCGAGGAAAAGCGCCACTTTCAACAGTAAAGCTCTGCCTAAAGCTTTTTACGATCGCTGGCTTAGCCTTAGAAAGGTCTCATAGAAAACATTCTACTGAAAAGTCGGCAATGAAAGTACTTTATGGCCGATGGCCCTTAGTTGCAAAGGCAAACGCTATAACTTACGCCGTGCGAGGCGGCGGACTAAGGCGGGTTTCAGCCCGTGTGTCGGCTCGGTTCAGGTAATGCGCTAACGGCGGCACCAGCGACCAGACCACTTCCTGAAGCTAAGCGCCGCCACGTAATGTTTAAGTCGGGTTGCAGAGGCCATAAGGGTTGAAGTAACCAGATGCCTAAGGAAGCAGCCGCCACTTATGCGTAATCGCTCGCTTAAAACCTTATGCCAGTGCCCCATTTCAATTCCGCAAGTTAAAGCCGCATAAGTTCAAGGAGACTCACAACAAAAGAGCAAAAGTTTGTTTGCATTGATAGGCAACATTTACAAGACAAAAAGGCGGGGAGTGTCGCTATCCTCCCCGGTTCGCTCTTCCGCCGAGCGGCGCTTCATCATGGACACGCCGATCGGGCGGCGTGTCAACCCGCTACCGCCAAACCGGGTCCACCTGGCGCCAAGGCTCCCCGTGGCGGCGCCGAGATCAAACGCGCCTCGAAAGCAAAACAGTTGCCCAAGATGAACTGCCGCTGCCGAGAGCGCTTTGGCGATCGCTTCGATCGCTCAAGGCCTCAGCCGCCACGGAAGGACGCGCAGGCTTCGCCAAGTCGTCCCCACGGCGCCAGCGACACGCGCAGAGCCGCCTCTCCAGCGGGATGCAAGGAAACACCCAAAGGAGGTGGCGCCCCGAAGCGGGCGGTAGGCGCGCGCAGCATGTCGGCGAGGGTCCGGAGGCGCCAAGTGCTCCAGCGGAGGTCTTCGACTGCTTTACGCCGAGGCCGCGGCGGTTTATTGCCGCAGCTCGCTGGTCATCGCCCTTCGCGGCAGTTTGGCCAAGGGCCCGCCGCAGCCGCCGGCAGATCGCTTCCGCCAAGGCAAGGGCTTCTCCCGCCGCCAGTGTGCGGGAAAGGTGCAAGCGCCAAAGGAACGCCCCACGCCGGCGTCACGGGCCGAGATGGGTAAGGCGCCAGCTACAGGTGGCTGAGGGGTTCGATCAGCCGCCGGCCGCTAATCTCCGCCGCCACGGGCATTTCTCCGCCGGCGAGCGGGCGTGCAGTTGGGCCGGGGCGAAGTCGCGGGAGCGGAGCTCGATGCCCTCAGCTGCCCGCTTCGCTTCCAAGAGGGACAAACAGGTTCAGGTATGCAAAAACCGTAGCGGCTAACCCCACGCGGCGTGCGTAAGCGCAGGAAAGCCAACCTGAAGCGCGGCGCTCAAGGCGTAAAGCTGAAGCGGGAGCTCTAAGTCGCGAGTTTTGCGCGCGGCGGCGCTGTCGCGTCACCACTGCCGGGCAGACGCCGGCATCGGGCGCGAAGCGGTGCCGGCATTGTGGAGCGCCAATAAGGAAAGCGCCGCGCAGGAGCGCCGGGCGAGAGGATGAAGAAACCGGTGCAGCGGCGCCAGCCTCAAGAGTCACCGCTTGCCCGGGGGCGAGCGGGCGGCGGTAGCAGCAGGCCCTGCTAGATGGGGCGCGGTGGCGGCGAAGCTCGATTTGAAGGGCGCGCTTTCAGTGCTCGCTTCTCCTCCCGTCGCCGCTGCCGACGGCGCATGAGGCGGCGCTTCCCGAGAGCGCTGGCGGAGTCGGCCGCCACGGCAGAGCAGCAGCGGCCGCGAAGCTTGGGCGCCGCCGAGGGCGTGCTTCGGATCTCGCAGTGGGTCCTCGCCACTTGGACCGCAGGCCGTAGACCTTGCGGGGCGCTACCGCAAGGGGTTGCGCCCCGCGGATCCCATCGCAGAGGGGGGCGGATGCCCGCCGGTGGCGATGGCAGCCGCCGTCGGCGTGGGTCGGTTCCCCGCAACACCCCGAGCATCGCCGCCTCGCAAGACGTTTCATCACCGAACACCCAAAGAAGAAGTAGAGTTGGTCGTTAGCCAAAATGGAAAGAAAGAAGGTACGAAATCCAAAAGAACGCGAGAGTATTCACCTCCAAGAGCAAAGGCGGTCCCGCTGCCGCCGCCGTAGTACGCCCAGCGGGCGCGCTGCCGGCGGGCAAAGACGGCGCCGAAAAGTCCGCCACCACGGGTTCCGGTGAGCCTCGGCTACGGCGAGTTTCGGCAATGCGCGCCGCCATCGCCCTGATTGCCAGACCGCTCGGCCGGGCCCCCGGCCGGCAGTGGCTCCGCGATCGCTGTGAAGAACAAGATCGCCGCAGCTGGCCGGAGTCTCCACGCATTACCATCGCCGGTGCCGCCCTCCAGCTGGACTTGACCGCAGCAGGATAAAGGCGGCGGCGCCGCTGGAGGCGGCGCAGTAGCCCCAACCGCAGGCCGAAAGCGAGCCCGCAGCGTGATGAAGAGTCGACGCCGAGTGGAAGGTTTGGCATCGCCCCACACGACATCTCGCAGAGGTGGGGCGAAGATGACCAGGCCATGATCGAAGTTGGGGGAAGGTGCGCGCTACCGATCCCGTAGAAGGCGTAGCACCCAAAGAAGAATTCGAGTACGGCGCGACAAGGCCCGCCAAAGACGCCGTGAGAAGGTCACGATCTCCCCGGGCGCGAGGACTCGAGATGATGGTGCCGGGCGCTGAACCGGGCGCAAGGCCGGTCGGCATCGAAGACTCAAGCCGCCGCCACCGATCTCGCCGACGTGGAAGCAGTGTAACAGCTCCGGAGGTGGTGCGGCATCTCATGGCGGGCTTTTGCCGCTTTGGGAGCCATGGAAAATTTGGCGTGGCGCAAGGAGGCTATGGTAGCAGCCAAGAAGGCAAGGATGTTTTGAAGACTTAGCGCATGGAAGGACTATTACGCAAGGCCGAGAGAAGTATTTATAGGCGGGGCGCGAAAGGCCGACGGGTTTGATTCCGCCTACTGGGCGCCATCATTGCCCTGCTGCTTTTTGTTTCCCGCGAAAAGCGGCGAATTTCAAGGAAGATCGTGTGTGGACAATCAAGCGACGGCCGCTCAGAGGTAGGGCTCCCACGATCTGCCTCCCGCAAGACAAGAAACGGAAAAGTACTTGGCGCCGACGGTCACAGATCATGGTGGACCTGGGCTACTGCCGGTGTAATAAATACCGAGTACAAAGAGCCCTAAGGTTCAGAGGGCCCCACGCCGCGGGCGAGCAAGGCCCCAAATGCTGGCATGAAAGCTCCTCGTAAGGTTGGAGGGCCCCACGCGTCAAAGCGGCGAGCAAGGCCCTCAGGCAAGGCATGAAAGCCCCTCAGAGGCCGAGAGGGCCCCACTGCCAAAGTGGTGCGGGCGAGCCCCCTCTCGGCGAGGCGAGGGCCCCACGCGCAGGTGGTGCGTGGCCAGCCCGACGGTGGAGGCGAGGGCCCCACGCGGCCAAAGGGTAAGTGCGTACAGCCCCTCCGGAGACCAGGGGCGAGGGCCTCTGCTGCCACAGTGGGGGCTCAAGGCAGGGTGAGCTGTAAAAGGAGTCTTCGGACGAAGGCCTCGCTGCAAAGGACGGCGATTTAATGAGACATCACGCTGGATAGACAACAAGACATGATTACCGCCATGCGGCCCCGCAGGGTCCGAAAGCCACTGGCCACTGGGCGCAGTAAGAATTGACCCAGAGAAGGTTTGTTTGAGGAGGCTGCCGGGGGAGGAGGAGTGTAGGCCCCACCCGCAGACTCACCGGCAGGACTGCAGCGGGTCGAGGCCACTTGCAAAGCACGCGAGGGCGGCGCAGTCAGAGCGTAAGCAGCCGCACGCTGCCTCTTCTTGCGTCGGTCTTGTCAAGCAGTACCGAGAGTATCAGACCGCTTACCCCTCGGCTCTCTCCGCCAGCCCAAAGCTTGTATGGCAAAAGGGAGGAGAGAGAGGAGGATTGGGGACGAGCACGAGGACTCGTGCATTCAAACACCCTGTAAAACACATTCCCATTCAACCACAATCGTAAAAGAGCTAAGGCTCAAGCAGAGTAGGACTATTACCCGCGAGGGGGTCCGGAACTCGTAAACTGGCGAGTCGCCTTGTTGTGCCCGACGCTCAAATCGAATCGAGCTTGATCGAGTTGGCTAGCAGATCAAAAGTCCGACCAGGTGTGATCCGCAGCGGTTGAGCGGAGAACACGCCGTCACCGGAATCTTCCACATACACCACGCCGTGCCAGCCCTTCCAGCTTGGACTTGACCGCTGGGCAGGTATGAAGGTGAGGTTTCGCGGAGCGCAAAATAGCGCTTCCCAACCGCAAGGCCGAAAGCGAGCCCGTGCAGTGATGAAGAGTCGGGCGCCAGAGCGAAGGCTTGGCATCGCCCCCACGTAACATCTCGCATGTGGGCGAAGATGGCTGTACCATGATTGAGTTGGGGGAAGGTGCTACCGGATCCCATAGAAGGCGAGCACCCCAAGAGGAATTTGGAGTACGGCGACAAGGCCCACCAGCATCGCCAGAGAAGGTCACGATCTCCCCGCGCGAGGACTCCCAGATGATGGTGCCGGCGCGAACTGGCGGGCGGCCGGGCGGCATCGAAGATCTCGCCGCCGCCACCGATCCTCATCGACGGAAGCAGTGTAATAGCCCGTATAGGTGGTGCGGCATCCCGCTGGGCGGCCCTTGTCGCGCTTTTGGGAGCCATGGAAAATTTGGCGCGGCGCCAAGCAAAGACTTGGTGGCTAAGAGAAAGAAGGCTGTGTGGTGGTAGTGATGGAGGCAAGTAGCGCTTGAGGACTTAGCGCTGAAGGATTAGCCGCAAGGCCAAGAGAAGTATTTATAGGCGGGGCGCGAGCGCCGACGGTTTGATTCCGCTTCACGCCGCTGCGGCGCCCATCATTGCCTCGCTGCCGTTTCCCCGCAAAAGCGACGCCGTTCCCCAAGGAAGATCGTGCGCTAGGTGGAGAATCAGCAAGACGGTCGCTGCGGGGTTGGGCACCCCACCATTCGCCTCCGCCACGCAGAAGATAACCGCACATCGGCGCGACGGCTCACGATCACGGTCCCGCTACTGGCGGTGTAATAAATACCGTGGTAGGAAGAGTCCTCAGAGAGGCCAAGCAGGGCCCCACGCGTCAAAGGGCGAAAGCAAGGCCCCAGCCGCTGCATGCAGCCCCTCGTGAGGCCAAGAGGGCCCCACTGCCGGGGCGAAAGCGAAAGGCCTCAGCTGCTGGGAGCCCTCAGAGGCCAAGAGGGCCCCACGCCACGCGGGCGAAAGCAAGGCCCCAGCGCCGCTGGGCGAGCCCCTCAAGGCCAAGAGGGCCCCACACGCCAGCGGGCTAGCAAGGCCCCAGCTGCTGGTGAGCGAGCCCTCTCAAGGCGCAGGCGAGGGCCTCACGCCGGGCGGGCGCGGGCGCAGCCCCCTCTCAAGGAAAGGCGAGGGCCCCACGAGCCAAAGCAAGTGCGCGAGCCCCTCCAAGGAGAGGCGAGGGTCCCACGCGCCAGTGGGGCCCTGCTAGGGAGCTGCTGCGTATGAGTCTTCGGACGAAGGCCTCGCACGTGGAAGGACGGGCGATTTAATGAGACATCACGCGGGATGGACAGCTCAAGACATGATTACTGCCATGCTGGCCTTTGCAGTGTCCGAGCGGAAGGCCATCAGGTACGGAAGAATTGACCGCAAAGAGAAGGTTTGTTTGAGGAGGCCGCCTGCCGAGGAGGAGGTGTAGGCCCCACCCGCAGACTCACCGTGTGACTGCGGCGGGTCGAGGCCACTTAGCGGCACGCTGGGCGGCGCTGCTGCAGCTAAGGCAGCAGACGCTGCCTCTTCTCGTCGAAGTCGTGGTTGCTGTACCGAGAGTACTGCAGACCGCTTACCCTCGCTCTCTCCGCCAGCCCAAAGCTTGTATAAAAGGGAGGAGAGAGAGGGAAGGGTACGTGCACTAGCATTCGGCATTCAAACGCCCAGAAACACATCCCCATTCAACCACAATCGAAAAGAGCTAAGGCTCAGCAGAGTAGGACTATTACCCGCGAGGGGGTCCGAACTGGGTAAATCGGCGAAGTCGCCTCGCAGCCCGACGCCAAATCGAACCGAGCTTGATCGAAAGTTGGTTAGCGCCTAAAAAATCTGACCAGGTGTGATCCGCAGTGGTTGAGCGGAGAACACGCCGTCAAATTTAGTTAATAAACAATATGACAATCGTAGGATTAATTTGGTACGATCTATAAAGATTAAGAAAGCTATATATTATGGTCTAGTTTCGTCGGATACTTGGTAGTGTTACCATATATTAGTGTATGTTTGATGTATAGGTGCATCCGGCATATCGTCATCTTGTACCTCTTCTTCATTTGGTAAATGAGGCAAGTGCATGTTTAGCTAGAGTGATCCTATGTGTTTGCTTGTTTACTATCTTTCTTAATGTGCATAAAAATGTGTATAAATGTACTTTGTGCTACTGGACTGTACCATTGAAGTGGAAAGGTGGTAAGTGCATATTTGTGTATTGATCATCATTTGCATTTATGTGCATGGGTTAGGCCAGGTGATGATCCTATAACTAGTAAGGAGTGTCCAGGTTAGACTGATGAGAAGGTTATACGATCAGACTCGTGAGCTCCTTGAGCGGAGTTAGAGGGTCGTATTACTAATCTGGACTATCCTAGGTCATGTCAGTAAGAAAGATATTGGATTAGGTTGTGACCTCTAAGTCCTACGGAAGTAGGCACTCCATGTGAGTGTAGTATTTGGACCTTGTATGAAAAAGGAAAGGGCTACAGTTTGTGATCGATGGGTGAACCCTTTGCTATACTGGTATATGTTGCAGTAAATGCGCATAATGCATTGCATTCCATGCATGTCGGTGATGGTGAGATGAGTTACAACAAGTCAACAAGTGATGATGAGATGTGATATATAGTTGGTGATTATTAGCACCACGTGATATCTGACTGTGACCTTTGCATATTATTGTCCTTTGTTAAATACTGGCGATGTTTCCAGATGACATTCGCGTGTCACCGGACTGAGTCCGGTGGTCATTGCACCCTAGTCTTTCCTGGGAAGGGGTTCCTCTGAACGTTGTCTGGTGGAGTTTGATTTTTCGGGGTTTGTTCTTCTGTTGTTGCCCAAAGGCTCTGGACTAGTTTTTGTTGCTTTAGCGGATGTTTTCCGATCGTCGCCGTACAGTGTCTGATGGAGCCGGTTGATTGCGTGGTTGTGCCACGTGTCGCAACTAGAAGAAGCACAAGATCTAGTCGCTTCGATGACGCAGGTACCGCCACCGGACCGAGTCCGTGATCGCGGCGCCCCTGGTCTTTCCGCAAAAGTGGTTCTCCGGTCAGGTCCCGGCCGGCTCGGCCCTAGGGAGTATCCCCACCAACTCGCTCGTGGAATTTGTTTTTCCGGGTTTTCATTAGGGTCATTGCCGCTTTGTTGTTTCATCAGACATTATCTGGTTGCTGCCTGACAAGGTCTGACGGAGCCGCTTGATGGCAAGCTGTGCCACGTGTTGCGCTGGCAAAATAGTGTTGCGGCGCCAGAGCGGGATTCAACTCGCCTATAGGTGAAATCTCACTCGTAGCTAACCCGCCAGCGCTCAAGGCCATTTCTCTAGCTTGTCGAAAAAATTGTCTTAAATACTAATTTTGTTTGACGGCATGATCGGACGGTCATGAATTTTTTCGGCGACAGAAGGCAACTGTCAATGCAGTAGGCACCATTGTGGTGGCTATGTGCACGCATCACGAGGCGGCCTGTAAGGGCCTTGTATGTGACTATGCATACATAGATGTATGTGCTGAGTCTTCGACCCACTTTTGCTCTTTTTGTTTTTTAGGTACGACGGCATCACATGTGGGTGGAAGATTAATCCACACACTTAAGCTAAAATGTATAAACAGTCCACACATTGTATTGATTCATCTCAAGAGTATATATAGAGTACAAAAAGACACCGGTGAGAGGCAGCTGGTCGCTGAGCGGCATGCGAGAGCGCCAAGTAGCTAACAGCCAGACCAAGGCACATCCGGCATATGTAGTGCGCTTGCGCACACGCGGCCTCCTAACCCGTCCGCAATGATGCACGTAACGGCCGAGCCACGCATACACAACGCCGTAGTAATCAAGAGGCGACGCAGAAAGATGCATGAGCTCCACAGGCCCAGTCTAACACACGCACAAGAACCGGAACGATCATAACGATCAACACACTGGCACGGCCGCACGTAGTTGGTTACTGATTCAAAATTCAATTCCCGAGGTGCAAGATATGCAAGAATTCAAAAGTAATTCACTTAATTCTGCAAGAATCGGGGGTTTTCAAATTTCTTTTGAAAATTTCAGCTTAATCTGGACCTTTCGGTCCAGCGTACGACCTGCTGCTAGTAAGGCTGCACGTAGTCTTTTACGGGTTTGAAAACATATAATTTTCAAAATTCTAACAGGTGATTCTGCAAGAATCAGGGGATTTTCGGCAATTTTCAGAATTTTCGGAGCCAATTTGCAAAATTTTCCCAATTTGGCCCATCTACAGGGGCTGGACGCTAGGCCGCCTGGCCACCTTGCGGCAAGTCGCTCAAGGCTCGCCGTGCACAAGACGGCTCCAGCATGTGGGCGTGGGCTGCAAAGGGGGCTCGCACGCGGCGTGCCCAAATGAGTGGCGCAGCTCCAGCCAAGGCGTGGCTCACCGAGGGCATGGCCCAACCGTGGCTCAAAGACGGGCGCACTACCGGGCGTGGCCCACCGAGGCGCAGAGGGCGCGCGTGCGATGGACCACCTGGGCGCACAGGAAGGGGCGGTTAGGGTTTCCGCCGAATGGCGCGGCGGGCGCCAGGGCGCTGGCGCGTGGCTGCCCCAGCGCCGCGGGGCGCAAATATGCGCAAGGGCGCGTGCATGAAAGGCGGCGCCGTGGTGTCGGCGGACGCGGCTATGGCGTCGCTGTGGTACGCGGCCGGTGCGAAGCGGCGCTGCCAGCGTTGTTGGCGGACGCGCCATGACGCCATGGATGCAACAAAAGGCGGCGCGGGCGGTATGCCAGCGGTCGCCGGACACGGCCATGGCATCGGGCTGAAGGGCGGCGGCGCCGTATGCCAAGCGACGCAGTGTCGGAAGGCGGGATTCTAGATTCAATCTGCTAGATTGATTCATGAAGAAAAACCCCAAACTAATCTACAACAAATAATGCAAAGTTTCCAATCTACTAGGAAAACACCACAAATCTTCTCGATCTTCGTGGTAGAAGTGGATGCAGATCATTCTTCCTCACGGATTGATCGGCACGCCAAGGAGCGAGCGTATAGTAACGGTGGTTGAGGAACTCTCGCTACTGTG